>OZ024927.1:50392445-51624854 GCA_964017235.1 Sabellastarte sp. h YS-2021 | reverse complement strand
AACGATAATAAAAGCCAGCAACATGAGGTGAAGTCTGGACAAAAATAGCGAGTTATTTTATTTCTTTAAAATTAATGAATTCTGCATGTTGTAAATTATGTTATTTTACCAGTTCTGCGAAAATAGGGTTTAAATTGGAGTGATTCCATGTGGTTACACTCGATCCATCAAAGGTAATATCACCATCAATCAATGCATCAAACGGACCACTAATGGTCCCAGCACTAATAAAAATGATGATAATATAACCATTTTCAGGCATCCGTGATTGCGTAGAAATGGGTAAAAGGAACAAATTTCATGGGAACTTATTTCCCAGGGGACCAAGTGTCACCTTGTGGCAATTAGTTGCACCAGTATTTATTACTTAGTTATTATTATTACTTCTAATTATAGTATTACACTTGCGTCATCTCTGTAAAAACAGTGACAACTGGCAAGAGTATAGGACTTTCACTCCAAGTTTTTCATTTTCACTAATGTGTAACATTGTGAGTCCTCCTCCTTTCTACTTGATAATCGATTTATGACCAACATCTATGGCCGGGCTTTGGCAAATGTATTAATTTGAACATTTCTTCAACCTATGCAACATCTCACATGATTCCATTTTGTTTTGTCTATTTTGGGAATACGCATTATAAGCATAGATGTAATGACACTTGCGACACTACTGCCTTGAATAGCAATAATGGCGTATTACTGACATAAAGATTATTTCAATTTTTACCGCACAGCCCTTAAGGGCTGTCGGGGTATTGTTTTCACCCATTGTGTCCGGATAGGTGGGTGGCGGGAAAAAGTCTGCCTGGGGTATATCTCAGAAACCATAAGGTGTAGGAAGTTGATACTTGGTAGGGACATTGGTTGGGGGGTGTAGGTGTGCAACGTCATGGTGTGACCTTAGTTTAACCTTTGACCTTGCCGTAGTGACCTTGACCTATAAAATCTTGTCCGGCCTAGATCTCTGAACCCGTAAGGTGTAGGAAGTTGATACTTGGGAGGGACATTGGTTAGGAGGTGTAGGTGTGCAGTGTCATGGTGTGACCTTGATTTGACATTTGGCCTTGCCGTAGTGACCTTGATCTATAAAATCTTGTCCGGCCTATGTCACGGAAACCATAAGGTGTAGGAAGTTGATACTTGGTAGGGACATTGGTTAGGGGGTGTAGGTGTACAACGTGATGGTGTGACCTCGATTTGACCTTTCACCTTGCCATGGTGACCTTGAATTATAAAATCTTGTCTGGGCTATATGTCAGAAATCGTAAGGTGTAGGAATTTGATACTTGGTAGGGACATTGGTTAGAGGGTGTAGATGTGCAACTTCATGGTGTGATCTTGATTTGATCTTTGACCTTGTGGTATTGACCATTAGTTTGAAAATCTTGTCCGGGCTTTTGAATTCTGTAAGGTGTAGACGGTTGACACTTGGTAGGGACATTGGGTAGGGGGTGTAGGTGTGTATCATAGTGTGACCTTTAACTTTGGCTCTACCAAAGCGTGCCATACTTGAGACATGTTTCTCTAATGACAAAGATATATGGATTTTTGCAACTGATTATTATAATTATGTACTTTTACATAATTGTACTATTTCCATTGACATCTATTCTCCAGTTAATAAATTTTAAGTGTCATATTTTTAGTTTACTGATTTCCATTGACATCTATTCTCCAGTTAATAAATTTTAAGTGTCATATTTTTAGTTTACTGATTACTTCTTGTTTTAATGCTTCATTTTACATACATTTTCTTTCTCTTAGATGTTATTTTCTCTACTTAAACATTATTTGGAGCTTTTTACCCCACAGCCCTTAAGGGCTGTCGGGGTATTGTTTTCACCCATGGTGTCCGGATGGGCAGGCGGGCGGGTGGGCGGGCGGCGGGAAATAGTTTGTCCGGGCTGTATCTCAGAAACCGTAAGGTGTAGGAAGTTGATACTTGGTAGGGACATTGGTTAGGGGGTGTAGGTGTGCAACGTCATGGTCTGACCTTGATTTGACCTTTGACCTTGCCGTAGTGACCTTGAGTTTGAAAATCTTGTCCGGGCTGTATCTCGGAAACCGTAAGGTGTAGGAAGTTGATACTTGGTAGGGACATTGGTTAGGGGGTGTAGTTGTGCAACGTCATGGTCTGACCTTGATTTGACCTTTGACCTTGCCGTAGTGACCTTGAGTTTGAAAATCTTGTCCGGGCTGTATCTCGGAAACCGTAAGGTGTTGGAAGTTGATACTTGGTAGGGACATTGGTTAGGGGGCGTAGTTGTGCAACGTCATGGTCTGACATTGATTTGACCTTTGACCTTGCCGTAGTGACCTTGACCTATAAAATCTTGTCCGGGCTATATCTTGGAAACCATAAGGTGTAGGAAGTTGATACTTGGTAGGGACATTGGTTAGGGGGTGTAGTTGTGCAACGTCATGGTCTGACCTTGATTTGACCTTTGACCTTGCCGTAGTGACCTTGACCTATAAATTCTTGTCCAGGCTATATCTCGGAAACTGTAAGGTATAGGAAGTTGATATTTGGTAGGGACATTGGTTAGGGGGTGTAGGTGTGCAACGTCATGGTGTGACCTTGATTTGACCTTTGACCTTGCCGTAGTGACCTTGACCTATAAAATCTTGTCCAGGCTATATCTCAGAAACCGTAAGGTGTAGGAAGTTAATACTTGGTAGGGATATTGGTTAGGGGGTGTAGGTGTGCAACGTCATGGTCTGACCTTGATTTGACCTTTGACCTTGCCATAGTGGCCTTGACCTATAAAATGTTGTCTGGGCTATATCGCGGAAACCGTAAGGTGTAGGAAGTTGATATTTGGTAGGGACATTTGCTAGGGGGTGTAGGTGTGCAGTATCATGGTCTGACCTTGATTTGACCTTTGACCTTGCCGTAGTGGCCTTGACCTATAAAATCTTGTCCGGGCTATATCTCAGAAACCGTAAGGTGTAGGAAGTTGATACTTGGTAGGGATATTGGTTAGGGGGTGTAGGTGTGCAATGTCATGGTCTGACCTTGATTTGACCTTTGACCTTGCCATAGTGACCTTGACCTATAAAATGTTGTCCGGGCTATATCTCGGAAACCGTAAGGTGTAGGAAGTTGGTACTTGGTAGGGACATTGGTTAGGGTGTGTAGGTGTGCAACGTCATGGTCTGACCAGGATTTGACCTTTGACCTTGCCATAGTGACCTTGAGTTTAAAAATCTTGTCTGGGCTATATCTCAGAAACCGTAAGGTGTAGGAAGTTGATACTTGGTAGGGACATTGGTTAGGGGATATAGTTGTGCAACGTCATGGTCTGACCTTGATTTGACCTTTGACCTTGGCGTAGTGACCTTGACCTATAAAATCTTGTCCGGGCTATATCTTGGAAACCGTAGGGTTGAGGAAGTTGATACTTGGTAGGGACATTGGTTAGGGGCTGTAGGTGTGTATTATCATGGTGTCACCTTAATTTGACCTTTGACCTTGTCCTAGTGACCTTGACCTATAAAATCTTGTGGCAGCTTTGGGTCTCTCTTTTGATGCAGATTAAGCACTGTTAAAGTCATATTAGAATTTATTAAGAATTTTACTTTCATAACTTCCCATTGTAAGAGATAGAATTTCATCAAGTGAGCCACAGATTTTGCTCCAACACCACACATAAGCATTCATTAAATGTATTACCACTTCTATATGCATGGTAATATTCAAACCATCTAAACCATAATTTGGCCATGCAGATGTAGATAAAGAGGGTTCAATTTTAGTTTGCTGATTAATGCTGTCATCTTGTTATTGAATTATCTTGTTTTAATACTTCATCTTTATATGCATGATCTTTCTTTTAAACATTATTTGGACCTTTATATAACTGACAGTGCTCTGAAAGTATCCTAAAGTTTATACTGATACAGTACTTCTTTATCTCATGGTGTTGAAAATATTTCCCTAGGCTGTGGGGTACGGGCATCTCTGATGCTATTTTTATAATTGACACTGCTCTGAAAGTATCCAGATATTTTACTGTTTCACCACTTCTATATCGCATGGTATTGAAAACTTTCTCTCCAGGCTGTGGGATACGGGCATCTCTGATGCTCTTTATTTATTGCTCATAAGATTAAGTCCGCTTTCTGGGGCAAATTTGTAAAATGGATAGACTGGACCGTTGATGATTTCTGACCCCTTTTATATATATTAGAGTGCATAATTTTGGCTTTATTTACATGCTTCATTCTCCTTTGTCTCATTAGGTAATGGAGCCCCCACTCCACTCCCACTATCTCTTGACACTAAGTAAACAAAGTATAGAGGTGAAATAAGATAAGAAACAATAGAACTCTGCTGTTCAGTAAGGTTGCTGATCTTCTTTAGCAGTCTCTTCAGTAATAGTGTGTCATACTGTATATTTGTTATTTGATGAAATATGCTCAAAGCATATATCAGATTTATGTTCCAAATTTATACCATATCTTCTTCTGTCCAGATGTGTGGAAAAAAGCAATCATTGTCTTCTTTGAAATAGTATGGTGGTATAAAACATGGCATATGTAGCAAGGAACTGAGAAGTGATATTGTCCTACTGTTTCTTCCTATTATAAATGAAACTATGAAAGCAACTTTAATTTACTTTGTAAAAGGCTTGGAAGGATACACATCAAATTATGAAGAAAAAAAATTGTAACAGATATTTTAAATTGAATTACTTAAGTTCTTATATGACTGGTTATGTTTTCCTCAAAGTTATGTCAAAAGTAAGATGGGTCCCATGGAAGATACCCAGTCAAAACATGTTGCATGAGTGAGGACCTGTCTGGGGATATGTTGGCTGAATCTAGTTAAGCGTCCCGCAAGGGACGCTTGTTTGTGTATGGGAGACCTTCAGGCTCCGCCGGCTCCGCATTTTGTTTTCCTTATAACTCTGTAACCGTTAGGCGGATTCTTTTCAAATTTGGCAGGTTTATGTAGTAGCCTTGGGGAATTTTTTTAATGTGCTGCAGTGACATTTCAACCAATCAGAGAGGTCACATGACCAAAAATGTATTTTTTCGATGGGGAAGCTTGTCCGGATGATAACTTGAAAGGGATTTTATCAATTCACCTGAAACCTGGCAAATACATTCATTCTATTAAAATCTGGAAATCGTTAGATTTTGGCATTGATTGGTTAAGAAATGGCCGAGTAATTAATCATTAATTAATCATTATGAATTTTCCAAATAAGGAAAACACAAAAATGCTGTTAACTCGAAAACCGTGCTAGATAGAGCGATTTCGACAAAATTTTTGACCCGCAGGGCATCTCTGCAGAGTAGCTATCCCAATTTTGAAAAAAATTTTCTCTCGCCAAAAATGGCGGCCATTTTGAATTTTCGAATTTTTCGCAAAATTTACAGGACATAAAAATGCTTATATCTCGAAAACCGTGCTAGATAGAGCGTTTTTGACGAAATTTTTGACCCGCAGGGTATCTCTGCAGAGTAGCCATGCCAATTTTCAAAAAAATTTGGACTCACCAAAAATGGCGGCCATTTTGAATTTTTGAATTTTACGCAAAAATTGCAAAACACAAAAATGCTAATATCTTGAAAACTGTGCTAGATGGCGAATTATCTCTTAAAAGTATTGCAGATAGCCAATTTTTCTCAAATAATTCATTCACCTACTTTGGGAAGAGCTTTCACATGGTGAAGTTTCAGACCCATAGCTAATTACTCACCTACTCAAAATGAGTAAATGCTAGTTATCTGTAAAAGTATTGTGGATACCCAATTTCTCTCAAATAACTCATTCATCTACTTTTGGGAGAGCTTTCACATGGTGAAGTTTCAGACCCGTAGCTAATTACTCACCTACTCAAAATGAGTAAAAGCGAATTATCTCATAAAAGTATTGCGGATAGCCAATTTTTATCAAATAAATGATTCACCTACTTTTGCAAGAGCTTTCACATGGTGAAGTTTCAGACCCATAGCTAATTACTCACCTACTCAAAATGAGTAATGCGAATTATCTCTAAAAGTATTGCAGATAGCCAATTTTTCTCAAATAACTTATTCATCTACTTTTGGGAGAGCTTTCACATGGTGAAGTTCCAGACCCGTAGGTAATTATTCACCTACTCAAAATGAGTAAATACTAATTATCTCTAGAAGTATTGCAGATAGCCAATTTTTCTCAAATAACTCATTCATCTACTTTTGGGAGAGCTTTCACATGGTGAAGTTTCAGACCCATAGCTAATTACTCACCTACTCAAAATGAGTAAATGCGAATTACCTCTAAAAGTATAGCAGATAGCCAATTTTTCTCAAATAACTCATTCACCTACTTTTGGGAGAGCTTTCATTTGGTGAAGTTTCAGACCCGTAGCTAATTATTCACCTACTCAAAATGAATAAATGCTAATTGTATCCCCGACGCGAAGCGGGGATACTATGGATTCATCATCGTTGTCGTCCGCGCCCTCGTCCGCGTCCGCAGAGATTTCTTGTTAGCGACCTACAGTCCACATTTCTTTCCGGATTTCTTTCATATTTGGCAGGTGGCTTGATATGGTAGAGGACTCGCCACCCAATCTTTTTGGTAGGCTTTATGTCTAAATTAGGCCTGTGGTAGACAAAAATGTCTAAAATGTGGAATATTGCTTGTTAGCTACCTACAGTCCACATTTCTTTCCAGATTTCTTTCATATTTGGCAGGTGGCTTGGTATGCTAGAGGACTAGCCACCCTATCTTTTTGGTAGGCTTTATGTCTAAATTATGCCTGTGGTAGACAAAAATGTCTAAAATGCATTAAAATTCATGAAATCATGCACTAAATCACTTATAACTTGAAAAGTCTTGCATTTAGAGCATTTTGTTAAAATATGTTATTCAGATACTTTTTTCATAGCTACAACATGGTGAGTAACTTGGGTGTCTGTCTCAATAGCTAAGTGAGTAATAGCTACTTTTGGGCTTTTCAGTAACTTCCATCATGAGTAAAATCACTTGTAACTTGAAAACTATTGCATTTACACAATTTTGTATAAATATGTTATTCAGCTACTTTTGGGTCAGCTATAACATAGTAAAATTTCAGACCTGTAGCTCATGGCATAGCTGAGTAATAGCTACTTTACGTTATCACTGTTGAGTAAATTACTTATAACTTCAAAAGTATTACATTTAGAGTATTTTGTTTCAATATGTTATTCACCTATTTCGGAGTCAGCTATAACATAGTGAAGTTCCAGACCTGTGGCTCATTGCATAGCTGAGTAATAGCTACTTTGAAGTTCACACTGTTGAGTAAATCAGTTGTAATTGGAAAACTATTGCATTTACAGAAATTTGTGTAAATATGTTATTCAGCTACTTTTGGGTCAGCTATAACATAGTGAAATTACAGACCTGTAGCTCGTGGCACAACTGAGCAATAGCTATTTTCAGGTACTGACTGTTGAGTAAATGACTTGTAACTTGAAAAATAGTGCATTTGGAGTATTTTGTTAAAATATGTTGTTCACCTACTTTTGGGTCAGCTATAACGTCGCGAAATTACAGACTTATAGCTCATGGCATAGCTGAGCAATAGCTATTTTCAGGTTCTCACTATTGAGTAAATCAGTTGTAACTTGAAAAATATTGCATTTACAGTATTTTGCTTAAATATGTTGTTCACCTAATATTGGGTCAGCTATAACATAGAAAAAATTCAGACATGTAGCTCATTGCATAGCTGAGTAATAGCTACTTTGAGGTTATCACTGTTGAGTAAATCAGTTATAACGTGAAAACTATTACATTTACAGTATTTTGTTTAAATATGTTATTCACATAATTTTTGGTCAGCTATAACAGAGTGAAATTGCAGACCTCTAAGTCATGGCATAGCTTACCAATATCTACTTTCAGGTTCTCACTGTTGAGTAAATCATTGTATCCACTGGATAGCCGCAGTGTGTAGAGAGATTTCACCATTACCGCTCTTAACGAAAAAAATATTATAGGTAGCCTTCTCAAGTTTGCAAGGTATATTACAGGATGCACCACAGTATTCTATTGGTAGGCTTTATGTCTAAATTAGGCCTGTGGCTAAATTACTTGCCTACTAAAAATGAGTAATTCTGCATTTTCTCTAAAAGTATTGCAGATAGCAAATTTTTCTTAAATAACTCATTCACCTACTTTTGGGAGAGCTTTCACATGCTGAAGTTCCAGACCTGTAGGTAATTACTCACCTACTCAAAATGAGTAAATGCGAATTATCTCTAAAAGTATTGCAGATAGCCAATTTTTCTCAAATAACTCATTCACCTACTTTTGGGAGAGCTTTCACTTGGTGAAGTTTCAGACCCGTAGGTAATTACTCACCTACTCAAAATGAGTAAATGTGAATTATCGCTAAAAGTATTGCAGATAGCCAATTTTTGTCAAATAACTCCTTCACTTACTTTTGGGAGACCTTTCACTTGGTGAAGTTTCAGACCTGTAGCTAATTATTCACCTACTCAAAATGAGTAAATGCTAAGTATCTCTAAAAGTATTGCAGATATCCAATTTTTATCAAATAACTCATTCATCTACTTTTGGGAGCGCTTTCACATGGTGAAGTTCCAGACCCGTAGGTAATTACTCACCTACTGAAAATGAGTAAATTCGAATTATCTCTAAAACTATTGTAGATAGCCAATTTTTCTCAAATAACTCATTCGCCTACTTTTGAGAGAGCTTTCACTTGGGGAAGTTTCAGACCCGTAGGTAATTATTCACCTACTCAAAATGAGTAAATGCGAATTATCTCTAGAAGTATTGCAGATAGCCAGTATTTCTCAAATAACTCATTAATATGAAAACAACTTATAGGAAGTCATGGGCTGCAAATCTTTTCATGTGGTCAGATTTGACCTTGGGCCCCTCCTGCTTATTATTGGTCCTAGAGGTTTGCAATGTGAAAACGACTTATAGGAAATCATGGGCTGCGAATCTTTTGATGTGGTCAGACTTCACCTTGGTCCCCTGCTACAGGGTCAAATAAGGGTAGCCAAGCTTAAAAGTGCTTTCAGCTTGCTTATTAACGAAAAATGCTGTTTATCTTCTAAACTATGTTAGTTGGCCTTTGTCGGTGGATACATCCAGCATCTGGCCACAGATGCGTCCTTAGTCTAGTTATCTCTAAAACTATTGCGGATACCCAATTTTTATCAAATAACTCATTCATCTACTTTTGGGAGAGCTTTCACATGGTGAAGTTTCAGACCCGTAGATAATTACTCACCTACTCAAAATGAGTAAATGCTAATTATCTCCCGCCGGGCTTTAGCCCGGGAGGGAGATTATGAAATGATGCCTGTGTGTGTGTGCGTGCGTGTGTGCGTGCGTTAGTTAGTCACGCAGATTTCTCCAAAACTACTACAACTACAGATTTTTTGTAAATTAATTGTCCCAATGAATTTTCACACCCTCGAAAATTTTTTTGGTTTTATGGACTTAGGCCTAAAGATAAGTGAGTAATAGCAATCTTAGCTACTTGGAGTAAAGGGCTCATAACTCAAAAACTATTGCAGTTACAACTTTTTCTTCAAATATGTTGTTCAGCTACTTTGTCCTTAGCTATAAGATGGTACATAGTTTGGGGTCCCATTGCATGCCATAAGTGAGTAATAGCTATTTTCTTATTTGTAGCAAAATAATGACATAAGTAAATGTCAAATATCTTCAAAAGTATTAAAGTTAGGGAATTCTTTTCAAATATGTTGTTCATCTACTTTTTGATAAGCTATCACATAGTAAAGTTTCAGATCTGTTGCACATTGGATAGCTGAGTAATAGCTACTTTGAAATTCTACAGTTGAGTAAATCCATTGTAACTCCAAAACTAGTGCAGTTAGAGTATTTTCCTAAAATATGTTGTTCAGCTACTTTGTCCTTAATTATAAGATGCCATATAGTTTGGGGTTCTATTGCATGCCATAAGTGAGTAATAGCTATTTTCTTATTTGTAGCAAAATAATGACATCAGTAAATGTCAAATATCTTCAAAAGTATTAAAGTTAGGGAATTCTTTTCAAATATGTTATTCATCTAGTTTTTGGTAAGCTATCACATAGTAAAGTTTCAGACCTGTTGCACATTGGATAGCTAAGTAATAGCTACTTTGAAATTGTGACTGTTGAGTAAATCCATTGTAACCCCAAAACTATTGCAGTTAGAGTATTTTCCTAAAATATGTTATTCAGCTACTTTTTCCTTAACTATAAGATGGCATACAGTTTGGGATTCTATTGCATGCCATAAGTGAGTAATAGCTATTTCCTTATTTGAAGCAAAATAACGACATGAGTAAATTTCAAATATCTTCAAAAGTATTAAAATTAGGGAATTCTTTTCAAATATGTTATTCATCTAGTTTTTGATAAGCTATCACATAGTAAAGTTTCAGACCTGTTGCACATTGGATAGCTGAGTAATAGCTACTTTGAAATTGTGACTGTTGAGTAAATCCATTGTAACTCCAAAACTATTGCAGTTAGAGTATTTTCCTAAAATATATTATTCAGCTACTTTTTCCTTAACTATAAGATGGCATATAGTTTGGGGTTCTGTTGCATGCCATAAGTGAGTAATAGCTATTTTCTTATTTGTAGCAAAATAACAACATAAGTAAATTTCAAATATCTTCAAAAGTATTCAAGTTAGGGAAATATTTTCAAATATGTTATTCATCTAGTTTTTGATGAGTATCAGATAGTAAAGTTTCAGACCTGTTGCACACTGGACAGCTGAGTAATAGCTACTTTGAAATTGTGACTGTTGAGTAAATCCATTGTAACTGAAAAACTACTGCAGTTACAGGATTTTCCTAAAATAATTTGTTCAGCTACTTTTTCCTTAACTATAAGATGGCATATCGTTTGGGGTTCCATTGCATGTCATAAGTGAGCAATAGCTATTTTCTTATTTGTAGCAAAATTATGATGGAAATAAATGTCAAATACCTTCACAAGTACCAAAGTTAGGCAAATCTTTTCATTTGTTATTCATCTAGTTTTTCAAAAGCTTACTTGCCTGTGTCCTTTATATTTTTGTTGCTTTTGCAGATGTAGGTCAATAGCTAAGTGAGTAGATAGCTGAGCAAGAGCTACTAAAATGAGTAAATGTCTTTTATCTCTAAAAATATTACACATAGGCAATTTCTTCTAAATAAGTCATTCACCTACTTTTGTGTGATCTACCACATAGTGAAGTTGCAGAACTGTAGCTCTTTGGATAGGTGAGTAATAGCTACTAAAATGAGTAAATGTCTTTTATCTCTAAAAGTTTTACAGATACACAATTTCTTCTAAATAACTCATTCACCTACTTTTGGGTCATCTACCACATAGAGAAGTTGCAGAACTGTAGCTCTTTGGATAGCTGAGTAATAGCTACTAAAATGAGTAAATGTCTTTTATCTCTAAAAATATTACAGGTAGGCAATTTCTTCTAAATAAGTCATTCACCTACTTTTGGGTGATCTACCACATAGTGAAGTTGCAGAACTGTAGCTCTTTGGATAGGTGAGTAATAGCTACTAAAATGAGTAAATGTCTTTTATCTCTAAAAGTATTACAGGTAGGCAATTTCTTCTAAATAAGTCAATCACCTACTTTTGGCTGATCTACCACATAGTGAAGTTGCAGAACTGTAGCTCTTTGGATAGGTGAGTAATAGCTACCAAAATGAGTAAATGTCTTTTATCTCTAAAAGTATTACAGGTAGGCAATTTCTTCTAAATAAGTCATTCACCTACTTTTGGGTGATCTACCACATAGTGAAGTTGCAGAACTGTAGCTCTTTGGATAGCTGAATAATAGCTACTAAAATGAGTAAATGTCTTTTATCTCTAAAAGTATTACAGGTAGGCAATTTCTTCTAAATAAGTCATTCACCTACTTTTGGGTGATCTACCACATAGTGAAGTTGCAGAACTGTAGCTCTTTGGATAGCTGAGTAATAGCTACTAAAATGAGTAAATGTCTTTTATCTCTAAAAGTATTACAGGTAGACAATTTCTTCTAAATAAGTCAATCACCTACTTTTGGCTGATCTACCACATAGTGAAGTTGCAGAACTGTAGCTCTTTGGATAGGTGAGTAATAGCTACCAAAATGAGTAAATGTCTTTTATCTCTAAAAGTATTACAGGTAGGCAATTTCTTCTAAATAAGTCATTCACCTACTTTTGGGTGATCTACCACATAGTGAAGTTGCAGAACTGTAGCTCTTTGGATAGCTGAATAATAGCTACTAAAATGAGTAAATGTCTTTTATCTCTAAAAGTATTACAGGTAGGCAATTTCTTCTAAATAAGTCATTCACCTACTTTTGGGTGATCTACCACATAGTGAAGTTGCAGAACTGTAGCTCTTTGGATAGCTGAGTAATAGCTACTAAAATGAGTAAATGTCTTTTATCTCTAAAAGTATTACAGGTAGACAATTTCTTCTAAATAAGTCAATCACCTACTTTTGGCTGATCTACCACATAGTGAAGTTGCAGAACTGTAGCTCTTTGGATAGGTGAGTAATAGCTACCAAAATGAGTAAATGTCTTTTATCTCTAAAAGTATTACAGGTAGGCAATTTCTTCTAAATAAGTCATTCACCTACTTTTGGGTGATCTACCACATAGTGAAGTTGCAGAACTGTAGCTCTTTGGATAGCTGAATAATAGCTACTAAAATGAGTAAATGTCTTTTATCTCTAAAAGTATTACAGGTAGGCAATTTCTTCTAAATAAGTCATTCACCTACTTTTGGGTGATCTACCACATAGTGAAGTTGCAGAACTGTAGCTCTTTGGATAGCTGAGTAATAGCTACTAAAATGAGTAAATGTCTTTTATCTCTAAAAGTATTACAGGTAGACAATTTCTTCTAAATAAGTCAATCACCTACTTTTGGCTGATCTACCACATAGTGAAGTTGCAGAACTGTAGCTCTTTGGATAGGTGAGTAATAGCTACCAAAATGAGTAAATGTCTTTTATCTCTAAAAGTATTACAGGTAGGCAATTTCTTCTAAATAAGTCATTCACCTACTTTTGGGTGATCTACCACATAGTGAAGTTGCAGAACTGTAGCTCTTTGGATAGCTGAATAATAGCTACTAAAATGAGTAAATGTCTTTTATCTCTAAAAGTATTACAGGTAGGCAATTTCTTCTAAATAAGTCATTCACCTACTTTTGGGTGATCTACCACATAGTGAAGTTGCAGAACTGTAGCTCTTTGGATAACTGAGTAATAGATACTAAAATGAGCAAATGTCTTTTATCTCTGAAAGTATTACAGGTAGGCAATTTCTTCTAAATAAGTCATTCACGTACTTTTGGGTGATCTACCACATAGTGAAGTTGCAGAACTCTAGCTCTTTGGATAGCTGAGTAATAGCTACTAAAATGAGTAAATGTCTTTTATCTCTAAAAGTATTACAGGTAGGCAATTTCTTCTAAATAAGTCATTCACGTACTTTTGGGTGATCTACCACATAGTTAAGTTGCAGAACTGTATCTCTTTGGATAGCTGAGTAATAGCTACTAAAATGAGTAAATGTCTTTTATCTCTAAAAGTATTACAGGTAGACAATTTCTTCTAAATAAGTCAATCACCTACTTTTGGCTGATCTACCACATAGTGAAGTTGCAGAACTGTAGCTCTTTGGATAGCTGAGTAATAGCTACCAAAATGAGTAAATGTCTTTTATCTCTAAAAGTATTACAGGCAGGCAATTTCTTCTAAATAAGTCATTCACCTACTTTTGGGTGATCTACCACATAGTGAAGTTGCAGAACTGTAGCTCTTTGGATAACTGAGTAATAGCTACTAAAATGAGTAAATGTCTTTTATCTCTAAAAGTATTACAGGTAGGCAATTTCTTCTAAATAAGTCATTCACCTACTTTTGGGTGATCTACCACATAGTGAAGTTGCAGAACTGTAGCTCTTTGAATAACTGAGTAATAGCTACTAAAATGAGCAAATATCTTTTATCTCTAAAAGTATTACAGGTAGGCAATTTCTTCTAAATAAGTCATTCACCTACTTTTGGGTGATCTACCACATATTGAAGTTGCAGAACTGAGCTCTTTGGATAGCTGAGTAATAGCTACTAAAATGAGTAAATGTCTTTTATCTCTAAAAGTATTACAGGTAGGCAATTTCTTCTAAATAAGTCATTCACCTACTTTTGGGTGATCTACCACATAGTGAAGTTTTAGAACTGTAGCTCTTTGGATGGCAGAGTAATAGCCACTAAAATAAGTAAATATCTTTTATCTCTAAAAGTGTTACAGATAGGCAATTTCTTTTAAATACGTCCTTACCTACTTTGGGTTGATCTACTGCATAATAAAGTTGCAGAACTGTAGCTCTTTGGATGGCAGAGTAATAGCTACTAAAGTGAGTAAATGCCTTTTGTCTTTAAAAGTATTGCAATCAAACATTAAACTTGTTGTCACTTCTACATGTGCCTCCATCTCACAAGAAAATTTATATTCCACTATCTTTAGTACATCTAATTTATATGGCGGGAGATAAACGCATGCGTCAGAATGCTTGTTATCTCTTAAAAGTATTGCACATAGCCAATTTTTCTCAAATAACTCATTCACCTACTTTTGGAAGAGCTTTCACATGGTGAAGTTTCAGACCCATAGCTAATTACTCACCTACTCAAAATGAGTAAATGAGAATTATCTCTAAAAGTATTGCAGATAGCCAATTTTTCTCAAATAACTCATTCACCTACTTTTGGGAGAGCTTTCACTCGGTGATGTTTCAGACCTGTAGCTAATTACTCACCTACTCAAAATGAGTAAATGCTAATTATCTGTAAAAGTATTGCGGATACCCAATTTTTATCAAATAACTCATTCATCTACTTGTGGGAGAGCTTTCACATGGTGAAGTTTCAGACCCATAGATAATTACTCACCTACTCAAAATGAGTAAATGCTAATTATCTCTAAAAGTATTGCGGATACCCAATTTTTATCAAATAACTCATTCATCTACTTTTGGGAGTAAATGCGAATTATCTCTTAAAAGTATTGCAGATAGCCAATTTTTATCAAATAACTCATTCACCTACGTTTGGAAGAGCTTTCACACATGAAAATGAAAAATTGTGAATATCTCGGAAAAGCTATTTCTTCTCCTTTATTGCTCGGCGGGAGATACACACCACGGCAGTGGTCTTGTTTTCAAAAATTTTTGTCTCACCAAAAATGATGGCGATTTTGAATTTTCGAAGTTTTTGCAAAACACAAAAATGCTTATATCTTGAAAACTGTGCTACATGGAGCGAATTCAACAAAATTTTTTACCTGCTGGATATCTCTGCAGAGTACCCATGCCAATTTTCAAAATATTTTTGTCTCGCCAAATATAGCGGCCATTTTGAATTTTTGAATTTTTTTGCAAAAATTGCAAAACACAAAAAATGCTTATATCTTGAAAACTGTGCTAGATAGAGCAGACTGCGCTGACTTTGGTTGCCACAACAGTATAAGGCTAGAAACGGAACATTTTCTTAATACTTTAGCACTCACCTTTATATCCTTTTCGGGACGCTTTGTTTTTGCTATGCAAAAACATTATCTTTTTTTTTTTGCGAGCGATCCTCTAGTTTTTCTTTTCTTTTTGCCTTATATCTCCTTTATTATTGCTTTTACAGCTTTAGAATGGATTCCATATATTATGGAGAGTCTATATAGCCAGTCAGGTTAACCCCCTGACCCTCTCTTATGGGTCAAACTGGGGTCATAAAATAGCAGAGTTTCTAAAAACTACTTTTCTTACAAACTATAGTATTTATTAAATTAACTTTTCACAATTTATGACCATAGAATATAAAATAAAGCTTATATTTTTCTTTCATGGTAATGCATAAACTTTCACACTGTCTACTAAACTTTTACTTCTTCTCTCAGTGCTGCATGTTTTTCTTTTCAAAAACGTTTTTCTACTTTATACTATATTGTATCTAACCTTTTGGGACTCTTTGTTTTTGTTAGCAAAAACATTTTTCTAGTTTTATCCATGATAAGCCTAATACTAACCTAAGTTGGTTGCCACACAAGTCTGCTCAAATGTGCGATTGCACTTGATTATGTTGATTGTGTACTCTTAAATATACTCTTCATACATATGCCAAAATTTAAGACTAAGGATAAAATTGTGTTTGAGGCCCAAAATTTTTCACAAATTTTGTCCTGTAATTATATTCCCAAATGAAAGTCGGGATATAGTGAATTCAGGTCCATCGTGCTGCTGCCACCGATAAGTTTTTTTTTTCAAACTTGGTACACATGTAAAGGGTGGTCAAAGGAAGATCCCTATTTTAAGGTGACCTTAAACTCACAATAATAAACAACTTATGGTCACCCTGAGTCTGAAATGGACCTATGGCCACTTAAAGCTCTCTAGGTCACAAACTATGAGGCTAATCTAGCTAAAATTTTACCCGAGAACACATGAATGTATTCTTATTACATGTATTGAAAATCAAGACTTTAAGTTAAGAATAAAATTGTATTTGAGGTTGATAAAGATCCTACCTAGAGATTTTTTTGTTACATTTTTCATATATTTTGCCCTGTAATTTGAAAGTGGTAATTATGATGAGTCTCAAACTGTACTAGGTATAGCTTTTATATGTAATCCTTGTCTGTAAAAAATTAAGGGCTGTAGGTTTAACTATAAGGCCACCTTAAGGTCTCAAAATTGCCCATAGAGCCCCAATTTATGGACTTTTTGCCACTTTCAAGTACTGTAGCTTTCAAACTATGTCTCATATCTAGGTAAAATATCATCTAGAACTATATTAGTATGTTTTTCTTACATGTGCCCAAAAGTCTAGGTCTTTAATAGACATTTAACCTGTGTATGAGGACCATGAACACCCAGCCAAGTAACCCCACATATTTTGCCCTGTAACTTGGAAATGGTTAGTCCGAGAAGTTTCAAATTGTATTAGATATAAATTCTATGTGTAGTCTTTGTGTGTGACAGATTTGAAGTCTGAAGCTACAATTTTAAAGTCACATTGAGGTCTCTAAAATACCCACAGAGACTCAATTTTTGGACTTTTTGCCACTTTTATCATATGCCCTGTCGCTGTCAAACTATGTGGCTGATAGAGCTGAAATTTTATCTGGGAATATATTATTATGTTCTTTTTACATGTGCCAAAAATCAAGGCTTTAAGTAGACATTTAACCTGTGTATGAGGACCATAGGCACTCACCCGAGTGACATTTTTTGACATCTTTTATGTTGCCCTATCATTTGGAAATGCTGTATGTGATAAGTCTCAAAATGTATAACATAAAATTTATATTTTTCATCTTTGTCCCCGAAAAGTTTTAGATCTGTAGTTTGAATGCCAAGGTCAATTTAAAGATTCCAAAATGCCCACAGAGACCCAGTTTATGGATATTTTGCCTCTGCTAAGCCCTATTACTGTTGAACTATGTGGCTCAAAGAGCAGAAATCTTTGAATTTTTCGAAGGAAGGCCTGTCTATTTAAAATTTGAATATTAATGTTATGACTATCTTAAGCTTTTAAGAAATAACTTTTGTGTTTTTATCCTTCTGCTTGCTGAGTTTTTAACTTTTTAAAATCAAACTGATTACACATACATGTATTAAAATAGGCAAAAGGGACATTGTTATTTTCTGGTCAGCTTTAAGTTCTAATATAAATGAAATTATGGCTTCTTTGTAGTAAAAATGGGGGTTTTTTAGCCCGTAACTAGTCCTGTAGTGCTTCTGAAAAATTTTGAATAAATTGCTGCATTTTGGACCCCATCTTGAATTTTTGCAGAAATCATAAATGGTAATTATCATGAAAGCTGTTAAAGATAGAACATTTTTCATAGAACATTTTTTGGCTCCGTGGGTACTAAGGTGACTTTAAATAGTGCTTCTGAAAAATTTTAAGTTTTCAGAATATTGGTGGCCATTTTTAATTTTGGTAGAAACAAAAAATTTTGTTTATCTGAATCAAACTGGCATCAGGCAGGTGATAATTGGCTATGGCAGAGACCTAGTTAATATAGATTCATACTCGTCAATATTTGTATATAATAATGATAACTCAAGTATTACATTAACCTCACAAAACAAAAATATTGATCTAAATTTGATGCTTTTTTCTGACAAATGATTTCAAACAATTTTTGTACAATATTTGAGTCATTCATAATCTGACATTTTCATGGCAGTTGAAGCCAGTACAAAAAGCAGGTTATAACCATGTTTTTTTTAGACTTTCCAGTTCCTAAGATCTGTAGAGATACATATTTAGGGTTCAGGCTGAAAATCATGTGCAATCATAATACTTGAATGTCTCATCTCTTCAATTTTTTTTCATCCTTCAGTTTGAGTGGTTGCAGCATAAAGCCATAAACTACAGTTTCCCAATTTCTTAAAATACAATATTTCTTCATTCTTATATATATATTTTTTAATTGAACTGTCTTTCTTGAAAGGAAACTACTTATATAAATTTGTA
Source organism: Sabellastarte sp. h YS-2021 (assembly GCA_964017235.1). Classification (NCBI taxonomy): domain Eukaryota; kingdom Metazoa; phylum Annelida; class Polychaeta; order Sabellida; family Sabellidae; genus Sabellastarte; species Sabellastarte sp. h YS-2021. The sequence goes on along the minus strand of OZ024927.1, from coordinate 51,606,325 downwards.
TTGAAAGGTTAGACATTATTTAAGCTCAATTATTTCTTCTATCAGTGAGTATTTACCTATAAATAATGGAGTTCTGATGTTTTCTTATAACATTCTTGGCCTTCAACCATTACACTTATTTAGGATCTAAAAGGCATACTTAATCACTCCTTTGATTGCCCGTCAAAGTGCGGTAGCTCATTGTATATGGAGACACTTCATAATATATAGTATTTGTGTCCTTACAATTTATGGACTGCCTCTATTTGCTATTGATTTGACATACAGATTAACACACAAAGAGCTTTTATGTGGGTGATTACTAAATTGTACTTACTAATGTTTATCCTTACAGAGAAATGCTGTTGTATTATATAAAGTTATGCAAATGTGTTTTAGCACCAATAGGTAAATATCCAATAGTATTCACTGCCAGTGTTTTGTCAAGCTCAGGGTTGAGGAATGTACGGTTGTATGTTTTGGATTAGTGCATGAAATGAATGGAATTTTTTTTATTAAATTTGCTGTGTCAGTACATGCATAAATCTGTCTACAATTTTATAATTTCCTCACACTTTTTCATGTGCTTCACATTATTTATATATATAATGTAATTAGATATTGTGCTATAGTGGATTCATTTGCTGTACTTATTGGCTATTTCAGTTCCTAACTACATGTATTGACAAGGAAATGTGAATGAAATGTAATGGATCATGTGTGACTTCATGGCTCTGGATGCCTGTGTAACTCTATCAGTGCAAACAGTAATTGAATGACTACATCAAGTACAGGCCACAATAACGTATTGACTGCAGAGACATGAACCAACATCCGGATGTAAAATGACTTTGTGCTTGAAGAGAAACACACCTATTGATTTGAAATAACGTTTTGGATATAGACAAAGTAGTTAAGTGTTCATATTTGAGTTAAATACACAGAAAATGGCAGAAGGGGGAGCTTTACAGTCCTATGTGGCCGAGTCAGTCAGACAGTGAGTTGTACTCTTTGTATATATTCTCAATGTATGTAAAGTGAGTGTCACATATTGAAATTAAATAACATATATTTTTTGCGGTATATAAAAATGTAGTTATATGTAGTTATAATTTGTAAGTGAAAACTTAACAAAATGTTAATGGCTGTTGGAAAGGAATTAGCTTGCGGTTGTAAATGGAAAACTGGTTAATCTGGTTATTGAGTAATTCAGTCTTCAAACCTGACAACTGGGTATAGTGGTTCAAAACCAGTTGTTGCTTGGAATATTCCAAATACACAGTATTGGTCAAGTTTCTTCCAGCATTTAAAATATTAAAGATATATTCTCAAAGATGAAATATATGATTGCAGGCTATTAAAGGCTTGCCATCTAATCAAACACAATATTTTTTGTTTCATACAGTATGGGAAAATAAAATGTTCAGTCACCAGAATGTTTAAATGCCCTTTGTAGACCAACCAGTGAATATTAAGATCATCAATAATTATGTGAGCAACCAACAAGTTAAATACCATAATTTCTGTAATAAAGTCCCCTGTAATAATAACCCCCCTGACAAACTTTCATATTAAATGTCAGTGACCAAGGGTCAGAAACTGAAGCATAAGTTCCTCGGATTCAAAATACCCAATAAATTTCACAGTTTTTGCAGTCTCAATTTTATTTATCATACCAATGTAGCGAAATCATAACAAATAATATTATCTCTTGTGTGTTTTACAGTAGCTGTGTTCAACCAAGAATATGCAGTAAAATACCTTACATTTTCAACTTTATCAGCCATGTTTGTTAATCACACTATACCTACACAGAAACGTAAACCTTTGAAAATGCTGAAGAGACAGTATAATTGAGGATATTTAATAAAAAGCTAAATTTTTATACTTCTGCATGTTGTTCTAATAAAGGCCCTCTCTTGAAAAAAATCATAGCCCTGGGGCTTTTATTACAAAAATTATGGTAACTGTTCTATTTTACATATGCATTGCTTTCTGTGTTAATGTCACAGTGGAACATTTTTGATCTTCATTGATCAAGTTGGTGTCAGAAATTCTCTAATTGAGTGAATAAGATATGGATATGGGTTAAATGTAAATTTCAACACATTGTAAGATCAAATGAAAACGGGTCAGTCTTATTCACAGATAAAAGCAAGGCACGCTAGACTCGCTAGTTGATGATTTTGCACTTTAAACCACCTGACATTGATCTGTAAATGACAGCTTTCCAAGTAAAACCCTGGGGTGGTATTCATGAAAGGTCTTATCTTAATCTTAGTCTTATTTCCAAGACTTTTCTCTTACTTTTGGACAAAAAACTTATGACATTTGTGGTAGTCCTAGAGCAATTCACAAAAGGTTTTAGTCTTATCTTAGTCATATCTTTGGTCATAACTCTAAGACTGGGTGGGAGTGGTCCTAAATATTTAAGACCACTCCCAAGACAAGATAATTTGTAAGTATTAATTTTAAATAGCAAGAAATTAAATTGTCGATAAGGACACAGCTGTGTAAAATTAATTTTCCATTATATTATATTTTTTGCTGTCCCCAAATTCGATGTCTGATGTGCTACCAACAGTGTATTTAATGTGTAGCAACATAAAGTATACGAAATGAGGTCACATGACACAGAAAACCACAGTGGTTATGTGAAAAATCAGTCTTAACTTGGTCTTAAGTTTATGACATTTATCCCAGCTGAGACTTGCCTTGTCAATGCCTATTTATGACAATTCTTAGCTAGTACAAAAATCTTAGATTTAAGACTAGGTTAGGCTTAAGACTAAGATTAAGACCTTTCGTAAATATGGCCCCTGCATAACTCTAAAACTATAGAACAGATCATGACATTTTCAGGGAGTATCAGAACTCTTACAAGAAACAACTAGTTCAAACTTGGGCATGATCGGGTCAATATCATTGTATCTGGAGCAATGTTTTTAGTTAAATTACCATAGAGATTGATGTGGTTTATTTAATGCCCTGATCAAAAATTTTATGAAGTCTGGTCTTGGCTTTCCTCCAAGTGCCCTTGTTTTGTATTTTCTAGTCACACTCAGATTACTAACAATTCACAAGAATCATTACAGTAACATTGTAACTGGGTAGATAATTGTTCTGGTCACTTTAGGATGGGTATTGGAGACACAGACTCAGTAATCCACTATCTACAGGGGCTGAGGTTTATGACAGAGACTGAGTGTATGTGCGTACTACAGGGCAAGTCACTCACCAAAGAACCGTCAGATTCTGTGGCTCTAAAGGCAAAGTCTGTCAAAGGTAGGTATACACTGGCACCCCATTACTATGGATAATGAGTTTGAATAACTTTCGTTTTTTCAACAATATTTTTGCTCATCTCTGTTGCTTAAAAATCCATGAATAAATAACTGAGATATTGCAAGTTAAACATTGAAATTTTTATATTCACTTCTGCCCATGCTTTTTGACAGCCTTTTTTTTGCATTCTCTCATTAAATATTCACCTTATTTAACCCATAAATCATACAAAATGGTGGATAATAAAAGTAAAACATCCCTCATCAGACATAGACAGAAAAAAGTATGTCACTCGTGAAGATTAACAATATAATATTTGTATTATATTGTTATCTTCATTCGTGATATAGTTTTTCTGTTTATGTCATTCGGGAAGTTTTCCTATTATATTGGCATTGTATTTATTTTTCTTACTTCAGATATCATTGACACCATTAAAGGTCGAGCCCACATCATAAGCTCAGAGTTTTCTAAACTTTTCAGGTTAGTAAATTGTGAAGATGTTTGAAGACTTAGTCTCACTAGTTGCCTTTGTCAAAGGGGTTATGTTTTTGGCAGCGTGCATCAGTCAGTTTGCAAACTAAGTAAAAAAATTTATGGCCAGATTTTAATGAAATTCTCAGGATATGTGGATAATCACACAAGGAACAGAAAATTTGATGTAGATGATCAGGATCACAGGCTGGATCCAGGTGCACTCATAAGCAGTATTGTAGGGTCTTAGATGAGGTCTGCACTCTCTGAGTGCTCTTGTTTAATTTGTTCCAACGATGCTATGTCACATACAAGTTCTTTTACTAAATCTGTGGTTATAGTTTTGGCAAGTGTTTATGTTTTACAAAAATGTTACAATAAAACCAAATTCAGAGTTACACCTCTGTGGGGTATTATATTACAACTAACATATGGTATATATTAAAAAATAGTGGGTACATTGGTTGTCAGTTTTAGTGATATTTATTGTTTTGACTTTTGAGACAGGGTTGTGGTGTATCATGCAAAGATGTACATCAGTATCATCATTTTATGTATAACTGGAAACTTAAACTGCAAATATTTGAAATAGACCCTAAATCTGAAGAAATTATACACTTTTATCTCGCATTTATGTTATTTCTTATGGGTTTTTGATCAGAATTTCCATGTTTTGTTTTGAAAAACGTCACTTCCTATGAGCAGTTGGGGATATGCTAGAACAAAACATTTCCGACTCCTGGAGTTGGACTCTTTAGTAGACAGTGTTACTGAACCAACCTCTGAGATCAACGAGATTAAAATATTTTTTACTTTCAATATCCATGTCCACGCAGAAAAACAATGTACCCAATACCCACTAAAAATTATCAATGATATTGTTAAGAAGGTGATTTTGACCTTCTTGAAACATAATTGCTCATCTAAAACAAATGTTGGGTGTATGTGTGTTAAAAAGTTAAAAATGATACAGAGTTGAAATCTCAGTATAAGTATGATTGGCTTTTTTCTTCTTTGAAGCACTAGTCATTTCTTTCAAATATGAATTGACAAGACATATCTCACATTTTTTTCTTAAAAGCTTTTATAGACCGTTGTCCATAAATTCTTTTTATGGAGAGCAAATATGCTCAAACTGTCAGCAAATACTATAAGTGCAGTATGTCAGTGAATAACTTCAGGATGTTCAAACAAGATCCATACAATTGACTTGATAATGAATTGCGGACATTTATTTTATAATTATGTGTGAATAAATGATAAAATGCACTTGTATAATTTCTTGGTAAACAGAGGGAACCAGTAAGTTTAAAACTAAGTATATTTTCTGTTTTAACCTTTGCCAAGAGCAGAAGGTTGTGTATTCACCACTTTATTGGCAAATTCCATGAATAAGAGAAGTTTGAGCACAAAAGATAAGTTTGTGAGGCCCTGTTATGATAAACTGTGCAGAAAACTTGAAAACACTTGCTTCCATCACACATATTCAAGTGGCAATCATTGAGGTGATTCAAGTGAGCAGTAGTGATATTTATGTCCACCCCCCTGGGGGGTGGATATATTATTTTTGCTTTTTGCGCCGTCCGATGTCCGTTGTCCGATGTCCGGCATCCGGCGTCCGATGTCCGGCGTCACGCATGGTTTCCGCTCATTTAAAGGAAAAGTATTAGAGCTATTGTCACCAAATTTGGTATGCAGGCTTATTGGGTCAGTAGCTTGCTTGGGATTGCTTTTGGCTGTTGTACCTCTTTTGCTTACGGAGTAATACTTAAGTACAGCTATTTTCAGTACCCATTGGTTTCCGTGCATTTAAGCCAAAATAATTAAAGATATTTTACTACAATTTTGAATACAAGATTGTTATGTCCATAGCTCGCTTGGTATTGCATTTGGGACTGATAGCTTTGTCAGTACATGAGTAATAGCCATTTAGGTACTTCATTGTGTATTTTCAGTACTACTTTTGAGTAATTTGCTAATATCTCAGAAACCGTAAGAGATAGAGCGATTTCGACAGAATTTTTGACCCACAGGGTATCTAAGGAATGCAATCTATGCAATTTTCCAAAAATTTTCCCCTCCCCAAAAATGGCGGCCATTTTGAATTTTCGAATTTTTGCCAAAAATGGCAAAACACAAATTTGCTTCTATCTCCTTAACCGTGCGAGATAGAGCGATTTCGTCGAAATTTTCGACCCACAGGGTATCTAAGGAGTGTAATATTTGCAATTTTCAAAAAACTTTCCCCTCCCCAAAAATGGCGGCCATTTTGAATTTTCGAATTTTTGCCAAAAATGGCAAAACACTAATTTGCTTCTATCTCCTTAACCGTGCGAGATAGAGCGATTTCGTCGAAATTTTCGACCCACAGGGTATCTAAGGAGTGCAATCTTTGCAATTTTCCAAAAATTTTCCCCTCCCCAAAAATGGCGGCCATTTTGAATTTTCGAATTTTTGCCAAAAATGGCAAAACACAAATTTGCTTCTATCTCCTTAACCGTGCGAGATAGTGCGATTTCGTCGAAATTTTCGAGCCACAGGGTATCTGAGCATTGTACTCTTGGTAATTTTTAAAAAATTTTCCCCTCCCCAAAAATGGCGGCCATTTTGAATTTTCGAATTTTTGCCAAAAATGGCAAAACACTAATTTGCTTCTATCTCCTTAACCGTGCGAGATAGAGCGATTTCGGCAAAATTTTCGATCCATAGGGTATCTAAGGAGTGTACTCTTTGCAATTTTCCAAAAATTTTCCCCTCCCCAAAAATGGCGGCCATTTCGAATTTTCGAATTTTTGCCAAAAATGGCAAAACACAAATTTGCTTCTATCTCCTTAACCGTGCGAGATAGAGCGATTTCGTCGAAATTTTCGACCCACAGGGTATCTAAGGAATGTTATATTTGCAATTGTCAAAAAATTTTCCCCTCCCCAAAAATGGCAGCCATTTTGAATTTTCGAAGTTTTGCCAAAAATGGCAAAACACAAATTTGCTTCTATCTCCTTAACCGTGCGAGATAGAGTGATTTCGTCGAAATTTTCCAGGTATCTAATCTTTGCAATTTTACATAAATTTTCCCCTCCCCAAAAATGGCGGCCATTTTGAATTTTTGCCAAAAATGGCAAAACACTAATTTGCTTCTATCTCCTTAACCGTGCGAGATAGAGCGATTTCGTCGAAACTTTCGACCCACAGGGTATCTAAGGAATGCAATCTTTGCAATTTTCCCCTCCCCAAAAATGGCGGCCATTTTGAATTTTCGAATTTTTGCCAAAAATGGCAAAACACAAATTTGCCTCTATCTCCTTAACCGTGCGAGATAGAGGGATTTCGTCAAAATTTTCGACCCTCAGGGTATCTGAGAATTCTACTCTTGCCAATTTTTAAAAAGTTTTCCCCTCCCCAAAAATGGCGGCCATTTTGAATTTTCGAATTTTTGCCAAAAATGGCAAAACACAAATTTGCTTCTATCTCCTTAACTGTGTGAGATAGAGCGATTTCGTCGAAATTTTCAACCCACAGGGTATCTAAGGAGTGTACTCTTTGCAATTTTCCAAAAATTTTCCCCTCCCCAAAAATGGCGGCCATTTCGAATTTTTGCCAAAAATGGCAAAACACAAATTTGCTTCTATCTCCTTAACCGTGCGACATAGAGTGATTTCGTCGAAATTTTCGACCCACAGGGTATCTAAGGAATGTAATATTTGCAATTTTCAAAAAACTTTCCCCTCCCCAAAAATGGCGGCCATTTTGAATTTTCGAATTTTTGCCAAAAATGGCAAAACACTAATTTGCTTCTATCTCCTTAACCGTGCTAGATAGAGCGATTTCGGCAAAATTTTCGACCCACAGGGTATCTGACAATTCTACTGTTGCCAATTTTTAAAAAGTTTTCCCCTCCCCAAAAATGGCGGCCATTTTGAATTTTAGAATTTTTGCCAAAAATGGCAAAACACAAATTTGCTTCTATCTCCTTAACTGTGTGAGATAGAGCGATTTCGTCGAAATTTTCAACCCACAGGGTATCTAAGGAGTGTACTCTTTGCAATTTTCCAAAAATTTTCCCCTCCCCAAAAATGGCGGCCATTTTGAATTTTCGAATTTTTGCCCAAAATGGAAAAACACAAACTGGCCTTAACCGTGCAAAATAGAGTTATTTCGTTGAAATTTTTGACCCATAGGGTATCTAAGAAATGTACTCTTGGCAATTTTCAAAAAATTTCCTTTTCCCAAAAATGGCGGCCATTTTGAATTTTCAAATTTTTGCCAAAAATAGAAAAACAGGAATTTGCTTCTATCTTCGTAACCGTGCAAGATAGAGTGATTTCGTCAAAATTTTCAACCCAACCAATGCAAAAAGGCATGAAGCTGAAATAATTTACATCTACACTAATAAATATTTAAGCATCATTGATATATTTTACAAATGAAACAGGGTCTTGTAAGACTACTGTACAATTTGGGCAAGGTTCATGGGGTGGACATTACACATGATAATGTGTGTTCTTCTATGCTATCCTGTTTCTATTCGCATCTACTATCAACAGGGCGTCCTATTTCTAGTTTTTTATTCAGATGAGCCTTTCGGTGTAACTAAAATCACTACACCAAGTGATCCTATAGGGAAGTATAACCACTTTGGTCATGATTTATGTGATCTTAGGGATCGTGATCGTTCCGACCCGAATAGCCCTAGTGAAAGCAATACTCATGCCATACTTGATTCCCAATGCCAAACATGGAGTGTTTTAGAACTGTGAAGCCTCAACCACTATCCATGCACCTGTTTTCTCTGTTCAGTAGAAATTCAGATAAACTAATTTTTCTGGGTGTTTGCATATTGACCGGAAGAAATAATTCAAATTTGTTGACATTATGTGTTGATGAAGTGGAATATGCACATTCACAATAGAAACAGTTTTCAAGATGTATGTACTTTACTGTCCCAGTTCTCTCTAGTTTGTGACTTATTTATGTTATGAAGATTAATATTGCTTCTTTAGATTAACTATGGAAATAATGGATGATTAGAAATATTTTCCAATTCAGATTGTTAGTTACTTATATGAGTTAGGAAACTTGAAGGTACTGTTAACACTGATCTTCCATCACTTAGGTTATGGGTTTAAATCTTAGGACTGATATTAAGTGATATATTTTTTAACTGTTTGTTGTGATATCACCAAGACAATGTATGAAAAATGACTTAGAGCCCAGACAAATCAATGTACGGCAATATTGTTTCATGCCAAGCACATTCAATAACTAATACCGCTGGGCTAGTGTCATAAGTTTGCCCGGCGAATGCCCTGATAATACGGTCCTGAACATAATCATATTGGTTTCACAGCTTGCATGTTTTTAGTTGTAAAGTTTGGGAGTGTATTCAAGGTGATTGTAGATGCCTAACCCAATTTAATATACCGGTATGTAACAACATTTGCGAGTAAGTATTACTTTGTGCTGATACATTGTATCTTAGTGGTGTTTTGACTGATCTTGTGTCCTCTTCTGTAAATCATAGCTGAGTAATCTTGTTCCATGAGAAGTTTTTTATGCAAATAAGCCAATTCCTGCACGAGTTATTGAGATTTGGTGTACAGCTAATCTTTATTGATTGTTAAGGCTGAAACAGTTGGCATCAACTGGTTGCCAAGTAGCTGCCTACATTAACCGTCAGCTAACTGTTTCCAGTATATGATATCTTTGGAGAAAAGAAATTGTTAATTGTTTCAGCGTTATGAATTATTACCACCAGGTGAAGATTGCAAGGTCTATGTTTTTGCTTCTACAACCAACCTTTCACTCAGTACAAGTCGTTTGGTAAGTTTTCCCACACCGTTGCAACATTACCAGGTGTAGCAGCCTCTCAAGTTATCAGCCAACTTTCAAGATAAATCATGAGAATGGAACAGTGGTATCAGCAGTGCGAATATCTCAGAAAATGTTAAAACAACAAGTCTTAGATCACTCAAAGAGCACAAACCTCCTTCAATCAGATTTGGTTTTTATTAACGCCAGCCCCATTATAGTCGTCCGGGACTCGGCGGTGGGCATAAAGCTTGTGGGTGTTCTACAGCCTAAACCTCTGCACGGATTTTCACCAAACTTTTAGGGGATATTTACCCCAAGAGGATCTAGAGCTTATTAGGTTTTCGGGTGTATCCGGTAACACTTTTAAGATTTTCGGGTCTTAAACTTTGAGGGTGTTCCACAGACAAAACCCCTGCACTGATTTTCACCAAATTTCCAGGATATGTTTACTCCAAGAGGATCTAGAGCTGATTAAGTTTTGGGGGATATCCAGTAATATCTGTTGCCATGGCAACACTTTTAAAGTTTTCGGGTCTTAAAGTTTGTTCTAAAATCTTGAATGTTTTCTTTGACCTAAAATATTGTAGCTAGCTTCATCAGATTTGCACAAAATGCAAATGGATAGGAAAGCTTGCCTGAGAGTAATTGTGTCCTTGTTTTGGAAACAAAATGGTTGCCATATCAATCTTTTATGGCAAATAGGAGGGTCATCATATAAAAAAGGCCTTATATCTCCCTTATACTTGTTTCTTTGGCTTCAAAATGTGAAAACTACTTGTAAGAAATCATGGCCTGTGAATCTTTTGTAGAATATCTTGTGGGTTCTCTATACTTCTTATAACAGAAGTTGTTCCTAAGATTTTCCCAAATCTCAATGTGTTGGGCATTTAGCTGTATCTGCGGGCTCGGGTGCTTGCCAAGGCTGGCTATTTTTGTATCTTGGCATTGATCCAGCTCACTCTTAAAATTTAATGGGATCTAACTTGGACCAAGACCCATTTTCGGATTATTGTTTACGGAAGATCCAACCATTATATTTGCGTAATCCTGCTAACAAACAGACAAATGGGTAAATGGTCATGAAAATAATATCTCCTCGGAGGTAACTAATCTATTATTAATCAGTGTTCCTGTGTTTAAACTTTATGTAATAAATATACATATGTAGCAAGATTAAATTGTACAAAATGATATAGAAACCAATTTATCAGCAATAAGTATACAACTAGAGAGAATAGCTGACTGGACTTTCAGCCTTTATCATATATGTTAGACCCAGTTGATATGAGATTAGTTCCCTTAACAAATGTAACAAAAATTCCCACAGTCTAAGTGCTTCGTCAAATATCTTGGTTGTGTCATACGAATTCTAAGAGTGACCCATTTTCTTGTAATGGCAGTCTTACTGACTCTAATACAATAGTTCAGGAAAGTTGTATCCTGGGTTAAGCTTGTGATGTGAAAAAAAATTATTACTATAGTAAAATACAATCTTACCACCAGTGTCTGAATTGCATTAAACTAGATCCAGTCTAATATAGAATTTCAGGTTTCTCCTCATACATATAAAACATTTTACCAATGATGAATACAATATGAATTGTAAATTATCCATGAGTAAATGGTAAAACTATTTTGTACTGGTTAAGCGTCCCGCAAGGGACGCTTGTTTGTGTATGGGAGAGCTTCAGGCTCCGCCGGCTCCGCATTTTGTTTTCCTTATAACTCTGTAACCGTTAGGCGGATTCTTTTCAAATTTGGCAGGTTTAGGCAGTAGCCTTGGGGAATTTTTTTGAATATGCTGCAGTGACATTTCAACCAATCAGAGAGGTCACATGACCAAAAATGTCTTTTTTCGATGGGGAAGCTTGTCCGGAGGATAACTTGAAAGGAATTTTATCAATTCACCTGAAACTTGGCAAATACATTCATTCTATTAAAATCTGGAAATCATTAGATTTTGGCATTGATTGGTCAAGAAATGGCCGAGTAATTAATGATTAATTAATCATTACGAATTTTCCAAATAAGGAAAACACAAAAATGCTTATATCTCAAAAACCGTGCTAGATAGAGCGATTTCGACGAAATTTTTGACCCGCAGGGTATCTCTGCGGAGTAGTTTTCCCAATTTTCAAAAAAATTTTGTCTCGCCCAAAATGGCGGCCATTTTGAATTTTCGAAATTTTCGCAAAAATTGCAAAACACAAAAATGCTTATATCTCAAAAACCATGCTAGATAGAGCAATTTCGACAAAATTTTTGACCCGCAGGATATCTCTGCGGAGTACTTTTCCCAATTTTCAAAAAAATTTTGTCTCGCCCAAAATGGCGGCCATTTTGAATTTTCGAAATTTTCGCAAAAATTGCAAAACACAAAAATGCTTATATCTCAAAAACCATGCTAGATAGAGCAATTTCGACAAAATTTTTGACCCGCAGGATATCTCTGCGGAGTACTTTTCCCAATTTTCAAAAAAATTTTGTCTCGCCCAAAATGGCGGCCATTTTGAATTTTCGAATTTTTCGCAAAATTGCAAAACACAAAAATGCTTATATCTCGAAAACCGTGCTAGATAGAGCGATTTCGACGAAATTTTTGACCCACAGGGTATCTCTGCAGAGTAGCCATGCCAATTTTCAAAAAAATTTTATCTTGCCAAAAATGGCGGCCATTTTGAATTTTCGAATTTTTGCGCAAAAATTGCAAAACACAAAAATGCTAATATTTCGAAAACCGTGCTACATAGAGCGATTTCGACGAAATTTTTTTATCTTCAGGGTATCTCTGCAGAGCAGCTATCCCAAAGAGCTTTCACTTGGTGAAGTTTCAGACCCATAGCTAATTGCTCACCTACTCAAAAAGAGTAAATGCGAATTACCTCTAAAAGTATTGCAGATGGCCAATTTTTCTCAAATAACTCATTCACCTACTTTTGGAAGAGCTTTCACTTGGTGAAGTTTCAGACCCGTAGCTAATTACTCACCTACTCAAAATGAGTAAATGCTAATTATCTCAAAAACTATTGCGGATACCCAATTTTTATCAAATAACTCATTCATGTACTTTTGGGAGAGCTTTCACATGGTGAAGTTTCAGACCCATAGCTAATTACTCACCTACTCAAAATGAGTAAATGCGAATTATCTCTTAAAAGTATTGCAGATAGCCAATTTTTCTCAAATAACTCATTCACCTACTTTTGGAAGAGCTTTCACATGGTGAAGTTTCAGACCCATAGCTAATTACTCACCTACTCAAAATGAGTAAATGCGAATTATCTGTAAAAGTATTGCGGATACCCAATTTTTATCAAATAACTCCTTCATCTACTTGTGGGAGAGCTTTCACATGGTGAAGTTTCAGACCCATAGCTAATTACTCACCTACTCAAAGTGAGTAAATGCGAATTATCTCTAAAAGTATTGCAGATAGCCAATTTTTCTCAAATTAATCATTCACCTACTTTTGGGAGAGCTTTCACTTGGTGAAGTTTCAGACCCATAGCTAATTACTCACCTACTCAAAATGAGTAAATGCGAATTATCTCTAAAAGTATTGCAGATAGCCAATTTTTCTCAAATAACTCATTCACCTACTTTTGGGAAAGCTTTCACTCTGTGAAGTTTCAGACCCATAGCTAATTACTCACCTACTCAAAATGAGTAAATGCGAATTATCTCTAAAAGTATTGCAGATAGCCAATTTTTCTCAAATAACTCATTCACCTACTTTTGGCAGAGCCTTCACTTGGTGAAGTTTCAGACCCATAGCTAATTACTCACCTACTGAAAATGAGTAAATGCGAATTATCTGTAAAAGTATTGCAGATAGCCAATTTTTCTCAAATAACTCATTCACCTACTTTTGGGAGAGCTTTCACTTGGTGAAGTTTCAGACCCATAGCTAATTACTCACCTACTCAAAATGAGTAAATGCGAATTATCTCTAAAAGTATTGCAGATAGCCAATTTTTGTCAAATTAATCATTCACGTACTTTTGGTAGAGCTTTCACTTGGTGAAGTTTCAGACCCATAGCTAATTACTCACCTACTCAAAATGAGTAAATGCGAATTATCTATAAAAGTATTGCAGATAGCCAATTTTTCTCAAATAACTCATTCACCTACTTTTGGGAGAGCTTTCACTTGGTGAAGTTTCAGACCCATAGCTAATTACTCACCTACTGAAAATGAGTAAATGCGAATTATCTCTAAAAGTATTGCAGATAGCCAATTTTTCTCAAATAACTCATTCACCTACTTTTGGGAGAGCTTTCACTTGGTGAAGTTTCAGACCCATAGCTAATTACTCACCTACTCAAAATGAGTAAATGCGAATTATCTCTAAAAGTATTGCAGATAGCCAATTTTTCTCAAATAACTCATTCACCTACTTTTGGGAGAGCTTTCACTCTGTGAAGTTTCAGACCCATAGCTATTTATTCACCTACTCAAAATGAGTAAATGCTAATTATCTGTAAAAGTATTGCGGATACCCAATTTTTATCAAATACTTATTCATCTACTTGTGGGAGAGCTTTCACATAGTGAAGTTTCAGACCCATAGCTAATTACTCACCTACTCAAAATGAGTAAATGCGAATTATCTCTAAAAGTATTGCAGATAGCCAATTTTTGTCAAATTAATCATTCACGTACTTTTGGTAGAGCTTTCACTTGGTGAAGTTTCAGACCCATAGCTAATTACTCACCTACTCAAAATGAGTAAATGCGAATTATCTCTAAAAGTATTGCAGATACCCAATTTTTCTCAAATAACTCATTCACCTACTTTTGGGAGACCTTTCACTTGGTGAAGTTTCAGATCCATAGCTAATTACTCACCTACTCAAAATGAGTAAATGCGAATTATCTCTAAAAGTATTGCAGATAGCCAATTTTTCTCAAATTAATCATTCACCTACTTTTGGGAGAGCTTTCACTTGAAGTTTCAGACCCATAGCTAATTACTCACCTACTCAAAATGAGTAAATGCGAATTATCTCTAAAAGTATTGCAGATAGCCAATTTTTCTCAAATAACTCATTCACCTACTTTTGGGAGAGCTTTCACTTGGTGAAGTTTCAGACCCATAGCTAATTACTCACCTACTCAAAATGAGTAAATGCGAATTATCTCTAAAAGTATTGCAGATAGCCAATTTTTCTCAAATAACTCATTCACCTACTTTTGGGAAAGCTTTCACTCTGTGAAGTTTCAGACCCATAGCTAATTACTCACCTACTCAAAATGAGTAAATGCGAATTATCTCTAAAAGTATTGCAGATAGCCAATTTTTCTCAAATAACTCATTCACCTACTTTTGGGAGAGCTTTCACTTGGTGAAGTTTCAGACCCATAGCTAATTACTCACCTACTGAAAATGAGTAAATGCGAATTATCTGTAAAAGTATTGCAGATAGCCAATTTTTCTCAAATAACTCATTCACCTACTTTTGGGAGAGCTTTCACTTGGTGAAGTTTCAGACCCATAGCTAATTACTCACCTACTCAAAATGAGTAAATGCGAATTATCTGTAAAAGTATTGCGGATACCCAATTTTTATCAAATAACTCATTCACCTACTTGTGGGAGAGCTTTCACTCTGTGAAGTTTCAGACCCATAGCTAATTACTCACCTACTCAAAATGAGTAAATGCGAATTATCTCTAAAAGTATTGCAGATAGCCAATTTTTCTCAAATAACTCATTCACCTACTTTTGGGAGAGCTTTCACTTGGTGAAGTTTCAGACCCATAGCTAATTACTCACCTATTCAAAATGAGTAAATGCGAATTATCTCTAAAAGTATTGCAGATAGCCAATTTTTGTCAAATTAATCATTCACCTACTTTTGGTAGAGCTTTCACTTGGTGAAGTTTCAGACCCATAGCTAATTACTCACCTACTCAAAATGAGTAAATGCGAATTATCTATAAAAGTATTGCAGATAGCCAATTTTTCTCAAATAACTCATTCACCTACTTTTGGGAGAGCTTTCACTTGGTGAAGTTTCAGACCCATAGCTAATTACTCACCTACTGAAAATGAGTAAATGCGAATTATCTCTAAAAGTATTGCAGATAGCCAATTTTTCTCAAATAACTCATTCACCTACTTTTGGGAGAGCTTTCACTTGGTGAAGTTTCAGACCCATAGCTAATTACTCACCTACTCAAAATGAGTAAATGCGAATTATCTCTAAAAGTATTGCAGATAGCCAATTTTTCTCAAATAACTCATTCACCTACTTTTGGGAGAGCTTTCACTCTGTGAAGTTTCAGACCCATAGCTATTTATTCACCTACTCAAAATGAGTAAATGCTAATTATCTGTAAAAGTATTGCGGATACCCAATTTTTATCAAATACTTATTCATCTACTTGTGGGAGAGCTTTCACATGGTGAAGTTTCAGACCCATAGCTAATTACTCACCTACTCAAAATGAGTAAATGCGAATTATCTCTAAAAGTATTGCAGATAGCCAATTTTTCTCAAATTAATCATTCACCTACTTTTGGTAGAGCTTTCACTTGGTGAAGTTTCAGACCCATAGCTAATTACTCACCTACTCAAAATGAGTAAATGCGAATTATCTCTAAAAGTATTGCAGATAGCCAATTTTTCTCAAATTAATCATTCACCTACTTTTGGGAGAGCTTTCACTTGAAGTTTCAGACCCATAGCTAATTACTCACCTACTCAAAATGAGTAAATGCGAATTATCTCTAAAAGTATTGCAGATAGCCAATTTTTCTCAAATAACTCATTCACCTACTTTTGGGAGAGCTTTCACTTGGTGAAGTTTCAGACCCATAGCTAATTACTCACCTACTCAAAATGAGTAAATGCGAATTATCTCTAAAAGTATTGCAGATAGCCAATTTTTCTCAAATAACTCATTCACCTACTTTGGGGAGAGCTTTCACTTGGTGAAGTTTCAGACCCATAGCTAATTATTCACCTACTCAAAATGAGTAAATGTGAATTATCTCTAAAAGTATTGCAGATAGCCAATTTTTCTCAAATAACTCATTCACCTACTTTTGGGAGAGCTTTCACTCTGTGAGGTTTCAGACCCATAGCTATTTATTCACCTACTCAAAATGAGTAAATGCTAATTATCTGTAAAAGTATTGCGGATACCCAATTTTTATCAAATACTCATTCATCTACTTGTGGGAGAGCTTTCACATGGTGAAGTTTCAGACCCATAGCTAATTACTCACCTACTCAAAATGAGTAAATGCAAATTATCTCTAAAAGTATTGCAGATAGCCAATTTTTCTCAAATAACTCATTCACCTACTTTTGGGAGAGCTTTCACTTGGTGGAGTTTCAGACCCATAGATAATTATTCACCTACTCAAAATGAGTAAATGCGAATTATCTCTAAAAGTATTGCAGATAGCCAATTTTTCTCAAATAACTCATTCACCTACTTTTGGGAGAGCTTTCACTTGGTGAAGTTTCAGACCCATAGCTAATTACTCACCTACTCAAAATGAGTAAATGCGAATTATCTCTAAAAGTATTGCAGATAGCCAATTTTTCTCAAATAACTCATTCACCTACTTTTGAGAGAGCTTACACTTGGTGAAGTTTCAGACCCATAGATAATTATTCACCTACTCAAAATGAGTAAATGTGAATTATCTCTTAATAGTATTGCAGATAGCCAATTTTTCTCAAATAACTCATTCACCTACTTTTGGAAGAGCTTTCACACACGAAAATGAAAAATTGTGAATATCTCAGAAAAGCTATTTCTTCTGCTTTAATGCTCGGCGGGAGATACACACCGTGGCAGTGGTCTTGACAAAAATTTTTGTCTCCCCAAAAATGGTGGCCATTTTGAATTTTCAAAGTTTTTGCAAAACACAAAAATGCTTATATCTCGAAAACCGTGCTATATGGAGCGAACAAAATTTTGGACCTGCTGGGTATATATTTTTTCCTTCCTCATCACAAGAGGAAGCCATGCCAATTTTCAAAATATTTTTGTCTCGCCAAATATAGCGGACATTTTTAATTTTTTTATTTTTTGCAAAACACAAAAATGCTTATATCTTGAAAACCGTGCTAGATAGAGCTGACTTTGGTTGCCACAAAAGTATAAGGCTAGAAACGAAGCATTTTCTTAATACTTTAGCACTCACCTTTATATCCTTTTCGGGACGCTTTGTTTTTGCTATGCAAAAACATTATCTTTTTTTTTTGCGAGCGATCCTCTAGTTTGAAATTGAAATCATACAAATATGCTTATTATAGTTTGCCACGTAGCCTTTTTGTCAAATGAAATGTGTATGATGTTCTTGAAAGCATGTGTTTACACAAAGTAGTAGAACACTGATATTTTAAATCCTCTTATGTGTTACAAACTGAAAATGATGTAATATGTATTAACCCATTCAAATAAAAATATTTTGGGCATATCCAGTTTTTGACAATATTCCTTGGGGGTTGACATTTTTGACAATATGATGCCAAAAACCTGCTTTTGATATGATAGGTTACCCTGTAAGAATTAACTAAAAATATAGCTTTTACAACTGTTTTACAGTTTTCTCACTGGACTTCACTGCTTGCAGTTCCATCAAATGAAGACTCGCCAAATGGTGTGTCCGAATTGTTGCAGTCAATGTCTCCCATATAGTTCACATCATAGCTCTTGTGACATTCTTGTGTACGGTTTTCATACATATGCTTAAGATGTGGGAATACCAGACGGAGACGCCTACAGCCTTGAAACATCAGTATTGAGGACTTGCTCTGTTCCTCATCATTGATAATCCTGTGGTATTTCTCCATTACTTCCTCAACCTTTTTCAGGTCTGGTATGGTAAAACCATGTTTGAGTAGTGGATTAGTGACCTGTATTCTTCTTATTTCTAAGTAGATCTCATGCAGTAGTATCATGACAGGTGCTGTACTAATTCTCACAAAATGATTGTCAAACTCCATTTGTGCAGCATTTATTATTGTCTCTGCCTCTGATACGGCACTGTACCCTATATTACATTTACTGAAGCTCTGCTCAAGCATCTGTGGATACAGGTCTTGTAGAAAGGGCAGAGGGAGGTCCAGTTTTATCATAGCTAAGTCTAGTAACCTGCCGCTGGAAAAATGTTGAAGCCAAGTGTTTTCACAATAATCCACAACATGTTCCCGAGAAAGTTCCATGCTTCTAAAAGCTTTTTCTTTGTAAAGTTGTCTTTGCTTTGGATAGATCTTGGCTAGAAATACAAAGACCCAAGATTCACACTGAAGAATAAAACCTGTGATTTCACAAGATTCTTTATGCTGTAAGCTCTGTTTGGCAACCTGGAGCCATTTCCATGCCTTTCCCGGTTTGTTTGTGAACAGGTAGATAAGGCACAACATCTTGGCTATCCTAGACATGATATGGTCAACATCACAAATTTCATACTCCTGAAGTTGTTGTCTAAATCTCTTCAAATAAAATTTGACCTTCAGACATTGTGTGAAATTGTAGATGATGTAATAACCCTCCATCAACCACAAAAATGCTACATCATGTGAAAAGTGTTTCATCCAGTATTCAAATTTTCTGTGTAAAAATTCATAAAGAATGTCTTTGTCTTGTGGATAATAATGTTTGTGTAGATATCCTAAGTCATGATCCAAGTCAAAAACAACTTCAGAAAACCGCTTTCCCCTTAGTACATCACTGAATTTAATACTTCCTGGTATTTTGGGTAAAATAGCCTTTGTTTCTTCTTCTGAGCTCTCTCTTTCAATGTCAGGATAGTCTTCTTCTGTTGCAGAATTGCTTTCTTTCTCCAATATCTGATTTTCATGTTCCACTGTCCGCAAAGGTATTGAATCTGCTTTTGTAGCCATTATTTGAGTGTATATTTCTTTCTGTACATTTTATTTTTTTACCATGTATGTTTTTTCAACGTTTCTAAGGAAGCATGGATGATTCAGCCAACAACTTACCCAGGAAATTTTGTGGTTTTACCAAATGAGAGTTTATTGATCTGAATACAAGAACTCTGCATGATAGCCTGGAGTTATTAGTTAAAAAGACCTTGGAAGATAATGATAGACTTGAAATACTTACAATATTTGTATATTTACATGATTTGTGTAGCTTTATCAGATATTTCCTTTGATTCATTTCAAAGTTGTTTTTCTTCACTGTGATGCAAACAAATAGGCATAAAATTTGGTTTACTTGAAGCTTTTAAAACCATAGGGTATTATACGTCTCCATCCTAAGTGATCCTTTCAAAAGTCCAAATATGTTTATAACTTTATACACCAAACAACATGCCCAGTTACAGGAAGATTTGCCTGATCCTTTGTCTATCAATAACATTACTATCTATTGAAAATAATGGCTCACCAGTGTTGGTGATGAGCGTGAAATATATAGACTTCTCAGAACTCCAGTAATGTGAATTAAGAAAGTACAAAAGCAAGATTTCTGAATCCTTGCCATTTAAAACTTACAGCCAGTGCAAACAATGGACATTTCATTTTTGCTTCCCAGTAGAAAACATGGTGTAAATATGATGTTCTGAAGCTGTAATCATCATCTATGCTCCCAATAAATTCAATTTTTAGGTTAGCTATATTGTCTGTTTTTGTGTGTGTTTTTTGCATTATTGCACCTCACTACTATAATGTTTGTGCTTGTATTAATTAAAACAAACTTAGTTTAACATATATTCTAATTTATTTCTTAACTCTTGGCTGTCATACAGGACTCTCACTTTATTCTTGTGTAGTATATCTTTATACCAAACTCTTCATTACATATTTATGAGCCTCATTTTGAAGTACACAGATAATACATTTTAGACAAATTCAGATGAATGACAAATCTTAAATGAGAACATTGTAGAAACCAAATTATTGTAATACAACATATGAGTACATTTTAAATCAGAACATCACATCCCTCCCCAACTTGCACAGAAGCTGTGAATACAATTTATGTAAATTATAATGACCATGAAACTAGTGCTGTTTTACTTTGGCACAAATGTTTCCTCACTGTGACTCATTCTGTATAATAGTTGAAAACTTGAAACCTTTATGCATAGAGGACAGAGGAACTGCCTCAAGGCTTGTTTGATTTATGTTGACAGGTTGTTGTTTGTACAAGCTGAACCAGAGTGGTAGTCATAGTAACCCTCTCTAAAATTGTGTAATTTTTTACTTTTTTGCTGCATTCTGTGTAGTTTTATTTTCAGAGAGTTCCTTCTCTCCTCTTTTTTTTTTTTTTTTTGAATGTGAAATTTAGAAAAACTCTTTTAAACCTATAACCTAACTCCACATAAATTTGCTATTCTCACTTTTACATATCTAATATACAATATCAGCCAACTTATCCTAGAAAAAAAAAATAACACATGAAATACAAGAATAATTATATGAAAAAAAAACTCAGAATTTGTTCACAATTGATCAAAGCACTATGGTATGCTCACAATATTAGAAACTGATCAAAGCACCATAGAATTGCTCACAAAGTTAGAACATTTCTGACATTATACCTGACAGAATACATATGTTACTGATACAACTTGATAATGAATAATTGGTCATCACACTTGTTTTTGTGCTCACAAAAGTTCATTATTTCAGTCTTTACATATTTTACTCTGATTTTAATTATCCTACAACATAGTCTTTTAGCTTTACTGGTGGTTTTCTATTTCTTTGGGGATGCTTGTAGAAATCCTCCATATGATTGTTAGTCTTTCTTGGGCTTTCAGTCAGTTCTTGGTTAGATTGGTCTACTGGGTTGTGCTGTACTCCTTCACTGATATCCACATGTTCACTTGTGTTCTCCTCACTCTTATGGACTGATTTCTTCAATGAATCTGGGAGTTGCTTAAAATGTGAAGAATTTCGTGTGATTTGCAGATCACTATCCTTTGCTGTTATCATTGAACCCTTTTTGTCTACCACTTCTAAAGGTCTTGGATTGAATGGGGTTGAAAGTTTGTTCTGCTTTGGTTGCTTAACGAGTACTGTGTCACCAATCTTAATGGGTGATTGTTTGCGATGGAACCTATCTCCATAGTTTTTCATTTTGTCTTTAGCTACCTTGTCTTTTTCTCTTATTTGAGCATCCCTGGTAATTCTTTGTTGTGGTACCTGTGGAAGTTTTGTTCGAAATGGTCTGTTGAACAGTAACTCAGCTGGAGCTGCTCCGGTACTGCAGTGTGGTGTTGCTCGATAATTCCGCAAGAAAATGTGCATATTTTGTTTCCAATTCACATTATCTGTGACCGCTGCTCTTATAATCTTGGACAGTGTTTTCATGAAACGTTCTGCTTCAGCATTGGCTCTGGGCCAATGAGGTGTAATTTTGCGATGATGAAATCCCAAATAGCTGGCAAACTGCCTAAACTGATCACTTGAAAATGGAGGTCCATTATCAGTTTTTAATACTTCAGGGATTGAAAACATCGAAAAGACTTGATCCAACCGTGGAATAACACATCTGTGAGAAACTGACTTTAGAATTTCAACAATGGGGTAGCGTGTATATTCATCCACCACTACCATCAAGTATTCCCCAGTTGGGAAAGGCCCACAGAAGTCGACACTGACTTCTGTCCATGGTGCTTTTGGTAATTCTGACATTTTGTAAGGCTCAATGTGATTCTGGGGAGTACTAGCTTGACATGAAATACATGACTTGATGGTATTTTCAACCAAAGCATCTATCCCTGGAAACCAAACCTTTTCTCGAAGAAGCATCTTGGTTTTGACTATGCCCTGGTGTCCTTCATGTGCCAGTTGTACAACTCTGCTTTGTAGAGCCTGGGAATAACTATTTTGGAGTGTCTTAAAACTACTCCCTGCCCCAATGCTAGTTCTTCTTTTATCCCATAGTAACTTGGAAGGATTTTTTGTAGTTTATCAAAATTTCCTGTCTCAATGGCATTAATCACTGCCTGTAGATCCCCATCTTGTTTTGTGTGTTCAAGTATTTCCTTTAGGGTAAGTGCCTTTGGGACTGCATTGGAAACAATATAACTTATGTACTGTTCGGCTACCACTGATGAAGTGGTCGAAATTCCCTGTTTAACTGGGTGGCGCGACATATAGTCAGCTGGATTATGCTTTCCTGGCCTGTATTTAACATTGTAAGTGTAGCTTTGTAGTCTCATTAGCCATCTTTCTATTCGTGCAGGTGGCTTTGATTTTGGCTTGTTGAAAATACTTTCCAATGGCTTGTGATCAGTTATGAGAGTAAACGGTCTACCAAACAAGTACAGGTGAAAACGTTCAACAGCCCACACCATTGCTAGGGTTTCTCGTTCAATCTGTGAGTATCGCTGTTCAACATCCGAAAGTGACCTTGAAGCATAAGCCACTACTTTGCTCACATCATTTGGTTTGTCCTTCTGCACTAGCATGGCACCAAGGCCAAATGGGCTTCCATCTACTATAACTTCTGTATACTTGTTGAAATCATAATAGTTCATAACCTTTGCACTGGCTAGACTACGTTTTAGTGTATGAAATGCATTTTCTTCCAGAGCACCCCACTGCCATTTTATTTCTTTCTTGGTTAGCCTTCTCAAAGGCTCATTTACTGCAGCATAATTTGGGATAAACCTTGAACAAAACCCAACCACCCCAAGAAAACTTCTGACTTCCTCTACGTTTTGTGGGGGACTGGCCTCTAAAACTGCCTGGGTTTTCTGAGGATCACATTCAACACCTTTGCTTGACAATATGTGTCCAAAGAAGTTGATTTTGTCCAAATGAAATTGACATTTAGCCTTATTCAGTGTTAGATTTTTTTCTTGTAGCCTTTGAAAGACTGATTCCAGATTTTTGTCATGTTCTTCTGCATTTTTACCCCAGACCAGAATGTCATCACTCATGTTTTTGACACCTTGTAATCCAATTAAACTCTGCTCTATCGCATTTTGAAATAGTTCAGCTGCTGATGAGATTCCAAAACTCAGCCGCTTGTATCTTTTTAGCCCCAAATGAGTAGAAAATGTGGTTATATAGCGAGAGGATTCATCCAGTTCACACTGATGATATCCTTTGTTTAAATCCAACTTTGAAAACATAGTAGCTCCATTGAGGTCACTCAAGAGTTCCTCCAGAGTTGGGGTGATGTGTCTCGTACGCATCACTGCTTTATTAGCACACCTCATATCTACACAAATTCTGATTTGCTCAGGATTTCCAGGTTTGGGTGCAGCTACTATAGGTGATACCCATGGGGTCGGTCCCTTGACATCTTCTATAATGTCTAATTCTTGAAGCCTTTGCAACTCTGCTTCCACTTTTTTTCTCATGTGAAAGGGAATTCTCCTGTGTGGTTGTGCAACTGGTGTAACACTTTCATTGATGTGCAGTTTTACTTTTGTTCCTTTGAGCTTTCCGATGCCTTGGAACAACTTAGGGTGTCTGGAACATATTTTCTGTGCACCTGGAGACTGATGGGTTTGTTGAATCCTATTTGCAATATGTAGTACCTTCAACTCAACTGCAGACTCAAACCCTAAAATGGAACCTGCATCTATCTTGGTCACATAGACTGTACCAGTTGTGAAACAATGCTTCGATTCTAAGATACACTGGAACTTACCAACAATTGGAATTTCCTTCTTTGTGGCATAAGGGAGCAGCTTTTCCCCTTTTGCAGATTTCAGTGTTGGCACAGGTTGAATTGACTGATATGTCTTATAGCTCATAATATTCACTGTTGAGCCAGAATCAACCATCATATTGATGTGACTGCTTCCAATTTTTACTTTAGCTGTTGGAGTCTTTTTCGCAGATTTCCCCACACTAAAGATATAATCCTTGCCACCTTCATCTGCACTTGCTTCTCTAGAAGAATTTTCATTCATGTTACATGCCTTTTTGTCAATTTCCCTCACCTTTAATGATCTGTTCTTTGATCTACAACATTTTGCAAAGTGACCAGTTTTATTACATTTATGACATGTTTTATTTGTTGCTGGACACTTGTCTTTGTGAGGATAACTGCCACCACAACGATAACACTTGCTGTTTTCTGGTCCTTTCTGTTGCTGTCTTCCTGATTGAGAGCCTGTTCTTTGAAATTGATTTCCTGATCTTTGCCAAGGTTTTGATGAAGTTTTGTTCCTTTTCGTCATTGTGTTAATGTTGTCCACTTTTTCTATTTCTGTTGCCTGGGATTCTGACAGTTCATCAGCTCTGGCATGATCCAGGAGATCTGCAAGAGTCATATTATCCCTGAGGGCTTTTCGTCTAAGCTTTGAAGACACACAGTTTTGTATGATTTATGATTTTATTTCTTTATCATTGTCTGTAAAACCACAGTTGCTAGCTAGTGAACGCAGACGAGTATAGAATGTGTCCATGGACTCACCAGGATGCTGTGTAGCTTGTCGAAATTTGTACACTTCAAACTCACTATTCACTTTGGGTTGAAAGTACTTTGTGATCGCATCTTTACCTTTCTTGTACTCTTTTGCCTCTCCGGTATCTGCAAGAGTTTCAAAGATATCATTCACTTCATCTCCAGCATAATGTAACATCATGGCCCTTTTTCTTGTGTCATCCTTGATATCCATTGCTACAAGCATGTTTTCAAATTTGCTAATCCATTTCTTCCATCTTGCACCAATATTGGGGTCACTGTTCACCTCAAATGACTCAAATGGTGGTAATGCAGTAGCCATCTTTAACAAAGTTATAATGTTTGTTTTTTTTTTTTTTATATCAACATGTATTATCCAAAAGAGTAATCACAGTGTAAAAAGAATTATTTTAGTTTTATCCTCGTCGCCAATTATAATGTTTGTGCTTGTATTAATTAAAACAAACTTAGTTTAACATATATTCTAATTTATTTCTTAACTCTTGGCTGTCATACAGGACTCTCACTTTATTCTTGTGTAGTATATCTTTATACCAAACTCTTCATTACATATTTATGAGCCTCATTTTGAAGTACACAGATAATACATTTTAGACAAATTCAGATGAATGACAAATCTTAAATGAGAACATTGTAGAAACCAAATTATTGTAATACAACATATGAGTACATTTTAAATCAGAACATCACAACTACCTGCAGTATCTTCACCAGAGGATTCCTCAGCTGGTGTTTGAGAAAGGTTAAAGTCATCATCACCAAGGTACCAATAATCTGCTGCAGCTTTTTCCCTTGTGACTCGGTCTTTTTTTTCCACAATTTGGTCATGTATTTCAGCAATGTAAGGAAACACATCTGATATATATTTACGGCTTTCCATCATTGAAATGGAAGAACCGGAGACATTTTCTTTCATCAGTTTTCTTCCCTTTTCATAAATCTGGATTATTTTGGCAGGCTCTTTAATAAACCAAGTTTGTTTTGCTGTTGGGTTTGTAACTTGGACTCGCCTGAGCTCCAAATAGATCTCCCGCAATAATATTGAATATGGAATAACCTGTATGTTTAAGCAGTTGCTTTGAAAACCTCGTTTAGATGTTTGAATGAGTGTTTTGGCCTCTGTTACTGCAGTATAACCAATGTTACATTTGCGAAGCTTTTTGTCAAACAGCTGTGGATACAAAGACTGCTTAAAGTGAAGTGGAATGTCCAGCTTTAGCATTGCTAAATCAAGCAGCATCCAGGCAGAGCAGAATTGGAGCCACTCAGAGGTGTCACTGTACTCCAGCATATGTTCACGACAAAGACGGTAACTCTCAAAGGCCTTTTCTCTATAATGTTGCCTGCGTTTGGGATAGAGGTTTGAGTAATACAGATACACCCATGCTTCACACTGATATATAAATCCGGTAATTTCACAGGATTCTTTGTTCTCAAGGCTCGATTTGGCAATTTTCATCCATTTACAAGCCTTTCCAGGCTTGTTTGAGTGAATATAGCTGAGACATAACATTTTTGCAAGTCTAGATATGATATGATCGGAGTCGTAAATTGTGTAGTTTGAAAGTTGGGCCATTAATGTTTTGGTGTAGATTCTAACCTTTGGATCCCTGGTAAAGCTGTAGATATTGTAGTAGCCTTGTGTTAGCCATAGAACTGCTACATCATGAGTTTAATGCTCTTTCCAGTATTGAAATCTGTATTCCATGTATTCATAAAGGGTCCACCTGTTTTGGGAGTAGAAGTTTGTGTAAAGATATCCTAAGTCTTTTTCAAGATCGAGTACTTGCTGGCCATATCGTTTTCCTCTTAAAATATCACTGAATCTGATGCTTTCTGGTATTTTAGGCAGAACAGCTGTACTTGTAGTTTCTTTGCTGCATGAATCCCCATCATTAAGGACATGCTTTTGTTGGCTATGCATTGAAAGTGGTGGAATATGTCTTCTTGCATCTGGTTCATCAGAACTCTCACAGTCACTTGTGCATTCATCTTGTATTAACTTTGTCCAGTTTACTACAGCTTTTGACGCCATGGACAAATACTCTGTATTTTCTAGTGTTTAAAATGTCTGTCTCCTCATAACAACTATAGTGTATTTATTCACAAATAGATTCTTATTTCTACAATCTTGAAAGATATTGAACAATTTTGTCAGCAGAACCTATTCTTTCTGTGGTATACATGTATTTAACCAGACTCAGTTGAATGTGCACAGTATCAACTGAAGAAACTGAGAAACTGAACTGAGTCTTCACCAAATTTTTAATATGTTTGCAAATGGCTTTGAAAAATATGGAGGAATTTTTTTGTGGTTATTTATATAACCACAATACTCATTCTTTAAGTATTACCTAACAAATACCTGAATGGATAGAGGGACATAGAGGATCCCTTTATTGATTATTTATCCATGTTTGCAAAATACATAAAGCACATACTAATATAAATTATGTTTTTGAACAAAATCTTGCAAGGCATCCAATACTGTCAAGCATAAAGGGGGACAATAACAATAATGTAATAACTTATTGTTGTATTTGTACACATATTTGCATGTCTGTTGCAGTATCAGTTCTGATCCAGATCAAGGACAAACTCTGATTATAGTTTGCCTGAAGATAATCAGACATTCTACAAAGAGAAATAGGTATTCTGTTTGGAGAAACCACAATTAACATATGGCCAAGGTCTGTTCGGAGAAACCATAATTAACATTATGTCCAAGGTCTGTTCGGAGAAACCATAATTAACATATGTCCAAGGTCAAAAGTAGCTGTAAGTGTGGAAGAAGTAGTTTTGAATTTCATTTAATGCTTACTCAAAACATCATTTAAGTAGGACTCACACTTGCCTGTTTGTGGCCCCTGTTGTGACCACATGTTAAATGACTATAATAATTTTGTGCCCTTGTTTCACTGAATCCATGTCACAGTCTTCCAAATCTACCAAACGCAGCACCAATTATAAAGTAAATGTCAAAAACTTTCTCATGTGAATGGTGGGGTTTTAGGGTTAGAGGAAGATAACATGTAATATTGCCTTATTTGATACATACTTCTATTTATCATTTACTTATTTGACACATTTTATGTGCAAGGCTAATGACTTGTCAGTTTGTAAGATATTTGTTTCATTTTTTTGGGCACCACAATTCGCTAAAATGCATTGCACCAGAGAAATCTTATAGAAGTGTCTTTTGTATTCTGAATGAGAAACTGCAAACAAATTTAAAATAGTCACAAAAACATGTTTTGTACAAAGATATATTGAGATTCTTGCTGAATATATTGTCCAAGCTAATATTTTTCAGGTACATCAACACTGTCATATACAGTGCTATTGATTTTTGTTTGTTTACACAGTGGCCTCTGAACAACTTTAATCGTTAGTGGCAGTTACCTCTGACAAGGAGGTGATGTTTTATGGTGCATTCATTTGTTTGCCTGTATTCATGATTGCTCCAAAATGAATAAGTGAATGCAGTTTTTTGTGTTGGTAGGCTATGACTGAAGGAAGAGGTAATTTGTGACATTAAATTAGGCAGTGACTCTCAAAGTTCTACAGTTATTCTGATTTGTTACCAGAGAAAGTATTTTACTGTAAATATTTATAACTTCAAATACTTAATTACACTTAGACAGGTCATCAATAATGCAAGGATTTTGGTGCAGGTTACATGTAACCAAGCCATCTATTAGATTGATGCATCCAATGTCCGTCTATCTGTCTGTGACCGGAGAAAAGTCGTGCCTGTGACCTTCTTAACTAAACTCCAGTGAAACCAGGGTATGGGGAAAGGAAGGAGAAAGAGACAGCAGGCTTATCTAAGATTTTAATCACTCACATCTATGGACACCAGCAGTTACAACAATCAGCAGCCGCACGTAAACTGAGCGGTTACACTACTGCAGACCAAGAAACGCCTGCAAAGACATCATACACACTAATGGAATGGCAAATCTGAACTAAATTATATATTCACACACTTAATGTTATATAATAACATTAAAAACTGCCATCCCCTTGTAACTACATCACAGACTAATCATAATTAGATGTCCAAAGATATCACATGCATACAAATAAATTAAATAAATTAATTTACTATGTACAAATAAAACAACTACTACGACAGCTGCAAGCACCATTCTTTCTGCAATGACTAGATAAGTGTCAGACTAGTTTTTAGCACTACAGTATAAATATAATAGATTCTGTGAAATAATTACTGAACCAGAATCACAAAATATTAGAAATCAAGGACACATGAATAAATTCATCACTACAGATATACACATCTAAAACCCAATCCCTGAATACAAATTTAGTCAAATCAGAACCTGTATGTAAACATATTGTGTAAATGTAACCAACCAAGCTGCAAGTCTGCTACACTGTTGAAACACTCCAACAAACCAAGCATGCAATACTAGCAACCTTTCCTAACAGTTGTTCACCAGAATCTGGCCAAATGACCACTGAAATTCCCGCGGTTTTCACAGAAAAAAACGTCACTCTCACTAGAAGTTTAAACATTCCAGCCAGCAAAAAGCAAAGATAATAACACAACCGCTTAAATCGGCCGCGATTGCCGTGGCTACATACTCCCCCTCACAGGGAAATGACATCCTGACATTTAACAATACACAAAGCTTAATCAGCTTAACAAAACCACTCAAAACCAAACATACTACAGGAGGTGTTCCACCCCCTTGACACACCCAAAAACTTTCAACCAGTTGTCTTACACATACTTGAGAAACAAACAGCCACTCAACCAGTTCAAAAGAACTACATCTAAAACACAACTTAAATGTTACTATTTACAACAAAACATTACCACATTCTCACTTCCACATTCATTTCAAAATCTTTATCATGCTTTGTAGCAGTTCAGTTTTTTGCAATTCCAAATCAGATTCCTTCTGTTCCGATTCATGCGACTCAGATGTATGCATCATGTCATACACAAAATCCGGATGTAAATGACCCTGAGTTCGGGTCCTAGCCGACCTTCTAGGAGCAGGAGCAGGAGTCGGTGCAACTGATGATTCATTATCACCACTATGATCAACAGTGCTGACTGAATCATCCACACTCTGCTCACTCCTTAGATCTTCCAAATCATCAACAGATTCTACCAGATCTAGAACATCATTTCCGGAGGCCCCTGTCTCCTGCTGAGATCTACCAACGGATTTCAGTTTGCAGACTGTAACTTGAATATGCTTCTGCTAATTGATTTCAAACTTGACAAAGTGGAAGGACAGATCGCAGCACTTTTTTGATATGTGTAGGACTAGTATCTCTGCAATTGTCTTGCGTACATCTGCATACATCCATCATGTAGACATGGCAAGTACTAGTATGTCTTACCATCCCTGATACTGATTGCGCAACCCGTGTTTTGGGGTCTACAACCCCAGTTTCTTGTTATTCTTTTCCCAATCTTTTACCCACAGGTTGATAAGACCCTTTAACATTTAAACCTCCAATAGGAGGTTATTTTTTGGCTACATTTGTATGTTTATTTGTCTGTGTTCGTGGTAGTTCCTGAATGATTAAATGGATCTTTCATATATCATATTCTAGATGTAAGAAGATCCTGCATTTTCAAAGGCTACAATTTAAATCTATTTCAATGGTTTTAGCTTTATCATTGACATTAGTAATTACTGTAAAAATAATGATTTTTCTGATGTGGAAAGGGCCTGGTAAAAGGAGAAGTGACTACATTTTGGAAAAGATCCACATCATATTCTGGTTACAAAGGAAAATCCCAAATTTTCAAAGGCCCCATTTTTAATGTACTTTCAATGATTTTGTCTTTCCGGTTGACATCTCTCTAAAAGTAATGAGCAGATCATGTTGTTGTTTTTTTATGTGCATAATGCCATCCCAAACAAAGAAGAGATTACATTTTGGGAAAGATCTTGATCATGTTCTGATACAAAAAAGTCTTAAATTTTGGAAACACCCCAGGGGCCGGATTCACGAAAGGTCTCAAGTCTCAAATCTGAGATTTTGGTCTCAAATCTAAGATTTTTCTTAGATTTTTCTCAAATTTGAGACCTTTTGCTCAGCTGGTATTCACAAAAGATCTCAGGCTAAGATTTGCCTCAGATTTGGTCTCAAATCTAAGACTGCCTAGGGGGTGACTTAAGTTTTCATAAAATAGAGTATATGTAATAAAAAGTAACAAAACAAAGTGAAAATAGTGAAGTATGACATATTATTTAACTTGTAACACAAAATATGAATATATATTAAGAGATTGTACAAAAATAGCAGCAAACATTCACATTACAAAATTAACACGAGTGGCTTGTTTTGCTGTTATAATCAGTTCTTTTGAATGTCAGTACAAATTATAGTAAAAAGACAATGTTTTGCTTGATTGAAAATATTTTAAAATGTGAGTATATATGGTATATGGTAAAATATAAATGCGTATACTTTCCACTAATCTCAACAAAATGTTACATCAGTTTTGATTGGTCCAGACTCAAAACTTGGCTTAGATTTCGGTCTCAGCTGAGATTCCTTTCATGAATCTCAACTTAAGCAGAATCTCAGCTGAGACAAAAATCTCAGATTTGAGCAAAATCTCAGCTGAGTTTTGGCTAAGACTTGAGACCTTTCGTGAATCCGGCCCCTGGGGCCGATTTCACTAAAGGACTTAAACTAAGTCCCTTTTTTGGCTAAGTCTTGGACTTAAATCTAAGACTTTGGTCTTAGCTAGAAAAATGGATTTCACAAAGGTGACTTAGCTAAGTCCAGGCTTATCATATAACCACAGTGGTTTTCTGTGTCATGTGACCTTTTGTATCTATTCAAAATATAATATTGATGCCACATATTCATTTAATGTATTTTATCTAAGGATAAGTGCTGTTTTGAAATTGAAAACCTTGTTAGCACATATAAACTTCCCAAATACTACTTTAGTGAGGTGTTCTGCATAATTATAATTTATTTACAGCCATTTCAAATTTTGAAGTGGAGAAAAGTTTATGGCGGCCATATTTAAGTCCTCTTTACAAAATTTAAGCCCACTACCTCCCAGACTTAAAAGTTAAGTCCACTGACTTAGCAATTTCATGGACTTAGCTGCTTTGTGAAATCCGCTAAGTCTAAGACCACAGACTTAGCAGTTTTTGACAAAATTTAAGACCAAAGTCTTAGATTTAAGCCTAAATCTGGACTTAAGTCCCTTTGTGAAATCGGCCCCTGGGGAGGTCTGCTCACTTACGGGTGCTTTCTAGTTGTGGCTAGTTCATTCTAGTTTTATCTCGAGATTTTTGCTTTATCTGTGACTCCTTTTACTGCACAGTGTAATGACACAAGTCATTAGAAAAATATACTGGTTACAGTAACAGTTATCAGTGACTAAGGTACTGTCAATGCAATCAGATAACTCATACTAAGCACAAGAAAATCCAGATCAATACCTTTGATTTGTGGGAAATTTGGAGTATGGTTATATGAGTCATCCAGTAGTGATTGAAAGTCCTTCATACAGTGGATGGGTATGATTTGTATCAGATCTGATTCATCTTGTACCCTGTTTAATTTGGTGCTGTTGTGCATTATTATGATTATGCTTTAATGCAAAAATTTTTATGTCTGGTATAAAGTTATTTTGTTTTCCTTAACATATTTCTGAGAAATGCTTTCAGCCATACATGAGCAAACCATGTTGCAGTCATAGCGATTGAGACTTCTGAGTGTTATACATATATGTCATGATTTCTCTTTGGGAGCAAAAATAGCATGCCCCTTGTTTCCACTGGAAGCAAGTATGTTTCAAATATTTTGGACTTAAAACTAGCGGGAACTCCAAAAATTGTCCTCTGTGTTCAATTTGTACACTGACAGAGTTTCAAGGACTGATTTCCAGCATCTGTTTTATCTTCCATTTACAGAAAGGTAGAGAAAGAACGTTGGCGACATGTTCACAGCAGTGCCATCAAGACTACCTGTCAAATACGGTCATTACTACACGAGTGTAATTCTAGTATACCTGACCCTCCTTCAGGCTTTACTGAGGTTAGTGATGGGGAAAGTTAAAATTAATGAATGGCTATCTCAGTGAACCCAGCTCTCCGTTTTATCAATGAGATGTAATTAAGCATCCCTAAAAGGGCGCTTATTTGTTTTCGCCTCAGTTTCCTCGCCGCCGCCGCATTATGGTCTCCCTTGAATATCTCCCTTATTATTAGAAGGTTTCAAACCATATTTGGCACTTATATAATTTTTTTTAACTTAATTTTTCTGCATGCTTAAATTTGACCTTTGACCTTTATGAAGGTCACATGATCAAAAACAATTTTTTGAAGTACACCCCCCCCCCCCCCCTCCCCCCGTCATCACAGTTCAGGAAAAATTACTTGCTACACAGCCTTATACTGTGACACACCTGTTCATACTATCGAAAACGCGAGCTGATTAGATTTTGGGAGCAATCCCTTGAAAAATGTCTCATTTATGGGTGATTTCCTCACACCTTCCAATCTGAGAGCCTTAAATTTAGGTCAACCCCCCTATTATCTTCTTAAGTATTGCATTTAGAGCCATAAAATGTATTGGGAGGTAATAGGAAACCATATGTGGAGAGTCTAAATAGCCGGTCAGTTTTACCCCACGGCCCCCCCTTATGGGTCAAACTGGGGTCATAAAATAGCTGATTTTGAGTTTTTGCCTTATATCTCCTTTATTGTTGCTTTTATAGCTTCAGAATGTATTAAGAGGTATTGGGAAAGCATATGTGGAGAGTCTAAATAGCCGGTCGGTTTTACCCCCCGACTCCCCCTTATGGGTCAAACTGGGGTCATAAAATAGCTGATTTTGAGTTTTTGCCTTATATCTCCTTTATTGTTGCTTTTATAGCTTCAGAATGTATTAAGAGGTATTGGGAAGGCATATGTGGAGAGTCTAAATAGCCGGTCAGTTTTACCCCCCGACCCCCCCCCCCTTATGGGTCAAACTGGGGTCATAAAATAGCTGATTTTGAGTTTTTGCCTTATATCGCCTTTATTGTTGCTTTTATAGCTTCAGAATGTATTAAGAGGTATTGGGAAAGCATATGTGGAGAGTCTAAATAGCCAGTCAGTTTTACCCCCCGACCCCCCCTTATAGGCTAAACTGGGGTTATAAATAACTGCTTTGGAGTTTTTGCCTTATATCTCCTTCCTCGTTGCTTTTATAGCTTCAGAATGTATTAAGAGGTATTGGGAAAGCATATGTGGAGAATCTAAATAGCTGGTCACTTTTATACCCTCCCCCCCCCCCCCCCATGGGTCAAACTGGGGTCATAAAATAGCTGATTTCGAGTTTTTGTCTTATATCTCCTTTAATGTTGCTTTTATAGATTGAGAATGTATTAAGAAGTATTGGGAAAGCATATGTGGAGAGTCTTTACGGTCAGTTTTACCACCCGACCCCCCCCCCCCCCTTATGGGTCAAACTGGGGTAAAAAATAGCTGTTTTGGAGTTTTTACCTGATATCTCCTTCATTGTTGCTATTATAGCTTCGGAATGTATTAAGAGGTATTGGGAAACCATATGTGGACAGTCTAAATAGCCGGTTAGTTTTACCTCCTGACCCCCATGTATGGGTCAAACTGGGGTCATGAAATAGCTTTTGCCTTTATTGTTGCTTTTATGCTTTCACAATGTATTAAAACCTATTGCAAAACCCTGTGGACAATCTAAATAGCAATACATACTTGCACACATGATTATATATGAAGTTATCAATACTCGTTACTGAAATGCTTTGTAGC
This sequence comes from Sabellastarte sp. h YS-2021, assembly GCA_964017235.1. Taxonomy (NCBI): domain Eukaryota; kingdom Metazoa; phylum Annelida; class Polychaeta; order Sabellida; family Sabellidae; genus Sabellastarte; species Sabellastarte sp. h YS-2021. Next base: position 51,571,600 of record OZ024927.1, on the reverse strand, counting down.
ATTTACACAAAATTTACTAAAGTTACATCCAATGTTGTACATCCAATGTACAACATGTTCTCCAGCTTGTCTATGTCTACAATGCTTGTTTATGTTAATTAAAGAAGACCTTTGTAGGATTTTCCCTGTCATGATATCACTAAGGGGGTTGGTTTATGTAACAGTACGGTACAGCTTTGTGCATTCTTAGCTTTACAGCATGCTTATTAAAACCACAAGGCATTTTAAACTCTCAGGGACGCTTCGCTTTTGTTAGCAGAAGCATTCATCTAGTTGAAACTAATACTGGCTTCTGTGGAAGTTATATTGGTCAGGAAAAAGTCATCAGAAGTTGTCGGGCTGTTTTGATTAACAAGAATCTTTGGCTTCAATCTGCATTCTTGAGGTAAGCTTATTTGTTTGGATCAAGTGCATGAGATTAAACTTTATTTAATCCAAACTTTTAGTCATGGGTGCACCAAATTTAACCAAAAAGTTGAGCCAAAAAGCAGCTCAACTTCTTTGTGAATGCAAATTTAAACCTGTTTCTTTTTAGGTCAGCTTGAGCTTATTTTTTTTTTGTAAATTCATTAGTCTACTCAAACTCTCACTTGAAAAAGGGGAAAATATCATCAGATTTTTGTTTTATTTTCCCCTCAAATCATTATAATTTTACTTGGAGTAAATTTTAAGTATCCAAGCATATGTGCTAAAACAGTGATTAACTTTTGTCTAAGGTATTATATTAGGACTGAATGACTTTTTTTTCAAGAATTTGGTGCTTTAAACAACTTGTCTGAGACAAGTTTTTGTATTTTGTACCCATCAGATGGATTCATAAAGATTCCATGTATGTCAGATTTGGTGGAATGAGAAATACAAAGACTTCGAGCAAGTCTATGATTAACTGCATTTATGTTATTTTTTTCTTATAGAGACAACAGCTTGTTATGGAAGAGTGTGCAAAACTGGCACAATATGTTGAAAGGTAATAATTTATCAAGAATTATTTCATGAGAAGTCTTTATTTTGTAATATGGAAGCATGTACAGTAAGTTGTTGTATATTTCTGCTCCACTTCTGTTGTAGTTCAGAAATCTGTTCACTGTTCAGCAAATCATATTTCATTGGAACATTTTTCAGGTATATTTAACATTTGCATAAATGTAAGGGGATTAATATTGACACAGTAATAAAGGCATATCACACCTGTAATTTGAGCTATAAACATTAAGAATATACAAAATACTGTTTGTGTTATTGGGGTTCAAAGTAAAAAATCACCAAAATTAGACCCATTAACTGACCAGTGCTTTTACTTCTAAACTTAAGAGTGAATATCCAACCCCAAAGAGCTCTCATAGAGCTTCATATATAAAATATAATATATCGGGTCAATTCAGATATTCTTGTTTTACTTAACACCCAAAATATTGTATTGTATGCTTTAAATCACTGTAGAGGTCATTAATTTGAAAATTTAAACATGTGACCTGTTCTACTCTACTGTTAATCATATTTTACTGTAGTTAATGACTGTAAAAGTCAAATTAAGGTGCAAGTAGAACCAGTTTTAATGTCCCAGCAACAGAAAATAATAACCTTTGTAAGAATAAGTGGAGTTAGTGTAATAGTCTTATATAAAACTAAATCTTGTGGATATTTTGAGCTTTTAGCTATGCATAGTCTACTCTACATCTGTTCTTATTAGTTCTTTCAAAAGTTTGGTAAAGTGTGTTAATCTTATTCTCATTTTTTTTTGTGTTGTTCTTGTGTGTTATTGTCATGTGTTTTAGTCACACAGAGAACAATGGCCACAGACCTGAGAAGCTGGCAGTGATGCAACTCCTCACGTTCCTGGGTCAGTCCTTCAGCTCACTGGTAGATTTCGCACTGGGTGTTCACATACAGGTACACTCTACAAATTAATGGTGTTCAAATATAAGTAAAGTTTTTGCCAAATACTGATATTATATTAATTAAAAGTCCATTAATACATGCAGTGTAATTAATTCATTCTTTTAGGCTCATTCAGGAGATAAAATTTTTTTTTTTTTTTCAGATAATACTTCTCCATGCTTGACTGAGTATTTCTTAATTTGAGAGATTGAATTTCATGGAATTTTAAAATCAATTCTAGATCATTCCTAGCCTTCAGTACTCATGTACTGACTAAATATTTTCTAATTAAGCTTGGAAGTGTATTATGTAATTAAGCGTCCCGCAAGGGACGCTTGTTTGTGTATGGGAGACCTTCAGGCTCCGCCGGCTTCGCATTTTGTTTTCCTTATAACTCTGTAACCGTTAGGCGGATTCTTTTCAAATTTGGCAGGTTTAGTCAGTAGCCTTGGGGATTTTTTTTGAATATGCTGCAGTGACATTTCAACCAATCAGAGAGGTCACATGACCAAAAATGTCTTTTTTTGATGGGGAAGCTTGTCCGGATGATAACTTGAAAGGAATTTTATCAATTCACCTGAAACTTGGCAAATACATTCATTCTATTAAAATCTGGAAATCATTAGATTTTGGCATTGATTGGTTAAGAAATGGCCGAGTAATTAATGATTAATTAATCATTATGAATTTTCCAAATAAGGAAAACACAAAAATGCTTATATCTCGAAAACCGTGCTAGATAGAGCGATTTCGACGAAATTTTTGACCCACAGGGTATCTCTGCAGAGTAGTTATCCCAGTTTTGAAAAAAAAAGATTTCTCACCAAAAATGGCGGCCATTTTGAATTTTCGAATTTTTCGCAAAAATTGCAAAACATAAAAATGCTTATATCTCGAAAACCGTACTAGATAGAGCGATTTCAACGAAATTTTTGATCCACAGGGTATCTCTGTAGAGTAGCCATGCCAATTTTCCAAAAAAAAAATTTCTCGCAAAAATTGGCGGCCATTTTGAATTTTCGAATTTTTCGCAAAATTGCAAAACATAAAAATGCTTATATCTCGAAAACCGTGCTAGATAGAGTGATTTCGACGGAATTTTTGACCCACAGGGTATCTCTGCAGAGTAGCCATGCCAATTTTCAAAAAAATTTTGTCTTTCCAAAAATGGCGGCCATTTTGAATTTTCGAATTTTTGCGCAAAAATTGCAAAACACAAAAAGGCTAATATTTCGAAAACCGTGCTACATAGAGCGATTTCGACGAAATTTTTGATCTTCAGGGTATCTCTGCAGAGCAGTTATCCCAAAGAGCTTTCACTTGGTGAAGTTTCAGACCCATAGCTAATTGCTCACCTACTCAAAATGAGTAAATGCAAATTACCTCTAAAAGTATTGCAGATAACCAATTTTTCTCAAATAACTCATTCACCTACTTTTGGGAGAGCTTTCACTTGGTGAAGTTTCAGACCCATAGCTAATTACTCACCTACTCAAAATGAGTAAATGCTAATTATCTCTAAAACTATTGCGGATACCCAATTTTTATCAAATAACTCATTCATGTACTTTTGGGAGAGCTTTCACATGGTGAAGTTTCAGACCCGTAGATAATTACTCACCTACTCAAAATGAGTAAATGCGAATTATCTCTTAAAAGTATTGCAGATAGCCAATTTTTCTTAAATAACTCATTCACCTACTTTTGGAAGAGCTTTCACTCTGAAGTTTCACACCCATAGCTATTTATTCACCTACTCAAAATGAGTAAATGCTAATTATCTGTAAAAGTATTGCGGATACCCAATTTTTATCAAATACTCATTCATCTACTTGACGGAGAGCTTTCACATGGTGAAGTTTCAGACCCATAGCTAATTACTCACCTACTCAAAATGAGTAAATGCGAATTATCTCTAAAAGGATTGCAGATAGCCAATTTTTCTCAAATAACTCATTCACCTACTTTTGGGAGAGCTTCCACTCTGTGAAGTTTCAGACCCATAGCTATTTATTCACCTACTCAAAATGAGTAAATGCTAATTATCTGTAAAAGTATTGCGGATACCCAATTTTTATCAAATACTCATTCATCTACTTGTGGGAGAGCTTTCACATGGTGAAGTTTCAGACCCATAGCTAATTACTCACCTACTCAAAATGAGTAAATGCGAATTATCTCTAAAAGGATTGCAGATAGCTAATTTTTCTCAAATAACTCATTCACCTACTTTTGGGAGAGCTTTCACTTGGTGAAGTTTCAGACCCATAGCTAATTATTCACCTACTCAAAATGAGTAAATGCGAATTATCTCTAAAAGTATTGCAGATAGCCAATTTTTCTCAAATAACTCATTCACCTACTTTTGGGAGAGCTTTCACTCTGTGAAGTTTCAGACCCATAGCTATTTATTCACCTACTCAAAATGAGTAAATACTAATTATCTGTAAAAGTATTGCGGATACCCAATTTTTATCAAATACTCATGCATCTACTTGTGGGAGAGCTTTCACATGGTGAAGTTTCAGACCCATAGCTAATTACTCACCTACTCAAAATGAGTAAATGCGAATTATCTCTAAAAGTATTGCAGATAGCCAATTTTTCTTAAATAACTCATTCACCTACTTTTGGAAGAGCTTTCACTCCATGAAGTTTCAGACCCATAGCTAATTATTCACCTACTCAAAAGGAGTAAATGCTAATTATCTGTAAAAGTATTGCGGATACCCAATTTTTATCAAATAACTCATTTATCTTCTTGTGGGAGAGCTTTCACATGGTGAAGTTTCAGACCCATAGCTAATTACTGACCTACTCAAAATGAGTAAATGCATATTATCTCTAAAAGTATTGCAGATAGCCAATTTTTCTCAAATAACTCATTCACCTACTTTTGGGAGAGCTTTCACTCTGAAGTTTCACACCCATAGCTATTTATTCACCTACTCAAAATGAGTAAATGCTAATTATCTGTAAAAGTATTGCGGATACCCAATTTTTATCAAATACTCATTCATCTACTTGACGGAGAGCTTTCACATGGTGAAGTTTCAGACCCATAGCTAATTACTCACCTACTCAAAATGAGTAAATGCGAATTATCTCTAAAAGGATTGCAGATAGCCAATTTTTCTCAAATAACTCATTCACCTACTTTTGGGAGAGCTTCCACTCTGTGAAGTTTCAGACCCATAGCTATTTATTCACCTACTCAAAATGAGTAAATGCTAATTATCTGTAAAAGTATTGCGGATACCCAATTTTTATCAAATACTCATTCATCTACTTGTGGGAGAGCTTTCACATGGTGAAGTTTCAGACCCATAGCTAATTACTCACCTACTCAAAATGAGTAAATGCGAATTATCTCTAAAAGGATTGCAGATAGCTAATTTTTCTCAAATAACTCATTCACCTACTTTTGGGAGAGCTTTCACTTGGTGAAGTTTCAGACCCATAGCTAATTATTCACCTACTCAAAATGAGTAAATGCGAATTATCTCTAAAAGTATTGCAGATAGCCATTTTTTCTCAAATAACTCATTCACCTACTTTTGGGAGAGCTTTCACTCTGTGAAGTTTCAGACCCATAGCTATTTATTCACCTACTCAAAATGAGTAAATACTAATTATCTGTAAAAGTATTGCGGATACCCAATTTTTATCAAATACTCATGCATCTACTTGTGGGAGAGCTTTCACATGGTGAAGTTTCAGACCCATAGCTAATTACTCACCTACTCAAAATGAGTAAATGCGAATTATCTCTAAAAGTATTGCAGATAGCCAATTTTTCTCAAATAACTCATTCACCTACTTTTGGGAGAGCTTTCACTTGGTGAAGTTTCAGACCCATAGCTAATTATTCACCTACTCAAAATGAGTAAATGTGAATTATCTCTTAAAAGTATTGCAGATAGCCAATTTTTCTCAAATAACTCATTCACCTACTTTTGGAAGAGCTTTCACACACGAAAATGAAAAATTGTAAATATCTCGGAAAAGCTATTTCTTCTCCTTTAATGCTCGGCGGGAGATACACACCGTGGCAGTGGTCTTGACAAAAAATTTTGTCTCCCCAAAAATGGTGGCCATTTTGAATTTTCAAAGTTTTTGCAAAACACAAAAATGCTTATATCTCGAAAACCGTGCTATATGGAGCGAACTCAACAAAATTTTTGACCTGCTGGGTATCTCTGCAGAGTAGCCATGCCAATTTTCAAAATATTTTTGTCTCGCCAAATATAGCGGACATTTTAAATTTTTTAATTTTTTGCAAAACACAAAAATGCTTATATCTTAAACCGTGCTAGATAGAGCAGACCGCGCTGACTTTGGTTGCCACAACAGTATAAGGCTAGAAACGAAGCATTTTCTTAATACTTTAGCACTCACCTTTATATCCTTTTCGGGACGCTTTGTTTTTTGCTATGCAAAAACATTATCTTTTTTTTTGCGAACGATCCTCTAGTTTTATTTTGCTATGATATTCTTTTAATATGTATTTTAACAGAATCTTATGCGGATGTTACATGAACCTCAGAGTGCTTTCAGTCTCAAGTCAGTCCTTGGTAACATCATGGCATTAGGACTAGATGGAGAACACATGTGCTACCTCATTGCAAGGGTATATCTTATAACAGTATAAATGAGATGACATAATACATTACTTCATTGAAAGCACTGGGCATTTTAATTTCTTATATCTTATGGATTGGATCCTTCATTTCCTTGCTTCATTTTTCTTTCATTCCAGAGAAGGTTTCGGTTCTAATTAATAAGTAAAGGGTATTCAAATATCAAAATCCTAAAAAAGCATTGTTAAAAAATAGTAACTATTCTTGTAAAACTACTCAATTCAAACTTAACTTTCAAAAATTAAGTCATCCTAGATTTCAAACATTTATGAGTGTGATGTCATCCTTTATTTTCAGTTATTCATTAGATGAGCTCTTCTTGTTTTACATTTCATACAACTAGACCAACCAAAGGGAGCTTTATTGTATTTAGATTTGTCTTTCAATTAGTATTAGGAGGGCTTTCATTGACATTTTGTAAGCGTAACTGCAAATGCCTTGAGCATTGTGAAGTGTTTGTCAATTCCATAACAGAAGGAATGCATGACTGACCAAGTGGTTCACAAGTTTAGCATCTGTTCACAAAGTACTTAGTTTTTAGGTAGAGAACTCAAATCAAGCTCATGACAATAGATGGAAGTTTTCACACAGGGCTGGTCTGGTATATGACCTCGGGTATTGAAAATACTGATATTTGTTGTAAACAGATTAGTAGCATTTTGCTTTTGATTTAGTTTTTGTTCAAAATTGTGAGATCCACATTTGATTCTTCAGTGTGTTTGAAAATGTCTATATTTTACTCCTTGGCTGACAAATAGGGAGAAATGCAAGGTGTTTGATTCATGGTCCTAAAGTTTTTTTGTTTTTTTTTTTGAAGGGGGGGGATTTTTAGCAAACAAAAAACAACAAGTTAGAAGTTATATCAACCCAGAGATGGGGCACAGAGTTTGTTTAGCTTGTGCAATAACTCCTTCTTGGTCAGTGTCCACTCTTAGGCATTGCAAGCTTTGACCATTTTCTGTTACAGGAAGGGGGCGTACAGAACCTGTTTGACCTGTGTAGTAATCCCTCCCTGTCCAGTGTCCACTCTCAGGCATTGCGGGCTATTGCCACTGTATGCTGTGTCTCAGAGTCCATCGAGGAGCTGGAAAAAGTGGGTGGAGTCTTGAGTTTGAGTGACATTCTTGGTAACCAATCAGTGTCTGAAACAGTGAGAGCAGAGGCTGCAGGGGTGGTGGCTCAGATCACATCTCCTTGTCTTGATCAGTACCAGCATTTGGCTGGACTTCTAGAAAACATGGAGGATCTGGTTCAGTCACTAACAGGTATATTAAAAAGAAAGTATAGGTGAATATGTAGGAATGGTAAATAATCACTAAAGATTACTTCAAGAACAAAAAGTATTTAAGCACTCATTAAAGAGTATAGTCATGGTTTTACTTTGAGTACAAATTTAAGAAAAAAATATTCTTTTTAACTAAAATATTGGCAGTTTTCCAAATAAGAACACAAAATATACCATAAATGACTGAATTGCTATTAATTGGTACTCATTAAAGAGTAGAGTAATAATGAATGAGTACGCAAGTAAAAAAATCACAGTTTGTGGCAGGTAAAACAGTAAAATCTAGTCATATATCCTGTAGATAATTAAGCGTCCCGCAAGGGACACTTGTTTGTGTATGGGAGACCTTCAGGCTCCGCCGGCTCCGCATTTTGTTTTCCTTATAACTCTGTAACCGTTAGGCGGATTCTTTTCAAATTTGGCAGGTTTAGGCAGTAGCCTTGGGGAATTTTTTTGAATATGCTGCAGTGACATTTCAACCAATCAGAGAGGTCACATGACCAAAAATGTCTTTTTTCGATGGGGAATCTTGTCCGGATGATAACTTGAAAGGAATTTTATCAATTCACCTGAAACTTGGCAAATACATTCATTCTATTAAAATCTGGAAATCATTAGATTTTGGCATTGATTGGTTAAGAAATGGCTGAGTAATTAATGATTAATTGTATCCCCATTCGCGGGGATACTATGGATTCATCATCGTCGTCGTCCGCGCCCTCGTCCGCGTCCGCGTCCGCAGAGATATTTTGTTAATCATTATGAATTTTCCAAATAAGGAAAACAGAAAAATGCTTATATCTCGAAAACCGTGCTAGATAGAGCGATTTCGACGAAATTTTTGACCCACAGGGTATCTCTGCAGAGTAGTTATCCCAATTTTGAAAAAAGTTTTGTCTCGCCAAAAATGGCGGCCATTTTGAATTTTCGAATTTTTCGCAAAAATTGCAAAACATAAAAATGCTTATATCTCGAAAATCGTACTAGATAGAGCGATTTCGACGAAATTTTTAACCCACAGGGTATCTCTGCAGAGTAGCCATGCCTATTTTCAAAAAAATTTTATCTCGCCAAAAATGGCGGCCATTTTGAATTTTCGAAATTTTCGCAAAAATTGCAAAACATAAAAATGCTTATATCTCGAAAACCCTGCTAGATAGAGCGATTTTGATGAAATTTTTGAGCTACAGGGTATCTCTGAAGAGTAGCCATGCCAATTTTCAAAAAAATTTTGTCTCGCAAAAAATGGCGGCCATTTTGAATTTTCGAATTTTTCGCAAAAATTGCAAAACATAAAAATGCTTATATCTCGAAAACCCTGCTAGATAGAGCGATTTTGACGAAATTTTTGACCTACAGGGTATCTCTGAAGAGTAGCCATGCCAATTTTCAAAAAAATTTTGTCTCGCAAAAAATGGCGGCCATTTTGAATTTTCGAATTTTTCGCAAAAATTGCAAAACATAAAAATGCTTATATCTCGAAAACCCTGCTAGATAGAGCGATTTCGACGAAATTTTTGACCCACAGGGTATCTCTGCAGAGTAGCTATGCCAATTTTGAAAAAAATTTTGTCTTGCCAAACATGGCGGCCATTTTGAATTTTCGAATTTTTGCGCAAAAATTGCAAAACACAAAAATGCTAATATCTCGAAAACCGTGCTAGAGCGATTTCGACCAAATTTTTGATCTTCAGGGTATCTCTGCAGAGCAGCTATCCCAAAGAGCTTTCACTCGGTGAAGTTTCAGACCAGTAGCTAATTATTCACCTACTCAAAATGAGTAAATGCTAATTATCTCTAAAACTATTGCGGATACCCAATTTTTATCAAATAACTCATTTATCTACTTGTGGGAGAGCTTTCACATGGTGAAGTTTTAGACCCATAGCTAATTACTCACCTACTCAAAATGAGTAAATGCGAATTATCTCTAAAAGTATTGCAGATAGCCAATTTTTCTCAAATAAATCATTCACCTACTTTTGGGAGAGCTTTCACTTGGTGAAGTTTCAGACCCTTAGCTAATTATTCACCTACTCAAAATGAGTAAATGCGAATTATCTCTAAAAGTATTGCAGATAGCCAATTTTTCTCAAATAACTCGTTCACCTACTTTTGGGAGAGCTTTCACTCCGTGAAGTTTCAGACCCATAGCTAATTATTCACCTACTCAAAATGAGTAAATGCTAATTATCTGTAAAAGTATTGTGGATACCCAATTTTTATCAAATACTCATTCATCTACTTGTGGGAGAGCTTTCACATGGTGAAGTTTCAGACCCATAGCTAATTACTCACCTACTCAAAATGAGTAAATGCGAATTATCTCTAAAAGTATTGCAGATAGCCAATTTTTCTCAAATAACTCATTCACCTACTTTTGGGAGAGCTTTCACTTGGTGAAGTTTCAGACCCATAGCTAATTATTCACCTACTCAAAATGAGTAAATGCGAATTATCTCTAAAAGTATTGCGGATACCCAATTTTTATCAAATAACTCATCTACTTTTGGGAGAACTTTCACTTGGTGAAGTTCCAGACCCGTAGGTAATTACTCACCTACTCAAAAGGAGTAAATGTGAATTATCTCTTAATAGTATTGCAGATAGCCAATTTTTCTCAAATAACTCATTCAGCTACTTTTGGAAGACCTTTCACACACGAAAATGAACAATTGTAAATATCTCGGAAAAGCTATTTCTTCTCCTTTAATGCTCGGCGAGAGATACACACCGCGGCAGTGGTCTTGTCAAAAATTTTTGTCTCCCCAAAAATGGTGGCCATTTTGAATTTTCAAAGTTTTTGCAAAACACAAAAATGCTTATATCTCCAAAACCGTGCTAGATGGAGCGAACTCAACAAAATTTTTGACCTGCTGGGTATCTCTGCAGAGTAGCCATGCCAATTTTCAAAATATTTTTGTCTCGCCAAATGTAGCAGACATTTTGAATTTTCAAATTTTTTGCAAAACACAAAAATGCTTATATCTTGAAAACCGTGCTAGATAGAGCAGACTGCGCTGACTTTGGTTGCCACAACAGTATAAGGCTAGAAACGAAGCATTTTCTTAATACTTTAGCACTCACCTTTATATCCTTTTCGGGATGCTTTGTTTTTGCATAGCAAAAACATTATCTTTTTTTTTGCGAGCGATCCTCTAGTTTAAATTTCTATTATGACATCATCGCTCAGGTTCAGTTGTACTGGATCTAATTGCTTTAACAGTGTAAGATATAGTCGGATTCTCCAGAGTTGTGTCCTCCGACCTAATCAGTTAACCCATTTTCTGATTTACTCGGCCCTGTTTCAACATGCCAGTGCCCAGTGTCTTCTGGGAATTAAACAATTAATTTGCATTTAAACATACACATGTTTTTTCTATTTTCTCAGTCCTATGTGAACATGCCAGTTGCCATGAAGTATTTTTACTTGGTTGTGCAGCGCTCGCTAATATCACGTTCACAGACAGCCTGGCGTGTGATTTCCTCATGCAGTACAACACACCTAGAGTGCTCATACAGGCTTCTCGCTCTCAGAAAGCACACTCCTTGTTCTCTAAAGATCAGGTATGGCTATATTATTATATCCCCAGACGAAAGTCGGGGATATATTGGATTCAGGTCCGTCGCGCCGCCGCCGCCGTAGAAATTTCCTTGTGGACGCGATAACTCAAAAACAAATTAATATTTTTTTTTCAAACTTGGTACACATGTTAAGGGTGCCCAAAGGAAGATCCCTATTTTAAGGTGACCTTAAACTCCCAGTAAAAAAGAACTTATGGCCACCTTAAGGTCAGAAATTGGACTTTTGGCCTATTAGAGCCCTGTAGGTCACAAACTATGATGCTCAGCTGGCTGAAATTTTACCTCACAACACATTAATATGTTCTTAGTACATGTGCCGAAAATCACGACTTTAAGTTGAGGAGAAAATTGTCTTTGAGGCCCATAAATACCCCCACTTAGGGATTTTTTGCTATACTTTTCACATATTTTGCCCTATAATTTGGAAGTGGTAATTCTGATGAGTCTCAAACTGTGCTAGGTATAACTTTGATATGTAATCCTTGTCTGTAGAAAATTTTAGGGCTGTAGGTTTACCCAAAGGGGTCGACTTAAGGTCTCAAAAGTGCCCACAGAGACCCAATTTATGCACTTTTTGCCACTTTCAAGCACTGTAGCTTTCAAACTATGTCTCTCATCTAAGTTAAATATCATCTGGGAATATATCTATGTTTTTTCTTATATGTGCCCCAACATTTAGGCCTTTAATAGACAGTTAGCCTGTGTATCAGGACCATAAACACCCACCCGAGTGACCCTTATAAGACATTTTTCACATCTTTTTCCCTGTAACTTGGAAATGGTAAGTCTGAGAAGTTTCAAACTGTATTAGATATATATTCTGTGTGTAATCTTAGTATGTAACAGATTTTAAGTCTGAAGCTTTAATTTTGAAGGTCAAATTGAGGTCTCTAAAAGGCTCCCAAAGACCCAATATTTGGACTTTTTGCTACTTTTAAGCCCTGTGACTGTCAAACTATGTGACTGATAGAGCTCAAATCCTATCTGGGAAGATATTAGTATGTTATTTATATATGTGCCAAAAATCAAGGCTTCAAGTAGACATTTAACCTGTGTATGAGGACCTTAAACACCCACCTGAGTGACCCTTTTAAGACATTTTTTACATATTTTGCTCTGTAACTTGGAAATGGTAAGTCTGAGAAGTTTCAAACTTTATTAGATACATATTCTATGTGTAATCTTAGTATGTAACAAATTTTAAGTCTGAAGCTTTAATTTGAAAGCCACATCGAGATCTCTAAAAGGCCCACAGAGACCCAATATTTGGACTTTTGGCCACCTTTAAGCCCTGTGACTGTTAAACTATGTGATTGATGGAGCTGAAATCCCATCTGGGAATGCATTATTATGTCCTTTTTACATATGGCGAAAATCAAGGTTTTTAGAAGATATTTAACCTGTGTATGAGGGCCATAGACACTCGCCCAAGTGCCTTTTTGGACATTTTTTCCGTATTTTGCCCTGTTATTTGGAAATGCTTAGTGTGACAAGTCTTAAACTGTATTATATATAATTTTTGTTTGTTATGTATGTCCCCCAAAAAGTTTCAGATCTGTAGTTTAATTGCTAAGGTCTCTTTAACAATTGTAAAATGCCCACAGAAACCCAATTTATGGACATTATGCCACTTTAAAGCCCAGTAACTGTCAAACTATGTGGGTTATAGAGCTGAAATCTTTGAATTTTTAAAAGGAAATGCCTGTCTATTTAAATTTTGAATATTAATAATGTTATGGCTATCTTAGTCTTTTAAGAACTTATTTTTGTGTGTTATACCTCTGCTTGCTGAGTTTTTAACTTTTTAAAATGAAACTGGTTAAACGCCGGTTAAACATATTCAAGTAGACAAAATGGACACTTTAAGTGAGTTTTAAGTCCCAATATTAATGAAATTATATCCGTATGTAGTAAAACTAGGGGATTTTTAACCCTCAACTAGCCCAGTTTTATTCAACTTGCCTCAGTTAATTTTGACACAGCTCCTACAGTTATGAACTCATTTCAGTTGATAATCACATACTTAAAATTCTCAATTCTTTTTGTATTTGAGTACCCCTTTTATATAGATTGTTTGTTTACCATTTATGCTGTAGCACTCCATCTCTTTGAGAGAACATGTAAACTGTGTAAAAAAGATGTAGAAGATGAGATACATTTTGTTTGTGTTTGTCCAGCTTTAGAGCTGATTCGTATGAAATATTTCAAAATTTTAAATATAGATAAATCTGAATTATTAATAGATCAATTATCAAGGGTATTAACTCATATGAATGTCAGTATGGTTATTAATTTTATTTTTGATTTGTGGCAAGAAAGAAAAAGTAAATTATATTGTTAATTTTTATGTATTGAATTGCTGTCTTTATTTACTGTATCTTACCTCAAAATATGTTTGCTCTGTTTGTTATTAACTCTCTATTTAAAGTGACTTATAAGCCCATATAGGGCTGGGTATTACTTCAATAGTTTTTGTATAATCCTTGTCAACATAATACATGTCACTATAATAAACTAATAAACTAAACTAAGTCCCAACCCACATCCCCCACCCGGATTCCCCCCACCCACCTCTGGGACCTCCAGCTATATTGAGTGACACTAAATAAACAAAGGTATTTAATGATATCAGATGAGAAACAAAGACCTCAATGGGGTTGCAGATCTTGTGTAATAGTGAGAGAGGTGTGGAGAAGGGGAGAGGGGTGGGGGTGGGAGGTGGTGGGCTTCATTACATATAACACAAAGGGGAGTCAGAACTGAGATTGTGTCACATGTTTAGGTTGCATATATATGGACCACATATATAGGTATAGAGGAAATGGATAACTGAAAACAATTTGCAAATTCTAAAAATAATATAGTAAAATAATAATATGAATAATTTTTTTTTAAATAATATTTTATTTGTGAACAAATATAGAAACAGATATGCGCTTTTGGGATTATGAATTTTAGAATGGACATTGAATCATCAATCATTTAAATACTTTGAAGGAAGATTGAAAAGTATGATGAGTTGAGTTAAAAATAATATTTTATTTGTCAACAAATATAGAAACAGATATGCTCTCTTGGGATTATTATTTTAGAATGGACATTCAATCATCAATCATTTAAATACTTTGAAAATAGGTTTAGAGTTATCATTGGAGGAAGATTGAAAATATAATTTGAGTTATGTATTCGGCGTCTGGGGATACACCATCTTCCTTGGAAGATATAAACAGAGTAGATTGATGTGCTGAAGTTCATATAATAATGGGTAATTATGTTTTTAAAAATTCCCGATCAAAACCTGTGGCGTGAGTGATGACCTGTCTGGGGATATGTTGGCGCCGAGTTGGCCCAATCTAGTTTATGGGTGATTTCCTCACACCTTCCAAGCTGACAGCCTTAAATTTAGGTCAACCCCCCTATTATTATATCCCCAGACGAAAGTCGGGGATATATTGGATTCAGGTCCATCGCGCCGCCGCCGCCGCCGTAGAAATTTCCTTGTGGACGCGATAACTCAAAAACAAATTAATATTTTTTTTTCAAACTTGCTACACATGTTAAGGGTGCCCAAAGGAAGATCCCTATTTTAAGGTGACCTTAAACTCCCAGTAAAAAAGAACTTATGGCCACCTTAAGGTCAGAAATTGGACTTTTGGCCACTTAGAGCCCTGTAGGTCACAAACTATGATGCTCAGCTGGCTGAAATTTTACCTGACAACACATTAATATGTTCTTAGTACATGTGCCGAAAATCACGACTTTAAGTTGAGGAGAAAATTGTGCTTGAGGCCCATAAATACCCCCACTTAGGGATTTTTTGCTATACTTTTCACATATTTTGCCCTATAATTTGGAAGTGGCAATTCTGATGAGTCTTGCTAGGTATAACTTTGATATGTAATCCTTGTCTGTAGAAAATTTTAGGGCTGTAGGTTTACCCAAAGGGGTCGACTTAAGGTCTCAAAAGTGCCCACAGAGACCCAATTTATGCACTTTTTGCCACTTTCAAGCACTGTAGCTTTCAAACTATGTCTCTCATCTAAGTTAAATATCATCTGGGAATATATCTATGTGTTTTCTTATATGTGCCCCAACATTTAGGCCTTTAATAGACAGTTAGCCTGTGTATCAGGACCATAAACACCCACCCGAGTGAACCTTATAAGACATTTTTCACATCTTTTTCCCTTTACTTGGAAATGGTAAGTCTGAGAAGTTTCAAACTGTATTAGATATATATTCTGTGTGTAATCTTAGTATGTAACAGATTTTATGTCTGAAGCTTTAATTTTGAAGGTCAAATTGAGGTCTCTAAAAGGCTCCCAAAGACCCAATATTTGGACTTTTTGCTACTTTTAAGCCCTGTGACTGTCAAACTATGTGACTGATAGAGCTCATATCCTATCTGGGAAGATATTAGTATGTTATTTTTATATGTGCCAAAAATTAAGGCTTTAAGAAGACATTTAACCTGTGTATGAGGACCATAAATCCCCACCCGGGTGACCATTTTTAGACATTTTTCACATATTTTTCCCTGTAACTTGGAAATGGTAAGTCTAAGAAGTTTCAAACTGTATTAGATGCATATTCTATGTGTAATCTTAGTATGTGACAAATTTTAAGTCTGAAGCTTTAATTTGAAGGCCACATTTAGGTCTCTAGAAGGCCCCATAAAGACCCAGTATTTGGACTTTTTGCCAATTTTAAGGCCTGTGACTGTTAAACTATGTGACTGATAGAGATGAAATCTCATCTGGGAATACATTATTATGTTCTTTTTACATATGCCGAAAATCAAGGTTTTTAGTAGACATTTAACCTGTGTATGAGCACCATACACACTCGCCCAAGTGCCTTTTTTGACATTTTTTCCGTATTTTGCCCTGTTATTTGGAAATGCTTAGTGTGACAAGTCTTAAACTGTATTATATATAATTTTTGTTTGTTATGTATGTCCCCCAAAAAGTTTCAGATCTGTAGTTTAATTGCTAAGGTCTCTTTAACAATTGTAAAATGCCCACAGAAACCCAATTTATGGACATTATGCCACTTTAAAGCCCAGTAACTGTCAAACTATGTGGCTTATAGAGCTGAAATCTTTGAATTTTTAAAAGGAAATGCCTGTCTATTTAAATTTTGAATATTAATAATGTTATGGCTATCTTAGTCTTTTAAGAACTTATTTTTGTGTGTTATACCTCTGCTTGCTGAGTTTTTAACGTTTTAAAATGAAACTGGTTAAACATATTCAAGTAGACAAAATGGACACTTTAAGTGAGCTTTAAGTCCCAATATTAATGAAATTATATCCTTATGTAGTAAAACTAGGGGATTTTTAACCCTCAACTAGCCCAGTTTTATTCAACTTGCCTCAGTTAATTTTGACACAGCTCCTACAGTTATGAACTCATTTCAGTTGATAATCACATACTTAAAATTCTCAATTCTTTTTGTATTTGAGTACCCCTTTTATATAGATTGTTTGTTTACCATTTATGCTGTAGCAGTCCATCTCTTTGTAGTCCCAACCCACATCCCCCACCCGGATTCCCCCCACCCACCTCTGGGACCTCCAGCTATATTGAGTGACACTAAATAAACAAAGGTATTTAATGATATCAGATGAGAAACAAAGAACTCAATGGGGTTGCAGATCTTGTGTAATAGTGAGAGAGGTGTGGAGAAGGGGAGAGGGGTGGGGGTGGGAGGTGGTGGGCTTCATTACATATAACACAAAGGGGAGTCAGAACTGAGATTGTATCACATATTTAGGTTGCATATATATGGACCACATATATAGGTATAGAGGAAATGAATAACTGAAAACAATTTGCAAATTCTAAAAATAATATAATAAAATAATTATATAAATAATTTTTTTTAAAATAATATTTTATTGCGTTAATACATCCTATCCAATGGACAATAGCTTATCCGGTCGGCGCGGACCGGCCCGCCAAACGTCAGAAAAAGACGTCCTGTGTCTCCACCGGCTAGGCCGGCCCAGTACTGTGCACTCGCCAGATGGCGTGTCGTACTTCCTTCCTGTCTAGACAGAGTGACGTCATAGCATCTTTTTCGTTTGGCGCATGACTGTGCACTTGGAATTTTATTCAGCAAAGATTTATCAGCGTTTATGTTAGAAATTCTCATCATCTACAGTTTTATTTGTTATCATCATCTTCAAGAACTATCATGTCGTCCCCAGGACAACGCAGAGGGAGTTGTGGCCACGCAATGGCGAATTTTGACACTCATGCTTTTTGTGCAAGATGTCGTGAGAAGGGTAAGGGGTCTGATGACTGTGTTAAAAATCCCCAGTCCACGGATTGTAAAATTTGCAATGCCTTCTCTGAGGAACAACGCCTTCAGCTTGCCACTCCCTCATATCGTATTAAAAAAGAAAAGAGAGAAGCAAAGAAACTGGAAGCAACTCCAGCTAAAGACAGTGAAGAACTTGTAGATCCTTCAAATGTGTCCGTTATTGGTCCTGTAGAAAAGAAAGTTATTTCACCTACTGAGCCCCCACCAGACAAGAAAACCAAAAAGGACACAAAGAAGATTGCTAAACGGGAAAAATCTCCCTCTGCTTCTACTTCTAAAGCTTCTCAGGGTTCTACAGACGACAAGATAGCCACGTTAGACTCTAAATGGGCTGAACGTTTCAACCGGCTGGAGGCCCTTCTGTTGGCCAGAAACATGGAACCTAACTTCTCTGCTGACGTCAAAGTGACTCCGGCCCGTTCACCTCCAGCTTCTGTTTCTCACTCTTCTGAACCCTTCATCCGACCTTCCTCTTCAACTACGCTTCCTGGAACTGGCTCCTCTGCCGAAAGGCATCAGCCGACCAGTAAAGCTAAGATCAGTCAACAGTCTTCAACGACTACAAAGTTTCCTGGTACAGGCTCCTCTGCTTCTAAGCATCAGCCGGCCAGTCAAACTAAAACCAGCCGACCTGCTTCATCAAAAGGCTCCACTGCACTTACGCACCAGCCTTCCAGTCAAACCAAGACTGACCGACCAAATTTACCACCGGAGTCTGTCTCCGACCCATCCGGCCGACCTACTCCATCTGACACAGCTGATTCCGCTTCACCAGTCTTACACAGATCTCGTCAGGACAGTGTCTCAAGTTTTTCATCAGAGGCCGGTAGTGATCTGTCGGACAGACCCCTCCTTGACTTGTATACTGAGGAAGGAGAGCTTTCTGAAGATCCGGAACTTTCTCTTATGGATCAAGATCAGCCGGTATCAGAAGAGCAAACCTACCGGGACACCATGCAGGGCATTCGCTCTTATATGGGCTGGACCCATATCCCAGAGGTAGACAGTTCTGCTACTACAGCTGAAGACAACCCCTTTGCTGGGCCCAAAACTGTTACTCCTGGTAAAGTCTCTGTTAAAATGCCCACAGAAGAATGGCTGTGCAAGAAACTCTCCAAGCTCAACTTAAGTTTGTCGGAAGGATACCCTTCCAGAGGTTCGGAAGCCGGAGGTCTGGCCAAGGACGTTTTTCTCAGGCCACCACGTTCCCAAGCTAAGTGGTATGGTCTACATACCGATCAGAAAGCAGAACCATCTAAAGTTTCTTCATGGCATACCGACTCAGTGAAGCTTAACAGTAGTTACAGCCGGATAGCAAGGTATACGGGACTTGGTTCTACCCCTCCTGCTTCCCGCAGAATTTCACAAGAAACTTTAAGAAGGTGGGAAAGGTCTGCCAGAGAGGCATCCATTGTATGTAATCAGAGTGCTAGCTTCAATCGCTGCCTGGTTAAGGTCCAGCAGAGTATGAAAGATCAAATCAAGGTTTTAAGATCCGAACAGAAAGGAAAGGGTTCAGCCAAAGTGTCACCGGCTGTTGAGGAATTACAATATTTGTTGGACTTCAATGCCAGCATCTCTCAGGCGGCAGCAAAGTCCATGGAACATTTATCCGAATTCGTGTTCATCACCATGGGGAATCTCACTTTAGTCCGCCGGGATGCGTACCTCAGCCATCTAAGAACTGGCATAAAACAGGACACCCTCACAGCTCTGCGTACGGCACCTCTCCACATCTCCACTCTCTTCCCTGATGCCACAATTAAGCGGGCCGAAGAGGAGATAGCCCAATTTGAAGCTAAAAGCCACTCTGCTTCCGGACACAGCAAGGGTCGTTATCACCCCTATGAACGGGCAGAAAAGAAGTCCGGAAACAACAAGGACTCAAGACAAGAAAAGCCAGCCTGGAAAACTATTGGGAAAAAGCAGTTCAGAAAAGGCAAGGGTCGGTCTACCTCTTACTCCTCAAGACCTGCCAAGGGCCAGCAGTCGTACAAATGACAGTTACCGTTTAAACAAGCTCCCTATACGACTGCTGGCCGGGAGCCCACATCACCAACAGACAAGAGACTTTTTAAATGTAAAAGCCCATCAACAGACAAGAGACTTTTTAAATGTAAAAGTTCCTGTTGCTCATTCTGTCACTACTGCGCCCGGGCAATCGCAAAAGAAAGATTTAAGTCCCGGGCCAGCAGTTTGTACTACCAAAGATTACAAATTAAAATCTGTGAAAAGTGCTTTGTGTGTCACTCCATTGTCTCTTGCCACTTCTGTCTCAAATGTACCAAATGTTGCCCAAAGTCCGCCTGTAGGGGCCAGACTTCAAAACTTCTGGGAAACTTGGCTAGAACTGGGGGCCGGACCCAAAACAATCCAAAACTTGAGGGAAGGTTATACCCTCCCCTTCCGGATCCGACCCAAACTTACAAGATCTCCGACAGTCATAAGTTGTTATGCCAATCCTCACAGGAACAGCTACCTGTTGGAGGCATTGCATCAACTTATGGACAAAAATGCAATAGAGCTGGTCCAAAACCCAACCTCTCTGGGGTTTTTCAACAGACTTTTCCTAGTTCCCAAACCCAACAACAAATGGAGGCCCATCTTGGATCTGAGCAAATTAAACCTCTTCCTCAAAGTGGAGAAGTTCAAGATGGAAACACCGGAAACCATCAGAACTTCCCTCCAACAAGGGGAGTGGGTCACCTCAGTAGACTTCAAAGATGCCTACTTCCACATACCAATACAGGAACAATCCAGGAAATACCTCAGATTTCATATCCAGGGCCGGAACTACCAATTCAAGGCACTGCCCTTCGGCCTGTCCACAGCTCCAATGGAGTTCACAGTGGTAGCAAAAGAGGTGAAACTGATGGCCACACACAAGGGTATAAGGATCCACCAGTACCTAGACGACTGGTTGGTCAGAGCCAGATCCCCCCAAACCTGTATCCAACACACCAAAATTCTGGTCAAGATGTGCCAGGATCTGGGCTGGCTGGTGAACTTAGAAAAATCGGAACTGGAGCCCAAACAAGTTTTCAACTTCGTAGGCTACCAGTTCGACCTCAGGTCCGGCCGAGTCAGACCGACACCGGACAGGTGGCAAAACCTTCGAGGGAAAATACAAACACTGCTGTTACTTCCGGCCTGTCCGGTCCGACAGTTCATGTCCTTGATAGGTCTGTTAACTGCCACAGAGAAACAAGTTCACCTAGGCCGCTTGCACATGAGACCCATACAGTGGCATCTCAAAAACAATTGGAGGGTACCGGAATCCCTAGAGAAGGTCATCCCTCTACCCAGATCCCTGCACCCACATTTACAATGGTGGCTAGAAGAAAGCAATGTGCTTCAAGGTCAACCATTACACCCCATAAAGCATGCTCTGCAAATTTTTACAGACGCATCAAAAGAAGGATGGGGCGCTCACTTAAACGAGCTCACTGCAAGGGGTTCCTGGTCAGTCCCGGAAAGCAAGCTGCACATAAATCACCTGGAGCTAAAAGCAGTTTTCTTAGCTTTGAAAGAGTTTCAGGACCTATGCACAAACCAAATTGTCCTAGTGGCCACAGACAATACCACTGTAGTGGCCTACATAAACAAAGAAGGAGGCATGAAGTCGGGCCCTCTCTGTGCCCTACTGTGGAGAATCTTGACCTGGTGTTCCCAGCGACAAGTAACCCTCAAAGCCCGGCATATCCCTGGCCGACTAAATGTGATAGCAGACAAGCTATCCAGGCTAAATCAAACCATTCAAACAGAATGGTCCCTCCTTCCGGACATTTTCCAAAGACTATGCAGCAAGTGGCACCGGCCTCAGATAGACCTATTTGCCACGAGGTTCAACCACAAGTTACCTCGCTTTGTCTCTCCAGTACCGGACACCCTGGCTGTAGCAGTGGATGCACTCACTCTGCCATGGGAGGATCTGGACGCATACGCCTTCCCACCGACTGCCATATTGAGCAAAGTGGTGGAGAAACTACTGGACTCCCCTTGCAAGAGATTCCTTCTGATTGCTCCGGGTTGGCCCAACATGCCTTGGTTTTGGGACTTGGTGACCATGTCCAGCCAGGTCCCTCTCAGCCTACCCAACCTGCCCAATCTGTTGACACAGCCCTTCAATCAGACCCCTCACAGAGATCTGACAAATCTAAATCTCCATGCCTGGCTCCTAGAGCCACAAAAATCAAAGAGCAGGGCTTCTCTGAGGCAGTGGCAGCAAGAATTGAGGCTCCTCAAAGACAATCAACCAGATCAGTCTATGAGGCAAAGTGGACCATTTTTAAAAAGTGGTGCGTCACTAATCAGGTGGACTTCAGGTCACCACCTGTAAAGTCTGTGGCTGACTTCCTAATGTATCTCTTTGAGACTAAGGAGCTGCAGCCCAGTACCATTGATGGCTACAGGTCTGCCATTGCTGATAAACTAGGTGATACAACAGTGAATATCAGCAAGGATGGTAATCTCACCCGTCTCCTGGACAGTTTCCACAGAGACAGACCTAAAGGGCGGAGGGGTGTACCCTCCTGGAACCTTTCCCTGGTGCTGCACCAGCTAACAAAGGCCCCTTTCGAACCTCTTAGGGAGGCATCCCTGAAGCATGTAACCTTCAAAACTGTTTTCCTTTTGGCCCTAGGGTCGGGTAAAAGAAGGAGTGAGATCCATGCATGGCAACACAAAAACATCAGACACCAGTCCGATTGGTCTAAGGTGTCCCTGGTTCCATCTCCCAGCTTTCTTTCAAAGAATCAGCTGGCCAAAGAGGGTCCAGAGAGTGTAGCCCCAGTGGTCATACCAGCACTGGCTCCTACCCTGGATAGATCCCTCAAATCTGACAGGTCCCTTTGTCCGATCAGAGCCTTGCGCTACTATCTGGACAGGACATCAGACATCAGACAGGGTAAAGAATTAGTCTTTGTTTCCTTCAAGAAAGGCTTCGACAAGGATATCTCCCCTGCTACCATCTCCTCTTGGATCAAACAAACTGTGATCCTCTGCTACAAGCTCTCAGATCATCAAGCCCATACCCTACATCAAGTTAAAGCTCATGATGTTCGGGCTTTCGCCGCTTCTAAGGCCTTCCAATCGGGAGTTTCCTTAGATCAGATCTTATCAGCTTGCCACTGGAAATCCCACAATACCTTCACGCAGTTTTACCTGAAGGACTTGGCTTGGGCTGATTCAGAGCTTTTTCATCTTGGTCCTGTGGTGGCTGCCCAGCAGATCCACCAACAGACCACTACCTAGAGGAGATTTGTACATTTGTAAATATAGTTAAGAATAATTCATCAAAAAAAAAAAAAAAAAAAAAAAAAATCTTCTCAGATGTATTTCCTTCGGGAGACTTGCCTTTGGGACTGAACTCATCCCTCTCCTCCTTTACCTCAGAGTAGGTCTGAGAATAAAAAAGGGGGGGGGGGGTATACGGTATCAAGGTCGTTTCTGACGGTTACACCCTATTACCGGATGATGATATTCGACCACAGCCCTTATGGGTTACCGACCTCAAGGTCTACCCAGGCTTACAAGGTACCTATCTTCACTACTGAGTATGAGTTCAATTTGATCCCTAGTAACTTACCCGCCGACCAAGCGGTAGTTATTCAGCTATTGTCCATTGGATAGGATGTATTAACGCAATAAAATTGCAAATTTAATAAGTAAATTAAATTTTTATAAGTTAATACCCTATCCAATGGACACACAAGGCCCTCCCACCGACCCCGCTATCAGTTCACTAGGGGTCTAATAAGGTTTAGACAACAAAAAAGATGCTATGACGTCACTCTGTCTAGACAGGAAGGAAGTACGACACGCCATCTGGCGAGTGCACAGTACTGGGCCGGCCTAGCCGGTGGAGACACAGGACGTCTTTTTCTGACGTTTGGCGGGCCGGTCCGCGCCGACCGGATAAGCTATTGTCCATTGGATAGGGTATTAACTTATAAAAATTTAATTTACTTATTAAATTTGCAATTTTAGTTGTGAACAAATATAGAAACAGATATGCGCTTTTGGGATTATGAATTTTAGAATGGACATTGAATCATCAATCATTTAAATACTTTGAAGGAAGATTGAAAAGTATGATGAGTTGAGTTAAAAATAATATTTTATTTGTTAACAAATATAGAAACAGATATGCTCTTTTGGGATTATTATTTTAGAATGGACATTCAATCATCAATCATTTAAATACTTTGAAAATAGGTTTAGAGTTATCATTGCAGGAAGATTGAAAATATAATTTGAGTTATGTATTCGGCGTCTGGGGATACACCATCTTCCTTGGGAAGATATAAACAGAGTAGATTGATGTGCTGAAGTTCATATAATAATGGGTAATTATGTTTTACAAAATTCCCGATCAAAACCTGTGGCGTGAGTGATGACCTGTCTGGGGATATGTTGGCGCCGAGTTGGCCCAATCTAGTTTCAGTAAAGAATATGTGAATATCAACAAAGTTTCCTGTAGTTTAGTGAATATGGACCCCCCAGTATTATAAGGTTTTATAGTCTTTTGAGTTTTCAATCCTTGGGTTAATTACAATGTTTGGCATATCTTACAGTCTCATTTTTGACTCTCCTTAATCTCTTGTTTATTTGTCCCATCCTTTTAGGTAGTGACAGTACTTGCCAACATGTCTTCCGTTGAAGCCTGTCTCAATGAGATAGCTAGTCATAATGGTGTGGAACGTCTTGTGGAATTTTTGCATGAACAACCTCCGGATGCTGCCACAGAAGCAAAACTTATGGCATGTGAACATGTGCAACAAAAAGCAGCCATAGCGATAACACGGCTGTGTAGGGATAAGGATAACGCTGATAGACTGATAGAGGCACAAGGTATGTATGTGTTTTCATCATTGTATTACCACCTTCTTCTGTCCGGATAGCAAAGTGTGCTGAGATTCATGGAAGTGCAGATTAATATTGGTGTCATATATTGATATTTCAAAAGAGATCAACAATGGTTTTATGTTGTGGCAGGAAAACCTGTTCATTATTTTTGGAGTTGTAATGGGCACAGAATAACAGACAAATGGACGGACAGGCAGACAAATGAAGCCAGTACATAACCTCCTGGTGGAGGTAACTAAGGCAATTTTGAAATTTCTGTTAATATAGACCAGGAAACTTTTCTCTGAAGTTCATTGAATGCAAGATCCAGTTTTGAAAATGACGATTACATAAATTTCCTTGGTTGCTATTAAAATCAATGAATATTTTGTGTTATAAAATTATGGATTTTACAGGGAGGCTTATTTAATCTGATGTGTTATTTTTTTTGCAAACTGGTGATACACATATTCTTATCTCTCTGTGCTTTGTTTCAGGCATACCAATTTTAGTTCAGCTGTGTAAAAATTCAAAACAGAGAAACGAAAGTGATTCAGTGCTGGTGGCTTGTTTGGTGAGTTAACCTTTTTTTGCATATTTTATTTTTTGAAAATGTGGTGGAGCAGCCACAACTATTTGACTTTAACAAAAAAAATGCCTAAAATTTAAGATGTGGTTGTGGATAGGGCTGGGACGGGTGCTGAAAAACGGCATCGAGTACTCGCCTCTCACAACCAGCCCGAATTCGAGTAACCACGAGATTTAGTATCTACCATTAGAAGTCTTCTGTAAACAAATAGTCGGTTCCGGAAATAAAACTTTTGAAGAAAAACATCTCCTATTTGACCAGATATTATAGAATATGGAGTAAATTATACGTTTTCAAGCGAAAATAACAACTTTAATTGATATTATGTGATGGAAATGCTGAAATTTGGCATATTTTACACAAGCGTTTCATTTATGTGGGTGATAATACAATACCTCGTGAGTAACCGAGGATTTCAAATGGACTCAAGTACTAGCAAAGATCTACTCGTCTATCGAGGCTCGAGTACTCGTTCGCAGCCCTAGTTGTGGATTTGATGGTATGCATTTAGGGTTTGTCCTGGTATGACCTTGAAAGGGACTTAAAAATCCCAACATCTGATCTTACCCCTACATACAAGTCCTTTCCAGGCATCATAAATTGTAAATCCTGTGAGATGCTCTGCCTTTAGAACCATAATATAAGACATAAGAAAATTATTGTCATGCTATTTTATAAATATTGGTTAATTTCTAATGTCAGTGTCGATACAATGGGAGTTTATTGAACCAGATTATGTACACTGATCAGTCAGAGACAGACATTTTAAATTTATCAGTTAATGGAAGCAATAGACTTTACATCTTCCAATGAATCACATTTTGGTATTCAAAATGACAGAAATTGCAACCACTAATGTATGTATCTGTTATACCAAGCAATTGACATCTCAAAAAATTTGAATGATTTATACAGACAATTTGGAAAAAATCATCTGTTTTTATCTATTCAGGCAGCATTACGGAAAGTGTGCAACATTGCACATCCACCAGAACTGAAGACAAATGAAGACTTACAGCAACTAGTGAAACCCAAACTCATGGATTCCTTCCTACTGTGTTCTGGACATGATGAAAACTTTGTGTGATCTTTGAGTGCCTGCCTCCTCACTGAAGTTAAGTTGGCAATGGGCTACCTTAGTACTGGGATGGGTGACCGTTTCGGTGCACTACTCATTTCTCTGATGGCTCACGCTAGTAGACCAAAACCCCTTTTGGCTTTGTTCTTTTTGTGGCCAACAAAGTCTCAAAAGATTAGATTTCAGCAAGACCAAGGAAGGTTGTGCGTGTGCTTTAATTCAGGATACCCACCAAGTCTGGTGTGCTCAGAATACGATATGTCTTAATTTTGATACATCACAAAATACAGATGTGCTCTAGATTTTGGTGCAATTGACTTAGTTTTAATCAGTCAGTTTATTAATGCAGTGAAGTTGGTCAGGATTTAATGTCATTTCCTTTAAATACATTGGAATTGGAGAAAAAAATGTATGCATACATGTAGGTTTACTTCATAACACATTCACAGTAGAATGTCTTTTTATCTGAACATGTTGAGGTTCATGAAATAGAAATAGTTTGGTATAAAACAGTTGGAAATAACTAGGGATGGGTCAGTAGGCCCGGTATCGAAAGCATTATACTGAAACACCTCGGCATGATTTTGAAACCGCCACTTCGCTTGCCAACACATATAATGGATAAAGAGTTAAAATATTAGGAAAATACCCCAAATCTGAAGAAATTATAAGCTTTTATCCCCATATTTTTGTTCATTTGCCGTCCTTATAGCGATTCCTTAAGCAGGCCATGTTTTGGTTACGACACTTTATAACCTATTACTTGACAACACATATAATGGAAGAAAAACTCAAAATATTGGACAGAAACCAGAAATACGAAGATATTATATGCTTTTATCCCATATTTTGTCCATTTAGGAACTTTTATTGTAATGTCGTTAAGAAGATACGTCTATTTTTGGTTGGGGTGTACTAAAACACAGAGTCCCAAAATTGGTGCAATTTTGCATTGGCGACCTCCTGATGTACATATTTTTCATATCGACCCATCCCTAGAAATCACAAATTTGGGAAATGGAATAAGTTCATAAAATCAAATGTTTGAGAATAATAGAAAGTCGGATGTTAGACGTATTTATGTAAGTCAATACATTCAATATTAATTACCTGACCTTGCATAATCAGGGGCTTTTGTGGATTCCAGTGCAGCTCATTGCAACTTCTGGGATACACTGTTCTCCTGTCAATGTGTAACCTTATCCTTTGAAAGATATGTAAAATTGTAAAGAGGTGTAAAAATTTTATGTGACTAATTGGGAAGAAAATCAAATAACTGTTTCAATAGCAATAAAAATTTAAAACATTTAAGTCCTTATTACACCTCTATAGAATGTATTTTAAAAATATGACCATATCAAGTATTATAGTATTTATATGATATTAGTGAACAGTGTTTATTTTTATTTACAGTTTTGTGTGTATTTGTGTCTTGTATACAGTGGTGTCAGGCCAGTGGAGTAACTGAAACATTTCTTCTAAACCTTTATTTTTTTTGTAACTCATCCTCAATACTGAAAAATGCCACATAC
Source organism: Sabellastarte sp. h YS-2021 (assembly GCA_964017235.1). Taxonomy (NCBI): domain Eukaryota; kingdom Metazoa; phylum Annelida; class Polychaeta; order Sabellida; family Sabellidae; genus Sabellastarte; species Sabellastarte sp. h YS-2021. The sequence goes on along the minus strand of OZ024927.1, from coordinate 51,543,840 downwards.
CTTTTATGTGGTCGTGTTCAAATAATGTGTAATTACATGTGGAGACAAAAGGGTTTTAGGGCAATTTTTAGGTATAATTGCAACAAAATGCATATTTTTAGTTAATGTTTCTCACCGAGAAATTAGACAATACTAGATACTTTCAGTTTACAGAACTGAAGCAAAGGTTGAATTTAAGCTCATAATTTGACAGGTTAATGTTTTGACTTTACTGGTCTTGTTTTTCAATTTTTGAAAAAGTGGCAGTTTAATGCTCTTCATACTTATATCATCAGAAGATTGTTATCTTTGTATTGTGATAAAAATCTTGAGATTATCTTTTCTGTTTGTATACATTAGAGTTTTTAATTTTTAAGGAACAATTTATATCATTAAGAAGTATTTTAACATAATTATTTTATCGCGTTAATACATCGTACCCAATGGACAATTGCTAGACTGGTCCTGTCTAACAACAGAAACTTCGAGAGCTCTTCAAAAACACGTCTGCACACTACACACGCTAAACGAAAAAGATGCTGTGACGTCTAGACAAGACAGAAGTACGATATGCCACCTAGCGAATGCACACTACTAGGCCGGTCCTGCCGGTGGAAACACAGGATGGCTTTTACTGTCATTTGGCGGGACCAGTCGCGGCAACCAGTACAGCAGTTGTCCATTGGGTAAGGTATTAACATCAAAAAATTTAATTTACTTATTAAATTTGCAATTCTACAGGTACTTTTAGAGGTTGTTGTATTTTACATTTGATATTAAGCTTATATGAATCTACTTAGCATGCCCAATGTTATATTACTGATTTCAGAATTATTTGTTGTATCTCTTAAGTGATTTATGTAATATGTCTAAAGCATTCTTGTTGGAACCATTGTCCATTAATTTATAATAAGGAAAAATTCTGTGACATTTGCAACTCACAGTGGCATTATTTCTGGTAAAAAATTGATATTGACTTTGAGGACATACCTTTATATCAGTTTAAACTGTGGTGAAAGTTTTGGGTGTGTGCATACTGTTAATAATAAAATCATGTGTTGCCAATGGTTGCATAACTTTGGCAAATGTGGTTCTTATTTTACAAAATACGTATCAATGCTTGCTGATTTCTTGAGTGCCTATCTTCTGCAGAAAAGTCTTATCTGCTGATCTAATCGTTTTCATTGGATGTCAACAGTTAATTAAGTCAGGGATATTTTCACATGATTTGCTGTCTGAAACATGTGAGTGGGTATTTATTAATAACAGAACATATTTTTGTCTTTAAAACTGGTTTTGTTTTCAGTTTTCCAATTTAATCATGTAATATCGATAATCATATGTATCCATTTTTTCCCATTTCACAAATTTAGGTAAGTCTTCCATAAAAATTACTGAGCTGTGTTCACTAAATTAATTAAGTTTATATATGACCCACATATAACCTTTTACATTCATACAATCATTTTAAGTCTGTGATATGTAGTAGCAATTAACCTCAAGTTAATATATTTTCCTTTTCAAGACAGCACATTGTCTACAACCAATATAATTACCCCACAGCCCTTAAGGGCTGTCGGGGTATTGTTTTCACCCATGGTGTCCAGATGGGTGGGCGGGCGGGCGGGCGGGTGGGCGGGCGGCGGGAAATAGTTTGTCCGGGCTGTATCTCAGAAACCGTAAGGTGTAGGAAGTTGATACTTGGTAGGGACATTGGTTAGGGGGTGTAGGTGTGCAACGTCATGGTCTGACCTTGATTTGACCTTTGACCTTGCCGTAGTGACCTTGAGTTTGAAAATCTTGTCCGGGCTATATCTCGGAAACCGTAAGGTGTAGGAAGTTGATACTTGGTAGGGACATTGGTTAGGGGGTGTAGTTGTGCAACGTCATGGTCTGACCTTGATTTGACCTTTGACCTTGCCGTAGTGACCTTGACCTATAAAATCTTGTCCGGGCTATATCTCAGAAACCGTAAGGTGTAGGAAGTTGATACTTGGTAGGGATATTGGTTAGGGGGTGTAGGTGTGCAACGTCATGGTCTGACCTTGATTTGACCTTTGACCTTGCTGTAGTGACCTTGACCTATAAAATCTTGTCCAGTCTATATCTCGGAAACCGTAAGGTGTAGGAAGTTGATACTTGGTAGGGACATTGGTTAGGGGGTGTAGTTGTGCAACGTCATGGTCTGACCTTGATTTGACCTTTGACCTTGCCGTAGTGACCTTGACCTATAAAATCTTGTACGGGCTATATCTCAGAAACCGTAAGGTGTAGGAAGTTGATACTTGGTAGGGATATTGGTTAGGGGGTGTAGGTGTGCAACGTCATGGTCTGACCTTGATTTGACCTTTGACCTTGCTGTAGTGACCTTGACCTATAAAATCTTGTCCAGGCTATATCTCGGAAACTGTAACGTGTAGGAAGTTGATATTTGGCAGGGACATTGGTTAGCGGGTGTAGGTGTGCAACGTCATGGTGTGACCTTGATTTGACCTTTGACCTTGCCGTAGTGACCTTGACGTGTAAAATCTTGTCCGGGCTATATCTCAGAAACTGTAAGGTGTAGGAAGTTGATACTTGGTAGGGACATTGGTTAGGGGGTGTAGGTGTGCAACGTCATAGTCTGACCTTGATTTGACCTTTGACCTTGCCGTAGTGACCTTGAGTTTGAAAATCTTGTCCGGGCTATATCTCGGAAACCGTAAGGTGTAGGAAGTTGATACTTGGTAGGGACATTGGTTAGGGGGTGTAGTTGTGCAACGTCATGGTCTGACCTTGATTTGACCTTTGACCTTGCCGTAGTGACCTTGACCTATAAAATCTTGTCCGGGCTATATCTCGGAAACCGTAAGGTGTAGGAAGTTGATACTTGGTAGGGATATTGGTTAGGGGGTGTAGGTGTGCAACGTCATGGTCTGACCTTGATTTGACCTTTGACCTTGCTGTAGTGACCTTGACCTATAAAATCTTGTCCAGGCTATATCTCGGAAACTGTAATGTGTAGGAAGTTGATATTTGGCAGGGACATTGGTTAGGGGGTGTAGGTGTGCAACATCATGGTGTGACCTTGATTTGACCTTTGACCTTGCCGTAGTGACCTTGACGTGTAAAATCATGTCCGGGCTATATCTCAGAAACCGTAAGGTGTAGGAAGTTGATACTTGGTAGGGATATTGGTTAGGGGGTGTAGGTCTGCAACGTCATGGTCTGACCTTGATTTGACCTTGCCGTAGTGACCTTGACCTATAAAATCTTGTCCGGGCTATATCTCGGAAACCGTAAGGTGTAGGAAGTTGGTACTTGGTAGGGACATTGGTTAGGATGTGTAGGTCTGCAACGTCATGGTCTGACCAGGATTTGACCTTTGACCTTGCCGTAGTAACCTTGAGTTCAAAAATCTTGTCCGGGCTATATCTCGGAAACCGTAAGGTGTAGGAAGTTGATACTTGGTAGGGACATTAATTGGTTAGGGGATGTAGTTGTGCAACGTCATGATCTGACCTTGATTTGACCTTTGACCTTGGCGTAGTGACCTTGACCTATAAAATCTTGTCCGGGCTATATCTTGGAAACCGTAAGGTTGAGGAAGTTGATACTTGCTAGGGACATTGGTTAGGGGCTATAGGCGTGTATTATCATGGTGTCACCTTAATTTGACCTTGTCGTAGTGACCTTGACCTATAAAATCTTGTTGCACCTTTGGGTCTCTCTTTTGATGCAGATTAAGCACTATTAAAGTCATATTAGAATTTATTAATTATAAATTAATTTATTTTAATTATAAATTAATTTATTTTTATTTTATAAATTGATTTATTTTACTTTCATAACTTCCCATTGTAAGAGATAGAATTTCATCAAGTGAGCCACAGATTTTGCTCCAACACCACACATAAGCATTCATTAAATGTATTACCACTTCTGTATGCATGGTAATATTCAAACCATCTAAACCATAATTCGGGCCTTGCAGATGTAGATAAAGAGGGTTGAATTTTAGTTTGCTGATTAATGCTGTCATCTTGTTATTGAATTATCTTGTTTTAATGCGTCATCTTTATATGCATGATCTTTCTTTTAAACATTATTTCTCCATTTAAACATTGTTTGGACCTTTATATAACTGACAGTGCTCTGAAAGTATCCTGAAGTTTGTACTGATACAGTACTTCTGGTTCTCATGGTGTTGAAAATATTTCCCTAGGCTGTTGGGTACGGGCATCTCTGATGCTATTTTTTTACACATATTATTGCATGGACATCTGTCATCAATACAAGAAATATAGGTTGAATTAACATGTTTAAACAAGTGTGGCTACAATGCAAGAATAATGATAGTCTTATATAAGCCAGGGCTGGTATTCATAAAAGGGACAAGCTCAAGTTAAGTAAAAAATCAGCTCAAGTTTACAACTATTTATACTAAATTTGAGCCGATTTTGGGCTCAACTTGAGCTTGATCACTTTTCTGAATATGGCCCCTGTGCTTATTTTCAATAATATTAGGTACAGGAAACTCAGAGCTACCAGAATTGTCAACAAGAAAGTTTACAGTTGAGTTGGAACTTAATTTTATGCCAGAAATTTTAATTGCTGAATCTTTTATTTAATTTTTCTTTCGATTATCAGAAATTTTAAAACACAAATAAAGAAATAGAAAGACATTTTGCACTGTTGTGTGAAAATCTTTTGGCCAATATGAGCAAGGTTTAACTGCTTGATCAGCTGAAATTATCAGCAGGTATAATATTGGCATAACAATGACTTTTTTTGGACATTTTCCTTTGCGGCCTCTCAAGGAGCCTTTATTTCATTTGTTACCTCCACCAAGGAGGTTATGTTTTTGCCTGGGTTTGTTTGTGGGTTTGTGAGTTTGTTTGTGAACAGGATAACTCAAAAACTTATGGATGGATTTTGATGAAATTTTCAGGATATGTCTGAAAAGGTAAAAGGAAGAAATAATTCAATTTTGGGAGTGATCCGGATCACCATCTGGATCTTCTGGATCCATGAAATGTAATTTTTAAAGACAGATAGCTCAAAAAGTAATGGATGGATTTTGATGAAATTTTCAGGATATGTGCTCCCTTAGTGGAGGTCTGTGCTCTCCGAGTCCTCATTTGAAAATCTTGTCTTATGTATTCTTTCATACTTTTACCAACATAATTTTTTTGACAGAAATTTGAAACTCCCATATGTGAGGTGCATATCTATGGCCCTACACGTAAATTCCTTTTAAATTGGAGAAAAATTTATGGGAATTTTTGGACGGTACACCATTTGGTGGGTCACACTTACACTCTGCTTTAGCTCCACATTCAGGATGTAATAAGATGCCTACCGGCATTTACACTGTATCTCCAAAGGTACCCTAGATATTAGTCACTGATTGCCAATATTTCTTGCCTCTAGCAAGAGTCATAAAAATAAAACCTGATTGTCGAGGAATTATTTCATTACTTATACATATCAACTGGATTTCTAGATTTTTTAACCCCAGCCCATAAAGGCTGGTGTTGTAGTGGTCCCCTGTGCCGTCTGGGTGGCGGCGGGCATAAAGTTTGTTGGTGTTATACAACCTAAACCCATGGATAGATTTCATCAAATTTTCAGGATATGTTTAACGCAAGAGAATCTAGAGCTGATTAGGCTTCAGGTAGTATCTGTTGTTAGCTGTTGTCAGGCCAACACTTTTAACATTAACTTTTGTGGGTGTTTCACAGCATAAACCTATTCATAAATTTTCACCAAATTTTAAGGATATGTTTAGCCCAAGACGATCTAGAACATATTAGGTTTTACGAAGTATCTGGTGACAGCTGTTGTCATGGCAATGCTTTTAACATTTTTAGCTTAAACTTTGTGGGGGGTTCCACAGCCTAAAACCTTGCAAGGATTTTCACCAAATTTTCAGGATATGTTTAGCTGTATAGGAGCTAGAGCTCTTCAGTTTTGGGGAATATCTGGCAACAGTTGTTGCCATAGCAATGCTTTTAAGACTTTTCAGTCTTAAACTTTTTTAAAAAGGGCACTATTAAACTCATGTTACCAGAGTTGCATTTTTTACTCCAGCCCATAAAGGCTGGGGTTATAGTTGTCCCCTGTGCTGTCCGGGCGGCGGCAGCGGCAGGGGGGCATAATGCTGGTCAGTGTTCCACAGCCTATACCCCTGCACAGATTTTCACCAAATTTCAGGGTATGTTTACCCCAAGAGGATCTAGAGGTGATTAAGTTTTGGGGGGTATCTGGTAACAACTGTTGCCATGGCAACACTTACGATTTTCAAGTCTTAAAGTTTGTGGGTGTTCCACAGACTAAAACCCTGCACGGATTTTCACCAAATTTTCAGCGTATGTTTACCCCAAGGGGATCTAGAGCTGATTAAGTTTTGGGGGGTATCTGGTAACAACTGTTGCCATGGTAACACTTTTAAGATTTTCAAATCTTAAAGTTTGTGGGTGTTCAACAGACTAAACCCCTGCATGGATTTTCACCAAATTTTCAGGGTATGTTTACCCCAAGGGGATCTAGAGCTGATTAAGTTTTTGGAGGTATCCAGTAATATCTGTTGCCATGGCAACACTTTTAAAATTTTGGGGTCTCGTAAAGTGTGCATTATTTTCCCAGTAAGGCACACTTTTGAATACTTTACCTATCACTTAATGGCAAATAGGTGGGTCATCATATCACAAAGGCCTTATATCTCATTTATAATTGTTTCTTTTGCTTCAAAATATGAAAATACTTGTAAGAAATCATGGCCTGTGAATCTTTTGTAGAACATCTTGTGTGTTTTCTATACTTCTTACAACAGAAGTTGTTCCTAAGATTTTCCTAAATCTCAGTGTGGTTGGCCATTTAGCTGTACCTGCAGGCTGGGGTTCTTGCCTGCCGAGGCTGGCTATTTTTATATGTGTACGAATGGTAGAGAAACTTACTACACAATAGGCTTCCATCTAAAATCCATCCAGTCATAAAAAGAAATCCTCACATAAGTGAGAGGTCCTCAGTGGCCTTAGAGGTTAGCAAGTTTGACTTTTAATCACAGGCTGTCACCTTTGTGGGTTCAACTCCAGTAAGTGGCAATGCTTAGGTCCTGTCCCAATATGATCCTGGCTGTGGAACGGGATGTAAAACCCCAACTTTGACCTCTCACATCATGTATGAATAAAATCTATAAATTCCCCCCTTCTTCAGCTACATGAATCTGAGAGCATCTTGGAGATTCTGTATACTTCTTGCATGTGAAATTGTTCCTTAGATTTACCCAAATCTCAAATGTTGATGTTCATTAAGTTCTACCTGTGGGCTTGGGTTCCTGCCTGCCCCAGCTATTTTTTTGTGATTTTATGTCCTATATACATGTGCTGCAGATTCAAGAATATCCTTTAACTAAATGTTGACTTAGAATATATTTTATGTATCCATTTATCCTAATACTTATTTCTGTGATAAAACTACAAGTTTTGATGCAAACCATCTTATCTATATGTATATGTAAAAATATTTTACCAGATATAGATGCTTATTATTATTATTTTTTTGCTAAAAAAAAGTTTTATTAAGCCTGTACTTAGGTGTAACATAGTTTGTTTATATTGACAGGTTGCTGTTAAAAGGTTAATGTTATAATGGATAATATATATTTATTTTTACTCATACTGGTTCTACTATGCAGAGTGCACTGTCTTGATTGTCATAAAGTTGAATAATTGATCAATAAGTATGTTTGTTAGTGAAACTAAAAATCAGAATTCTATTAAATCTCATCGAACAAAGTCCAACTTCAATCAGCCATCTTTAGTTGGACAGGAAATAACCCAAGTCATGTACTGCACAAAATTCTTATAAAATCCATTTGATGGCAGTACTTGTGAAATTTCTAAACTCTGACAGGACATGTAATAGGGTTGTTACAACCTTTTTGGATAAGCTGTGGTGCTGATAATAAAGATGTTAAAAATTAAGCTGTGGTGCTGATAATAAAGATGTTAAAAATCAATTAAAGACCATACTTTTTCCTAACTTGAGGTCATTTTCTATACAAGCATACGACTATTTCCATGAATAACCTATTGATTTTGGCATCACATCTTCATTACGAAAAGTTGTCCAGTTAATTTCATGATTTTAGTTTAGTTAAACCAAGTGCTCTTAAAGTGTGAGAATGTCAAAATAGTATGAATTGCTTATCATTGGGAACTGGTTGGTTGCATCCAGAGATGCGGTTGATTTGTGCACTTCATTATAATGGTCAAATTAATTTGTGAATAAAGACCAAAATAGATTTATTGTATATTTACTACATGTATTTGCCTGTATTATCAGCAAATTCCTGTCGCATCATTCATCATTGCGCAATATTTTTTGTCTCAAGTCTAATTAATTGTAACATTTTGAAATACAATTTTAGCTGTATTTCAAAAAAACTATAAAGAAATTCAAGAGATTACGATAGGTTTTAGTAATGTAGTATCACAGCTTAATCTTTTTATCTAGGACTATTTATTTTGTGATTTGAATGTAAAATTGATTGGATTAAATAATGAATATCTTTCATTTGGATAAATAATGAACCTTGCATTTGTCTTTGCTTGCCCATAGTTAGAAAATGAATGTTTATGCCAATGTTTGTGCCAGTTTCTACTTAAGAAATTTAATTGAAAACTAGAAAAAGGACGCATCTGTGGCCAGATGCTGGATGTATCCACCGACAAAGGCCAACTAACATAGTTTAGAAGATAAAAAGCATTTTTCGTTAATAAGCAAGCTGAAAGCACTTTTAAGTTTGGCTACCCTTATTTGACCCTGTACCAGGGGCCCAAGGTGAAGTCTGACCACATCAAAAGATTCGCAGCCCATGATTTCCTATAAGTCGTTTTCACATTGCAAACCTCTAGGACCAATAATAAGCAGGAGGGGCCCAAGGTCAAATCTGCAGATTTGCAGCCCATGACTTCCTATAAGTTGTTTTCATATTAATGAGTTATTTGAGAAATACTGGCTATCTGCAATACTTGTAGAGATAATTCGCATTTACTCATTTTGAGTAGGTGAATAATTAGCTACGGGTCTGAAACTTCACCAAGTGAAAGCTCTCTCAAAAGTAGGCGAATGAGTTATTTGAGAAAAATTGGCTACCTACAATACTTTTAGAGATAATTCGAATTTACTCATTTTCAGTAGGTGAGTAATTACCTACGGGTGTGGAACTTCACCATGTGAAAGCTGTCCCAAAAGTAGATGAATGAGTTATTTGATAAAAATTGGATATCTGCAATACTTTTAGAGATAATTAGTATTTACTCATTTTGAGTAGGTGAATAATTAGCTACTGGTCTGAAACTTCACCAAGCGAAAGGTCTCCCAAAAGTAGGTGAAGGAGTTATTTGACAAAAATTGGCTATCTGGAATACTTTTAGAGATAATTTGCATTTACTCATTTTCAGTAGGTGAGTAATTACCTACGGGTCTGAAACTTCACCAAGTGAAAGCTCTCCCAAAAGTAGGTGAATGAGTTATTTGGGAAAAATTGGCTATCTGCAATACTTTTAGAGATAATTCGCATTTACTCATTTTGAGTAGGTGAATAATTAGCTACAGGTCTGAAACTTCACCAAGTGAAAGGTCTCCCCAAAGTAGGTGAAGGAGTTATTTGACAAAAATTGGCTATCTGGAATACTTTTAGAGATAATTTGCATTTACTCATTTTGAGTAGGTGAATAATTAGCTATGGGTCTGAAACTTCACCATGTGAAAGCTCTCCCAAAAGTAGATGAATGAGTTATTTGATAAAAATTGGATATCTGCAATACTTTTAGAGATAATTAGCATTTACTCATTTTGAGTAGGTGAATAATTAGCTACAGGTCTGAAACTTTAGCAAGTGAAAGCTCTCCCAAAAGTAGTTGAAGGAGTTATTTGACAAAAATTGGCTATCTGGAATACTTTTAGAGATAATTTGCATTTACTCATTTTCAGTAGGTGAGTAATTACCTACGGGTCTGAAACTTCACCAAGTGAAAGCTCTCCCAAAAGTAGGTGAATGAGTTATTTGAGAAAAATTGGCTATCTGCAATACTTTTAGAGATAATTCGCATTTACTCATTTTGAGTAGGTGAGTAATTAGCTACAGGTCTGGAACTTCAGCATGTGAAAGCTCTCCCAAAAGTAGGTGAATGAGTTATTTAAGAAAAATTTGCTATCTGCAATACTTTTAGAGAAAATGCAGAATTACTCATTTTTAGTAGGCAAGTAATTTAGCCACAGGCCTAACTTAGACATAAAGCCTACCAATAGAATACTGTGGTGCACCCTCTAATATACCTTGCAAACTTGAGAAGGCTAGCTATAATATTTTTTTCGTTAGAGCGGTAATGGTGAAATCTCTCTACACACTGCGGCTATCCAGTGGATACAATGATTTACTCAACAGTGAGAACCTGAAAGTAGATATTGGTAAGCTATGCCATGACATAGAGGTCTGCAATTTCACTCTGTTATAGCTGACCAAAAATTATGTGAATAACATATTTAAACAAAATACTGTAAATGTAATAGTTTTCACGTTATAACTGATTTACTCAACAGTGATAACCTCAAAGTAGCTATTACTCAGCTATGCAATGAGCTACATGTCTGAATTTTTTCTATGTTATAGCTGACCCAAAATTAGGTGAACAACATATTTAAGCAAAATACTGTAAATGCAATAGTTTTCAAGTTACAACTGATTTACTCAATAGTGAGAACCTGAAAATAGCTATTGCTCAGCTATGCCATGAGCTATAAGTCTGTAATTTCACGACGTTATAGCTGACCCAAAAGTAGGTGAACAACATATTTTAGCAAAATACTCCAAATGCAATATTTTTCAAGTTACAAGTCATTTACTCAACAGTCAGTACCTGAAAATAGCTATTGCTCAGTTGTGCCATGAGCTACAGGTCTGTAATTTCACTATGTTATAGCTGACCCAAAAGTAGCTGAATAACATATTTACACAAATTTCTGTAAATGCAATAGTTTTCCAATTACAACTGATTTACTCAACAGTGTGAACTTCAAAGTAGCTATTACTCAGCTATGCAATGAGCCACAGGTCTGGAACTTCACTATGTTATAGCTGACTCCGAAATAGGTGAATAACATATGAAACAAAATACTCTAAATGTAATACTTTTGAAGTTATAAGCAATTTACTCAACAGTGATAACTTAAAAGTAGCTATTACTCAGCTATGCCATGAGCTACAGGTCTGAAATTTTACTATGTTATAGCTGACCCAAAAATAGCTGAATAACATATTGAAACAAAATACTCTAAATGCAATAGTTTTCAAGTTACAAGTGATTTTACTCACGATGGAAGTTACTGAAAAGCCCAAAAGTAGCTATTACTCACTTAGCTATTGAGACAGACACCCAAGTTACTCACCATGTTGTAGCTATGAAAAAAGTATCTGAATAACATATTTTAACAAAATGCTCTAAATGCAACACTTTTCAAGTTACAAGGTATTTAGTGCATGATTTCATGAATTTTAATGCATTTTAGACATTTTTATCTACCAGAGGCCTAATTTAGACATAAAGCCTACCAAAAAGATAGGGTGGCGAGTCCTCTAGCATACCAAGCCACCTGCCAAATATGAAAGAAATCTGGAAAGAAATGTGGACTGTAGGTCGCTAACAAGCAATATTCCACATTTTAGACATTTTTGTCTACCACAGGCCTAATTTAGACATAAAGCCTACCAAAAAGATAGGGTGGCGAGTCCTCTACCATATCAAGCCACCTGCCAAATATGAAAGAAATCCGGAAAGAAATGTGGACTGTAGGTCGCTAACAAGAAATCTCTGCGGACGAGGGCGCGGACGCGGACGACAACGATGATGAATCCATAGTATCCCCGCTTCGCGTCGGGGATACAATTAATTTTGATCATCCAAACTCGTAAGGTACTAGGTAAAATAGCTAATTTTATTACGCTACAATAGCTTACCATGTGGGACTTAATGCTGATCTCGGGTTGCCACACCCGGGGCCAACATCTTAGAAAAAAAGATCGTTCTTGTTAGCCACCGGATATACTGGTAGTTGTCGTCACGTGATAACTTCTGACCAATCGTCCTACTTTCTCGTTGGCCACGATTGACTGGTAGCAGTTTGTAAATATACAGACATTTTCATTTATTTCTCAGACTTTACTTATTGTTGGAGGCTAATATTTGCATATTTCTTGTAATATATATCATAGATCATTCTGTAAAATTTTAATTTTCACAGGATAAGTATTTTGTTTTCAGTCGCGTGTTTTGAGTTTTCCTCGGTTCAGGCAAATACATTGTACGTCTTTTATTGCGTATAAAATGTCGTCTCATCAAACAAATAAAGACAAACCCAGAGCGCAGAAATGCCGCCATTTCTGCTTTAGTTTTGATACACATAATTTCTGCCCTACCTGTAGGGAGGCTGGCAAGGGAGATGACCCCTGTGTCACCTTTGAAACCCCTTGTGAAATTTGCACGTCTTTCACAGATGAGCAACTTCAGAAAATCCAAAACCGGAAACGGTATTTGAAAAACCAGAAAGCGACAACTAGTTCCAAAGATGAACTAGATCTTTTGGGTGAAGGCGACGGGGACTCTTTCACTGGGTCCAATGCAGACCTCGAGTGTGCTGCTGATAGCATTTTTACCTCACCCCCCCGTCCTCAACCTCTTGCCTTCAGTTCCCTGTCCTTGAAAACGCCAGCCAAGACTATTCCACCCACCCCTGGTACGGCTTTGCAAAATAAAATCCAGAAAAACCTAGAGAAATCACTCGGTGATTCCTTAAATATACATTTACAGCAGCAAATGGGTACCTTCCAGGCATCCATGTTGGAAGCTTTTCAGTCACTCCGAGAGGAGTTGGCTGCAAAACAGAAAGTCGAGGTAGAGTCCTCTCTTCCTGCTTCAAAACCTGGCTTGTCCAGTAGTACTGCTGCCCCTCTGGATTTGCCCCCTCCGAGACCTGGTACTAACATCCCAAGCGAGGATATGGATGTGGACTTCGGCCCAGCACTTCCTCCGCGTTTAGTATCTACTCAACCTTCCTCGGATCAGTACGTTGCCCCCTCTGAAGGTCACCCCGAAGAGGTTTCGTACTCTCACAAAAAACAAAGCCATAGGCAGCCAGTTGACCCGAGCTCTGCCTCGGACCAACTAAATGAGGATTCCGATGAACCTCGGATCCCTTCTTCTAGATCCAAAAACCACTCTGACAAGAGCAAACATAAATCAAGATCTAGATACGTGTCATTTACCTCAGAGGAGGAACACTCCCCTGAAACCAGACACAGGTCTTCTAAGCCCTCTAGGGCTCAGCCCTCAGGAGTAGCTTCTGATCAAGACCTCCCACAACATGATCCAGACCCCCCTTATTATAGGGAAGTAGCTTTGTCTGACATGCCCTCACAATACTCTGAAGAAGTGGACACCTTCAGGCGTATTTTGTCTCTCCCTGACCCCAGGGAATCTATGCCCAGGTCGTCCACCTCAGTGTTGGGTCTGGATGATGAAAAAGGCCGTCAAGAGCTCAGACCTAGAGGTCCCTCCTCTATTCTTCCACTTAGCTCAGTTATCAAGGACGCCTTTGATAAATTCCAACATGACTTTAAGGCTGCCAACTTATCTGAGGGAAAATATGTCAGGCCTCCTCCCTCAACTTCAAAGTGGTACAAGGTGGGACAACCAACTTTTCAGGACAAAATTCAGGAGTTGAATACGGACTTTGCTAAGATCTGTATTACTCCTAGACCTTCTGGGCCCCCAGTAGCCAGAGTTCCCCTGCCAGTTCTCAAGGAGCTAGAACTTCAGGCTAGACAAAACATCTCTACCCTCAACTTCACCGCTGCATTTGCCAAAACCTCCTCTTCTTGCAATGCTTCATTGGAAAAATGCCAACATAGCATCAAGTCTACGGTCAAGAAGATAAAGTCTCAGATTCAGAAAGGTGCCAATCCTGAGAAAGCGGCAAAGCGCGGATATGAGGAAGTAGCTGACCACTTAGATTTTTGGAACAAGACAGTACTTGTTCAACACAGGGCCCTCACTTGTCTCAGCAAATCCCTAGCCCATATTTTGCAGAGGGAATTATACTCTATGGCTAATACCGGCTTGCTCAGGCGCGAAGCCGAAATGACTCTATTACATCCACAATTAGGAGAAACGAGACGTCAAGAACTCAGGAACTCGTCCTTTTGGGGCCCTTCCTTGTTCGAGTCTCAATTAGTGAAGGAAGGTGAGGACTTCCTTCTCAAAAAAGGCACCTCAAAAGATTCTCAGGGTTTTACACCCTACCAGAATAAGCCCTTTCGTGGTCCCCACAAGAAAAGAGGCCCCTATGGGGGCAATACCTCTCAAAGCAGTAACCAGTCCTTTCCCTCGGGAAGAGGAAAATCCAATTTCAGAGGCTTCAGGGGTCGTTTTCGACCCCACAATAGAGGAAGGGGGCGTGGAAATCCCCCTCCCCAATGACTCCTCCAAAGCCTCACTCAGTCCACCAGTAGGAGGTCGCCTCCGTTCTTTCAGGAGAGACTGGCTCACAAACAAATGTTCTCAAAACGTGTTAAACATTATCACCAATGGCTACGTTCTGCCATTCCGTTCAAAGCCAAACTTGATCAGATTTCCTCTGATTCTGTCAGAGTACAAGGCCCAACAAAAAGACCAAGCCTTGGCTACTTGTATCCAGTCCCTCCTGTCAAAGAACGCTATCGAAAGGGTAGACAATGTAAAATCTCTCGGGTTTTACAGTCGCCTGTTCCTAGTACCCAAGCCTCACCAAAGGTGGAGGCCAGTCATAGACTTAAGTAGGCTCAACACTTTTCTACACGTAGAAAAGTTCAAAATGGAAACTCCAGAGTCCATCAGGACTGTCGGACGCCTACCTGCATATCCCCATCCACCCAAGCTCAAGGAAATACCTAAGGTTTTGCTACAAGGCTCAGGTGTTCCAGTTCACCTCCCTCCCGTTCGGACTAGCCACAGCCCCCCAGGTCTTTACCATGATCGTAAAGGAGGTGAAACTAATGGCCCTCTCAAGAGGACTCAGAATTCACCAATACCTGGACGACTGGCTGATCAGGTCCCAGTCTCAGGAGGAAGCCCAAGTGAACACTCAGGCAGTAGTAGAACTGACTCAGTCCTTGGGGTGGATAATAAATCAGGAAAAATCAGAACTGAAACCTACACAGGTGTTCTCGTTCGTGGGCTACGAATACCACCTAGATTCAGCCCTTGTAAAACCCACTCAAGAGAGATGGCTCAAACTTCAGGATTTGATCCTACAACTCAAGTCAAAACGTGTTTTGACTGCAAGATGTTTGATGTCTCTAATTGGGTTGCTAGCCTCAACGGAGAAAATGGTCCCGGAGGGACGCCTTCACATGAGGCCCTTTCAGTTTCACCTCAAGGAGCACTGGAGATATCCTCAGTCGCTGGACAACCTCCTTCCCTGGACAGAAGCCATTGCAGCCCACCTAGATTGGTGGCAAAATCCCTCCAATGTGATGAAAGGTGCAGACCTCCATCCCAAAGACCACAGTATCCAACTCTTTACCGACGCCTCAAACGAAGGTTGGGGCGCTCACTTAGACCAAAATTTTACCAAGGGTCTGTGGTCAGATCGGGAAAAAAGGCTTCACATAAATGTCCTAGAATTGAAGGCGGTCTCCCTGGCCCTTCGAGACTTCAAGGACCAGTGCCAGAATCAAACAGTGTTGGTTGCGACGGACAACTCAACAGTGGTAGCCTACATCAACAAACAAGGAGGAACACACTCGGCAGAGATGTGTGCTCTCCTGTGGAAGATCATGACCTGGTGCCATCACTATCACATAACATTGAAAGCCAGGCACATTCCAGGGTGCCTGAATGTGATGGCCGACCTGCTATCCAGGTCCAACCAAGTGCAGTCAACCGAATGGTCTCTGCACCCACAGGTCTTCAAACAGATCTGCCAGAAGTGGTTCACTCCTCATGTAGACTTATTTGCCACTCACCTGAACCACAAACTCCCTCTATACGTGTCTCCTATCCCAGACCCAAGGGCCTGGGACATAGATGCTCTGAACATAAACTGGACCAACCTCACAGCATATGCGTACCCTCCTACGGCTCTCCTTCACAAGGTGATCCAAAAGATCAGGCAGTGCCAGTGCCTGATCATCGTAATAGCCCCAGGCTGGCCAGGGATGCCCTGGTTTTGGGACCTAGTGCAGCTCTCAACAGAGATCCCACTGCAACTCCCAGTGTCAACAACCCTACTCAAACAGTCCCACAAGCTGGTGTTCCACAACAACCCCCAGCACCTGAACCTCCACGCCTGGTGTCTAGGAGCGGACAACTCCAAGAACAAGGCTTCTCTGTGGAGGTGGCAGAGAGAATTGCTGCCCCTCAGCGGTCATCAACAAGGACCATCTACAAGTCAAAGTGGGCCCTATTTGAAAAATGGTGCAGAGAAAATTCGGTGGATTTCTCCACTCCATCTGTGAAACAAATCTCAGATTTTTTCATGTACCTGTACCAAGACTTAAACAGGCGCCCCTCGACCATTGATGGTTACAGGACTGCAATCGTTGACACTTTGGGCCCAACGGCCCAACATATTGCACACAATGCAGACCTTCATAGGTTACTCTCCAGTTTTCACAGGGATCGTCCTAAAAGTTCCAGAAACTTACCCAAGTGGAACCTTTCTGTTGTCCTTAACGAGCTCACCAAAGCACCATTTGAGCCCATGAAAGACACAGACCTCAAACATCTCACTTTAAAAACTGCTTTCTTGCTAGCCTTGGCCTCCGGCAAGCGCCGCAGCGAAATCCATGCCTGGGTCGCTAACAAAGTAGCTAATTTAGGCCAATGGGAAAAGGTCGCCTTGTTCCCTTCTTCTGATTTCATAGCCAAAAACCAACTAGCAAGAGAAGGTTCTCAAAGTGTGTCACCAGTGACTATTCCTGCTCTAACTACCATTGTAGATAGACAGTTTAAAGAAGACAGGACCCTGTGTCCCGTGCGGGCCCTGAGGTTCTATTTGGACCGAACTAAAGACCTGAGAGGGTCTCGTTCTCTCCTTTTCATCTCCTTTAAGAAAGGACATACCTCAGACATCAGACCCGCTACACTCTCTTCATGGTTGAAACAAACCATTTTACTTTGTTACAAACAAGCAGATCAACAAGCCTTGGACTTGGTCCAAGTCAAAGCGCATGACATCCGGGCTTTCGCGGCCTCTAAGGCCTTTTACGGTGGGGTATCGGTGGACCAAATCATGCAAGCCTGTCACTGGAAAGCTCACAACACATTTACAAATTTTTACCTAAAAGACCTTACTTGGTCGGACACCGACAACAATTTGTACCTGGGACCCGGAGTGGCTGCACAACAAGTCCTAGATCCTTCCCCTCAGACCAGTTGTCCTCGGAAAGAAAAAAAGGGGGGGGGGGGGGGGGGGCACATCCGCTACAACCAAGTCTTCAGGAGTCTTTCCCAGGATCTAGGTATTCCTTTACCTTCAAGATGTTACGGGTAAGGTCATTTTATCCTTTAATTATCAAGTAATTTCTATTACGGACTTATTTAGTTGACATTAATCTCATTTTCAGGTTGTAAAAAATTTATGAGATGCCCAACCACTGGTTTGGTCAGTCATACGTGAAGGGCCCTTTTGGACCCTCAGACCTCGGAGTGAGCACTGCTGGACTTCCGTCCTACAATAAAACATCTAGACAGTTTTAGCACTGTCTCTCATTTTCTTAGGTTTTTGGCTCATTACAGGCCCGGCCTTCGGGATCGGGGCACTGTAAATGGGACTCAGACTGGTATTTCTGGCACTATTCTTTACGTTTAATTCAAAATCTTAGAAAAAAAAATGACATACCTTCCAGTCTCAGCTGTAATCCCGCCACCGGGCAGTTGAATTCAGCATTAAGTCCCACATGGTAAGCTATTGTAGCGTAATAAAATTGGAAATTTTAATTACTTAAATGTAGCTTTTATAAGCTACAAGCTTACCATGTGGGACTTAGAAGAGTCCCACCCTGCCTCCCCGCTGTTTACAGCTGAGGGGTAGGTTTAAAAAATTTCAACGAGAAAGTAGGACGATTGGTCAGAAGTTATCACGTGACGACAACTACCAGTATATCCGGTGGCTAACAAGAACGATCTTTTTTTCTAAGACGTTGGCCCCGGGTGTGGCAACCCGAGATCAGCATTAAGTCCCACATGGTAAGCTTGTAGCTTATAAAAGCTACATTTAAGTAATTAAAATTTCCAAATTAATGTCCATTGAAATCTTCAAAATTTAAAATGTCTGAATAAATTTTATTTTAGTGTGAAGGTAGTGGCTGTGGGGGAATTAAGCGTCCCTTGCGGGACGCTTGTTTGTGTATGGGAGACCTTCAGGCTCCGCCGGCTCCGCATTTTGTTTTCCTTATAACTCTGTAACCGTTAGGCGGATTCTTTTCAAATTTGGCAGGTTTAGGCAGTAGCCTTGGGGAATTTTTTTGAATATACTGCAGTGACATTTCAACCAATCAGAGAGGTCACATGACCAAAAATGTCTTTTTTCGATGGGGAAGCTTGTCCGGATGATAACTTGAAAGGAATTTTATCAATTCACCTGAAACTTGCCAAATACATTCATTCTATTAAAATCTGGAAATCATTAGATTTTGGCATTGATTGGTCAAGAAATGGCCGAGTAATTAATGATTAATTAATCATTACGAATTTTCCAAATAAGGAAAATACAAAAATGCTTATATCTCAAAAACCGTGCTAGATAGAGCAATTTCGACGAAATTTTTGACCCGCAGGATATCTCTGCAGAGTAGTTTTCCCAATTTTCCAAAAATTTTTGTCTCGCCAAAAATGGCGGCCATTTTGAATTTTCGAAATTTTCGCAAAAATTGCAAAACACAAAAATGCTTATATCTCGAAAACCGTGCTAGATAGAGCGATTTCGACGAAATTTGTGACCCACAGGGTATCTCTGCAGAGTAGTTATCCCAATTTTGAAAAAAATTTTGTCTCGCCAAAAATGGCGCCCATTTTGAATTTTCGAATTTTTCGCAAAAATTGCAAAACACAAAAATGCTTATATCTCGAAAACCGTGCTAGATAGAGCGATTTCGACGAAATTTTTGACCCACAGGGTATCTCTGCAGAGTAGTTATCCCAATTTTGAAAAAATTTTCTCTTGCCAAAAATGGCGGCCATTTTGAATTTTCAAATTTTTGCGCAAAAATTGCAAAACACAAAAATGCTAATATTTCGAAAACCGTGCTACATAGAGCGATTTCGACGAAATTTTTGATCTTCAGGGTATCTCTGCAGAGCAGCTATCCCAAAGAGCTTTCACTTGGTGAAGTTTCAGACCCATAGCTAATTGCTCACCTACTCAAAATGAGTAAATGCGAATTACCTCTAAAAGTATTGCAGATAGCCAATTTTTCTCAAATAACTCATCCACCTACTTTTGGAAGAGCTTTCACTTGGTGAAGTTTCAGACCCGTAGCTAATTACTCACCTACTCAAAATGAGTAAATGCGAATTATCTCTTAAAAGAATTGCAGATAGCCAATTTTTCCCAAATAACTCCTTCACCTACTTTTGGCAGAGCTTTCACATGGTGAAGTTTCAGACCCATAGCTAATTATGTACCTACTCAAAATGAGTAAATGCTAATTATCTCTAAAAGTATTGCAGATAGCCAATTTTTCTCAAATAAATCATTCACCTACTTTTGGGAGAGCTTTCACTTGGTGAAGTTTCAGACCCATAGCTAATTACTCACCTACTCAAAATGAGTAAATGCGAATTATCTCTAAAAGTATTGCAGATAGCCAATTTTTCCCAAATAACTCCTTCACCTACTTTTGGCAGAGCTTTCACATGGTGAAGTTTCAGACCCATAGCTAATTATGTACCTACTCAAAATGAGTAAATGCTAATTATCTCTAAAAGTATTGCAGATAGCCAATTTTTCTCAAATAAATCATTCACCTACTTTTGGGAGAGCTTTCACTTGGTGAAGTTTCAGACCCATAGCTAATTACTCACCTACTCAAAATGAGTAAATGCGAATTATCTCTAAAAGTATTGCAGATAGCCAATTTTTCTCAAATAACTCATTCACCTACTTTTGGGAGAGCTTTCACTCTGTGAAGTTTCAGACCCATAGCTAATTACTCACCTACTCAAAATGAGTAAATGCGAATTATCTCTAAAAGTATTGCAGATAGCCAATTTTTCTCAAATAAATCATTCACCTACTTTTGGGAGAGCTTTCACTAGGTGAAGTTTCAGACCCATAGCTAATTACTCACCTACTCAAAATGAGTAAATGCAAATTACCTCTATAAAAGTATTGCAGATAGCCAATTTTTCTCAAATAACTCATCCACCTACTTTTGGAAGAGCTTTCACTTGGTGAAGTTTCAGACCCGTAGCTAATTACTCACCTACTCAAAATGAGTAAATGCTAATTTTTCATTGCGTTAATACATCTTACCTACCAGACGATAGCTATAGTCCGGCGCCAGCCGGTCCCGCCAAACGAAAGAAAAAGACGTCCCAGGTTTCACCCCCGGCAGGACCGGCACACTACAATCCACTCGCCAGGTGGCCTAGTTCCTGCCTCACTCGCCAGAGGGACGTGACGTCATAGCATCTTTTTCGTTTGGCGCGATATTTAAAGTTGTGGATTTTTATCTGTGAACCTTTTTGGTTTTATATTTGTGTTATTCTGTTTAATTTGTGTCGGAATAGTTGCCATTAGTTGACTTTTCTATCATGGCATCTCCATGACAGAGAAAGGGTGCGTGTGGCCATATTATGGCTTCATTCGACAAGCATAGCAGGTGTGCGCGTTGTCGCGAGAAAGGACATGGTGATGACCCTTGTGTTCAAAATCTGCAGTGTGACTTTTGCAGTGTCCTTACCCCGGAGCAAGTGCTCAAGTTAAGTACGCCTACCTATAAACTCAGAAAGGAAAAGGCTAAAGCAAAGGAGGTGTTAGTCGATCCGTCTACTGTGGTAGTACTTGATACCCAGCCAGAACAAGAACCTGATGTTTCTTTGTCTTCTGCTCCGGATTTGTCCCTTCCTGTGCCTCAATTTAAGAAAGATCTTCAAGAACTGGACGAAAAGTGGGCCACTCGTATGGCCAGGCTTGAGGCACTGATTACTTTAGGACATCGCCCCTCACCTTCTGTGCAACACAATCCGTCATTTTCTCCGGTCAAAGTACCGGTCTCTCATGCTGCTCCAGCAGGTGCTCTTTCCCAGACACCCTTCAAGAACTGGACGAAAAGTGGGCCACTCGTATGGCCAGGCTTGAGGCACTGATTACTTTAGGACATCGCCCCTCACCTTCTGTGCAACACAATCCGTCATTTTCTCCGGTCAAAGTACCGGTCTCTCATGCTGCTCCAGCAGGTGCTCTTTCCCAGACACCCTTTTTTGTCACTACTTCGGCTTCTTCCGGCCCAGCCGGCCCGGCTGTTGGCCCGGATGAGGCTAGAGATCAGGATGTTTCCTTTGCTGACAGACAATCTCCACTTCAAAACCTCTACCCGGAAGCAGAGCCTATATTTAAACACCCTGCTCCGGTGGCTACTGTTTCGTCAGCTGCTATGTCTGCTTCCTCTCAATCTTCATTTCAACAACCTTCTTCCGGCTCCGGGCCGGTCACCTTCCGCGATGTCAATCCTCAGGAAACATTTGAAGAGGGTGAGTTATCTGACGCAGAGGAATCCCCAGACTTGGAAACCTCAGACCCGGACCGGGTCCTCAGTGAAGACCAAAATTACCGCGAGACTGTGAGAGGCGTCCGCGCGTTTATGGGATGGACACACATTCCTGACCTGGAGTATTCTCCGCAATCCCGCACTGATAATCCTTGGGCAGGTCACCGTTCTCAGCCGGTGGGCAAGATTTCTGTGGATCTTCCACCAGAAGATTGGTTGTGCCGAAAACTAGAAACTCTAAACCTTGTACTGATAGAAGGATATCCTTCAAAATCTAGTGATCCAGGTGGCCTGCATGTGGACCAGTTCCTCAGACCCCCAAAATCCCAGAACAGATGGTATGGGATACACCCGGCTGACCCTACAGATCCAACTAGGCCGGGTAAATCTGTGAATTCTTGGCCAAATGATGCGGCGAAGATCAACAGTTCATTCCCCAGGATTTCAACCATATCTTCTACATCTCCTCAGCCTCCATCCCGCCCACTATCACAAGACACTATGCGTAAGTGTGAGAAAGCAGCAAAAGAGTCTTCATATATTTGCAACCAGTCAGCGGGGTTTAATCGCTGTATCACCAAAATACAGGATGCCTTCCAAGAACAATTGCATATTTTACAAAGTGAACTTAAGAAAGGCAAGTCCTCTGTCAAAGCTCAAGGTGCACTGGATGAACTTTTATACTTATCCTCATTTAACCAGAATGTCAGTTTCGCCATGGGGAAATCTTTACAACATTTGGCAGACTTTACCTTTGTACAGATGGCGAATTTGACCCTACTCCGTAGGGACTCATACTTGGAAGCTGTGAAACCGGGGATTAAGCCAGATACTTTCAATTCCTTGAGAAATTGTCCCCTGAATGGATATGGGTTATTTCCAGATGCTGCTATTAGAAAAGCTGAGGATGAAATCAACCAGTTAGAAGCTTCCCGACGTACTTCCCAGCCTGGCCCGGGCCGCGGGGGGTTCGCCGGTAGAGGCAGAAAGCAGAGATACCAACCCTACAGTACTGGTTGGAAACCTCAAGACACTGCTAAATCAACTTCTCAGGCCGGAAAGGAACTACCAGCTTGGAAAGCGTTTGGTTCCCGCAATAGAGGCCGGGGCAGAGGCCGGGGTGGTCAGCCCGGACGTGGTACCAAGATGGCTCATGAGAAGACACAGTATAAATGACAAATACTGCAAGTCAAGTCCGGTGCCGGTGGCCCGGCCAGTCAGTTCTGTAAAAAGTGTCATAACAAGAAACTCTCTTGTATCTGTTCCAACAAATGTTTCTTATCATGTTGTATGTCGTGTACCTACTGTAACAAGGTGGCAGTCGCAAAAGAAAGACGTAAGGCCAAAATCAAAGATCAAAAGTCAAAAGTGTGTGAAATGTGCTTCTTTTGTCGGTCACTTTGTTTCTGCTCCAAATGTTCCAAATGTCCCCAATGTTGCAAGTGTCCAACCAGTGGGGGGACGTCTTCAGAGTTTTTGGGAAATATGGGCTCACAAGGGTGCAAACCCAAAAGTAGTGTCCATATTAAAGGAGGGTTATGTTCTCCCCTTCAAAGTCAGACCTCCCTTGGTAAGGGATCCCCTGATAGTAAGTGGCTATGCAAACCCCATCAGAGACTCCCACTTGCAAGAAGCTGTACAAGCTCTGATCGAGAAAAAGGCAGTAGAGAGGGTCAGGGTTCAAACCTCACTAGCCTTTTTCAACAGACTGTTCATTGTCCCAAAGCCGAACCACAAGTGGCGGCCAATCTTGGATCTCAGTACTCTAAATCAGTTTTTATGCGTAAAAACATTCAAAATGGAGACTCCAGAGACAATCCGGACCTCTCTACAACAAGAGGAGTGGGTGACATCGCTAGACTTCAGCGACGCCTACTTCCACATTCCAATTCACTTCACATCCCGAAAATTCCTCAGGTTCCACTTTCAGAACCAGTCGTACCAGTTTCGGGCACTTCCCTTTGGCCTGTCAACAGCTCCCATGGAGTTCACTGGTGTGGTCAAAGAGGTCAAGTTAATGGCTCAGTCACAGGGTATAAGAATCCACCAGTACCTAGACGACTGGTTGATTCGAGCCCCTACCAAAGAATCTTGCCACCAGGGAACCCAGTCCCTCCTAGCCCTTTGCCAGGAGTTGGGCTGGATGGTAAACATGCAAAAGTCAGAACTGGAACCCCAACAAGTCTTCGACTTCGTAGGCTACCAGTACGACCTACTCAACGGAGTAGTCAGGCCTACTCAAAACCGTTGGGAAGCCCTTCAACAAAAAATAACAGTGCTTTTACAGAACAGATCTTGCCGAGTGAGAACTTTCATGTCTCTTATAGGTCTTCTCACTGCGACAGAAAAACAGGTGCCCCTAGGCAGACTGCACATGAGACCTATTCAGTGGCACCTCAAGAAGCACTGGAGAGTCCCAGAATCTCTGGAAAAGGAGATCCCAATTCCGAGGTCTCTCCATCAGTACCTGCAGTGGTGGACCCAAGAGGAAAATGTCCTAAAGGGTCAGCCCTTACACCCCCTGCGACACGCAGTTCAAATCTTTACAGACGCCTCAAAAGAAGGCTGGGGTGCTCACTTAGGCGACTTCACAGCAAGCGGTACTTGGTCAGAGCCCGAAAGCAAGTTGCACATAAACTTCTTAGAACTAAAAGCCGTGTTGTTAGCACTAAAAAGATTCCAACATTTAGTGCAAGGAAAGGTCGTCCTGATTGCCACAGACAACACTACGGTTGTAGCATACATCAACAAGGAAGGAGGTATGAGGTCAGGCTCACTCTGTGCCCTTCTTTGGCGGCTCCTATGTTGGTGCAGCCTCAATCAAATAGTACTGAAGGCCAGACACATTCCAGGCCATCTGAATGTAATTGCAGACAAATTGACTCGCCAAAGGCAAGTCATTCAGACAGAGTGGTCCCTCCATCAAGAGACCTTCGACCTCCTTTGTCAAACCTGGCATTATCCCCGAGTGGACATGTTTGCAACAAGGTACAACTGCAAGCTAGTTCAATTTGTGTCCCCAATTCCAGACCCAAAGGCCTGGTCAGTGGATGCTCTGACATTGTCCTGGGAGGACCTGGACATGTACCTCTTCCCCCCAGTGTCTCTGATGGGGAAGGTGGTCAGCAAGCTGTCAGATCACTGGTATCGCAGAGCAATCCTGATTGCCCCGGGATGGCCCAACATGCCTTGGTTTTGGGACCTAGTGGAGCTATCTGCGAGGGTTCCTCTTTGTCTTCCACACCACCCAGATCTAGTGACCCAACCTTTCAACAAGGCACGTCACAGGGATCTGACAAACCTAAATCTCCATGCCTGGCTCCTAGAGCCCAGACAATCAAGGAGCACGGGTTCTCTAGCCCAGTGGCGTCAAGAATTGAGGCGCCTCAAAGACGTTCAACCAGAACAGTCTACGAAGCGAAGTGGGCCGTTTTTATCAGATGGTGCGAAACAAGTCAGGTGGACTTCAGGAACCCATCTATAAAACAAATAGCAGATTTCCTCCTGCACCTTTTCCAGGAGAAAAATCTCCAGCCCAGCACTATTGATGGTTACAGGTCAGCCATTGCAGACAAACTGGGAAATACCTCGATTAATGTCGGCAAGGATGACAATTTGACTAGACTGTTAGACAGTTTTCACAGGGATAGACCCAAAGGACGCAGGGGGGTTCCTACTTGGAACCTCTCCCTAGTTTTACACCAGCTTACAAAAGCACCGTTTGAACCCCTCAGAAAGGCTTCTCTGAAACACCTTACTTTCAAAACTGTTTTTCTCCTAGCCCTGGCTTCAGGAAAACGCAGAAGTGAGATACACCCTTGGTTAAACAAAAATATCAGACACCAAGCTGATTGGTCCAAAGTTTCCCTCTACCCATCACCAAGCTTCTTGGCGAAAAATCACTTGGCAAAAGAGGGACCAGAGTGCGTGGCCCCTGTGGTCATCCCGGCCTTAGCCCCCACTCTGGATAAGTCTTTAAAGGAAGACAGATCCCTTTGCCCCGTTCGGGCTCTTCGCTACTACCTGGACAAAACACAGGACCTAAGAACGGGAAAGGAGTTAGTTTTTGTTTCATTCAAACAAGGTTTTGACAGGGACATCTCTCCTGCCACTATCTCGTCCTGGATCAAACAAACAGTAGTGTTGTGTTATGATCTCTCTGACCAAGAGTCCTTGACCTTACATCAGGTCAAGGCCCATGATGTTAGGGCCTTTGCGGCCTCCAAAGCTTTTCAAGGTGGCATATCTCTGGACCAGATTCTAGCAGCATGCCACTGGAAGTCCCACAACACCTTTACACAGTTTTACCTTAAGGATGTTGCCTGGGCAGATAAGGAGCTTTTTCACTTGGGTCCTGTGGTGGCGGCCCAGCAGATCCACCACTAGTCCCCTAAGCTTCTTTGTATATAATTATATATAGTGTACATACTAGTTAGTTTTAGGTGCAGGCTCACTTTTAGCCTATGCCTTAATTGGCTTCTCAAAGTTTTTTACTTCAGAGTAATTCTCTGGGTATAGGACTTTCCCTACTCTTCCAGGTTAACCGTGGGAATCATGGACTTGAACTCTTGCTCTCTTCCTCCCCTCAGAGCAGTCAAAAAAGGGGGGGGGGCAGGTAGGTCTAGATACCCTTGAGACTAACATGTCTCCTCAAAGGACTAGAACCTCACACCTAGGTATAATATAAGAGTTCTCTCCAATCCTCAGAAGGCTGCCCTCCTTCCACTGGGTAGTTATTCTAGCTATCGTCTGGTAGGTAAGATGTATTAACGCAATGAAATTGCAAATTTTAATTAGTAAATTAAATTTTTATTAGTTAATACCTTACCTACCAGACGGGAAATTCCCACCCGGCCTTCCCCGCTTCCAGCCTCATCATTCAATCTTAGGGACGAAAAAGATGCTATGACGTCACGTCCCTCTGGCGAGTGAGGCAGGAACTAGGCCACCTGGCGAGTGGATTGTAGTGTGCCGGTCCTGCCGGGGGTGAAACCCGGGACGTCTTTTTCTTTCGTTTGGCGGGACCGGCTGGCGCCGGACTATAGCTATCGTCTGGTAGGTAAGGTATTAACTAATAAAAATTTAATTTACTAATTAAAATTTGCAAATCTCAAAAACTATTGCGGATACCCAATTTTTATCAAATAACTCATTCATGTACTTTTGGGAGAGCTTTCACATGGTGAAGTTTCAGACCCGTAGATGATTACTCACCTACTCAAAATGAGTAAATGCGAATTATCTCTTAAAAG
The DNA here is from genome assembly GCA_964017235.1 of Sabellastarte sp. h YS-2021. NCBI lineage: Eukaryota > Metazoa > Annelida > Polychaeta > Sabellida > Sabellidae > Sabellastarte > Sabellastarte sp. h YS-2021. Next base: position 51,516,813 of record OZ024927.1, on the reverse strand, counting down.
TATTGCAGATAGCCAATTTTTCCCAAATAACTCATTCACCTACTTTTGGAAGAGCTTTCACATGGTGAAGTTTCAGACCCATAGCTAATTACTCACCTACTCAAAATGAGTAAATGCGAATTATCTCTAAAAGTATTGCAGATAGCCAATTTTTCTCAAATAACTCATTCACCTACTTTTGGGAGAGCTTTCACTCTGTGAAGTTTCAGACCCATACCTAATTACTCACCTACTCAAAATGAGTAAATGCGAATTATCTCTAAAAGTATTGCAGATAGCCATTTTTCTCAAATAACTCATTCACCTACTTTTGGCAGAGCTTTCACTTGGTGAAGTTTCAGACCCATAACTAATTAATCACCTACTCAAAATGAGTAAATGTGAATTATCTCTAAAAGTATTGCAGATAGCCAATTTTTCTCAAATAACTCATTCACCTACTTTTGGGAGAGCTTTCACTCTGTGAAGTTTCAGACCCATAGCTATTTATTCACCTACTCAAAATGAGTAAATGCTAATTATCTGTAAAAGTATTGCGGATGCCCAATTTTTCTCAAATATTCATTCATCTATTTGTGGGAGAGCTTTCACATGGTGAAGTTTCAGACCCATAGCTAATTTCTCACCTACTCAAAATGAGTAAATGTGAATTATCTCTAAAAGTATTGCAGATAGCCAATTTTTCTCAAATAACTCATTCACCTACTTTTGGAAGAGCTTTCACACACGAAAATGAAAAATTGTGAATATCTCGGAAAAGCTATTTCTTCTGCTTTAATGCTCGGCGGGAGATACACACCGCGGCAGTGGTCTTGACAAAAATTTTTGTCTCCCCAAAAATGGTGGCCATTTTGAATTTTCAAAGTTTTTGCAAAACACAAAAATGCTTATATCTCGAAAACCGTGCTATATGGAGCGAACTCAACAAAATTTTTGACCTGCTGGGTATCTCTGCAGAGTAGCCATGCCAATTTTCAAAATATTTTTCTCTCGCCAAATATAGCGGACATTTTTAATTTTTTGCAAAACACAAAAATTGCAAATTTAATAAGTAAATTAAATTTTTATAAGTTAATACCCTATCCAATGGACAATAGCTTATCCGGTCGGTGCGGACCGGCCCGCCAAACGTCAGAAAAAGACGTCCTGTGTCTCCACCGGCTAGGCCGGCCCAGTACTGTGCACTCGCCAGATGGCGTGTCGTACTTCCTTCCTGTCTAGACAGAGTGACGTCATAGCATCTTTTTTGTTGTCTAAACCAATTAGACCCCTAGTAGACTGAAAGCGGGGTCGGTGGGAGGGTCTTGTGTGTCCATTGGATAGGGTATTAACTTATAAAAATTTAATTTACTTATTAAATTTGCAATTTTATTGCGTTAATACATCCTATCCAATGGACAATAGCTGAATAACTACCGCTTGGTCGGCGGGTAAGTTACTAGGGACTTGTGTGAACTCATGTTAGGTAATGAAAATTCCTTCTTTAAGCCTGGGGTGGACCTTGAAGTCAAACACCCTTAAGGCTATGGTCGAATATCATCATCCGGTTAACCGGGATGGAACCGTCAGAGTCGACCCTACCCCCCCCCCCCTTTTTTTTTTACAGACCTGCTCTGAGGTAGGGGAAGAGAGGGATGAGTTCAGTCCCATAGAAATAAGTCTCCCGGAGGAAGTACTGAGATTTTTTTTTTTTTTTTTTTTTTAACTATATGTGCAATATATACAAATATGTACAAGTATTTACATATGTACAGATCTCCTCTAGGTACCGGTTTGCTGGTGGATCTGCTGAGCAGCCACAACCGGACCAAGATGGTAGAGCTCTGAGTCGGCCCAGGCCACATCCTTCAGATAGAATTGAGTGAAGGTATTATGAGATTTCCAGTGGCAGGCTGATAAGATCTGCTCTAAGGAGACTCCTGACTGGAAAGCCTTAGAGGCAGCAAAAGCCCTGACATCATGAGCTTTAACTTGATGCAGGGTGTGGGCTTGATGATCAGAGAGCTCATAGCATAGGATCACAGTCTGTTTGATCCATGAGGAGATAGTGGCAGGTGAGATGTCTTTGTCGAAGCCTTTTTTGAAGGAAACAAAGACTAGCTCCTTATGTTGTCTGAGGTCTGAAGTCCTGTCCAAATAGTAGCGCAAGGCTCTGACTGGACACAGGGATCTGTCAGACTTGAGGGATTTATCCAGGGTAGGAGCCAGGGCTGGTATGACCACTGGGGCTACACTCTCTGGACCCTCTTTGGCCAGCTGATTCTTGGAAAGAAAACTGGGAGATGGAAACAGGGACACCTTAGACCAATCGGATTGGTGTCTGATGTTCTTGTGCTGCCAAGCATGGATCTCACTCCTTCTTTTGCCAGAGCCTAGGGCTAAAAGGAAGACAGTTTTGAAGGTCAGGTGCTTCAGAGATGCCTCCCTAAGAGGTTCAAAAGGAGCCTTTGTCAGCTGGTGTAGCACCAGGGAAAGGTTCCAGGAGGGAATCCCCCTCCGCCCTTTGGGTCTATCTCTGTGGAAACTTTCCAAGAGACGAGTGAGATTATCATCTTTGCTGATATTGACTGTTGTAGGACCTAGTTTATCAGCAATGGCAGATCTGTATCCATCAATGGTGCTGGGCTGTAACTTCTTGTCCTCAAAGAGGTACATTAGGAAGTCAGCCACCGACTTTACAGGTGGTGACCTGAAGTCCACCTGATTAGTGAGGCACCACTTTGTAAAAATGGCCCACTTTGCCTCATAGACTGATCTGGTAGATCTTCTTTGAGGAGCCTCAATTCTTGCTGCCACTGCCTCAGAGAAGCCCTGTTCTTTGATTGTTGTGGCTCTAGGAGCCAGGCATGGAGATTTAGATTTATCAGATTTCTGTGAGGGATCTGATTGAAGGGCTGTGTCAGCAGATTGGGCCGGTTGGGCAGGCTGAGAGGGATCTGACTGGACATGGTCACCAAATCCCAAAACCAAGGCATGTTGGGCCACCCCGGGGCAATCAGAATGAGCTTCTTGCACGGGGAGTCCAATAGCTTCTCCACCACTTTGCCCAATAAGGCGGTCAGTGGGAAGGCATATGCGTCCAGATCCTCCCATGGCAGAGTGAGTGCATCCACTGCTAGAGCCAGGGTATCCGGTACTGGAGAGACAAATAGAGGTAACTTGTGGTTGAACCTCGTGGCAAATAGGTCTATCTGAGGCCGGTGCCATTTGCTGCATAAGCTTTGAAAAACGTCCGGAAGGAGTGACCATTCTGTTTGGATGGTCTGATTGAGCCGGGATAGCTTGTCTGCTATCACATTTAGTCGGCCAGGGATATGCCGGGCTTTTAGAGTCACTTGTCGCTGGGAACACCAGGTCAAGATTCTCCACAGTAGGGCACACAGTGGACCCGACTTCATGCCTCCTTCTTTGTTTATGTAGGCCACCACTGTGGTGTTGTCTGTGGCCACTAGGACTATTTTGTCGGTGCATAGGTCTTGGAACTCTTTTAGAGCCAAGAAGACTGCTTTCAGTTCCAAGTAATTTATGTGCAGTTTGCTTTCTGGCACTGACCAGGAGCCCCTTGCAGTGAGCTCGTTTAAATGAGCGCCCCACCCTTCTTTTGATGCGTCTGTAAACATTTGCAGAGCATGTCTTATGGGGTGTAATGGTTGACCTTGAAGTACATTGCTTTCGTTCAGCCACCATTGTAAGTGCGGGTGCAAGGATCTGGGTAGCGGGATGACCTTTTCCAGAGATTCTGGTACCCTCCAATTGTTTTTGAGGTGCCACTGTATGGGTCTCATGTGTAACCGGCCTAGGTGAACCTGTTTTTCTGTGGCTGTCAACAGACCTATCAAGGACATGAACTGTCGGACCGGACAGGCCGGTAATGACAGCAGTGTTTGTATTTTTCCTTGAAGACTTTGCCATCGGTCCGGTGTCGGTCTGACCCGGCCGGACCTGAGGTCGAACTGGTAACCTACGAAGTTGAAGACCTGTTTGGGCTCCAATTCTGACTTTTCTAAGTTCACCAGCCAACCCAGATCCTGGCACATCTTGACCAGAATTTGGGTGTGATGGAGACAATCTTGGTGGGATCCGGCTCTCACCAACCAGTCGTCTAGGTATTGGTGGATCCTTATACCCTTGTGTATGGCCATCAGTTTCACCTCCTTTGCTAACACAGTGAACTCCATGGGCGCTGTGGACAGACCAAAGGGCAGTGCCCTGAATTGGTAAGTCCGGCCCTGGACATGGAACCTTAAGTATTTCCTGGACTGTTCCTGTATCGGTATATGGAAGTAGGCATCCTTGAAGTCTACTGAGGTTACCCACTCCCCTTGCTGGAGGGATGTCCTGATGGTTTCCGGTGTCTCCATTTTGAATTTCTCCACCTTGAGGAAGAGGTTTAATTTGCTTAGGTCCAGAATGGGTCTCCACTTGTTGTTGGGTTTGGGTACCAGAAAAAGTCGGTTGAAAAACCCTAGAGATGTTTGATTGTGGACCAGTTCTATTGCATTCGTGTCTATAAGCTGATGCAATGCCTCCAGCAGGTAACTGTTCCTGTGGGGATTGGCATACCGGCTTATGACAATGGGAGACCTTGTGAGGTTTGGCCGGATCCGAAAGGGGAGGGTGTAGCCCTCTCTCAAGATTTGAACTATTTTGGGTCCGGCACCTCTTTCCAGCCAAATTTGCCAAAAGTTTTGAAGTCTGGCCCCTACAGGTAGATTTTGTACAACAAGAGGGACATTGGTCACAGTTTGGACATAAGGCAATTGAATGACAGAAGAAGCACCTTTGACATGTTTTAATAGACAATCTTTTGAAATTACAGCTGACAAGCCAGGACTTATTCCTTTCCTTTGCGGATGCCCGGTTGCAGAATGAACATGGTTTACAACATTTAAATTTACATGTCTCTCTAAAGATTGAATAGTCAATGTCTCTCTGGGAGTGCTCCCGGCCAGCAGCCGTGCCCGTAACTTTGTTACACAGTGATTGTCATTTATACGGCTGCTGGCCCTTGGCTGGACGTGAGGAATACTGGTGTTTTCCCTTCCCTCGTCTGTATTGGCTGTGTGAGATGTTCTTCCAGGCCGGTCGGTCCTGCTTCTTGGGGTCAGATTTTCTGTCCTGTTTTTCATAGGGATGGTATCTGCCCTTCTTGTAGGCCGATCCAGACCGGTTTCTATCAAAGTTAGCAATCTCCTCCTCAGCCTGCTTAATCACTGAGTCTGGGAACAAGGTGTCCAATTCTAGTGGAGCAGATCTGAGAGCATTCAAAGTGTCCGCCTTTACTCCAGACTTGAGGTACGATAAGTATGAATCACGCCTTAAAAGGGTGGTGTTGGCCATGTTGACAAATACGTAGTCCGTTAGATGCTCCATAGCCTTAGCCATGGCCTGGCAAATACTGGAGTTAAAGTCCAACAGGAACTGAAGTTCGTCTGTTGCTGCAGAAACCTTGCTTGCTGTTTTGCCCTTGGAATCAGCCCGGATAGTACGGAGTTGGGAGTGCATATTCTGCTGTACTTTAAGTAGGCAGCGGTTGAAGCCGGCTGCTTGATTGCAGATTGTAGATGATTCCCGAGCTGATCTCTCCCATTTTCTTAGGCTTTCCTGGGAAATGGGTCTGGACAAAGGTGGATTTGATGCAATGCCAGCCTGACGAGCTATCCTCAAGTAAGTACTATTAATGCGGGAAGAGCCAGTGTTCCAAGTTTTAGCTGTGGAGCTAGTGTCCTTCTTGCTTTCTGAGTGTACACCGTACCATTTGCTTTGGGACTTGGCTGGCCGGACAAACTGATCTCGTTGAAGAGAGCCGGCTTCAGTGGTACGAGAAGGGTAGCCCTGTACTAGGGTGAGATTGAGCTTTGACAATTTGTTGGAAAGCCATTCGTCCACGGGTAGATTAACCGAAACTTTGCCCGGCGTCTGGAGTTTCGGTCCGGCAAAAGGGTTATCATCTGAGGTCTTGGTACCTGAATCCATGTCGGGTACATGAGTCCACCCCATGTAGGACCGTATACCCCTCATTGTCTCTCTATATGATTGCTCTTCAGTGAGGGATTGGTCGGGGTCGGTCAGTGACACTTCCGGGTCATCAGAAAGTTCACCCTCTTCCGGGTACAAATCAATAGGAGGTCTATCTGAACTAGTACTATCAGAGTCCGACTCACTGGACGAGGTATCCCTTCTAGTGTCAAAGGCAGTGGAGAACGACCTCTTAGCAGGTTGGTCGGTTGTCTTTGAAGTCCCTGGTCGGTGGGCAGGCTGAGAAGAGTCAGATCCGGCCTTGGAGGCAGGCACACTAATAGTGGGGCCGGTGGCCGGTGACATAGAAGCAGCCGGTGGCTGTGAGGATGAAGAGGGTTGGCCAGGTGGTCTGATGAAGGGCTCAGAGCTGATAGCAGTGGCCGGAGGAGCATGTGTCGGTGCAACCTTGACAGTACTGAAAGTAGGCTCCCGGTCCAGAGTTTTGGCCAGTAGAAGTGCCTCCAACCGGTTAAACCGGTCCGACCATTTTTGCTCCATGACCTCAAGCTTCTGGTCGGTAGACTCTGCAGAGGGCCGGTGAGATGACTTGACCGGCTTGGAGCTGGAGACCTTCTTATCCTCTTTCTTCTTTTTCTTCTCAGCTGGTTTCTCACTCAAATCAGACGGCCCGGAGGCCGGCTGACCATCCACAACCCCCATTACCGTCACTAAGGACGGGTCCACAAGGGTGGGACTGAGAGCGACATCTGAAGGATTCTTTGCTGGTGTTGAAGACTTTTGCTCCCGCTTCTCCTTCTTATTCTTGTAAGTTGGGGTTGACAGTTGTGTTAATTGTTCTGGGGTAAAAGAATTACATATAGGGCAGTCACCTTCAGGTTTTTCCACACAGGGATCCTTCCCTTTCTTCTTGTCGCGACAGCGCGCGCAAACCCCATGCAAATCAAAACCTGCCATCATGTGGCCACAACTTCCCCTACGTTGACTGGGAGAAGACATAATAAGCTATAAGTCTTCTAGAATCCGTATATATAAAATGTAAATGAAAAAAGGTAAGAGTTCTTACAAAGACCTGAATTAAAACTTCACTGTGAAAATCCGTGCAACATGTACATGCGCCAAACGAAAAAGATGCTATGACGTCACTCTGTCTAGACAGGAAGGAAGTACGACACGCCATCTGGCGAGTGCACAGTACTGGGCCGGCCTAGCCGGTGGAGACACAGGACGTCTTTTTCTGACGTTTGGCGGGCCGGTCCGCGCCGACCGGATAAGCTATTGTCCATTGGATAGGATGTATTAACGCAATAAAATGCTTATATCTTGAAAACCGTGCTAGATAGAGCAGACTGCGCTGACTTTGGTTGCCACAACAGTATAAGGCTAGAACCGAAGCATTTTCTTAATACTTTAGCACTCACCTTTATATCCTTTTCGGGACGCTTTGTTTTTGCTATGCAAAAACATTATCTTTTTTTTTGCGAGCGATCCTCTAGTTATACCTTTTGATGTTCTTGCCCTATGGTTACCATAGACTGATTTGGGACTTGATGTTGCTTTTAATACAAATTAATATAGGTCATATCATGACCAGTAGATGACAGGGTGGAGGAAAGCAGTAGTGAGTTGAATCGCCTCTATTTTAGGGTCGATTATTTGTCCATTTTTCCGACTGATAATCGACCCATAATTGACTTTCTTTACTCCACTGTTGGTCAATATATCATGAAACATTTTTCGGGAGGAAAGATATTTCAGTCCGGTAAGAATAACAGTGTTTCCGACATTTAGAATCTACCAAATATGGTGGTAGTTATCAACAAACTCAAAATTCATGACAAATTTGCAAATTTAATAAGTAAATTAAATTTTTATAAGTTAATACCCTATCCAATGGACAATTGCTAATCCGGTCGGCGCAGACCGGCCCGCCAAACGACAGAAAAAGCCGTTCTATAGGAGTGCATAATGTACACACAAGCTGGTCGGTCCGACTGCGTTCTCGCTAGGTGGCGTGTAGTACTTCCTTGTTTCCTAGACAACATGACGTCATAGCATCTTTTTCGTTGTCTAATCCTATGAAGGACCCCTTAGTAACTGATAGCGGGGCAGGAAGGGAGGGTCTTGTGTGTCCATTGGATAGGGTATTAACTTATAAAAATTTAATTTACTTATTAAATTTGCAATTTTATTACGCTACAATAGCTTACCATGTGGGACTTAATGCTGTTCTCGGGTTGCCACACCCGGGGCCAACGTCTTAGAAAAAAAGATCGTTCTTGTTAGCCACCGGATATACTGGTAGTTGTCGTCACGTGATAACTTCTGACCAATCGCCCTACTTTCTCCTTGGCCACGATTGACTGGTAGCAGTTTGTAAATATACAGACATTTTTACTTATTTCTCGGCTTTTACTTATTGTTGGAGGCCCATATTTGCATATTTTTTATATATATATGCCATAGATCATTCTGTAAAATTTTAAATTTCACAGCTCAAGTATTTCTTTCATTTTCGCGTGTTTTGAGTTTTCCTCGGTTCAGGCAATTATATTGTACATCTTTTTATTGCGTTAAAATGTCGATTCATCAAGCAAATAAAGACAAACCGAGAGCTCAGAAATGCCGCCACTTTTGCTTCAGTTTTCATATACATAACTACTGCCCTACCTGTAGGGAGGCTGGCAAGGGAGATGATCCCTGTGTCACCTTTGAAACCCCTTGTACAATTTGCACGTCTTTCACAGATGAGCAATTACAGAAAATTCAAAACAGGAAGCGGTATTTAAACAAGAGGAGAGTGCCCGTGAACGGGCACTGTGTCAGCTGACTGAATGTTTTTGATTTGTGATGGTGATAATGAGAGGAAAGCATAATTATCAGGGAAAGGGCTGTACAGAAATACAGTAAATGGTAACTGAACAGCATGTTCGAAAGATATTCCGAAGCTGACAGAAGAAAAGGACAAAAAAGTTGTGCCCTGCAAATGGTATTATGAAATAAAGTAACAAGGTAATTGTTTAAGTGTAAAAAGTAGGTTAAAAATATTTAAAGAAATACTATAAATGCAATATCCTCGTTCGACCATGAAGAAGGGATCCAAAGGTCAAATCTGACCATACCAAAAGATTCCCAGCCAAAGAATTTAGGATGGTTTACCATCCCAAACCTCTCGGACCAATAATAAGTGAGTCATAGGCACTTTTTAAGTTTGGCTATCCTTGTTTGACCTTGACGGAGGGGTCTAAGGTCAAATCCGACCACACAAAAAAATTCCCAGCCCATGATTTCCTGTAGCTTGTTTACCATCCCAAACCTGTAGGAGCAATAATAAGCGAGTTATAAGCAATTGTAAGTTTGGCTATCCTCAATTGACCTTGAAGGGGGGGGTCCCAGGTCAAATCTGACCACACCAAAAGAATCCCAGCCCATGATTTCCTATATGTTGGTTTACCATCCCAAACCTCCAAGACCAATAATACGCGAGTTATAAGCACTTTAAGTTTGGCTATCTTCGTTTGACCTGGAAGGAGGGGTCTAAGGTGAATTCCGACCACACCAAAACATTCCCAGCCCATGATTTTCTATAGGTTGGTTTTTCATTCCAAACCCCCAAGACCAATAATAAGCAAGTTATAAGCACTTTTAAGTTTGGCTATCCTCATTTGACCTTGAAGGAGGGGTCCAAGGTGAAATCCGACCACACCAAAAAATTCCCAGCTCATGATTTTCTATAGGTTGGTTTTCATTCCAAACCTCTAGGACCAATAATAAGCGAGTTATAAGCACTTTTATGTTTGGCTATCCTCATTTGACCTTGAAGGAGGGTTCCAAGGTCAAATCGGACCATATTAACAGATTCCCAGCCCATGATTTCCTACAGGTTGGATACAATGATTTACTCAACAGTGAGAACCTGAAAGAAGCTATTGCTCAGCTATGCCATGACATAGAGGTCTGCAATTTCACTATGTTATAGCTGACCAAAACGTCTGTGAATAACATATTTAACAAAATACTCTAAATGTAATAGTTTTCAAGTTACAACTTATTTACTCAAGAGTGAGAACCTCAAAGTAACTATTACTCAGCTATACAATGAGCTACATGTCTGAATTTTTGCTCTGTTATAGCTGACCTAAAAGTAGGTGAACAACATATTTAAGCAAAATACTGTAAATGCAATAGTTTTCAAGTTACAACTGATTTACTCAATAGTGAGAACCTGAAAATAGCTATTGCTCCGCTATGCCATGAGCTATAGGTCTGTAATTTCACTATGTTATAGCTAACCCAAAAGTAGGTGAACAATATATTTTAACAAAATACTCCAAATGCAATATTTTTCAAGTTATAGCCGATTTACTCAACAGTCAGTGCCTGAGAATAGCTACTGCTCAGTTGTGCCATGAGCTACAGGTCTGTAATTTCACTATGTTATAGCTGACCCAAAAGTAGCTGAATAACATATTTGCACAAATTTCTGCAAAGGCAATAGTTTTCTAATTACAACTGATTTACTCAACAGTGAGAACTTCAAAGTAGCTATTACTCAGCTATGCAATGAGCCACAGGTCTGGAACTTCACTATGTTATAGCTGACCCCAAAATAGGTGAATAACATATTGCAACAAAATACTGTAAATGCAATAGTTTCCAAGTTATAACTGATTTACTCAACAGTGATAACCTAAAAGTAGCTATTACTCAGCTATGCCATGAGCTACAGGTCTGAAATTTTACTATGTTATTAAGCTGACCCAAAAGTAGCTGAATAACATATTTATACTAAATTCTCTAAATGCAATAGTTTTCAAATTATAAGTGATTTACTCAACATTGAGAACTTCAAAGTAGCTATTACTCAGCTATGCAATGAGTCACAGGTCTGGAACTTCACTATGTTATAGCTGACCCCAAAATAGGTGAATAACATATTGAAACAAAATACTCTAAATGCAATAATTTCCAAGTTATAAGCGATTTACTCAACAGTGATAACCTCAAAGTAGCTATTACTCAGCTATGCCATGAGCTACAGGTCTGAAATTTTACTATGTTATAGCTGACCCAAAAGTAGGTGAACACCATATTTAAGCAAAATACTGTACATGCAATAGTTTTCAAGTTACAACTGATTTACTCGATAGTGATGACCTAAAAGTAGCTATTACTCAGCTATGCCATGAGCTACAGGTCTGAAATTTTACTATGTTATAGCTGACCCAAAAGTAGCTGAATAACATATTTATACTAAATTCTCTAAATGCAATAGTTTTGCAATTACAACTGATTTACTCAATAGTGAGAACCTCAAAGTAGCTATTACTCAGCTATGCAATGAGCTACAGGTCTGAAATTTCACTATGTTATAGCTGACCCAAAAGTAGGTGAACAACATATTTAAGCAAAATACAGTAAATGCAATAGTTTTGAAGTTACAACTGATTTACTCAATAGTGATGACCTAAAAGTAGCTATTACTCAGCTATGCCATGAGCTACAGGTCTGAAATTTTACTATGTTATAGCTGACCCAAAAGTAGCTGAATAACATATTTATACGAAATTCTCTAAATGCAATAGTTTTGCAATTACAACTGATTTACTCAATAGTGAGAACCTCAAAGTAGCTATTACTCAGCTATGCAATGAGCTACAGGTCTGAAATTTCACTATGTTATAGCTGACCCAAAAGTAGGTGAACAACATATTTAAGCAAAATACAGTAAATGCAATAGTTTTGAAGTTACAACTGATTTACTCAATAGTGATGACCTAAAAGTAGCTATTACTCAGCTATGCCATGAGCTACAGGTCTGAAATTTTACTATGTTATAGCTGACCCAAAAGTAGCTGAATAACATATTTATACGAAATTCTCTAAATGCAATAGTTTTCCAATTACAACGGATTTACTCAATAGTGAGAACTTTAAAGTAGCTATTACTCAGCTATGCCATGACCTACAGATCTGAAATTTCACTATGTTATAGCTGGCCCAAAAGTAGCTGAATAACATATTTATACGAAATTCTCTAAATGCAATAGGTTTTAAGTTACAAGTGATTTACTCAATAGTGAGAACTTCAAAGTAGCTATTACTCAGCTATGCAATGAGCCACAGATCTGAAACTTCACTATGTTATAGCTGATCCCAAAATAGGTGAATAACATATTGAAACAAAATACTGTAAATGCAATAGTTTCCAAGTTATAAGCGATTTACTCAACAGTGATAACCTAAAAGTAGCTATTACTCAGCTATGCCATGAGCTACAGGTCTGAAATTTTACTATGTTATAGCTGACCCAAAAGTAGCTGAATAACATATTTATACGAAATTCTCTAAATGCAATAGTTTTGAAGTTATAAGCGATTTACTCAACAGTGATAACCTAAAAGTAGCTATTACTCAGCTATGCCATGAGCTACAGGTCTAAAATTTTACTATGTTATAGCTGACCCAAAAGTAGCTGAATAACATATTTATACGAATTTCTCTAAATGCAATAGTTTTTAAGTTACAAGTGATTTTACTCATGATGGAAGTTACTGAAAAGCCCAAAAGTAGCTATTACTCACTTAGCTATTGAGACAGGCACCCAACTTACTCACCATATTGTAGCTATGAAAAAAGTAGCTGAATAACATATTTTAACAAAATGCTCTAAATGCAACACTTTTCAAGTTATAAATGATTTTGTGCATGATTTCATGAATTTTAATGCATTAAAAATTATTAAAAAAATTTATTAAAAAAAAAGTAAGACAGATCCAGGTCTCATACTCACACAAGAGAATCTACCTCTGGCCTAGTACATATATGCAAGATATGAGAGAAATCCCTGCAATAGTCACTGAGAAAATTGTGATTAAGTGTTGAAATTTTCACACTTTTGGTGGGGGTACCCCCCTTGTAATGTCTCTAGCAAACAGACGAACAGACAGATTTGCATGCCTTGAACAATTTTTCATCCTCGATAGATAAGGTATCTTTTAAAAAAAACAGCACGTCTCTAGGCCTTGTAGTTTTGGAGGAGAAGTTGTTCACGCGGACGCGTACGCCCACGCCGCAGAGTGACGACATAATGTCAGCTGACTGACAAGTCAGCTGACATAAAAGGCAAAAAGCGGCAACTAGTTCCAAAGATGAACTAGATCTTTTGGGTGAAGGCGACGGGGATTCCTTCACTGGATCCAATGCAGACCTCGAGTGTGCTGCTGATAAACCTTTTCACCTCACCCCCCGTCCTCAACCTCTTGCCTTCAGCTCCCTGTCCTTAAAAACACCAGCCAAGACTGTTCCACCCACCCCAGGTACTGCTTTGCAGAATAAAATCCAGAAAAACCTTGAGAAATCCCTGGGCGATTCCTTAAATATACATATACAGCAGCAAATGGGTTCCTTCCAGGCATCCATGTTGGAAGCTTTTCACTCACTCCGAGAGGAGCTGGCCACACAAAAGAAAGTCGAGGTAGAGTCCTCTCTTCTTGCTTCCAAACCTGGCTCGTCCAGTAACAATGCTGCCCCTCTGGATTTACCCCCTCCGAGATCTGGTACTAACCTTCCAAGCAAGGAAATGGATGTGGACTACGGTCCAGCACTCCCTCCTGGTCTAGTACCCACTCAAGATTCCTCGGAGCAGTACGTTGCCCCCTCTGAAGGTCATCCCGAAGAGGTCTCGTACTCTCACAAAAAGCAAAGCCATAAGCAGCCAGTTGACCCGAGCTCTGCCTCGGACCAACTAAATGAGGATTCCGATGAACCTCGGATCCCTTCTTCTAGATCCAAGAAACACTCTGACAAGAGCAAACATAAATCAAGATCTAGATACGTGTCATTCTCCTCAGAGGAAGATCAATCCCCTGTAGCCAGACACAGGTCTTCTAAGCCCTCTAGGGCTCAGCCCTCAGGAGTAGCTTCTGATCAAGACCTCCCACTACATGATCCAGACCCCCCTTATTATAGGGAAGTAGCTTTGTCTGACATGCCCTCACAATACTCTGAAGAAGTAGACACCTTCAGGCGTATTCTGTCTCCCTGACCCCAGGGAATCTATGCCCAGGTCGTCCACTTCAGTATTAGGTCTGGATGATGAAAAAGGCCGTCAAGAGCTCAGACCTAGAGGTCCTTCCTCTATCCTTCCACTTAGCTCAGTTATCAAGGACGCCTTTGATAAATTCCAACATGACTTCAAGGCTGCCAATTTATCTGAGGGAAAATATGTCAAGCCTCCTCCTTCCACTTCAAAGTGGTACAAGGTGGAACAGCCAACTTTTCAGGACAAAATTCAGGAGTTGAATACGGACTTTGCTAAGATCTGTATTACTCCTAGACCTTCTGGGGCCCCAGTAGCCAGAGTTCCCCTGCCAGTTCTCAAGGAGCTGGAACTTCAGGCTAGACAAAATATCTCGACCCTCAACTTCTCCGCTGCATTTGCCAAAACCTCCTCTTCTTGCAATGCTTCATTGGAAAAATGCCAACATAGCATTAAGTCCACGGTCAAGAAGATCAAATCTCAGATTCAGAAAGGTGCCAATCCTGAGAAAGCGGCAAAGCGTGGATATGAGGAAGTAGCTGACTACTTAGATTTTTGGAACAAGACAGTACTTGTCCAACACAGGGCCCTCACTTGTCTCAGCAAATCTCTAGCCCATATTTTGCAGAGGGAACTATACTCTATGGCTAATACCGGCTTGCTCAGGCGCGAAGCCGAGATGACTCTATTACATCCACAATTAGGAGAAACGAGACGTCAAGAACTCAGGAACTCGTCCTTTTGGGGCCCTTCCTTGTTCGAGTCTCAATTAGTGAAGGAAGGTGAGGACTTCCTTCTCAAAAAAGGCACCTCAAAAGATTCTCAGGGTTTTGCACCCTACCAGAATAAGCCCTTTCGTGGTCCCCACAAGAAAAGAGGCTCCTACAGAAAACGCCCCTATGGGGGCAATACTTCTCAAAGCAGTAACCAGTCCTTTCCCTCGGGAAGAGGAAAACCCAACTTCAGAGGCTCCAGGGGTCGTTTTCGACCCCACAATAGAGGAAGGGGGCGTGGAAACCCCCCTCCGCAATGACTCCTCCAAATCCTCACTCAGTCCACCAGTAGGAGGTCGCCTCCGTTCTTTCAGGAGAGACTGGCTCACAAACAAATGTTCGCAAAACGTGTTAAACATTATCACCAATGGCTACGTTCTGCCATTCCGTTCAAAGCCAAACTTGATCAGATTTCCTCTGATTCTGTCAGAGTACAAGGCCCAACAAAAAGACCAAGCCTTGGCCACTTGTATCCAGTCTCTCCTGTCAAAGAACGCCATCGCAAGGGTAGAAAATGTAAAATCTCTCGGGTTTTACACCTGCCTGTTCTTAGTACCCAAGCCTCACCAAAGGTGGAGGCCAGTCATAGACTTAAGCAGGCTCAACACTTTTCTACACGTGGAAAAGTTCAAAATGGAAACTCCAGAGTCCATCAGGACCTCCCTGATTCCAGGGGAGTGGGTATCGTCGATAGATCTGTCGGACGCTTACCTACACATCCCCATCCACCCAAGCTCAAGGAAATACCTAAGGTTTTGCTACAAGGCTCAGGTGTTCCAGTTCACCTCCCTCCCGTTCGGACTAGCCACAGCCCCCCAGGTCTTTACAATGATTGTAAAGGAAGTGAAACTAATGGCCCTCTCAAGAGGACTCAGAATTCACCAATACCTGGACGACTGGCTGATCAGGTCCCAGTCTCAGGAGGAAGCCCAAGTGAACACTCAGGCAGTAGTAGACCTAACTCAGGCCTTGGGGTGGATAATAAATCAGGAAAAATCAGAACTGAAACCTACTCAGGTGTTTTCGTTCGTGGGCTACGAATACCACCTAGATTCAGCCCTTGTAAAACCCACTCAAGAGAGATGGCTTAAACTTCAGGATTTGATCCTACGACTCAAGTCAAAACGTGTTTTGACTGCAAGATGTTTGATGTCTCTAATTGGGTTGCTAGCCTCAACGGAGAAAATGGTCCCGGAGGGACGCCTTCACATGAGGCCCTTTCAGTTTCACCTCAAGGAGCACTGGAGATATCCTCAGTCGCTGGACAACCTCCTTCCCTGGACAGAAGCCATTGCAGCCCACCTAGATTGGTGGCAAAATCCCTCCAATGTGATGAAAGGTGCAGACCTTCATCCCAAAGACCACAGCATCCAACTCTTTACCGACGCCTCAAACGAAGGTTGGGGCGCTCACTTAGACCAAAATTCTACAAAGGGTCTGTGGTCAGATCGGGAAAAAAGGCTACACATAAATGTCCTAGAATTGAAGGCGGTCTCCCTGCCCTTCGAGACTTCAAGGACCAGTGCCAGAATCAAACAGTGTTGGTTGCGACGGACACAAGGAGGAACACACTCGGCAGAGATGTGTGCTCTCCTGTGGAAGATCATGACCTGGTGCCATCACTACCACATAACATTGAAAGCCAGGCACATTCCAGGGTGCCTAAATGTGATGGCCGACCTGCTATCCAGGTCCAACCAAGTGCAGTCAACAGAATGGTCTCTGCACCCACAGGTGTTCAAACAGATCTGCCAGAAGTGGTTCACACCTCATGTAGACTTATTTGCCACTCACTTGAACCACAAACTCCCTCTATACGTGTCTCCTATCCCAGACCCAAGGGCCTGGGACATAGATGCTCTGAACATAAACTGGACCAACCTCACGGCCTATGCGTACCCTCCTACGGCCCTCCTTCACAAGGTGATCCAAAAGATCAGGCAATGCCATTGCCTGATCATCGTAATGGCCCAAGGCTGGCCAGGGATGCCCTGGTTTTGGGACCTAGTGCAGCTCTCAACAGAGATCCCACTGCAACTCCCAGTGTCAACGACAGTCCCACAAGCTGGTGTTCCACAACAACCCCCAGCACCTGAACCTCCACGCCTGGTGTCTAGGAGCGGACAGCTCCAAGAACAAGGCTTCTCTGTGGAGGTGGCAGAGAGAATTGCTGCCCCTCTGCGGTCATCAACAAGGACCATCTACAAGTCAAAGTGGGCCCTATTTGAAAAATGGTGCAGAGAAAATTCGGTGGATTTCTCCACTCCATCTGTGAAACAAATCTCAGATTTTTTCATGTACCTGTACCAAGACTTAAACAGGCGCCCCTCGACCATTGATGGTTACAGGACTGCAATCGTTGACACTTTGGGCCCAACGGCCCAACATATTGCACACAATGCAGACCTTCATAGGTTACTCTCCAGTTTTCACAGGGATCGTCCTAAAAGTTCCAGAAATTTACCCAAGTGGAACCTTTCTGTTGTCCTTAACGAGCTCACCAAAGCACCATTTGAGCCCATGAAAGACTCAGACCTCAAACATCTCACTCTAAAAACTGCTTTTTGCTAGCCTTGGCCTCCGGCAAGCGCCGCAGCGAAATCCATGCCTGGGTCGCAAACAAAGTATCTAATCTAGGCCAATGGGAAAAGGTCGCCTTGTTCCCTTCTTCTGATTTCATAGCCAAAAACCAACTAGCAAGAGAAGGTTCTCAAAGTGTGTCACCAGTGACTATTCCTGCTTTGACTACCATTGTAGATAGACAGTTTAAAGAAGACAGGACCCTGTGTCCCGTGCGGGCCCTGAGGTTTTATCTGGACCGAACTAAAGACCTGAGAGGGTCTCGTTCCCTCCTTTTCATCTCCTTTAAGAAAGGTCATACCTCAGACATCAGACCCGCTACACTCTCTTCATGGTTGAAACAAACCATCCTACTTTGTTACAAACAAGCAGATCAACAAGCCTTGGACTTGGTCCAAGTCAAAGCGCATGACATCCGGGCCTTCGCGGCCTCTAAGGCCTTTTACGGTGGGGTATCGGTGGACCAAATCATGCAAGCCTGTCACTGGAAAGCTCACAACACATTTACAAATTTTTACTTGAAAGACCTTACTTGGTCGGACACCGACAACAATATGTATCTGGGACCCGTAGTGGCGGCACAACAAGTCCTAGATCCTTCCCCTCAGACCAGTTGTCCTCGGAAAGAAAAAAGGGGGGGGGGGCACATCCGCTACAACCAAGTCTTCAGGAGTCTTTCCCAGGATCTAGGTATTCCTTTACCTTCAAGATGTTACGGGTAAGGTCATTTTATCTTTTAATTATCAAGTAATTTCTATTAAGGACTTATTTAGTTGTCATTAATCTCATATTCAGGTTTTTAAAAATTTTATGAGAGGCCCAACCTCTGGGTTGGTCAGTCACACGTGAAGGGCCCTTTGGGACCCTCAGACCTCGAAGTGAGCACTGCTGCACTTCCGTCCTACAATCAAACATCTAGACAGTTTTAGCACTGTCTCTCATTTACTTAGGTTTTTGGCTCGTTACAGGCCCGGCTTTCGGGATCGGGGCACTGTAAAAGGGACTCAGACTGGTATTTCTGGCACTATTCTATACGTTTAATTCAAAATCTTAGAAAAAAATGACATACCTTCCAGTCTCAGCTGTAATCCCACCACCGGGCGGTTGAATTCAGCATTAAGTCCCACATGGTAAGCTATTGTAGCGTAATAAAATTGGAAATTTTAATTACCTAAATGTAGCTTTTATAAGCTACAAGCTTACCATGTGGGACTTAGGAGAGTCCCACCCTGCCTCCCCGCTGTTTACAGCTGAGGGGTAGGTTTAAAAAATTTCAACGAGAAAGTGGGGCGATTGGTCGGAAGTTATCACGTGACGACAACTACCAGTATATCCGGTGGCTAACAAGAACGATCTTTTTTTCTAAGACGTTGGCCCCGGGTGTGGCAACCCGAGAACAGCATTAAGTGCCACATGGTAAGCTTGTAGCTTATAAAAGCTACATTTAAGTAATTAAAATTTCCAATTTTATTGCGTTAATACATCCTATCCAATGGACAATTGTTGAATAACTACTGCTTGGACGGCGGGTAAGTTACTAGGGACTAAACTAACCAAACTAACCATAAACCAACTAACCAAAAATTTCTGCCAGCCTGGGTCGACCTTGAGGTCAGGAAACCCTTAAGGCCATAGTCGGTAATGGAGGATCGGGTAACCGGTCTATACCGACTTGTCCCACCCCCCTCCTGCTTTGAGATAGGGGAAGAGAGGAATGAGTTCAGTCCCATAAGAAGGAAATAAACCTCCCGAAGGAAGCACAGCATATTTTTTTTTGTCTTAAATATATATATACATCATTTACATATGTACAGAATCTCCTCTATATCTAGGCTACTTGTGGATCTGCTGAGCAGCCACTACAGGTCCCAGATGGTAGAGCTCTGAATCAGCCCAAGCCACATCCTTCAAATAAAATTGTGTGAAGGTATTATGTGATTTCCAGTGGCAGGCTGATAGGATCTGTTCTAAGGAGACTCCCAATTGGAAGGCTTTAGAAGCAGCAAAGGCCCTGACATCATGAGCTTTGACCTGATGTAAGGTATGGGCCTCTTGATCAGAGAGCTCATAGCATAGGATCACAGTCTGTTTGATCCATGAGGAGATAGTGGCAGGTGAGATGTCTTTGTCAAAACCTTTCTTGAAGGAGACAAAAACCAACTCCTTATTCTGCCTGAGGTCTGAGGTCCTGTCCAAATAGTAGCGCAATGCCCTGACTGGACAAAGAAACCTGTCAGACTTGAGGGATCTATCCAGAGTTGGAGCCAGGGCTGGTATAACCACTGGGGACACACTGTCCGGACCCTCTTTGGCCAGTTGATTCTTTGAAAGAAAACTGTGAGATGGGTACAGGGACACCTTTGACCAATCAGATTGGTGTCTAATATTTTTGTTCTGCCAAGCATGAATCTCACTTCTACGCTTGCCCGACCCAAGGGCTAAGAGAAAAACTGTTTTGAAGGTCAAATGCTTCAGAGATGCCTCTTAAATAGGCTCAAAAGGAGCCTTTGTCAGCTGGTGCAAGACCAGGGATAGGTTCCAGGAGGAGATTCCCCTCCGACCTTTGGGTCTGTCTCTGTGGAAACTATCCAGGAGACGTGTGAGATTTTCGTTCTTGCTGATATTAATGGATGAATTTCCTAGTTTATCAGCAATAGCTGACCTGTACCCATCAATGGTACTGGGCTGTAACTTCCTATCCTGAAAAAGGTACATAAGGAAGTCAGCTACTGATTTTACAGGGGGTGCCCTGAAGTCCACCTTATGAGAGATACACCACTTTGTAAAAATGGTCCACTTTGCCTCGTAGACTGATCTGGTTGATCTCCTCTGAGGAGCCTCAATTCTTGCTGCCACTGCTTCAGAGAACCCCTGCTCCTTGATTGCTGAGGCTCTGGGAGCCATGCATGGAGATTTAGGTTGGTCAGATTCCTGTGAGGAGTCTGATTGAAGGGCTGTGTCAGCAGATTGGGCAGACTCAGTGGAATTTGACTGGACATGGTCACTAGATCCCAGAACCAGGGCATGTTTGGCCACCCTGGAGCAATCAGAATGAGCCTCCAGCACGGTTTGTTTTGTAGCTTTTCCACCACTTTGCCCAAGATGGCTGTCGGTGGGAAGGCATATGGGTCCAGATTTTCCCAGGACAGGCTGAGTGCATCTACTGCCCAAGCCTGAGGATCTGGCACTGGTGATACAAACTGGGTTAATTTGTTGTTGTATCTTGTTGCAAACAGATCTATCTGTGGTTGGTGCCACCTGTTGCAAATTGTCTGAAAAATTTGGGGATGGAGAGACCATTCTGTTTGAATTATTTGGCCCAATCTGGAAAGTTCGTCTGCTACCACATTCAGGCGACCTGGGATGTGGCGAGCTCTGAGGGTGACCTGATTTTTGGCACCCCAGGTCATAATCCTCCAAAGAAGGGCACACAGAGGTCCTGATCTCATGCCTCCTTCCTTGTTTACATAGGCCACCACTGTGGTGTTGCCTGTGGCTATCAGAACGACATTGCTTTGACAAAGACTTTGGAACTTTCTTAAGGCTAAAAATACTGCCTTTAGCTCCAAAAAAATTATGTGTAACTCCCTTTCTGGGAGCGACCAATCCCCTCTTGCAGTGTGTTCATTTAAGTGGGCACCCCAGCCTTCTTTTGAGGCGTCTGTAAACAGCTGAAGAGCATGTTTTAGTGGGTGTAATGGTTGAACTCTGAGCACATTGCTCTCCTCCAGCCACCATTTTAGATGAGGGTGGAGGGATTTGGGGATTGGGATAACTTTTTCCATTGATTCTGGAACCCTCCAGTTGTTCTTGAGATGCCACTGAATGGGTCGCATGTGTAGGCGGCCTAGATGGACCTGCTTTTCTGTAGCTGTTAATAGACCAATAAGGGACATCAGTTTCCGGACCGGACAGGCCGGATCGGATAGTAACTCTGTGATCTTGGCTGTCAAAGTTTGCCACCTGTCTAAGGTGGGTCTGACCTTTCCCTCTATCAGATCGAACTGGTAACCTACAAAGTCGAACACCTGTTTGGGTTCCAGTTCTGACTTTACCATGTTTACTATCCATCCCAATTTTTGACACAAAACCACTAGGACTTTGGTGTGTTGGAGGCAAAGTTGGTAGGAGTTGGCCCGGACCAACCAGTCGTCTAGGTACTAGTGGATCCTTATACCCTGCTGTAGTGCCATGAGTTTGTCCTCTTTGGTTATGACAGTGAACTCTAAGGCGGCTGTTGATAGACCAAAGGGTAGGGCTTTGAACTGATAGGTTTGGCCCTGGACATGAAACCTCAAGTATTTCCTGGACTGATTGTGAATGGGTATGTGGAAGTAGGCGTCCTTGAAGTCTATGGACGTAACCCACTCGCCTGCTTGTAGTGAGGTTCGTATCGTTTCCGGGGTTTCCATTTTGAATTTTTCTGCCTTGAGGAATAGATTGAGAGAGCTCAGGTCCAGTAAAGGTCTCCATTTGTTGTTTGGTTTTGGGACTAAAAATAGTCTGTTGTAAAACCCCAGAGATGTTTGATTTTGGACTAGTTCTACTGCCTTTTTCTTTGTAAGCTGATGCAATGCCTCCAACAGGTTGAGATTCCTGTGGGGATGTGCATAACAGCTTACAATTGTTGGAGACCTGGTCAAATTTGGTCTTGTCTGGAAAGATAGGGTGTAGCCCTCTTTCAACATTTGAAGGACTTTGGGACCAGCTCCTAGGTCTGCCTAAACCTCCCAAAAATGGCTTAGCCTGGCCCCTACAGGAAGATTTTATACAACAGGGTTTACAGAACACAAAGGATCTACACAAGAAGCATTGTTCACAGGCTTTAATAACTGAACTTTGTTTTGTTTTACAATGACTGGACTTCTGCCTTTCTTTTGTGGCAGCCCTGTTGCAATAGGTACATGAAAAACAGCATTTAAATTTACAGAGTCTACCAGTTTTTGAACACAAGTTACAGTCTGTCCGGATCCTGGTCCGGCTTGAAAAATTTGCCCCGTCTCCTGGTCAGATTCTCTGGAGACTGAGGAACTATGCATTGATTGTCATTTAAATGAAGCTTGACCTCGGGCCTGTCGCGAGGAATATTTATTTGTTTGAAATCTGGTCTTTTTCTTCTGTAAACGACCAATGTTTTTCCAGGCAGGCCTAGCAGGCTTGTTGTCTTGATAAGGCTTATCCGACCTCTTGTAAGGATGGAAACGAGTATCCTTGTGGTTAGAACCAGTGTGTGTCCGACCCCTATCCTCAAACTTTGAAATGTCTTCTTCGGCCTTCCTTAAAACAGTGTCCGTAAACAAGGTATCCAGATCCATGGGGGCCTGGCGTAATGCAGCCAGAGTGTCCTGCTTAATGCCAGCTTTAACATGGGCAAGGTATGAGTCCCTTCTGATAAGTGTGAAGTTATACATGCTTACAAAGGCAAAGTCTGATAAATGCTCCATCGTTTTCGCCATACACTGAGAAATGGAGGAGTTGAAATGCAAGAGGTATTGTAACTCTTCCGTAGCACTACCGACTTTGTCCGCAGATTTTCCTTTACTGTGTTCTGCTTGAATAATTTTGAGTTGAGAAGATAAGTCCTGCTGAACTTTACTCAAGCATCTACTAAACCCTGCAGCCTGGTTACACATATATGTTGCTTCACAAGCACTTTTCTCCCACTTCCTGAGGGTATCCTGGGAGATATAACGAGAGGGTGGGGCTGGGGTAGTGAGCCCTGAAGATCTGGCGATTCTACTATACGTACTGTTCAGCTTGGAAGTGTCACAATGCCAGAAAGAGACGGAACCGGTGGGTTTATTCTGGTTAGGATGCAAACCGTACCATTTCCCTTGTGACTTGGATGCTTTTATAAACTGGTCACGTTGGAAGTCCACCAGCATCAGACCCTTTAGAAGGGTATCCTTGAGTCAAGGTTAAGTTTAATCTATCCATTTTACGACACAGCCAGTCGTCTGTAGGTAATTGAACACTGATCTTTCCTGCTGGTTGTTGTTTCGGGGCTGCAAACGGATTATCCTCAGAATTAGCCAGTGCTGAATCTACATCCGGTACGTGCGACCACCCCATGTACAACCTAATGCCGTGTAATTTTGTTCTTCAGACAAAACCTGGTCGGCATCAGTGAGTGAAATATCCTGATCCAGGTCGGAGAGTTCACCCTCCTCACATTTATCAGCTATATCCGGTAGTGAATCAGAATCTGAAGCAATGTCAGTGTCCATTTCCGGATCTGACTGCTGTTGGGTGGGTAAATTACTTGAAGATCTGAGTGTCGGGTCGGTAGTGATTTTATCGGTAGTTACATGCTGAGGTCGGTCTGAGGCATTCTTTTGAGATGGGGCAAAAAGGGTTTAGCCTTCTCAGTCGCACCGGCTGGTGGAGGTCTGGCTGGAGTAACTTTAACCGGCTGAAAAGACGGTTCCGGTTGAGATAAAGTCTTTGACAGCAACATAGCTTCCAGCCTGCTGAAACGCTCCGACCACTTGAGGTCCAAAGCCTCTAATTTATAGTCCGTAGTTCCTTTGGTAGATTTGGTCGGTGAAAACTGACGTTTCTTAGGTTTATCTTTGGCCTCTGAGGAAGCAGGGGACTTGATCTTCTTAGTTTTCATGTTCGAAACGTTACTTCTTCTAAGCTCTCAGCACTCTTTTTGGCTTTCACTACCACAGGGGTGCTACTCGCCTCTTCTGAGCTTCTATCCCAGTCAGTAGAAACACCAATCACAGACACCAACGAGGGGTCAACAAGGGTGCATTCTTCTGCAGTTTTAGATTCCCGCTTTTCCTTCGTATTCTGATAAACGAGAGTGGCCAAACAAAGTTTTTGTTCTTCAGTCAAAATATTACAAGATGGACAAACGTTTCCTTTAATACACGGATCAGTTTCTTTCTTTTTATCCCGACAATGAGCATGCTTATCAAAGCCAGCCATAGCATGGCCACAAACGCCTCTCCTTTGTCCAGGAGACGCCATGTTTGTCCACAATATACACAAAATCCAATAACAATAAAATGAAGTTCTTTCCCCGATGAATATTCACCACATGCGAGAATTACACAAAAGTACGTGTACACAGTCACGCACCAAACGGAAAAGATGCTATGACGTCACGTTGTCTAGGAAACAAGGAAGTACTACACGCCACCTAGCGAGAACGCAGTCGGACCGACCAGCTTATGTGTGCATTATGCACTCATATAGAACAGCTTTTTCTGTCGTTTGGCGGGCTGGTCTGCGCCGACCGGATTAGCAATTGTCCATTGGATAGGATGTATTAACACAATAAAACTATTGATTTATTAAAGGGAACTGCCTAAAATATTAAAAAAACTATGTGGATATTGAGATACATAAAGAAGGGTATTACTATTATTTAGTTGATGTCTAGAAGTTGTCAGTGATCGAACACGATTGTTCCAGGACACCAACAATTAATCGAACGTTGGTCTGATCGTCCACCCATTAGAAAACAGTACATAATAGTTATCAAGATCCTACACTGAACACCATGAGGCACTGGCAAGCAACATTATCACTTCAAGTATGGGCAAAGAGTTGAACCCACAACCTGAGAGAGGTGGGAGGTCAGTGTTTACCCCACTACACCATCATAGCCCTAAGAACCATACGGATGGGTCTGATAAATGAGTACTTGGTTGCGAGATCTGTGGTCATGGGTTTCAATATGATTATAATAAGAGAAACATTTGTATTGCACAAAATTGATGAGAATTCTCTAATATACTGGAATCCAAAAAAAGTAAGTCCAAAAACCGAGCAAAAGTTGTATCCTAGCAAGTGCCTGCCAAGGGAGGATGACCATGGTGATGGGTATGTCAAGTAAGTCAATTTGGCTTTATACAATCTAGGACCTATAGATAAACTTTTCAAACTTGGACCAGAAAACATAAATAGAATTGTAAATAGAACAACAAACAAATTTTGGGTGGAACTTCTTCACTCCTGGAGGAGAGTTATGATCAATATACCAATTTCAGTCACACAGAGTACCGTAAGTGAAACTCTTTGGCTAAATCCCAAGATTTCAAAAGCCCATCTCTTTCTTCCAAACTGGTACAGAAAAGGGATTAACCTGCCAGCTGATCTAATACATGCAAATGGAGACTTTATGACAGAAAGAACTTTAACAAGAGGAGAGTGCCCGTGAACGGGCACTGTGTCAGCTGACTGAGTGTTTTTGATTTGTGAAGGTGATAATGAGAGGAAAGCATAATTATCAGGGAAAGTGCTGTACAGAAGTACAGTAAATGGTAATTGAACAGCATGTTTGAAAGAAATTCCGAAGCTGACAGAAGAAAAGGACAAAAAAGTTGTGCCCTGCAAATGGCATTATGAAGGAAAGTAACAAGGTAACTGTTTAAGTGTAAAAAGTAGGTTAAAACATATTTAAAGAAATACTGCAAATGCAATATCCTCGTTCCACCTTGAAGAAGGGGTCCAAGGTCAAATCCAACCACACAAAAACATTCCCAGCCCATGATTTCCTATAGGTTGGTTTACCATCCCAAACCTGTAGGACCAATAATAAGCGAGTTATAAGCACTTTTAAGTTTGGCTATCCTCAATTGACCTTGAAGGAGGAGTCCAAGGTCAAATCTGACCACACCAAAAGAATCCCAGCCCATGATTTCCTATATGTTGGTTTACCATCCCAAACTTCTAGGACCATTAATAAGCGAGTTATAGGCACTTTTAAGTTTGGCTATCCTCGTTTGACCTTGAAGGCAGGGTCCAAGGTCAAATCCGACCACACCAAAAGATTCCCAGCCCATGATTTTGTATAGGTAGGTTTTCCATTCCAAACCTCTAGGACCAATAATAAGTGAGTTATAAGCACTTTTTAGTTTGGGTATCCTCGTTTGACCTTGAAGGAGGGGTCCAAGGTCAAATCGGACCACATCAACAGACTCCCAGCCCATGATTTCCTATATGTCTGTTTACCATCCCAAACCTCTAGGACCAATAATAAGCGAGTTATAAGCACTTTCAAGTTTGGCTATCCTTGGCTATCCTTGTTTGACCTTGAAGGAGCGGTCAAAGGTCAAATCTGACCACACCAAAAGATTCACAGCCCATGATTTTCTACAGGTTGGTTTGCCATCCCAAACCTCTAGGACCAATAATAAGAGAGATATAAGCACTTTTCATGACTGACAAAGAAACACCTGTGGCGGCCATCTTGTTTTTCAAAATGAGGCCAAAAATATTCCCAGGCAACATTTTATGGTTATTAATATATCCTGCAAACTTGAGAAGGCTAGCTATAATATTTTTTTTTCGTTAGAGCAGTAATGGTGAAATCTCTCTACACACTGTGGCTAGCCAGTGGATACAATGATTTACTCAACAGTGAGAACCTGAAAGTAGCTATTGCTCAGCTATGCCATGACATACAGGTCTGCAATTTCACTATGTTATAGCTGACCAAAAACTAGAGGAATGCTTTTGCTAACAAAAGCGAAGCGTCCCTTAAAGTTTAAAATGCTTTGTGGTTTTAATAAGCATGCTGTAAAGCTAAGAATGCACAAAGCTGCACTGTATGCTTTCAGAAAACAAGAGGAGAGTGCCCGTGAACGGGCACTGTGTCAGCTGACTGAATGTTTTTGATTTGTGATGGTGATAATGAGAGGAAAGCATAATTATCAGGGAAAGGGCTCTACAGAAATACAGTAAATGGTAACTGAACAGCATGTTTGAAAGATATTCCGAAGCTGACAGAAAAAAAGGACAAAAAAGTTGTGCCCTGCAAATGGTATTATGAAATAAAGTAACAAGGTAATTGTTTAAGTGTAAAAAGTAGGTTAAAAATATTTAAAGAAATACTATAAATGCAATATCCTTGTTCGACCATGAAGAAGGGGTCCAAAGGTCAAATCTGACCATACCAAAAGATTCCCAGCCAAAGAATTTAGGATGGTTTACCATCCCAAACCTCTCGGACCAATAATAAGTGAGTCATAGGCACTTTTTAAGTTTGGCTATCCTTGTTTGACCTTGACGGAGGGGTCCAAGGTCAAATCCGACCACACAAAAAAATTCCCAGCCCATGATTTCCTGTAGCTTGTTTACCATCCCAAACCTGTAGGACCAATAATAAGCGAGTTCTAAGCAATTGTAAGTTTGGCTATCCTCAATTGACCTTGAAGGAGGGGTCCCAGGTCAAATCTGACCACACCAAAAGAATCCCAGCCCATGATTTCCTATATGTTGGTTTACCATCCCAAACCTCCAAGACCAATAATACGCGAGTTATAAGCACTTTAAGTTTGGCTATCTTCGTTTGACCTGGAAGGAGGGGTCTAAGGTGAAATCTGACCACACCAAAAGATTCCCAGCCCATGATTTTCTATAGGTTGGTTTCCATTCCAAACCTCTAGGACCAATAATAAGTGAGTTATAAGCACTTTTAAGTTTGGCTATCCTCATTTGACCTTGAAGGAGGGGTCCAAGGTGAAATCTGACAACACCAAAAAATTCCCAGCTCATGATTTTCTATAGGTTGGTTTTCATTCCAAACCTCTAGGACCAATAATAAGCGAGTTATAAGCACTTTTATGTTTGGCTATCCTCATTTGACCTTGAAGGAGGGTTCCAAGGTCAAATCAGACCATATTAACAGATTCCCAGCCCATGATTTCCTACAGGTTGGATACAATGATTTACTCAACAGTGAGAACCTGAAAGAAGCTATTGCTCAGCTATGCCATGACATAGATATCTGCAATTTCACTATGTTATAGCTGACCAAAACGTCTGTGAAAAACATATTTAACAAAATACTCTAAATGTAATAGTTTTCAAGTTACTACTGATTTACTCAAGAGTGAGAACCTCAAAGTAACTATTACTCAGCTATGCAATGAGCTACATGTCTGAATTTTTGCTCTGTTATAGCTGACCTAAAAGTAGGTGAACAACATATTTAAGCAAAATACTGTAAATGCAATAGTTTTCAAGTTACAACTGATTTACTCAATAGTGAGAACCTGAAAATAGCTATTGCTCCGCTATGCCATGAGCTATAGGTCTGTAATTTCACTATGTTATAGCTAACCCAAAAGTAGGTGAACAATATATTTTAACAAAATACTCCAAATGCAATATTTTTCAAGTTATAGCCGATTTACTCAACAGTCAGTGCCTGAGAATAGCTATTGCTCAGTTGTGCCATGAGCTACAGGTCTGTAATTTCACTATGTTATAGCTGACCCAAAAGTAGCTGAATAACATATTTGCACAAATTTCTGTAAGGCAATAGTTTTCCAATTACAACTGATTTACTCAACAGTGAGAACTTCAAAGTAGCTATTACTCAGCTATGCAATGAGCCACAGGTCTGGAACTTCACTATGTTATAGCTGACCCCAAAATAGGTGAATAACATATTGCAACAAAATACTCTAAATGCAATAGTTTCCAAGTTATAAGTGATTTACTCAACAGTGATAACCTAAAAGTAGCTATTACTCAGCTATGCCATGAGCTACAGGTCTGAAATTTTACTATGTTATAGCTGACCCAAAAGTAGCTGTATAACATATTTATACTAAATTCTCTAAATGCAATAGTTTTCAAATTATAAGTGATTTGCTCAACATTGAGAACTTCAAAGTAGCTATTACTCCGCTATGCAATGAGTCACAGGTCTGGAACTTCACTATGTTATAGCTGACCCCAAAATAGGTGAATAACATATTGAAACAAAATACTCTAAATGCAATAATTTCCAAGCTATAAGCGATTTACTCAACAGTGATAACCTCAAAGTAGCTATTACTCAGCTATGCCATGAGCTACAGGTCTGAAATTTTACTATGTTATAGCTGACCCAAAAGTAGGTGAACAACATATTTAAGCAAAATACTGTACATGCAATAGTTTTCAAGTTACAACTGATTTACTCAATAGTGATGACCTAAAAGTAGCTATTACTCAGCTATGCCATGAGCTACAGGTCTGAAATTTTACTATGTTATAGCTGACCCAAAAGTAGCTGAATAACATATTTATACTAAATTCTCTAAATGCAATAGTTTTGCAATTACAACTGATTTACTCAATAGTGAGAACCTCAAAGTAGTTATTACTCAGCTATGCAATGAGCTACAGGTCTGAAATTTTACTATGTTATAGCTGACCCAAAAGTAGGTGAACAACATATTTAAGCAAAATACTGTAAATGCAATAGTTTTGAAGTTACAACTGATTTACTCAATAGTGATGACCTAAAAGCAGCTATTACTCAGCTATGCCATGAGCTACAGGTCTGAAATTTTACTATGTTATAGCTGACCCAAAAGTAGCTGAATAACATATTTATACGAAATTCTGTAAATGCAATAGTTTTCCAATTACAACTGATTTACTCAATAGTGAGAACTTCAAAGTAGCTATTACTCAGCTGTGCCATGACCTACAGATCTGAAATTTCACTATGTTATAGCTGGCCCAAAAGTAGCTGAATAACATATTTATACGAAATTCTCTAAATGCAATAGTTTTGCAATTACAACTGATTTACTCAATAGTGAGAACCTCAAAGTAGCTATTACTCAGCTATGCAATGAGCTACAGGTCTGAAATTTTACTATGTTAAAGCTGACCCAAAAGTAGGTGAATAACATATTTAAGCAAAATACTGTAAATGCAATAGTTTTCAAGTTACAACTGATTTACTCAATAGTGATGACCTAAAAGTAGCTATTACTCAGCTATGCCATGAGCTACAGGTCTGAAAGTTTACTATGTTATAGCTGACCCAAAAGTAGCTGAATAACATATTTATACGAAATACTCTAACTGCAATAGTTTTCCCATTACAACTGATTTACTCAATAGTGAGAACTTTAAAGTAGCTATTACTCAGCTATGCCATGACCTACAGATCTGAAATTTCACTATGTTATAGCTGGCCCAAAAGTAGCTGAATAACATATTTATACGAAATTCTCTAAATGCAATAGGTTTTAAGTTACAAGTGATTTACTCAATAGTGAGAACTTCAAAGTAGCTATTACTCAGCTATGCAATGAGCCACAGATCTGAAACTTCACTATGTTATAGCTGATCCCAAAATAGGTGAATAACATATTGAAACAAAATACTGTAAATGCAATAGTTTCCAAGTTATAAGCGATTTACTCAACAGTGATAACCTAAAAGTAGCTATTACTCAGCTATGCCATGAGCTACAGGTCTAAAATTTTACTATGTTATAGCTGACCCAAAAGTAGCTGAATAACATATTTATACGAAATTCTCTAAATGCAATAGTTTTTAAGTTACAAGTGATTTTACTCATGATGGAAGTTACTGAAAAGCCCAAAAGTAGCTATTACTCACTTAGCTATTGAGACAGGCACCCAACTTACTCACCATATTGTAGTTATGAAAAAAGTAGCTGAATAACATATTTTAACAAAATGCTCTAAATGCAACACTTTTCAAGTTATAAATGATTTTGTGCATGATTTCATGAATTTTAATGCATTAAAAATTATTAAAAAAATTTATTAAAAAAAAAGTAAGACAGATCCAGGTCTCATACTCACACAAGAGAATCTACCTATGGCCTAGTACATATATGCAAGATATGAGAGAAATCCCTGCAATAGTCACTGAGAAAATTGTGATTAAGTGTTGAAATTTTCACACTTTTGGTGGGGGTACCCCCCTTGTAATGTCTCTAGCAAACAGACGAACAGACAGATTTGCATGCCTTGAACAAATTTTCATCCTTGATAGATAAGGTATCTTTTAAAAAAAACAGCACGTCTCTAGGCCTTGTAGTTTTGGAGGAGAAGTTGTTCACGCGGACGCGTACGCCCACGCCGCAGAGTGACGACATAATGTCAGCTGACTGACAAGTCAGCTGACATAAAAACCCTTAATACATTATGAAGCTATAAAAGCAACAATAAAGGAGATACAAGGCATAAACTCCAAAGCAGCTATTTATGACCCCAGTTTGGCCCATAAGGGAGGGTCGGGGGATAAAACTGACCGGCTATTTAGATTCTCCACATATGCTTTCCCAATACCTCTTAATACATTCTGAAGCTATAAAAGCAACGATAAAGGAGATATAAGGCATAAACTCCAAAGCAACTATTTTATGACCCCAGTTTGACCCATAAGGGGGGGTTGGGGGATAAAACTGACCGGATATTTAGATTCTCCACATATGCTTTCCCAATACCTCTTAATACATTCTGAAGCTATAAAAGCAACAATAAAGGAGGTATAAGGCAAAAAACTCCAAAGCAGCTATTTATGACCCCAGTTTGGCCCATAAGGGGGGGTCGGGGGGTAAAACTGACCGGCTATTTAGACTCTCCACATACGCTTTCCCAATACCTCTTAATATATTCTGAAGCTATAAAAGCAACAATAAAGGAGATAAAGGCAAAAACTCAAAATCGGCTATTTTATGACCCCAGTTTGACCCATAAGGGGGGGGGGTCGGGGGGTAAAACTGACCGGCTATTTAGACTCTCCATATATGCTTTCCCAATACCTCTTAATACATTCTGAAGCTATAAAAGCAACAATAAAGGAGATATAAGGCAAAAACTCAAAATCAGCTATTTTATGACCCCAGTTTGACCCATAAGGGGGGGCCAGGGGGTAATACTGACCGGCTATTTAGACTCTCCGCATATGCTTTCCCAATACCTCTTAATATATTCTGAAGCTATAAAAGCAACAATAAAGGAGATAAAGGCAAAAACTCAAAATCGGCTATTTTATGACCCCAGTTTGACCCATAAGGGGGGGCCGTGGGGTAAAACTGACTGGCTATTTAGACTCTCCACATATGGTTTCCTATTACCTCCCAGTACATTTTATAGCTCTAAATGCAATACTTAAGAAGATAATAGGGGGGTTGGCCTAAATTTAAGGCTTTCAGATTGGAAGGTGTCAGAAAATCACTCATAAATGAGACATTTTTCAAGGGATTGCTCCCAAAATCTAATCAGCTCGCGTTTTCAATAGTATGAACAGGTGTGTCAAATTATAAGGCTCTGTAGCAGGTTGGTGCTTCATGGTGGAGCCCGCGAAATGAATTCCCGCGAAATTTTTTTGGAGGACCTGGAACCTCTACCACTTTCTGGGGGTGTGGTAGAGGTAGTGGTCTGGCCCATTAATCTTA
The DNA here is from genome assembly GCA_964017235.1 of Sabellastarte sp. h YS-2021. Lineage (NCBI taxonomy): Eukaryota > Metazoa > Annelida > Polychaeta > Sabellida > Sabellidae > Sabellastarte > Sabellastarte sp. h YS-2021. The sequence continues at coordinate 51,484,262 of OZ024927.1, read as the reverse complement.
CTTGGATAAGGCGTGGTAGAGGTGGGTATATATTTCTTGCAAACTGCCCCCCGTTTTTGGGGTGTGGTAGAGGTAGAGGTTGATCCCAGTAATTTTAATAGAAGGTGGGGGATAGGTGTGATAGATGTGAGACATAGTATATATTTCTTGCAAACTCTACCATGTCTTGGGGGTGTGGTAGAGGTAGAGGTCGATCCTAGTAATTTTAATAGGAGAAGGTGGGGCAGAGGTGTGGTAGAGGTGAGATATAGTATATATTTCTTGCAAACTCTACCATGTTTTGGGGGTGTGGTAGAGGTAGAGGTCTGTCCCAGTAATTTTAATTGGATAAGGCGTGGTACAGGTGGGGGAGAGGTGTGGTAGAGGTCAGATATAGTATATATTTCTTGCAACATGTACCACGTTTTGGGGGTGTGGTAGAGGTAGAGGTTGATCCCAGTGATTTTAATAGGACAAGGTGGGGGAGAGGTGTGGTAGAGGTAAGATATAGTATATATTTCTTGGAACCTCTACCACGTTTTGGGGGTGTGGTAGAGGTAGAGGTTGATCCCAGTAATTTTAATTGGAGATGGTGGGGGACAGGTGTGGTAGAGGTGAGATATAGTATATATTTCTTGCAACCTCTACCACGTTTGGTTGGTGTAGTTGAGGTAGAGGTTCATCCCAGTAATTTTAATTGGAGAAGACGTAGTAGAGGTGGGGGAGAGGTGTGGTAGAGGTCAGATATAGTATATATTTCTTGCAAAATGTACCACATTTTGGGGGTGTGGTAGAGGTAGATGTCTGCCCCATTAATTGTAGTTGGAGAAGGCGTGGTAGAGGTGGGGGAGAGGTGTGGTAGAGGTCACATATAATGTATATTTTTTTAAACCTCTACCATGTTTTAGGGGTGTGGTAGAGGTAGAGGTTGATCCCATTGATTTCAGTTGCAGAAGGTGTGGTAGATGTGGGGGAGAGGTGTGGTAGAGGTCAGATATATTATATATTTCTTGCAACCTGTACCACGTTTTCGGGGTGTGGTAGAGGTAGAGGTTGATGCCAGTAATTTTAATTGGTGAATGTGGGGGAGAGGTGTGGTAGAGGTAAGTTATAGTATATATTTCTTGTAAACTGCACCACGTTTTGGGGGTGTGGTAGAGGTAGAGGTTGATCCCATTAATTTCAGTTGAAAAAGGTGTGTTAGAGGTGGGGGAGAGGTGTGGTAGAGGTCAGATATAGTATATATTTCTTGCAAACGCTACCACGGTTTGGGGGTGTGGTAGAGGTAGAGGTTGATCCCAGTGATTTTAATAGGACAAGGTGGGGGAGAGGTGTGGTAGAGGTGAGATATAGTATATATTTCTTGCAACCTGTACCACGTTTTGGGGGTGTGGTAGAGGTAGAGGTTGATCCCAGTAACTTTAATTGGAGAAGGTGGGGGTGAGGTGAGATATAGTATATCTTTCTTGCAACCTGTACCGCATTTGGGGGGTGTGGTAGAGGTAGAGGTCGATCCCAGTAATTTTAATAGGAGAAGGTGGGGGAGAGTTGTGGTAGAGGTGAGATATAGTATATATTTCTTGCAAACTCTACCATGTTTTGGGGGTGTGGTAGAGGTAGAGGTCGATCCCAGTAATTTTAATAGGAGAAGGTGGGGGAGAGGTGTGGTAGAGGTGAGATGTAGTATATATTTCTTGCAAACTCTACCATGTTTTGGGGGTGTGGTAGAGGTAGAGGTCGATCCCAGTAATTTTAATAGGAGAAGGTGGGGGAGAGGCGTGGTAGAGGTGAGATATAGTATATATTTCTTGCAAACTCTACCATGTTTTGGGGGTGTGGTAGAGGTAGTAGTCTGCCCCAGTAATTATAATTGGAGAAGGCGTGGTAAAGATGGAGGAGAGGTGTGGTAGAGGTCAGATATAGTATATATTTCTTGCAACCTGTACCACGTTTTCGGGGTGTGGTAGAGGTAGAGGTTAATCCCAGAGATTTTAATAGGACAAGGTGGGGGAGAGGTGTGGTAGAGGTGAGATATAGTATATATTTCTTGGAACCTCTACCACGTTTTGGGGGTGTGGTAGAGGTAGAGGTTGATCCCAGTAATTTTAATTGGAGATGGTGGGGGACAGGTGTGGTAGAGGTGAGATATAGTATATATTTCTTGCAACCTCTACCGCGTTTGGTTGGTGTAGTAGAGGTAGAGGTTCATCCCAGTAATTTTAATTGGAGAAGACGTAGTAGAGGTGGGGGAGAGGTGTGGTAGAGGTCAGATATAGTATATATTTCTTGCAAAATGTACCACAATTTGGGGGTGTGGTAGAGGTAGATGTCTGCCCCATTAATTGTAGTTGGAGAAGGCGTGGTATAGGTGGGGGAGAGGTGTGGTAGAGGTCACATATAATGTATATTTTTTTAAACCTCTACCATGTTTTAGGGGTGTGGTAGAGGTAGAGGTTGATCCCATTGATTTCAGTTGCAGAAGGTGTGGTAGATGTGGGGGAGAGGTGTGGTAGAGGTCAGATATATTATATATTTCTTGCAACCTGTACCACGTTTTTGGGGTGTGGTAGAGGTAGAGGTTGATGCCAGTAATTTTAATTGGTGAATGTGGGGGAGAGGTGTGGTAGAGGTGACATATAGTATATATTTCTTGTAAACAGCACCACGTTTTGGGGGTGTGGTAGAGGTAGAGGTTGATCCCATTAATTTCAGTTGAAGAAGGTGTGTTAGAGGTGGGGGAGAGGTGTGGTAGAGGTCAGATATAGTATATATTTCTTGCAAACGCTACCACGTTTTGAGGGTGTGGTAGAGGTAGAGGTTGATCCCAGTGATTTTAATAGGACAAGGTGGGGGAGAGGTGTGGTAGAGGTGAGATATAGTATATATTTCTTGCAACCTGTACCACGTTTTCCGGGTGTGGTAGAGGTAGAGGTTGATCCCAGTAACTTTAATTGGAGAAGGTGGGGGTGAGGTGGGGTAGATGTGAGATATAGTATATCTTTCTTGTAACCTGTACCGCGTTTGGGGGGTGTGGTAGAGGTAGAGGTCGATCCCAGTAATTTTAATAGGAGAAGGTGGGGGAGAGTTGTGGTAGAGGTGAGATATAGTATATATTTCTTGCAAACTCTACCATGTTTTGGGGGTGTGGTAGAGGTAGAGGTCTGTCCCAATAATTTTAATTGGATAAGGCGTGGTACAGGTGGGGGAGAGGTGTGGTAGAGGTAAGATATAGTATATATTTCTTGCAACCTGTACCACGTTTTGGGGGTGTGGTAGAGGTAGAGTTTGATCCCAGTAATTTTAATTGGAGAATGTGGGGGAGAGGTGGGGTAGAGGTGAGATATAGTATATATTTCTTGTAAACTGCACCACGTTTTGGGGGTGTGGTAGAGGTTGATCCCAGTAATTTTAATTAGAGAAGGTGGGGGTGAGGTGGGGTAGAGGTGAGATATAGTATATCTTTCTTGCAACCTGTACCGCGTTTGGGGGGTGTGGTAGAGGTAAAGGTTGATCCCAGTAACTTTAATTGGAGAAGGTCGGGGTGAGGTGGGGTAGAGGTGAGATATAGTATATCTTTCTTGCAACCTGTACCGCGTTTGGGGGGTGTGGTAGAGGTTGATCCCAGTAATTTTAATAGGAGAAGGTGGGGGGAGAGGTGTGATAGATGTGAGACATAGTATATATTTCTTGCAACCTCTACCATGTTTTGGGGGTGTGGTAGAGGTAGAGGTCTGTCCCAGTAATTTTAATTGGATAAGACGTGGTACAGGTGGGGAGAGGTGTGCTAGAGGTCAGTTATAGTATATATTTCTTGTAAACTGCACCACGTTTTGGGAGTGTGGTAGAGGTTGATCCCAGTAATTGTAATTGGAGAATGTGGGGGAGAGATGTGGTAGAGGTCAGATATAGTATATATTTCGTGCAAACACTACCACGTTTTGGGGGTGTGGTAGAGGTAGAGGTTGATCCCAGTGATTTTAATAGGACAAGGTGGGGGAGAGGTGTGGTAGAGGTCAGATATAGTATATATTTCTTGCAAACGCTACCACGTTTTGGGGGTGTGGTAGAGGTAGAGGTTGATCCCAGTGATTTTAATAGGACAAGGTGGGGGAGAGGTGTGGTAGAGGTAAGATATAGTATATATTTCTTGCAACCTCTACCGCGTTTCGGGGGTGTAGTAGAGGTAGAGGTTCATCCCAGTAATTTTAATTGGAGAAGGTGTAGTAGAGGTGGGGGAGAGGTGTGGTAGAGATATAGTATATATTTCTTGGAACATGTACCACGTTTTGGGAGTGTGGTAGAGGTTGATCCCAGTAATTTTATTTGGAGATGGTGGGGGACAGGTGTGGTAGAGGTGAGATATAGTATATATTTCTTGCAACCTCTACCGCGTTTCGGGGGTGTAGTAGAGGTAGAGGTTCATCCCAGTAATTTTAATTGGAGAAGGCGTAGTAGAGGTGGGGGAGAGGTGTGGTAGAGATATAGTATATATTTCTTGGAACATGTACCACGTTTTGGGGGTGTGGTAGAGGTAGATGTCTGCCCCATTAATTGTAGTTGGAGAAGGCGTGGTAGAGGTGGGGGAGAGGTGTGGTACAGGTCACATATAATGTATATTTTTTTAAACCTCTACCATGTTTTGGGGATCTGGTAGAGGTAGAGGTTGATCCCATTGATTTCAGTTGCAGAAGGTGTGGTAGATGTGGGGGAGAGGTGTGGTAGAGGTCACATATATTATATATTTCTTGCAAGCTGTACCAAGTTTTCGGGGTGTGGTAGAGGTAGAGGTTGATCCCAGTAATTTTAATTGGAGAATGTGGGGGAGAGGTGTGGTAGAGGTGAGATATAGTATATATTTCTTGTAAACGCTACCACGTTTTGGGGGTGTGGTAGAGGTAGAGGTTGATCCCAGTGATTTTAATAGGACAAGGTGGGGGAGAGGTGTGGTAGAGGTCAGATATAGTATATATTTCTTGCAAACACTACCACGTTTTGGAGGTGTGGTAGAGGTTCATCCCAGTAATTTTAATTGGAAAAGGTGTGGTAGAGGTGTGGTAGAGGTGAGATATAGTATATACATCTTGCAACCTGTTCCACATTTTCGGGGTGTGGTAGAGGTAGAGGTTGAACCCAGTAATTTTAATTGGAGAAGGTGGGGGAGAGGTGTGGTAGAAGTGAGATATAGTATATATTTCTTGCAACCTCTACCATGTTTTGGGGGTGTGGTAGAGGTAGTAGTCTGCCCCAGTAATTATGTCCACCCCCCTGGGGGGTGGATATATTATTTTTGCTTTTTTCGCCGTCCGATGTCCGATGTCCGGCGTCCGGCGTCCGATGTCCGATGTCCGGCGTCACGCATGGTTTCCGCTCATTTAAAGGAAAAGTATTAGAGCTATTGTCACCAAATTTGGTATGCAGGCTTATTGGGTCAGTAGCTTGCTTGGGATTGCTTTTGGCTGTTGTACCTCTTTTGCTTACTGAGTAATACTTAAGTACAGCTATTTTCAGTACCCATTGGTTTCCGTGCATTTAAGCCAAAATAATTAAAGATATTTTACTACAATTTTGAATACAAGATTGTTATGTCCATAGCTCGCTTGGTATTGCATTTGGGACTGATAGCTTTGTCAGTACATGAGTAATAGCCATTTAGGTACTTCATTGTGTATTTTCAGTACTACTTTTGAGTAATTTGCTAATATCTCAGAAACCGTAAGAGATAGAGCGATTTCGTCGAAATTTTCGACCCACAGGGTATCTAAGGAATGTAATATTTGCAATTTTCAAAAAATTTTCCCCTCCCCAAAAATGGCGGCCATTTTGAATTTTCGAATTTTTGCCAAAAATGGCAAAACACAAATTTGCTTCTATCTCCTTAACCGTGTGAGATAGAGCGATTTCGTCGAAATTTTCGACCCACAGGGTATTTAAGGAATGCAATCTACAATTTTCCAAAAATTTTCCCCTCCCCAAAAATGGCGGCCATTTTGAATTTTCGAATTTTTGCCAAAAATGGCAAAACACTAATTTGCTTCTATCTCCTTAACCGTGCGAGATAGAGTGATTTCGTCGAAATTTTCGACCCACAGGGTATCTAAGGAATGCAATCTTTGCAATTTTCCAAAAATTTTCCCCTCCCCAAAAATGGCGGCCATTTTGAATTTTCGCCAAAAATGGCAAAACACAAATTTGCTTCTATCTCCTTAACCGTGCCAGATAGAGCGATTTCGTCAAAATTTTCGACCCACTGGGTATCTGAGCATTGTACTCTTGGTAATTTTTAAAAAATTTTCCCCTCCCCAAAAATGGCGGCCATTTTGAATTTTCGAATTTTTGCCAAAAATGGCAAAACACTAATTTGCTTCTATCTCCTTAACCGTGCGAGATAGAGCGATTTCGTCGAAATTTTCGACCCACAGGGTATCTAAGGAATGTAATATTTGCAATTTTCAAAAAATTTTCCCCTCCCCAAAAATGGCGGCCATTTTGAATTTTCGAATTTTTGCCAAAAATGGCAAAACACAAATTTGCTTCTATCTCCTTAACCGTGCGAGATAGAGCGATTTCGTCGAAATTTTCGACCCACAGGGTATCTAAGGAATGCAATCTTTGCAATTTTCAAAAAATTTTCCCCTCCCCAAAAATGGCGGCCATTTTGAATTTTCGAATTTTTGCCAAAAATGGCAAAACACCAATTTGCTTCTATCTCCTTAACCGTGCCAGATAGAGCGATTTCGTCAAAATTTTCGACCCACAGGGTATCTGAGCATTGTGCTCTTGGTAATTTTTCCAAAAATTTTCCCCTCCCCAAAAATGGCGGCCATTTTGAATTTTCGAATTTTTGCCAAAAATGGCAAAACACTAATTTGCTTCTATCTCCTTAACCGTGCGAGATAGAGCGATTTCGTCGAAATTTTCGACCCACAGGGTATCTAAGGAATGTAATCTTTGCAATTTTCCAAAAATTTTCCCCTCCCCAAAAATGGCGGCCATTTTGAATTTTCGAATTTTTGCCAAAAATGGCAAAACACAAATTTCCTTCTATCTCCTTAACCGTGCGAGATAGAGCGATTTCGTCGAAATTTTCGACCCACAGGGTATCTAAGGAATGCAATCTTTGCAATTTTCCAAAAATTTTCCCCTCCCCCAAAATGGCGGCCATTTTGAATTTTCGAATTTTTGCCAAAAATGGCAAAACACAAATTTCCTTCTATCTCCTTAACCGTGCCAGATAGAGTGATTTCGTCAAAATTTTCGACCTACAGGGTATCTGAGCATTGTACTCTTGGTAATTTTTAAAAAATTTTCCCCTCCCCAAAAATGGCGGCCATTTTGAATTTTCGAATTTTTGCCAAAAATGGCAAAACACTAATTTGCTTCTATCTCCTTAACCGTGCGAGATAGAGTGATTTCGTCGAAATTTTCGACCCACAGGGTATCTAAGGAATGCAATCTTTGCAATTTTCAAAAAATTTTCCCCTCCCCAAAAATGGCGGCCATTTTGAATTTTCGAATTTTTGCCAAAAATGGCAAAACACAAATTTGCTTCTATCTCCTTAACCGTGCCAGAGAGAGCGATTTCGTCAAAATTTTCGACCCACAGGGTATCTGAGAATTGTGCTCTTGGTAATTTTAACAAAATTTTCCCCTCCCCAAAAATGGCGGCCATTTTGAATTTTCGAATTTTTGCCAAAAATGGCAAAACACAAATTTGCTTCTATCTCCATAACCGTGCCAGATAGAGCGATTTCGTCGAAATTTTCGACCCACAGGGTATCTAAGGAATGTAATATTTGCAATTTTCAAAAAATTTTCCCCTCCCCAAAAATGGCGGCCATTTTGAATTTTCGAATTTTTGCCAAAAATGGCAAAACACCAATTTGCTTCTATCTCCTTAACCGTGCCAGATAGAGCGATTTCGTCAAAATTTTCGACCCACTGGGTATCTGAGCATTGTACTCTTGGTAATTTTTAAAAAATTTTCCCCTCCCCAAAAATGGCGGCCATTTTGAATTTTCGAATTTTTGCCAAAAATGGCAAAACACTAATTTGCTTCTATCTCCTTAACCGTGCGAGATAGAGCGATTTCGTCGAAATTTTCGACCCACAGGGTATCTAAGGAATGCAATCTTTGCAATTTTCAAAAAATTTTCCCCTCCCCAAAAATGGCGGCCATTTTGAATTTTCGAATTTTTGCCAAAAATGGCAAAACACCAATTTGCTTCTATCTCCTTAACCGTGCCAGATAGAGCGATTTCGTCAAAATTTTCGACCCACAGGGTATCTGAGCATTGTGCTCTTGGTAATTTTTCCAAAAATTTTCCCCTCCCCAAAAATGGCGGCCATTTTGAATTTTCGAATTTTTGCCAAAAATGGCAAAACACTAATTTGCTTCTATCTCCTTAACCGTGCGAGATAGAGCGATTTCGTCGAAATTTTCGACCCACAGGGTATCTAAGGAATGTAATCTTTGCAATTTTCCAAAAATTTTCCCCTCCCCAAAAATGGCGGCCATTTTGAATTTTCGAATTTTTGCCAAAAATGGCAAAACACAAATTTCCTTCTATCTCCTTAACCGTGCGAGATAGAGCGATTTCGTCGAAATTTTCGACCCACAGGGTATCTAAGGAATGCAATCTTTGCAATTTTCCAAAAATTTTCCCCTCCCCCAAAATGGCGGCCATTTTGAATTTTCGAATTTTTGCCAAAAATGGCAAAACACAAATTTCCTTCTATCTCCTTAACCGTGCCAGATAGAGTGATTTCGTCAAAATTTTCGACCCACAGGGTATCTTAGCATTGTACTCTTGGTAATTTTTAAAAAATTTTCCCCTCCCCAAAAATGGCGGCCATTTTGAATTTTCGAATTTTTGCCAAAAATGGCAAAACACTAATTTGCTTCTATCTCCTTAACCGTGCGAGATAGAGCGATTTCGTCGAAATTTTCGACCCACAGGGTATCTAAGGAATGCAATCTTTGCAATTTTCCAAAAAATTTTCCCCTCCCCAAAAATGGCGGCCATTTTGAATTTTCGAATTTTTGCCAAAAATGGCAAAACACAAATTTGCTTCTATCTCCTTAACCGTGCGAGATAGAGCGATTTCGTCAAAATTTTCGACCCACAGGTATTTCAGCATTGTATTCTTGGCAATTTAAAAAAAAATTTCCCGTCCCCTAAAATGGCGGCCATTTTGAATTTTCAAATTTTTGTCAAAAATGGCAAAACACAAATTTGCTTCTATCTCCTTAACCATGCGAGATAGAGCGATTTCGTCGAAATTTTCAACCCACGGGGTATCTAAGGAATGTAATCTTTGCAATTTTCAAAAAATTTTCCCCTCCCCAAAAATGGCAGCCATTTTGAATTTTCGAATTTTTGCCCAAAATGGAAAAACACAAACTGGCCTTAACCGTGCCAAATAGAGTTATTTCGTTGAAATTTTCGACCCATAGGGTATCTAGAAAATGTACTCTTGGCAATTTTCAAAAAAATTTCCTTTTCCCAAAAATGGCGGCCATTTTGAATTTTCAAATTTTTGCCAAAAATAGAAAAACAGGAATTTGCTTCTATCTTCTTAACCATGCCAGATAGAGTGATTTCGTCAAAATTTTCAACCCAACCAATGCAAAAAGGCATGAAGCTGAAATAATTTACATCTACACTAACAAATATTTAAGCATCATTGATATATTTTACAAATGAAACAGGGTCTTGTAAGACTACTGTACAATTTGGGCAAAAGGTTCATGGGTGGACATTACACATGATAATGTGTGTTCTTCTATGCTATCCTGTTTCTATTCGCATCTACTATCAACAGGGCGGCCGATTTCTAGTTATAATTGGAGAAGGCGTGGTAAAGATGGAGGAGAGGTGTGGTAGAGGTCAGATATAGTATATATTTCTTGCAACCTGTACCACGTTTTCGGGTGTGGTAGAGGTAGAGGTTGATCCCAGAGATTTTAATAGGACAAGGTGGGGGAGAGGTGTGGTAGAGGTGAGATATAATATATATTTCTTGTAAACTGTACCACGCTTTGGGGGTGTGGTAGAGGTAGAGGTTGATCCCAGTAATTGTTATTGGAGAGAGTGGGGGAGAGGTGTGGTAGAGGTGAGATATAGTATATATTTCTTGTAAACTGTACCACACTTTGGGGGTGTGGTAGAGGTAGAGGTTGATCCCAGTAATTGTAATTGGAGAAGGTGGGGGAGAGGTGTGGTAGAGCTGAGATGTAGTATATGTTTCTTGCAACCTGTACCACGTTTTGGAGGTGTGGTAGAGGTAGAGGTCTGTCCCCTTAATTTTAGTTGGAGAAGGCGTGGTAGAGGTGGGGAAGATGTGGGTAGAGATCTTTCAAACATTTGAGTGCAAAGTGAATGGTATAAGACTTATCTTCAAGTGGAGTGTTAAATTACTTTCTTATGAAATTACTTTCTTTTACCCCATATAGCTTTGCTTAGTAATACGACAAGACACACAGGACTTAACATTATATTTTTGTATCATTATATGTTCATTTTAATATATTCTGTTTGCTTATGAATGATTTCACACAGCACGTATGACATTGAGGCCACCTTATATATTCTTTACACCATTCCTTGTCCAAAATTCCTTTTCACAGTGTGAAACTTTGCCAGATAAGACAATGCAAATAAGAGAAGCCTCCCTCAATCCTATTGAAATGCCCCCCTCCCCTCTGCCCCCCTTACTATTGGCACGGGGTTTGAGGCAATCTTTATATGGCTATTGACAGAAGATGTTATATTTGATGTGTTTTCATGAATAATAGAAAAGCAGTTTTGGTGGAAAGATATATGAAAAAGCAGAAAAGATATAAATGAGAATGATATTGAGAGGATAAATTATTGGAGTGAGAAATATGTTACTATCTGGTGAATACTCCTGATTTCATATTTCATTAGCACAAAATGAAAGTTGAATTGGACTGACAATGCAATGGTTAAAGTAATTGATGATTAGTTACAATATCAAATATTGTAGTAGTTTGGGGTAACACATTAATGCATAAAATTGATGAAAATGATAAAACACATTGATGCATAAAATTGATCAAAGTGATGAAATACACATTGCATATAAAATTGGGTGTTTTCTGTTACCTTATATGGGTAGATGTCCTTTTAACATTAAGCATTTCAAAATTATGAATTTACACTGATATTAATCCAGTGCTCTTTGACGAGCTATGTCTAGGTCTCAGCTATGTCGAGATTAAGTAAGTGAAATTGTAAAAACATTCTTCAGTTTGGATAAAATAAACTGCTACAGAATTATATACTGCCATTAATCGATTACCCTAATCATGGCATACAGTCCAATTCCGACCTGTCCCTAACCTAGGTACCCTAATCTATATCAGTAATCATTAAGTACCCTAACCATGAGATAAAGACAGTCCAATTTTGAAAAAAAGGTATTCTAGAGTTTGGTACCCTAGCTACTACAGAAAGATATGTTTCTAATCCTCCAGTAGCCTAACCATTGTATGAAGTCAGTGAAATGAAACCTACTCATAAGCCAGGTACCCTAAGCTATGTCAGTAATGATGAAATACTGTAATCATGAAATAAATTTTGTGAAATTTTAAAAATATTGTACAGTTTGTTATGCTAGAGTACTACAGAATGATATACTATCACTTATCCTGAAGTATCCTAAACATTGCAGGAAGTCAGTCCAATTCCAAGCTAATCCTGACGTAACTACCCTAAGCTATGTCAGTAATGATAAATACCCTAAGCATGAGATAAAATCAGTAAAAGTGAAAAAATATTCTTCAGTTTGGTACCGCAAAGTACTACAACGTTTTATATTGTCACTAATCACCTTAACCATTGCATGGTAAGTGCAATTCCAAGCTTTCCTTATCCTAAGTTCCCAAAGCCATGTCATTAATCACAAAGTACCAAAACCATGACATTATGTAAGTGAAATTGTAAAAATATTCTACAGTTTGGTACCCTAAACTACTACAGAATTATATATTACCCTTCATCATTGATTACCCTAATCATGGCATTTGGTCAGTCCGATTCCGACCTATCCCGAAGGTAGGTACCCTAAGCTATGCCAGTAATGAGGAAGTACCCTAAGCATAAGATGAAGACAGTGCAATTTTAAAAAGTATTCCACAGTTCGGTACCCTGAACTAAACCAGAATTATATAGTGTCAATAATCCTCTGGTACCCTAACCATTAAATAAACTCAGTCTAATTGAAACATAGTCATAACCTACATAAGCTATGTCAGTAATCATGAAGTACCCCAAACATGAAATAAAGTCAGTGAAATTGATAAATTGTTCTAGATTTTGGGAAACCTAAAGTATTAGAAAAAATATATTGTCCCTAATCATCAGGTACCCTAACCTATGGACAAAGTGAATGCAATTCCAAGCTCTCCTTAACCTAAGTACCCTAAACTATGGTAGAAATAACGTATGTACCCTAAGCTATGTTACCAATCATGATGTACCCAAACCATGACAAATATTGGTACCGTAACTATTACAGAATTATATATTGTTAGTAATCTTCCAGTAGCCTAACCATTGCATAAAGTCAGTGCAATGAAAACCTACTCGTAACCTAGGTACCCAAAGCAGTGTCAGTAATGATGACGTACCATAATCATGACATAGACTTAGTGAAACTTAAAAAATATTCTACAGTTTCCTATACTAAAGTACTACATAATTATATACTCACACTGATCATGAAGTATCCTAACCACTTGAGGAAGTCAGTCCAATTCCAAGCTAATCCTAACGTAACTACCCTAAGCTATGTCAGTAATGATAAAGTACCCTAAGCATGAGATAAAACCAGTAAAAGTGATGAAATACTCTAGAGTTTGGTACCCCAAAACACAACAACATTTTATATTGTGAGTAATCATGGAGTACCTTACCATTGTATAGTCAGTCTAATTCCAAACTTTCCTAAACCTAAGTTCCTAAGCTATGTCGGTAATCATAAAATTGCAAATTTTAATTAGTAAATTAAATTTTTATTAGTTAATACCTTACCTAACAGACGATAGCTATTGTCCGGCGCCAGCCGGTCCCGCCAAACGCCAGAAAAAGACATCCTGAGTTTCACCTCCGGCCGGACCGGTACACTCCAATCCACTCGCCAGGTGGCCTAGTTCCTGCTTTACGTCATAGCATCTTTTTCGTCCCCAAATTAGGTAATGGAAGCTGAAAAGCGGGGAAGGCCGGGTGGGAATCTCCCGTCTGTTAGGTAAGGTATTAACTAATAAAAATTTAATTTACTAATTAAAATTTGCAATTTCATTGCGTTAATACATCTTACCTAACAGACGATAGCTAGAATAACTACCCAGTGGAAGGAGGGCAGCTTCCTCAGGACTAGAAGGAACTCTATAAATAGGCACGTAACCTCTGGCCCGGATAATAAAGAAGCTCAAAAACTGCTCCTTAAGTTACCGAGCAGTGCCACTTCTCCCCCCCCCCTTTTTCTGCTCTGAGAGGAGGAAGAGAGAAGAGTTCAGTCCTAGAGATTCCATTGAGACCGTAAGAGTGGAATAAAGGTTTCATACTCATTGCCTCAGGCAACCTAGTAAAAAACCTTAACTATTATGTACATTATTTACAAAATAGGAGCCTAGAAGGTTCATTGGTGGATCTGCTGTGCAGCCACCACTGGACCTAGATGAAAAAGCTCCGAATCTGCCCACGCCACATCTTTAAGATAGAATTGAGTAAAGGTGTTGTGGGATTTCCAGTGGCATGCAGCTAAGATCTGGGGCCTGTAAATCGAAGCCTTCGTTCTGCTAACTAATTGGTTAACCCTAAGTTAGCAAACTCTTGTGTAAATCAAAACCTTAGTTAGTTAACTCTTGGTTACTTTTTCGTAAAAAACCCTCAAATTTAACGAGAACTCAGACCCTCTTGTTAACTGTTAGTTGATTTAAAATGTCTGTTCTTTAATTCCAAATAAATATAAAGTTAACATGGCGGTGTAAGACAAAATTACTGAATATTGTACTTAAAGGTAATGTGAATAAAAATGGTAATTTACATTGAAGTTTGTTGAGTGAGTGATGCATTTCCATAAACATTTATAAATTGAAGAGGATCTCCACTAATATCTATTCATGAGATGCCTAAACAATGTAAGATAAATATCACATTTTCTTAAAATATTTGATCAATTTTTCCCAGATAGTATCTCACAGGTTTGAGATGCTTAGGCTTTTTTAGTGATTACATTTTTACTCATATTTTATGTTTACACCTTTTACCATTTCATTTACTTTCATACATATATATAAATACTTGTCACGTTTAATCTGCCCTGCTGTAAGCAACACAGTAATGGGGGTACTTATTGATCTTTTTCCACAGCATTTTACACCTTAGCCCACCAGAAAATCAAAAATTATTTTTGCAAAAGTAAAAGTCCTCTAAAATTAACTTCACTTTAAGTTTTAACCTTAATGTCATCGTCTCTACTAGTTGCAAAGCCTAACAAAACTAATGGGATCAAGCTACGGTATGGCCACATTAACCTAATCTATGTTGCTATGTTAGCTTATTGGAAATATATCTCAGTCTGCTCAGTGTAGAGTATGTGAAATGTTAAACTATATACTTTTATTGAGGTGCTCCTAATCTCTCATTATACCAGTATGTAAAAAATATTTTAGATCTATATCAATATGTTATGGAATAAAACATGTAAAACCCCTCTCCCCCTCTCTATCTGCCTAATAAGGCACTATGGTATTGATCATTGTTACACACAACCATGCAAGTAACCCAACACAGCCACACATTTACTCTTTCGTTACCAAACGAAAGCATAATGTAACGAAAACATAAAGAGTGCTTTCTATTTACCCACTGAATTCTTTCGTTAATATGTCATTATATTGTCGTTAAGTATTGGTTAGTTTGCCATTTAACGAATGCTTCGATTTACAGGCCCCTGGTCTAGCGAAATGCCACCCTGAAAGGCTTTTGAAGCCGCGAAGGCTCTAACGTCATGCGCCTTCACCTGATGAAGGGTTAGAGACTCCTGATCTGATAGATCGTAGCAAAGGGTAACCGTCTGCTTGATCCAAGATGAGATCGTAGCAGGAGAAATATCCTTCATGAAACCCTTTTTGAAGGAGACAAAAACCAGCTCCTTTCCTTGTCTGAGATCTTGAGTCTTGTCCAGATAGTAGCGCAAAGCTCTGACTGGGCAGAGTGACCTGTCTTCCTTCAAGGATTTGTCCAGAGTAGGAGCCAGGGCTGGTATAACCACTGGAGCCACGCACTCTGGACCCTCTTTTGCTAAGTGATTTTTAGCCAAAAAACTTGGTGAAGGCTAAAGGGACACCTTGGACCAGTCAGCTTGGTGTCTAATATTTTTGTTCAGCCAAGCGTGTATTTCACTCCTACGCTTTCCAGAACCCAGAGCGAGGAGGAACACCGTCTTAAAGGTCAGATGTTTTAAAGAGGCCTTTCTGAGAGGCTCAAAAGGAGCTTTTGTGAGCTGATGTAAGACCAGAGAAAGATTCCATGAAGGAATTCCTCGTCTACCCTTTGGTCTATCTCTATGAAAACTGTCCAAAAGGCGGGTTAAGTTTTCATCTTTACTCACATTCAAAGAAGAATTGCCCAATTTGTCTGCAATGGCTGATCTGTAACCATCAATGGTACTGGGTTGGAGATTCTTCTCCTGGAAAAGATGCAGGAGAAAATCTGCTATCTGTTTGACAGATGGAGACCTGAAGTCCACCTGACTTGATTCACACCATCTGACAAAAACGGCCCACTTTGCCTCATAGACTGTTCTGGTTGAACTTCTTTGAGGAGCCTCAATTCGTGACGCCACTGGGCTAGAGAACCCTTGCTCTTTGATAGCCGCGGCTCTAGGAGCCAGGCGTGTAGGTTTAGGTTGGTCAGATTCCTGTGACGTGCCTTGTTGAACGGCTGTGTCACTAGGTCGGGATGGTTGGGTAGGCAAAGAGGGATCTGAGACGACAGTTCCACCAGGTCCCAGAACCATGGCATGTTGGGCCAACCCGGAGCTATTAGGATCACTCTCTTGTAAAGATGGTCCGACAGTTTGCTGACCACCTTGCCCAGTAACGATACTGGGGGGAAGATATACATGTCCAGGTTTTCCCAAGAGACTGTCAGGGCGTCCACTGCCCAAGCCCTGGGGTCCGGCACTGGAGACACATACTGGGCTAGTTTGCAATTGTACTTTGTTGCAAACATGTCCACCTGGGGACGGTGCCAGGTCTGAGTCAGGAGGTCGAAGACCTCCTGGTGAAGGGACCATTCTGTCTGAATGACTTGGCCTTGACGAGACAATTTGTCTGCAATCACATTCAGACGACCAGGGATGTGCCTGGCCCTTAGGACTACCTGTCTCAGATTGCACCAACACAGGAGTCGCCATAGCAGGGGACAAAGTGAGCCTGGCCTCATACCTCCTTCCTTGTTGATGTATGCCACAACCGTGGTGTTGTCTGTGGCAACTAGAACTACTTTGCCTTGTACCAAGGACTGGAATCTTTTCAAGGCTAGTAGGACCGCTTTTAGTTCCAGGAAATTTATGTGAAGATGACTTTCTGGAACTGACCAATCGCCTCTTGCTGTGACGTCTCCTAAATGAGCACCCCAGCCTTCTTTTGAGGCGTCGGTAAAGATCTGAACGGCATGACTCAAGGGATGTAAAGGTTGCCCTGTCAAGACATTTGCCTCCTTGGTCCATCATAGAAGGTGCGGGTGAAGTGACCTTGGCACAGGAATCTCCTTTTCCAGGGATTCCGGAACTCTCCAATGTCGTTTTAGGTGCCACTGGATGGGTCTCATGTGGAGTCTCCCCAGTGGAACCTGTTTTTCCGTCGCTGTAAGCAGGCCTATCAGGGACATAAATTTCCTGACTCGGCAACTTGGCTTGGATAGGATGGATTCCAACTTTTGGAGAATCGACTCCCAACGGTTCTGAGTCGGTAAGACCAGTCCTTGGAAGAGATCGTACTTGTAACCCACGAACTCGAAAGTCTGTTTGGGTTCTAGTTCTGACTTTGGGAGGTTGACTATCCAACCCAACTCCTGGCAAAGGGCGAGGAGGGATTGAGTGCCCTGGTGGCAGGATTCTTTGGTAGGGGCTCGAATCAACCAGTCGTCTAGGTACTGGTGGATCCTTATACCCCGGGATTGAGCCATTAACTTGACCTCTTTGACCACACAAGTGAACTCCATTGGAGCTGTGGAGAGGCCAAAGAGAAGGGCCCGGAACTGATAGGACTGATTTTGGAAATGGAACCTGAGATATTTCCGGGATGTCACATGGACTGGAATGTGGAAATAGGCGTCGCTGAAATCCAGCGATGTCACCCATTCCCCTTGTTGCAGGGACAACCGAATTGTTTCTGGGGTTTCCATTTTGAATGTTTTTACGCTAGTATAGGGATTGGTGCTTGATCTTTCAATATCGATCGATCATCCCACGGAACTGCCGATATCGACACATACTACCAGTATTTTAATATCGAAATAACATACACCAAACAGACAACATTTAAAAAAATGCTAATTTTACAGCTTAAACGTATATTTATTGCATAAAATCTTTAAAAGACACAGTTTCAACTAACACAAAACGGGGTCAAGTCTGCTGTCATCTTTGTTTACATTGTCAGTGACCTACTTCCGGTTTCACGGAAGAGATACAAAACCTGGGAAGATAAAACTGTTGTTTTTTATATAACTTTTGTTACTTTTGTTTATATTTTCTATTGCAGAAATGTATTTTTGGTGGATAAATAGCATGTTTTAATTATTTCTTGAATTAATATGTGCAGGTTTTCAAAGAACTTGTATTATCGCCCACGGCTTACGTTTATGGTCCCGATATTGAAATATCGATCGATCCACTAACCTAAATTTTCATTCGATATCGATCCTCAACATGGCACTCGATCCCTACACTATTTTACGCTCAAAAATTTGTTTAGAGCACTGAGGTCCAAGATTGGTCACCATTTCTGGTTTGGTTTTGGAACTATGAACAGTCGGTTGAAGAAGGCTAGAGATGTTCGAACCCTCACCATCTCTACTGCCTCCTTTTGCAGTAAGGCCTGCAAGGCCTGTTTCAGGTAGAGGTTCCTGAGGGGGTTTGCATAGCCACTGACTATCAACGGATCTCTGACTAGATTTGGTCTGACCTTGAATGGGAGAATGTAGCCGTCCTTCAAAATGGACACTACTCTCGGATTTGCACCCAGGAGGGACCACCTTTGCCAAAACTTTTCGAGGCGTCCCCCTATCTGATGAACATTGACAACATTGAGGGCATTTGGAACAACCGGGGCAAAAACGCAATGATCTACAGAAAAAGCATCTTTGACAAACTTTATTTCTTGTTTCATTTTTAATGAGGGACTTGTGTCTTTCTTTTGTGACTGCCCTCTCACGCTTACAAAAGGTACAGGACTGGCAACAGGACATAACACAGCTTGTTGAACAGACACAGAAAAGTTTTGTCTTTCCACATTTAACACAATTTTGTTTGGCCGGGCTACTGCCACCGGACTGAGAACACAATAATTGTCATTTATACTGCCCCTGATCCCTAGGAGGGCGGGTACCGCGTCCGGGCTGACCTCCCCTGCCTCTGCCTCTTGCTCTACCGCGTCCTCCAAATGACTTCCAAGCCGGCATGTCTTTTCCGGTGGGGTTTCCGGTATGAGAGGTATCTTGACCTGGTTTCCAGCTAGTAGAGTAAGGCTGGTATCTGGCTTGTTGTCGTTTTTGATTTCCGGCGAACCCACCACGGCCCGGACCGGGCTGGTGAGTACGCTTAACAGTTTCAAACTGAGCAATTTCATCTTCTGCTTTGCGGATTACCGCATCCGGGAACAGAGCATGGGTATTCAAAGGACAATTCCGCAGGGCGGAAAAGGTGTCTGGTTTTATACCTAGCTTCAAATGATCCAGATAAGAGTCTCGACGCACTAGGGTGAGATTGGCCATCTGAACAAAAGTAAAGTCAGAAAGATGTTGGAGGGATTTTCCGACCGCAAAACTCACATTCTGATTGAATGATGTTAGATAGTGAAGTTCATCCAACGCGGCCTGAGCCTTGGGAGATGATTTGCCCTTTCCAAGTTCACTCTGTAAAACTTTTAACTGTTCCTGGACACTGTCCTGTATTTTAGTAATACAACGGTTGAATCCTGCAGATTGGTTGCATATATAGCTAGTCTCTTTGGCAGCCTTTTCCCATTTTCTGAGCGTGTCCTGAGCAATGGGCCGGGAAGAAGGTTGAGAAGTAGTAGCAGAGGGTTTTGCAATGCGGGCAAAAGCACTATTAAGTTTCGCCGCATCATTCGGCCAAGTTGTAACATATTTTCCAGGTCTGGAGATGTCCTTGGGCTCTGCCGGATGTATCCCATACCACCTAGCTTGTGATTTAGGGGGACGGAGATAGTGGTCCATATGTAGACCCCCGGGTTTTGTAGATTTTGAAGGGTAGCCTTCAATGAGTACCAGATTCAAATTCTCCAACTTTTTACATAACCAATCCTCCGGGGGGAGGTTGACGGATACCTTTCCTACTGGCTGTGATCTATGACCTATCCACGGATTATCAGCCCTGGAAGAAGGAGAATATTCTAAATCCGGGATGTGTGACCATCCAATAAAGGCGCGGACGCCTCTCACTGTCTCCCTGTAGTTTTGGTCCTCGCTCATAGCGCGGTCACTTTCAACACTTTCAACATTGTCTTGATCTGGCTGATCCTCCAGTTCTGACAATTCGCCCTCTTCAACATGAGTAGGTGGAGAAACATTCCGGGCAGACACTGACAGAGGTTCAACACCTTGGTCATAAGACACCGGGCCGGAAGAAGTAGGTCCAGCAAAAACCGGTTCCGGGTCAGGGTCCTGGTATAACTGTTCCAGAGGAGACACCATATCCATATTAGAAGCACTTTGAGTTCTATCCGGACCAGAAGCCGGGGCGGCTTGGCCGGAAGGAACTGAAGTCAAGAGGAAAGGGGCTTGAGAAATTGATCCGGCAGGTGCTTGATGAGAAACCGGTGCTTTCACCGGGGAGAAAGATGGCTGAGAAGCTGGACGATGTCCTAGAGTTAATAGAGCTTCTAGACGAGCCATGCGAACTGACCACTTTTCATCCAGTTCTTGGAGGTCTTTCCGGAAGGATGGTTGTGGTAAAGCAAGGTCAGAAGAAGGTTCATGAGTAGAAACAGAAGGCTCTACGTCCTGCGAATCTACTTGGCCAACTGACAAAGCTCAAGTACACACAAAAAGGATTGATATAATTATCCACAAAATAGAAAGTTTTAGAGAAAACACAACTTCAAAACTCGCGCCAAACGAAAAAGATGCTATGACGTCACGTCCCTCTGGCGAGTAAAGCAGGAACTAGGCCACCTGGCGAGTGGATTGGAGTGTACCGGTCCGGCCGGAGGTGAAACTCAGGACGTCTTTTTCTGGCGTTTGGCAGGACCGGCTGGCGCCGGACAATAGCTATCGTCTGTTAGGTAAGATGTATTAACGCAATGAAATACCCTAATCACGAGATTAAGTAAGTGAAATTGTAAAATTATTCTACAGTTTGGTACCCTAAATTCGTACAGAACTAGAGGAATGCTTTTGCTAAGAACAGCGAAGCGTCCCTAAAAGTTTAAAATGCTTTGTGGTTTCCATAGCGGGGGGGACTGACCGGCTATTTAGATTCTCCGCATATGCTTTCCCAATACCTCTTAATACATTCTGAAGCCATAAAAGCAACAATAAAGGAGAAAAAAAGGCAAAAACTCCAAAGCAACTATTTTATGACCCCAGTTTGACTCATAGGGGGGTCGGGGAATAAAACTGACCGGCTATTTAGACTCTCCACATATGCTTTCCCAATACCTCTTAATACATTCTGAAGCTATAAAAGCAACAATAAAGGAGATATAAGGCAAAACTCAAAATCAGCTATTTTATGACCCCAGTTTGACCCATAAGGGGGGGCTGTGGGGTAAAACTGGCCGGCTATTTAGACTCTCCACATATGGTTTGCCAATACCTCTTAATACATTCTGAAGCTATAAAAGCAACAATAAAGGAGATATAAGGCAAAAACTCAAAATCAGCTATTTTATGACCCCAGTTTGACCCATAAGGGGGGGCCGTTGGGTAAAACTGGCCGGCTATTTAGACTCTCCACATATGGTTTGCCAATACCTCTTAATACATTCTGAAGCTATAAAAGCAACAATAAAGGAGATATAAGGCAAAAACTCAAAATCAGCTATTTTATGACCCCAGTTTGACCCATAGGGGGGGCCGTGGGGTAAAACTGACCGGCTATTTAGACTCTCCACATATGGTTTCCTATTACCTCCCAGTACATTTTATGGCTCTACTTAAGAAGATAATAGGGGGGGTTGACCTAAATTTAAGGCTGTCGGATTGGAAGGTGTCAGAAAATCACTCATAAATGAGACATTTTTCAAGGGATTGCTCCCAAAATGTAATGAGCTCGTATTTTCGATAGTATGAACAGGTGTGTCAAATTATAAGGCTGTGTAGCAAATAGTTTTTCCTGAACTGCGATGACAGGGGTGGGGGGGTGTACATCAAAAAATTGTTTTTGATCATGTGACCTTCATAAAGGTCAAAGGTCAAATTTAAGCATGCAGAAAAGTTTTCCCACGCCTAAGGTATATAACAGCCAAATATGGTTTGAAACCTTCTAATAATAAGGGAGATATTCAAGGGAGACCATAATGTGGCGGCGGCGGCGAGGAAACTGACGTGAAAACAAATAGCGCCCCTTAATTAGTCATCGATTACCATAATCATAATACTATCAGTACAATTCCGACCTGATGGCAGCGTAGGTACACTAAGCTATGTCGGTAATTGTTGAAGTACCCTAAGCATGAGATCAAGACGGTTCAATTTTAAAAAGGTATTCCACACTTCGGTACCCTAAACTAATACAGAATTATATAGTGTCACTAATCCTCTAGTACCCTAACCATTACATAAGGTCAGTCCAATTGAAATGTAGTCATAACCTAGGTACCAGCCTAAGCTATGTCAGTAGTCATGAAGTACCCGAAACACAAGATAAAATCGGTGAAATTGATTAAATATTCTAGAGTTTGGGAACCCCAAACTGTTAGAAAATGAGATATTGTCACTAATCATCAAGTACCCTAACACAAGTACCCTAAACTATGTTACAAATAAGCTAAGTATCCTAAGCTATGTTAGTAATCACGAAGTACCCAAACCAGGAGATAAGGTCTGTCTAATTGGAAGATATCCTTAGGCAAGATACCCTAAGCTATGTTGGTAAACAATGGGTCCATTGACCAACTTTGCTGTAGCTTGTGATCTAGGAACTTTTAGAAAATTGACATTTGCTGTCATGTTTGGAGTCAGGCCGATTGTAGGACAAAAAGTACCTGGACAAAAAGAACTGGATACAGGAAAAAGCTATTTGGACAAAAAGTACCAGGCATAGGAGAAAAAGTACCCGATTTTATAAAAAAAAGTTTTTCAATCATATATAATTTATCTGTGCATTTTATCATATATAATTTATGTGTGTATTTCACTTTATATCTATATTTTCATGTGTTTCATTTTCTGTGACATTAACTGAAGTCCTAGGGGAGGGGCTTCCCTGATTTTGGTATCATCGAAAAACTAACAATTTATTTCAGCTTTGTCTCACATAAAGCCTTGAAAGCATGAAGGGGGTAAATAGAGTCATTTCAATTAAGCAAAATAGTTATTGTTAAATGCAATCAAGCTTAAAGGAAATGCTTTGGTGTGACCTGAAAGGTGATAGGTGATTGTAATTCTGAATGATTTCAAAGCTTCTGGACCTGCTCAGTGAGATTACAATTCTTTTTAAGTCTGCTCAGGAAGATTTGAGTAGATAATTCACATAGAATAATTTAAAAAGCCCCGAGCATAGATTAAGGAAATGACAGTGCTCAGGAAGATTAGAGTAGATAATTCAGAAAAAATAAGGGAGTAGGGCATACCATTAGACTGGATTAAGTTTGAGAGCTAATGTATGTGTAAAAATGTGGTAAAAGTAATACAACTAAAATGGACATGTGTTATACTAATAAATGTTGGTATTTGTTTCAAATAAAGATATGAAGTACTTTTTCTCCTATGGTGCAGTTCTTTTTCTTCAGGTACTTTTTGTCGTAGTAATTTTGAGGCCGGTTCTTTTTGTTCAGGTTCTTTTTTGTTCGTACCCCAGTAAGGCCATGTGACCCTGTTTCCTGCTACCAAAAATGTAGCAAGAACCAATTATCAAGCCAAATATAGTGGGTGATTTTATGGGTGAGCCTGAATAGATATTTAAATTTGAACAACAAATGAATAAAATGACTTTTTACATGATTGAACAAAATTTAAACAGCATTGATAAAGCATATTATCTTTGGAGCTTAGGTATTCTAATTAATTGGATTAATTAATTGTTATTAAATCCAAATAAGTTAATTTCTTGAGAAAGTGGTGTTTTCTGTTACCTTATATGGGTAGATGTCCATTTAACACTTAACATTAAGTATTTGAAAATTATGATTTTCCACTTACATTACTGCAGTACTCTATAGAGAGCTATGTCTAGGTCTCAGCTATGTCAAGATTAAGTACCGTATTTATCCGAATTAACGCCCCCTCCCTATTAGTCGCACCCCCCTCCTGTCTACTTTTGCAAAGTTCATATTGTGGGGTTTTATATCCCTCTCAACAGGCAGCACCTTTGCGATTCTGGGATTCCGAAAAATGATGCGCTTTAGTACTTCCCCAATCAAATACCGCTTACGAGAAACAAGAAAATCATAACAAAAAATGACAATTTGGATCACAGACACTTTAAAATGTGTGAAAAACGAGGTAAAAGTTTATAATTTCTTCAGATATAAGGTTTGGTTTTAAAAGTTTAAGCTTTCCCGCCATAATACATGCTAGCAAGCGAGATCAAGGCTGTGTCCATTATCGCCATTGCCACTGGACTCGAGAGTTGATTTTTTTTATGTTTAATAGTAGCCCCCCCCCCCCTTTTTCAAAAAATGCATCAACCCCGGGGCGTTTATTCTAGGGCTGCAAGCGAGCCCGAAAATGCGCCTCGATTCCTCGTTTTGGAAGAATCGACTCGGACTCGGTGAATCGCTTGATTATCGCCCACGAAATAAACTGCTTCATATTTTGACACATCACGCCTTATAAAATGGTTACAATGCACACAACAGGAAAGAATTTTGATATTTTACTGACTTTTGGGAAAAGGATGCATATATAATGCAAAATATAGAAAACTTTAACCATCTTTATATTACGAGATTTGAGACGTCTTCCAAATACGTTACAATAAAATGCCGTCTTCTAAAACATTGTTACACAAAGAATTGAAGTTTGTAAATACTTAAAATATAAAATACCGAAACGGAAATGCCTTATATTAGCAATATATATAAATATATTCATATATTTAAAGAAATAAATTAAATTTTGTAGTAGATTTTATGTGTATGTTTAGTTGTTTTCGAAGACCCGGTTTACTTTTCTTGCCTCGAGTATTGAACTGATTCGTTTCGTTTCCGAGTAACCGAAGAATCGTTGCAGCCCTAGTTTATTCGGATAAATACGGTAAGTGAAATTGTAAAAATATTCTACAGTTTGGAAAAAATAAACTGCTACAAAATTATATATGACCATTAATCATCGATTACCCTAATCATAGCATACATTACAATTACGACCTGTCCCTAACCTAGGTACCCTAAGCTATGTCAGTAATCATTATGTACCCTATGTATGACATAAAGACAGTCCAATTTTGAAAAAAGGTATTCTAGAGTTTGGTACCCTAACTACTAAAGAAATAGATATTGTTACTATTCCTCCAGTAGTGTAACCATTACAGGAAGTCAGTGAAATTAAACCTACTCATAACCTTGGTACCCTAAGCTATGTCAGTGATGATGAAGTACTGTAATCATGACATAAAGTTAGTCAAATGTTACACATATTCCACAGTTCGCTACACTAAAGTACTATAGAATTATATACTGTCACCAATCATGAAGTATCCTAAACATTGCAGGCAGTCAGTCCAATTCCAAACTAATGCTAACGTAAGTACCCTAAGCTATGTCAGTAATGATAAAGTACCCTAAGCATGAGATAAAATCAGTAAAAGTGATAAAATATTCTGGAGTTTGTTACCGCAGATTACTACAAGTTTTTATATTGTCACTAATCATGAAGTACATTAACCATTGCATAGTCGGTGTAATTCCAAGCTTTCCTTATCCTAAGTTCCCTAAGCTATGTCTTTAATCACAAAGTACCCTAACCACAATATTAAGTAAGTGAAATTGTGAAAATATTCTACAGTTTGGTACCCTAAACTACTACAGAATTATATATTACCATTAATCTTTGAATACCATAATGATGGCATTCGGTCAGTCCAATTCAGACCTATCCCGAATCCAGGCAATTCCAAGCATTCCTTAACCTAAGTACCCTAAGCTATGGTAGAAATAACCTATGTACCCTAACCTATGTTAGCAATCATGATGTACCCAAAGCATGACAAATATTGGTACCCTTACTACTACAGAATTATATATTGTTAGTAATCCTGCAGTAGCCTAACCATTACATAAACTCGGTGCAATGAAAACCTGCTGGTAACCTAGGTACCCCAAGCTATGTCAGTAATGATGACGTACCATAATCATGACATATACTGAGTCAAATTTTTAAAATATTCTAGAGTTTCCTATGCTAAAGTACTACATAATTATATACTGTCACTAATCTTGAAATATGCCAACCATTGCAGGAGGTCAGTGCAATTGCAAGCTAATCCTAACGTAAGTACCCTAAGCTATGTCGGTCATCATAAAATACCATAATGACAAGATGAAGTGAGTGAAATTGTAACAAGAGGGTCACAGATGCCCCAAAAGGCGGGTTGCACAGGCAGAAATAAGGTTAGCAACTGCTGTAATTACATTTAGAAAAGAAGGAAAGAAATGTTAGGTTACCCAGTTAAGGTGAATGTGTAAGACATGCTAAGAAACGTAAAACTTGTAATCTAGGTTACATAATTGTATATGCTATAAACGGACAAACGAAAGGATGGAATTACACCAACTGATGGTGGTGCATCTCCCTGTCAAGTTTGAATTAGACTGGACAAAGCATTTTCGAGATAGAGTCCAGAGACTGCTGGACAGAAAAATGGACAAAAAACAGACAAACGCACAGGAAAATGAACAAACAAACAGACAGAACTAGAAAAAGGTTTTTGCTGACAAAAACGAAGCAGCCCTGATGAAAAAGTGTGAAGTAAGCCGTAAAAGATATCAAGATATGCATCACAAGGAATAGAAAATGTAAAGTTTAGTGCATTGTGTATGTTACCATATTTAACAAATGAAAGAACGACCAGAGCTTGACGGAAGAGAAATTGTAGGTGTGAAATTTACTTCTCAAAAGAACGTATGTCCGATGTGTAGGAAAAATGCCTCCTAGGAAATGTACCTCCTAGAAAGAATGCCTCCTGAATATTTTGTGACCAGGAAAAAAACCTCCTAAGAAAAAAAGTTCTTTCAAGTATTATAACACTACAGGTTCACATTACAACTTCAGAGGCATCTTCATTTTTCCACTTGAGTCTTATAGTCGCCAATGCCTGTCAAAAACTCACAGTCTTTTACCCATTTTGCTTAGCTGTACAAAGGTACGTAAGTTTCTCTTGTAAGGTTTTGCTGGTGCTTCTCACTGTTTTGGCTGGCTGCTCATCCCTGGCTTCCATTAACATGTTTTTGATATACGTTATAGGTTCATATGTAACATGTTTACAGGTTGAAATAACTTTTTTTCCTCAGGAGGCATTTGTTCCTAGTCACAAAATATCCAGGAGGCATTCTTTCTAGGAGGCATTTTTTCCAGGAGGCATTTTTTCTGTGAGGCATTTTGTCCAGGAGGCATTTTTTTCCCAGATTCTGTATGTCCTACATTCTTTGGTAATGTTCTCGGAGAAGAGGTCTTGAGTGAAAGGGTACATTGACCACAGACATTTTTGTTCAAAATGTCATTAGTATCAGACTTAAGTATAAAACACTAATTGAATGCAGTGAACTTGTGCTTCAACTAAAAACTTAACAAAACCACTAATAAAATCCAGTAAACCAAAGTGCCTTAGAGTTTTTGTTCAAAAGTTAATGATTTTGCTTCAGAGTTATTGCTTACAAGAAAAATCAAGTTACAAACAAGTCAAGCTATAGCTCTAGAAAAATGCTACTGGATTTATTGGGAAAAAAAGTATGAGTTTATATATTGCAATATTTATGAATGATTTAGCAAGTGAAATTAAAAATCTAGGCTTAGGAATAAGAGTAGGAGATCATGATCCATTCCACACTTCAATAATGCACAAAATTAAGACCAAACAAGTTACTGGACTTGTTGTAGCTGTGGAAAAAGTAGCCTAATAACATGTTTTAACAAAATACTGTGAACGCAATACTTTTCAAGTTATAAGTGATTTAGTGCATGACTGCAGGAATTTGAATGCATTAAAGTTTCAAAAATTCATTTCCCACTTGAGCTAAAATTAATTAAATGTAGAAGTCTAAGTGAAATGGGAGAAAGAAAACAATATACATTCAAAACAACAGCATAAATATTCCACTTTTTTTTGTTCCACTTTTGCTTCACACACACATATATATCTCTATCTATCATCTCCCTCCATCAACCCCCCCCCCCACCTCCCCCACTGAGGCCATTCTTTTTTTTCCACTTGCTTTTTATGTGCACTAAAGGGGAGTTTGGGGGGGGAGGGGGGGTTCTTTCTGCATAGAAATACTTTCCATGATATCACAGAAAAGAATTGGGGAGAAGAAGAAAGAATTGGGGAGAAGAAGAAAGGGACAAGTCATTCATTTCCACTCAGCTGGAGATACATAAAATGCTGTACAAGAGAAACTGTTTATGAGAAAGTGTTTTTTTGTTTCAGGCATCTTATATTGTGAAAGAAGTCAGGTGTATACATTTGACCAATTTACATAGTCTATGTGAGCAAGTAGGTAGATCATCAACTCCTTCTACAAAACAAAAGTTGAATCAATTGAAGCTTTTTTTTCCAAAAAGGAAAAGTTATATCCCCACGATTCCAAAAGAATGGAATCAGAAGAATGTGTTTTTTTTAATCTTCCTAAAATTGGGAATTTATATTATGTGAACACTGATCAGTTGCAATATGTTAATAACCACATCAGTGCATCATAAATTCGAAAATGTCATAACTTCATAAACTTCATAACTTCAGTGCTTCATAAATTCGAAAATGTCATAACTTCATAAACACTAAGAGATTAGGTTTGCCAGACAGCACAAATATTTTTAAGTATACATATGCCAGGTGTGGTTTTAAAAAGTGTTAAAATAAATGAGGAGGGAGCAAGAAGTATATATTTATCATGTTAACATGGCCAAAGCCTCTTAAGTACAGGAATTTTAAGTGAAATATTATACGAAATCTTACTTTACTATAATCAATGTCAAGTTAAACAGATGTTACTGAACAGTAAATCAGTTAGGGGCTGAAAATCCTCATTTTCACATCAAGATGGCCATGACTGTACTTGTATTGGAACTTCAAGGTGGAAAGAAAATAAGAATGTCCCTAATGTCATCTTTAAAAGTGTACAAAATTTAACTGAGCTCTGCTGAAGAATACGATAGCTGGAGATTAAAAACTCCATAATTTCACCGCAAGGTGACCATAACTTCATGCATATTGCGACTTTAAAGTGACCATAAAATGAGAATGTCCCTTTTGTCATCCTTTATAAGTGCATAAAGTTTACCTCAGGTCAGTTGAACAATAAGATAGCTGGAGGCTGAAACTTCATTTTTCACTGTAAGGTGACCATAACTTCATTCATATTGTGACTTTAAGGTGACCATAATATGAGAATGTCCCTTCAATATCAATATATGTTAGATATGGAAAAAGAAAAGAGCCAGACGGCTTTATTCAAATGTTATGACTTTAGGGAGGCCAAAATTATATTAACAGTTTAAGGTCACCATAAAGTCAGGATAACCCTTTGGTTTGCTATCCTTTATAGATGTGCAATGGTTAACTGAGGTCAGCCGAACAATAAGATACTTGGAGGCTGAAAACCCCCTTATTTCACTTTAAGGTGGCTACAACTCCATTCATACTGAGAGTTTAAGGTGACCATAAGTATTATTTTTATCTACTTTAATACCAGTGATAATTTCAATATAAAAAAATGAAAAAGAAAGGAGCCAGAGGATTTTATTCCAATTTGATGACTTTAAGCAGGCCATATCTCCATTAACATTTTCAGTTTAAGGTCACCATAAAGCCAGAATATTCCTTTGGCGAATCTTGATATATGTGCCAAGTTTGGTTGAAAAAAGTGAAAAACTAAGTGAACTGGAGGGCTAAAACCCCCGTTTTGGACATTAAGGTGACCTTAAGATCGCAGATACAGGGCTAAAACTTCGGCATGTGAAAGATTATCAAAAAGTAGCTGAATAAGTTATTCCAACAAAACGCCGAAATCCTAACCGTTTTTGAGATACAGACCAAGTACCCATTTTTAAAAAATTTACGAAAATAAAACGCCTGCCATTCAGGCATCTATGGTCCGATTGATAAGAAAATCCTTTCCGACCTTGGAAATTTGGTCTAGAATGTACCTGATGAATTTTACAGCACAGGTGTGTGTGGTTTTTTCCGAAACGCCATGACGGGGTGTTTTGGACTTATGCTTAAGGTTACCTTAAGTAAAGCTTAAGGTCTGCGCAAAGTATCCCAAAAATTTTTCCCGCCCCTATAGTTTTAAAGAAAGATAAGAAGGAAAGAAAAATTTGAAAGGCTAAGAAGTTATTCAAGGGAGACCATAATCCTGCGGCGGCGGCGGCGGTGATCAGTCGAACTTCAGTGAAAACAAATAAGCGTCCCTCACGGGCCGCTTAATTACACCAATTTCGAAAGGAACCTAGCTATGATGGTGAACTATATCCCTGTCAAGTATAAATTCGATTGGACAAACTGTTTTCGAGTTGGAGTCCGGAAACGAAAATGTGGACAGACAGATGGACAGACAAACGGACAAAAAACGGACAAACGGAATTTCACCAATATCGAAAGGAACCTAGCTATGATGATAATGTATGTCCCTGTGAAGTTTGAATTTGATTTGACTAACCGTTTTCAAGTTAGAGTCCGGAAACGAAAATGTGGACGGATAGATGGATGGACAGAAAAACGGACAAAAAATGAACAAACGGACAGAAAAACGGACAAACAAACAGACGAAGTTACACCGATTTCGAAAGGAACCTAGCTATGATGGTGATCTATCTCACTGTCAAGTTTGAATTCGACTGGTCAAACCGTTATCGAGTTAGAGTCCGGAAACGAAAATGTGGACAAACAGATGGATGGACAGACAAACGGACAGAAAAACGTACAAACGAACGGACGGAATTTCACCAGTTTCGAAAGGAACCTAGCTATGATGGTGATGTATCTCTCTGTCAAGTTTGAATTTGATTGGTCAAACCGTTTTGGAGTTAGAGTCCGGAAACGCAAATGTGGGCAGACGGATGGACAGACAAATGGACAAAAAACGGACAAACGAACAGACGGAATTTCACCAATATCGAAAGGAACCTGGCTATGATGCTGATCTATGTCCCTGTCAAGTTTGAATTTGATCGGACAAACCGTTTTTGAGTTAGAGTCTGGTGTAGCGCCAGATAATGTATCTCCCACAAAGTGTGTGGGGATACAAAATATGGCAAGGGAGCTGCCACATTTTGTATCCCCTGCCATATTCTATATCCCGTGGCCATATTTTGTATCCCCTTGTGTATGAACTAATCATTAGAAATTCCCTATGTTTATTATGGTTATGCAGTTAATAGCCCAATGTTTGTAATCTAAATAAATTTTTAGTTTTCAAAACCTTTTAAACGGAAAAGTTTTCATCCCAGGAAATCTCATTAGATTTCTCTCTTGGCATATTTATAATTGTTACCTAGATGAATTTGCAACCATTGCTAAGTTTTGGAAAAAACTGTGGGAAAAAGTAGAAAACAAAATTAAATTATATTCTTTGTATATGTAATGAATACACAGCATATGAGTGAATTCAACACAGTGTGAATTGTGCATTAATTCTCCATTTACAAACTTTTACAAATGTGTTTTAAGTATATAACCATCTCACTACTTTTGTAAACCATATAAATTGCAATAGTTCTACAAAGCTATAGTGAGTGGAATCGCCTCAATTTTCGCGGTCGATTATTCGTCCAATTTTCCGACCGATGATCGACCCTTAATCGACTTTTTTACTCCACTGTAAGAAAATATATTATGAAAGACTTTCCGGGATGAAGTATTTGTCAATCCGTAAGAATAACGGTGTTTCCGACATTTAGAACCTACCAAAAGCACTCACTTCCGGTAAATATGGCGGTAGACATAAACAAACCCAAATTCGTGACAAATCTCATTATTTATCAAAGGAAAGTTAAGGAAATAGCTTAAAATATAAAAAACACGTGGATATTGAGACACATAAGGAAGGGTAAGATTTAATCGATTTCTAGAAGTTGTCAGTGACCGAACGCGATTGTACCATAACGCCGACGATTAATCGAACGTTGGTCTAATCGTCCCATCACTACAAAGCTATACATATAATTTTGGAATTTTATTACAGAAAGTTATTCCTGTGTACAAGAGTCAGATAGGACTAGGTAAATGCAACTAATGCAACACAAGGCTAAGATTTAAAATGACTACCGTAAGCCTTTCTAAAATATTTGATCATATTTACTCCTCTATGTTCAGCTCAATACTGACTGACCAGAGGCCAATAAGGCTTAATGCTAATCCACTTATTAAATTGTGAACATATCAACATGACTTCCCATTGAGACTGAAGAGGCACAACAACATCAGGCCCAACAACAAAATCCAACTAACTAATCACCAACTAATCATACTTGGCCTAATGCCCCTATGTCCATGTCAATAGGAAGCCATTCTTTTTAAGTTGATTTGATACTTTGTTTACAGGTAGAATTCAGTGGATTGCACTTAATCTTTGTTGGCCTGATGGGTCAGTTTTGGGCTTAAGAATACCTGATACTGTTAGACCTTACATGTATTTTGTCTACAGTTTACCTTTAATCTTGTAAATTGTCTTCCCAATAGTTGGGTAAAATATTGTAAATATGGAGTGAATACATAATGCACATTCATTTGAATTCAATGTAAAAAGCGATATGTGAATATATAATCATTTGAAGATTCTCTATCAATTTTTGTAAGTTTTAATTTTAGAACTTTATGAATTTAATTCAAAATCTTACCTAGTTGCTATATCTTGTAAAAAAGCTTGTGAATAGGGAGTTGATACAAAAAAATGTACATACAAATCAAAATATAACTAAAATATTCACTATGGACTTTATAATACAGTTATTTCTACCATGTTAACATGGTCTAGCCAGTTCCAGCCAATTTGAAGATTTCCATGATTTATTGTTAAGGAATGAATTAATTGGTGCAAAACACTAACTTCATATTCTGTGAACACTGAATGAATGGGACAAATTGGAATTTTAAAATGGTTTTCAGTGTTACAGTTAGTATGAATTTGTATGACTTTTTATGTATAAGGCATGGTCCTGTATACTATATTGCATATAACTATATATCTTCATAACTCTACTTTACTTCCAACCCTATTCACTCTTCAAGGAATCAAATCAAAAGTTGGTCAGGCTGAGACCACTGATTAGTTTGACTTATCATCTCAAACAATGTCAACTTAATCCCTCCAGCTCTGTTTGCTATTTATATCACCCCCTTTACACCCCCTTTACACATTTTAATTGAGGGGGATACAGAATATGATGGGGATACACAATGTAGCTGTCATATTTTGTATGACCTTACAGAATATGGCAGGATACAGAATATGGCATGCATACAAAATATGGCGTTACACCGGAAACAAAAAATGTGGACGGCAGACAGACGGACGTCGGACACATCAATCTAATAGTCGGGTTGGTTACACGCAACCCGCCTAAAAATAGTCTACAGTTTGGTACCCTAAATTACTGCAGAATTATATATTGGCATTAATCATTGATTACCATAATCATAATACAGTCAGTCCAATTGCGACCTATCCCTAGGCTAGGTACCCTAAGCTATGGCAGTAATCATGAAGTACCCTAAGCATGACATATCAAGACGGTCCAATTTTAAAAAGTATTCAGTTCCGTACAATAAAGTAATACAGAATTATATAGTGTCACTAATCCTCTAGTACCCTAACCATTACATAAGGTCAGTCCAATTGAAATGTCATAAAGTAGGTACCAGCCTAAGCTATGTGAGTAATCATGAAGGACCCCAAACATGAGATAAAGTCCTCGAAATCGATAAAATATTCTAGAGTTTGTGAACCGTAAACTATTGCAAAATGATATATTGTCACTAATCATCAAGTAACCATTGGACAAAGTGAGTGGAATTCCAAGGTTTCCTTAACCCAAGTACCCTAAAGTATGTTAGAAATAACCTAAGTACCCTTAGCTATGTTTAGCAATCATGAAGTACCCAAACCAGGAGATTAAGTCCATCAAATTGGAAGCTATCCTTAAGCAACATACCCTAAGCTATGTTGATAATCATGAAGTCCCCTAAGCATGAGATTAAGTTATTGCAATTGAAATGTCATAAAGTAGGTACCAGCCTAAGCTATGTGAGTAATCATGAAGGACCCCAAACATGAGATAAAGTCCCCGAAATCGATAAAATATTCTAGAGTTTGTGAACCGTAAACTATTGCAAAATGATATATTGTCACTAATCATCAAGTAACCATTGGACAAAGTGAGTGGAATTCCAAGGTTTCCTTAACCCAAGTACCCTAAAGTATGTTAGAAATAACCTAAGTACCCTTAGCTATGTTTAGCAATCATGAAGTACCCAAACCAGGAGATTAAGTCCATCAAATTGGAAGCTATCCTTAAGCAACATACCCTAAGCTATGTTGATAATCATGAAGTCCCCTAAGCATGAGATGAAGTTATTGCAATAAAAAATATTGTAGAATTGGGTATCTGAAAGTAAATGGGTTTGTTATTCTTGAATTACTCCATTTGTGGGTAAAACTGCTGATACCTATAATTTCAGGGGACAACATAGTGATATAAAAATGTTTACAGGGCGGTTTAACACAAAAGCTGCTGTCCAAGTTAATCCCCAAATACGACCCCCCTTCTCATTTACTATGGTTGACATAGAGTGGCTCAACCTTTTCTTGACTCCCTTTCCTGAGTTGACTATTGATATAAATGTAATTTGTGTTTACTCCGTTGTTAAGTAGATTGTAGTGGATCCTGTATTATGTCCCATTGTTCCTTCAGGTCATATTGAATTCTTAAATATGGACATATGTAGGTGTTGTAAATTGTACTTTACCATTGGAAATCTCTAAAAAATATAACCTGAATATTCAATTTGGTAAGTTTACAACAAACCATTTAGCCACCCAAAAAGTCTTGTATTCTACCAAGATATA
Organism: Sabellastarte sp. h YS-2021; assembly: GCA_964017235.1. NCBI lineage: Eukaryota > Metazoa > Annelida > Polychaeta > Sabellida > Sabellidae > Sabellastarte > Sabellastarte sp. h YS-2021. The sequence goes on along the minus strand of OZ024927.1, from coordinate 51,449,563 downwards.
TACACTTGTACCTTGAGACAATTACTTTCACTTTTTCCACAAGATGTTTTGTATCTGTATGTTACCGCACAATTACAATTTTAATGCTTTCACATACAATGTATATCCAGAAAATAACATTAATAAGGACTGACCTGCCTGCCACACACTAAACTGGCACAGACAAAACAGATAACATATGCAAACAAGCACAATAGATTGACCACAGGAAGGGGGGGGGAGGGGCCATTGGGAGCAGGTGTGTAATCTGTCACAGTTTGATATTTCCAGAGCAATGCAATTGAAACAAGTGTTACGAATGTAAGGTTACCTTAACATTGTGCTTCTGTTATAAATATAATGATAAAAGAAATAAAACTACAGAAATACACAAAATAATATTATGAAGGAAAGAAAACAGTGGCTAGTGGATAAAATGTTTCTTGTTAAGTCATCTGAATGAGCTGTAAAAGTATGTAACTTTCATTTGTCTAATGCTTTAGTCTGTGTGCTACTTTACCCTTTCTTGGACCTATACTACACCTCTCCCCAACCTCTCCCACACCCTGTCCAACTGAAATTAATGGGATAGACCTCTACCCCTACCACACCCCTGAAACATGGTAAAACGTCGTAGAGGTTACAAGAAATATATACTATATGTGACCTCTACCACACCTCTGCCCCACCTCTACCACGCCTTCTCCAATTAAAATTACTGGGATCAACCTCTACCTCTACCACACCCCCCAAATGAGGTAGAGCTTGCAAGAAATATATACTATATCTCACCTCTACCACACCTCTCCCCCACCACTACCATGCCTCTTCCAATTAAAAGTACTGGGATAGACCTCTACCACACCCCCAAAATGTGGTAGAGGTTGTAAGAATATATACAATATATGACCTCTACCCCACCTCTCCCCCACCTCGACCATGACTTCTCCAATTAAAATTACTGGGATCAACCTCTACCTCTACCACACCCCCAAAACGTGCTACAGGTTGCGAGAAATATATACTATATCAGACCTCTACCAAACCTCTACCCCACCTCTACCACACCTTCTCCAACTACTACTAATGGGATAGACTTCTACCTCTACCACACCCCAAAAACGTGGTACATGTTCCAAGAAATATATACTATATCTGACCTCTACCACACCTCTCCCCCACCTCTACCACGCCTTCTCCAACTAAAATTAATGGGGCAGACTTCTACCTCTACCACACCCTCAAAACATGGTAGAGGTTGCAAGAAATATATACTATATCTCACCTCTACCACACCTCTGCCCCCACCTTCTCCAATTAAAATTACTGTGATAGACCTGTACCCCTACCACATCCCCAAAACGTGGTAGAGGTTGGAAGAAATATAAACTACATTTGACCTCTACCACACCTCTACCACGCCTTCTCCAACTAAAACTAATGGGATAGACTTCTACCTCTACCACACCCCAGAACGTGGTACATGTTATAAGAAATATATATTATATCTGACCTCTAACACACCTCTCCCCCACCTTCTCCAATTAAAATTACTGGGATCAACCTCTACCTCTACCACAACCCCAAAACATGGTAGAGGTTGCAAGACATATATACTATATCGGACCTCTACCCCACCTCTACCACGCATTGTCCAAATAAAACTAATGGGATAGACTTCTACCTCTACCACACCCCCAGAATGTGGTACCTGTTCCAAAAAATATATACTATATCTGACCTCTACCACACCTCTACCATGCCTTATCCAATTAAAATTACTGGGACAGACCTCTACCTCTACCACACCCCCAAAATGTGGTAGAGATTGCAAGAAATATATACTAAAATTAATGGGATGGACCTCTACCTCTACCACATATTCTATTTCTTACATAGCCCACCCCCCACCCCTCCCCAAATTTTCGCGGGCTCCAACATGAAGTATCAACCCTGTAGCAAGTATTTTTTCCTGAACTGTGATGACGGGGGGGGGGGGGGGGGGTGTGTGTGTGTGTGTACTTCAAAAAATAGTTTTTGATCATGTGACCTTCATAAAGGTCAAATTTAAGCATGCAGAAAAATTTTCCCACGCCTAAGATATATAACTGCCAAATATGGTTTGAAACCTTCTAATAATAAGGGAGATATTCAAGGGAGACCATAATGTGGCGGCGGCGGCGAAGAAACTGAGGCAAAAACAAAATCACATATTTAAACAAAATACTCTAAATGCAATAGTTTTCAAGTTACAACTGATTTACTCAATAGTGATAACCTCAAAGTAGCTATTACTCAGCTATGCAATGAGCTACATGTCTGAATTTTTACTATGTTATAGCTGACCCAAAAGTAGGTGAACAACATATTTAAGCAAAATACTGTAAATGCAATAGTTTTCAAGTTACAACTGATTTACTCAATAGTGAGAACCTGAAAATAGCTATTGCTCAGTTATGCCATGAGTTATAGGTCTGTAATTTCACTATGGTATAGCTGACCCAAAAGTAGGTGAACAACATATTTTAACAAAATACTCCAAATGCAATATTTTTCAAGTTACAACTGATTTACTCAACAGTCAGTGTTACATATATTGGACACTATATTAGTACATTGTATATTACATATATTAGGCACTATATTAGTGCATTGTTTAATTTAAGCTTTATGTTTATACATTGTCATAAAAGATAATTGTGTTGTTGGTTCTTTTGTGTGTTGACATTTAAAGTAAGGGAGTTATTGATTTTTGTGTTTTAGTGTTTATTGATCTGTTCACAGACTGGGGGAAATCCCCCCCCCCCCACTCAGTGGTTATGTTAGATTTGGGGAAACCCAATTGCCAGTAGTTTCTAGAACTTCCTCATTTGGCCTAGATGGCTCAATCTTCTTTTGAGTTGGTTCTGTACAATTCCAGAGGAATCCGTGAATGTATATAAGGAATGTACATCTGACCACAAAAGAACTTTGTATTCGCTGGCTATAAGGAGAGCTATTGTGTTTTGGAATATAATATAACTTGTGTTGCTGTGAACTTTTACTGGAGTGAACTAGATACATTGTCTGGACAGATTTATTGCACTTTGGATATTTTTGGATATTGTACAGTTATATAACAGAGAGTGGATTTACTGCATTTTGGACATTGTCCATATCTTGGAGCAGACAGTACAATTGTGTTAACTCTCTAAAAATCTCCAGACAGACCTTCTGTGTGACTGGATATATAAAGGATAGCAGGACAAGCACCTTTTGTGTTGTTGAGTGTGGGACGGGTCACAGGATATAGATATCCGTGTGCGAGTGAACGCTGGACAGATCACGGGACAGACCACAGGACATTGGACAGATCACAGAATATACCACAGGACGGATTACAGAACAGATTGCGGGATACGGCAGATAAACTTATTCTTAATCTCAGTGGTCAGGTCAGCTAGATCTTGTTATTGTATTAGTGTGCTTAGTTAAGGGCATACCAGTTGACTGTAATCATTATTGTTGACTATTAAATAAATTTGTTAAGTTTAACTTTTTGCTTTTTCTGTTACAACTTAAAGACAACCGGTAATTGCTACCGTGCTTGCCCGTGACCGTAACAGGAAAATTGGGGGCTCGTCCGGGATCCAACCATTTGATTACAGCCATTTGATCAACCGTTCAATTAACATTTTGAAAGTCCATTTGATTTAGTAATTGGTTACAGTCAACAGTGCTCAAAATGGCTAGTGCTAAAGAGTTTGTACAGTCACCATCTATGGAAGTTCTAGAAACTTTTAAAAAAGATATGTTAATGCAGATAGCACAAGAGTTACAGTTAGAGGTGAAAAGGTCAACACGTAAACATGAACTTAAAAGGCTTATTGTTGAACAGTTGGTTGATGAAGATGTTTTACCTGATAGTTGTTTAGAAGTGTATAAGCCTCTACCGATGGAACCTTCTGGGCAATATGAGATCAGGCGATTAGAAATTGAAAGAGAGTTAAGACTTAAAGAGCTTGAAGCTCAACAGCGAAAAGAAGAGCTTGAAGCTCGACAAAGAAAAGAAGAGCTTGAGGCTCGAAAAGAAGAGCTTGAAGCTCAAAAATACGAAAAAGAACTTGAGCTTAAACATGAAAGAGAAATGAAAGCTTTAGAATTAAATGCTCGTCGAATTGCCCATGAAGAGTCCATTGCTACCAAATTTGATTTGGGTAAAAATGTGCGACTGGTACCACCTTTCAATGAATCAGAAGTTGATAAGTACTTTCAACACTTTGAAAGAGTAGCTCAAAATTTGAAATGGCCTATAGACCAGTGGCCTTTATTGCTGCAAAGTGTTTTGAGGGGAAAGGCCCAGGAGGCATACACGGCTTTGCCAATTTCTGAATGTGTGGACTATAACTCTGTCAAAAATGCTATTTTGAAAGCATATGAGTTGGTACCAGAAGCATATCGTCAAAAATTCAGAAATTATCGTAAACAAGAAAGTCAAACTCATGTTGAATTTGCCCATGAGAAAGAAGTGTACTTTGACAGATGGTGTAATTCTAGGGAAGTAGGTACAGACTTTGAAAAACTTAGGCAAGTTATTTTGATTGAAGAGTTCAAAAGGTGTGTTCGTGATGACATTAAAACCTATCTAGATGAACAGAAAGTTGAAAATTTGGCAAAAGCAGCAGCTTATGCTGATGATTATGCGCTAACTCACAAGTCCACTTTCAACAAGAATAAGTCCTTTGGTCCTGCTAAAAAGTCGTATCCAGAAATAGGAAAGAAATCTGAAAATGTAGCTCCAGAAAAGAGTTCAGATAAGGGTCAAACTTCAAATCAGACTATGAGTAAGGATAGGAAACCCAGATCCTTTGCTCCTGTGTGCCATTATTGTAAGAAACCTGGGCATGTTATGTCTGACTGTTGGCTCTTAAAGAAGAGAAGAGAAAAGGAGGCAACACCCAACGCCTTTGTGTCTAGCAAGTCTAACTGGCGTTCAAATCCCAATAGAGCAGAGTCTAGTATTGGTTTAGACAAGTCTGAGATTATTAGGGAAGAGTTCAAACCTTTTGTGTCTGAGGGTTTTGTATCCTTGGAAAGTAGTTCCAGTCAGGTCCCCATTAAGATATTAAGAGACACTGGAGCTACTCAGTCCTTACTTTTAGAAGGTGTATTGCCATTGAGTATAAGCACATCTACTGGTGAGAGTGTCATTGCTCAAGGTATTGAAGGAGGCTGTGTGAACGTTCCCTTGCATAAGGTCAACTTAGTATCAGACTTAGTTACTGGTTCTGTTGTTGTGGGTACCAGGCCCACTTTACCCATTAAAGGGGTATCTTTGTTGTTGGGAAATGATCTTGCAGGTGGAAAGGTAGTTGCTGATCCTAAGGTTACTTCTAAGCCGATCACTTTGGTTAGCACTGAGAAACTAGATTGGGCCAACTCGGCGCCAACATATCCCCAGACAGGTCATCACTCACGCCACAGGTTTTGATCGGAAATTTTTTAAAACATAATTACCCATTATTATATGAACTTCAGCACATCAATCTACTCTGTTTATATCTCCCCAAGGAAGATGGTGTATCCCCAGACGCCGAATACATAACTGAAATTATATTTTCAATCTTCCTGCAATGATAACTCTAAACCTATTTTCAAAGTATTTAAATGATTGATGATTGAATGTCCATTCTAAAATAATAATCCCAAAAGAGCATATCTGTTTCTATATTTGTTGACAAATAAAATATTATTTTTAACTCAACTCATCATACTTTTCAATCTTCCTTCAAAGTATTTAAATGATTGATGATTCAATGTCCATTCTAAAATTCATAATCCCAAAAGCGCATATCTGTTTCTATATTTGTTCACAAATAAAATATTATTTAAAAAAAAATTATTTATATTATTATTTTATTATATTATTTTTAGAATTTGCAAATTGTTTTCAGTTATTCATTTCCTCTATACCTATATATGTGGTCCATATATATGCAACCTAAATATGTGACACAATCTCAGTTCTGACTCCCCTTTGTGTTATATGTAATGAAGTCCACCACCTCCCACCCCCACCCCTCTCCCCTTCTCCACACCTCTCTCACTATTACACAAGATCTGCAACCCCATTGAGTTCTTTGTTTCTCATCCGATATCATTAAATACCTTTGTTTATTTAGTGTCACTCAATATAGCTGGAGGTCCCAGAGGTGGGTGGGGGGAATCCGGGTGGGGGATGTGGGTTGAGCATAAATGGTAAACAAACAATCTATATAAAGGGGGTACTCAAATACAAAAAGAATTGAGAATTTTAAGTATGTGATTATCAACTGAAATGAGTTCATAACTGTAGGAGCTGTGCCAAAATTAACTGAGGCAAGTTGAATAAAACTGGGCTAGTTGAGGGTTAAAAATCCCCTAGTTTTACTACATAAGGATATAATTTCATTAATATTGGGACTTAAAGCTCACTTAAAGTGTCCATTTTGTCTACTTGAATATGTTTAACCAGTTTCATTTTAAAAAGTGAAAAACTCAGCAAGCAGAGGTATAACACACAAAAATAAGTTCTTAAAAGACTAAGATAGCCATAACATTATTAATATTCAAAATTTAAATAGACAGGCATTTCCTTTTAAAAATTCAAAGATTTCAGCTCTATAACCCACATCGTTTGACAGTTACTGGGCTTTAAAGTGGCATAATATCCATAAATTGGGTTTCTGTGGGCATTTTACAATTGTTAAAGAGACCTTAGCAATTAAACTACAGATCTGAAACTTTTTGGGGGACATACATAACAAACAAAAATGATATATAATACAGTTTAAGACTTGTCACACTAAGCATTTCCAAATAACAGGGCAAAATACGGAAAAAATGTCAAAAAAGGCACTTGGGCGAGTGTCTATGGCCCTCATACACAGGTTAAATGTCTACTAAAAACCTTGATTTTCGGCATATGTAAAAAAGGACATAATAATGCATTCCCAGATGGGATTTCAGCTCCATCAATCACATAGTTTAACAGTTACAGGGCTTAAAGGTGGTAAAAAGTCCAAATATTGGGTCATTGTGGGCCTTTTAGAGATCTCGATGTGGCTTTCAAATTAAAGCTTCAGACTTAAAATTTGTTACATACTAAGATTACACATAGAATATGTATCTAATAAAGTTTGAAACTTCTCAGACTTACCATTTCCAAGTTACAGAGAAAAATATGTGAAAAATGTCTTAAAAGGGTCACTCAGGTGGGTGTTTAAGGTCCTCATACACAGGTTAAATGTCTACTTGAAGCCTTGATTTTTGGCACATGTAAAAAGAACATAATAATGTATTCCCAGATGAGATTTCAGCTCTATCAGTCACATAGTTTAACAGTCACAGGCCTTAAAATTGGCAAAAAGTCCAAATACTGGGTCTTTATGGGGCCTTCTAGAGACCTAAATGTAGCCTTCAAATTAAAGCTTCAGACTTAAAATTTGTCACATACTAAGATTACACATAGAATATGCATCTAATACAGTTTGAAACTTCTTAGACTTACCATTTCCAAGTTACAGGGAAAAATATGTGAAAAATGTCTAAAAATGGTCACTCGGGTGGGGATTTATGGTCCTCATACACAGGTTAAATGTCTTCTTAAAGCCTTAATTTTTGGCACATATAAAAATAACATACTAATATCTTCTCAGATAGGATTTGAGCTCTATCAGTCACATAGTTTGACAGTCACAGGGCTTAAAAGTAGCAAAAAGTCCAAATATTGGGTCTTTGGGAGCCTTTTAGAGACCTCAATTTGACCTTCAAAATTAAAGCTTCAGACTTAAAATCTGTTACATACTAAGATTACACACAGAATATAAATCTAATACAGTTTGAAACTTCTCAGACTTACCATTTCCAAGTTACAGGGAAAAAGATGTGAAAAATGTCTTATAAGGGTCACTCGGGTGGGTGTTTATGGTCCTGATACACAGGTTAACTGTCTATTAAAGGCCTAAATGTTGGGGCACATATAAGAAAACACATAGATATATTCCCAGATGATATTTAACTTAGATGAGAGACATAGTTTGAAAGCTACAGTGCTTGAAAGTGGCAAAAAGTGCATAAATTGGGTCTCTGTGGGCACTTTTGAGACCTTAAGTCGACCCCTTTGGGTAAACCTACAGCCCTAAAATTTTCTACAGACAAGGATTACATATCAAAGTTATACCTAGCGCAGTTTGAGACTCATCAGAATTATCACTTCCAAATTATAGGGCAAAATATGTGTAAAGTATAGCAAAAAATCCCTAAGTGGGGGTATTTATGGGCCTCAAACACAATTTTCTCCTCAACTTAAAGTCATGATTTTCGGCACATGTACTAAGAACATATTAATGTGTTGTCAGGTAAAATTTCAGCCAGCTGAGCATCATAGTTTGTGACCTACAGGGCTCTAAGTGGCCAAAAGTGCAATTTCTGACCTTAAGGTGGCCATAAGTTCTTTTTTACTGGGAGTTTAAGGTCACCTTAAAATAGGGATCTTCCTTTGGGCACCCTTAACATGTGTACCAAGTTTGAAAAAAAAATATTAATTTGTTTTTGAGTTATCGCGTCCACAAGGAAATTTCTACGGCGGCGGCGGCGGCGGCGCGACGGACCTGAATCCAATATATCCCCGACTTTCGTCTGGGGATATAATTAGAAGAGGTTATTCCTGGTATTTTTCCCTCCTGTGCTGTGACTCGAGCTATGGCCAAAAAGGCCCAAGAAGAACCAAAAGATTGTAAACAATCTACAGATGTCTTAGTTGATTGTTTAAGAATGACCATGATGTACAGAATTCTAGTGATACAAATCCCAAGGCCAGGGTAGATTCTGAAAAACAAGACCCAATTGACTGCAAAGATGTATCGCTTTCAAAATCAAAATTGATTTCAGAGCAGGAAAATGACCCTGAATTAGCTCCTTTATTCAAGTTGGTCTTGCCACCAGTAGAGCTAGATAAGGTCCCTGTAGGCTATTATGTCAGAAATGGTGTACTTATGCGAAAGTGGAGGCCACCAAATGTCCCTTCATCTGAAGAATGGTCAGTAGTACACCAGATTGTTGTGCCAAAAGTGTACCAAAGTGTGATATTAAAATTGGCTCATGAATCTCCAATGGGTGGCCATTTAGGCATCAACAAAACTTACAACAAGATAACCAAACATTTCTATTGGCCTCAAATTCGGCACTGTGTGGCAGAATTTTGCAAGACTTGTCACATTTGTCAAATGGTAGGAAAGCCAAACCAAAAAATTCCTGTAGCTCCTCTCAAACCCATTCCAGCATTTGAGGAACCATTTAGCAAAGTGATAATTGACTGTGTAGGTCCCTTACCAAAAACTAAATCCAGAAACCAATATCTTTTGACCATTATGTGCGCCTCAACCAGATTTCCCGAAGCCATACCATTGACCAACATAACAGCTCCCAAAATCTCAAAAGCTCTGGTTAATTTCTTTACTCTAGTTGGCTTACCAAAAGAGATCCAGTCAGATCAAGGGTCAAATTTCATGTCAGGACTATTTCAACAGGTTGTATTTCAGTTAGGTGTCAAACAGATCAAATCTAGTGCTTATCACCCAGAATCCCAAGGTGCACTTGAAAGGTTCCATTCCACTTTGAAGAATATGATTAGGACATATTGTTTAGACAATGAAAAAGACTGGGATGAAGGCATCAGCTTATTATTGTTTGCGGTTAGAGAATCTGTTCAAGAGTCTTTAGGCTTTAGTCCCTTTGAGTTGGTCTTTGGCCATTCGGTCCGTGGTCCTCTCAAGCTGTTGAAGGAAAATTGGTTATCTGAGAACACCAAGAGCCTAAATCTGCTAGATTATGTTTCAAAGTTCAGAGATAAGTTGAAGAAGGCTTGTGAGCTGGCACAACAAAATATGAAAAATTCTCAGTCAAAAATGAAAATGCCTTATGATAGGAAATTACAGAATCGTGTCTTCAATCCTGGAGGCAAAGTTTCAGTGTCATCACCTGGCCAATTGAACAAACTGCAGGCCAGAGAGCTAGGGTCATACCCAGTAGCAAAGAGAGTAGAAACTCTCCAAAGGACAATTAAAAACTGTGATAACAGACATTTCAACCAAATGTATGAAATTACTATGGTAAAGCCATACTTCGAAAGAGGTATAACATAGCTTATGATGGCTATTAATAGAAACACTGTTAAAGATAGGAATTCAGTGTATAAACAGGACTTTGAAAAAGTAACATATGGCGTCCGCATGGATACGCTGTCCAGAAGCTGTATTTAATGTGTGATTTATATACCTGTAATTAGTAAGTTTATAAAGGTTATACATGGTACTAATTTTACTTTTGTATTTAGACAAAAATGTTTTGTAAAATGTTATTACCTGTGTTTGTATACACCATGAAAATCTCTTGTAAAATTTTGTAATCCCTTGGTTTCCAAAATTTTTCTTTAAGGGGGGAGGTGTTACATATATTGGACACTATATTAGTACATTGTATATTACATATATTAGGCACTATATTAGTGCATTGTTTAATTTAAGCTTTATGTTTATACATTGTCATAAAAGATAATTGTGTTGTTGGTTCTTTTGTGTGTTGACATTTAAAGTAAGGGAGTTATTGATTTTTGTGTTTTAGTGTTTATTGATCTGTTCACAGACTGGGGGAAATCCCCCCCCTCAGTGGTTATGTTAGATTTGGGGAAACCCAATTGCCAGTAGTTTCTAGAACTTCCTCATTTGGCCTAGATGGCTCAATCTTCTTTTGAGTTGGTTCTGTACAATTTCAGAGGAATCCGTGAATGTATATAAGGAATGTACATCTGACCACAAAAGAACTTTGTATTTGCTGGCTATAAGGAGAGCTATTGTGTTTTGGAATATAATATAACTTGTGTTGCTGTGAACTTTTACTGGAGTGAACTAGATACATTGTCTGGACAGATTTATTGCACTTTGGATATTTTTGGATATTGTACAGTTATATAACAGAGAGTGGATTTACTGCATTTTGGACATTGTCCATATCTTGGAGCAGACAGTACAATTGTGTTAACTCTCTAAAAATCTCCAGACAGACCTTCTGTGTGACTGGATATATAAAGGATAGCAGGACAAGCACCTTTTGTGTTGTTGAGTGTGGGACGGGTCACAGGATATAGATATCCGTGTGCGAGTGAACGCTGGACAGATCACGGGACAGACCACAGGACATTGGACAGATCACAGAATATACCACAGGACGGATTACAGAACAGATTGCGGGATACGGCGGATAAACTTATTCTTAATCTCAGTGGTCAGGTCAGCTAGATCTTGTTATTGTATTAGTGTGCTTAGTTAAGGGCATACCAGTTGACTGTAATCATTATTGTTGACTATTAAATAAATTTGTTAAGTTTAACTTTTTGCTTTTTCTGTTACAACTTAAAGACAACCGGTAATTGCTACCGTGCTTGCCCGTGACCGTAACAGTCAGTACCTGAAAATAGCTATTGCTCAGTTGTGCCATGAGCTACAGGTCTGTAATTTCACTATGTTATAGCTGACCCAAAAGTAGGTGAACAACATATTTTAACAAAATACTCCAAATGCAATATTTTTCAAGTTACAACTGATTTACTCAACAGGCAGTACCTGAAAATAGCTATTGCTCAGTTGTGCCATGAGCTACAGGTCTGTAATTTCACTATGTTATAGCTGACCCAAAAGTAGCTGAATAACATATTTACACAAATTTCTGTAAATGCAATAGTTTTCCAATTGCAACTGATTTACTCAACAGTGAGAACTTCAAAGTAGCTATTACTCAGCTATGCAATGAGCCACAGGTGTGGAACTTCACTATGTTATAGCTGACCCCAAAATAGGTGAATAACATATTGAAACAAAATACTCTAAATGCAATAGTTTGCAAGTTATAAGTGATTTACTCAACAGTGATAACCTAAAAGTAGCTATTACTCAGCTATGCCATGAGCTACAGGTCTGAAATTTTACTATGTTATAGCTGACCCAAAAGTAGCTGAATAACATATTTATACGAAATTCTCTAAATGCAATAGTTTTCAAGTTACAAGTGATTTTACTCATGATGGAAGTTACTGAAAAGCCCAAAAGTAGCTATTACTCACTTAGCTATTGAGACAGGCACCCAACTTACTCACCATATTGTAGTTATGAAAAAAGTAGCTGAATAACATATTTTAACAAAATGCTCTAAATGCAACACTTTTCAAGTTATAAGTGATTTAGTGCATGATTTCATGAATTTTAATGCATTAAAAATTATTAAAAAAATTTATTAAAAAAAAATAAGACAGATCCAGGTCTCACACTCACACAAGAGAATCTACCTCTGGCCTAGTACATATATGCAAGATATGAGAGAAATCCCTGCAATAGTCACTGAGAAAATTGTGATAAAGTGTTGAAATTTTCACACTTTTGGTGGGGGTACCTCCCTTATAATGTCTCTAGCAAACAGACAGATTTGCATGCCTTGAACAATTTTTCATCCTCGATAGATAAGGTATCTTTTAAAAAAAACAGCATGTCTCTAGGCCTTGTAGTTTTGAAGAAGTTGTTCACGCGGACGCGTAAGCCCACGCCGCAGAGTGACGACATAAAAAGTAAGTACCATATCGAAACAAACTTTTTAGAATACCACAAAGTAATTACATGTGTGAGTGTGTACCTCAGTAAATTGAAAATTACTTCTAAGGTTCACCAAAAGCCTAATATTCCTAATCACATAGGATTACTCCTAAAATCCAAGAATGGCAGCAAAGACTTCCATAGAACAATAATGAATAATTCCTGTAGTGATGTCAAACAAAGCTTGTTTGGGAACAAACTCTTCTAGTAACTTTATCTGATAAAACATGGAAAATTATATTTAATGCATGTAGCTACCTTACCTCATTAAGGGAAGGTGGTTCAGTCACTGGCCCTCCTCATTTGTGTTTTAGTAATTACCTGTCCCATTTAACTCTGTATTCATACACCTCTCCCTATTTAAGCTAATTCCCGCCTTTCTTTGTGCATTTTGAAATTAGCTTGCAACTAGGATAATTCAAATTTTCCACAAGACACCATTTTTTTTGTGGCTTTTTATATGTTCAACTTCGATTTTTTATTCTACTTTATGGATTTTAAACTGGATTTTTAGTGTTTTATGTGGTTTTATTTGTAACTGTATTTTACATATTACACACGTGGGGCATCACAGAGACAATGGCAGCCAAGGACTGTAGTGGGTGTGGATCAACTCATGAGCCTCCACTTCATAGGCGATGTCCCCTCAGATCAGGGACTACAGAGGATCCAGATGATTCTCAGGACACTGATACACAGGCGAGTCTTTTGCATCAGTCAGAAACTTTGGTCACAGAGCAACAGGCGAAAGCTACAGGGAAGCAAGTAAGTGGCAGTGGCTTTTTTGATAACTCTAGTACAGATCAGACTCCGAAGACTATCAGTACAGAAGTCTTACTTCTTAGAGAATTGAAGCATATCAGCAAGCGTTTCAACACTCTAGAGGAACAGGCTGCGAAAGACAGACTCGTAATAGCAGATATGGCTAGTAAGTTTCAAGCTCAAGAAAATCGCCTTAATTCAGAAAGTACCACAGTTTTATTTTCACCAAGAAGAGAACAGGTGAGACTGGGAAGTAATAATGTAACCAACACAGTCACAAGCTTTTCCACGGTCAATCAACCGTTAATTAGTGGCTCTCAGCAGGGAGTGTTTACACAGTTACCTAATCAAAGTATGGTGAAATTGAATGCTGTTGGTAATGTCAAACAATCACATTTGCCACACAATGTTACTAATGTAGCCTTGCCTAAGGCCCCTGTGTCAATCCCTTCTACATCTCAACTCCATTTACAGCCTCCAGGTGCAGCTGCAGCAGATGTGAGAGGGAATGGGCTACAGATTCTTGTCAGTATCATTGAGCCACTGCCACCCCTGTATAATACATGTTATCCTACAGGTCAAAACAAGCTTCCTGGCTCTTCTACTTTATTTCCTACAGCTCACCAGATGTCAGGCAGTCAGTTTGCTGAACAGCAGAAACAGATACAGCAGGTGCCAGGGACCAGAACTACGACAGGGGAAGTAGAACAACTGCATGCAAGGACAGAAGAAGACTCACTCATACCATCTCTTCAAGCACTCAGAAATTCTCAGACCATCCACCAGAAGGTGAATAAGCGCTACCAGGAGCTAGAGGAGGCAGTACAAGTCTCACCAGGTAATCTGGACATTTTACTTGATACCATCCAGAAAAAGGTTCATAAAGATGCCAAAAAGAAGGTCAAGTGGCCTCAGGATCTAGCTTTTGTGGGTAGTCTACGTAAGCGCCCCACGTACAACCAACTTACCACCTGTCAGTGGATGCTGGGGTTCCTCAGGATTAGACAGGAGGAACAGGATCCCCTGGTGAAGGAGAACATGGTAGAATATCTAACAGAATTGTTACAGGATGCCTGTGACTATAGTTGGGAAGCAGCCAAGGGGGCTCACAGTGTTCTACTTCATCGTATGCAGGATGGGGTGGTAGCTTGGGATAATCTAAAAGATGTAAATAAAATCAGAAAGCGCTACGCACACACAGCATCCTCTCAGTATGGTGCAGGTAGTGAAAAATCTAGAGCTACAAAAGTTGTACCATGTTTTAAGTACAATAAAGGTTCTTGTACACGTGGCACTGACCACGAATGGCAAAACATGCTGTTGAAGCACATCTGCCAGCACTGCTTCTCAACTTTCAATAAATATGAGGCACATGCCAAGAAAGATTGTTTGAAGGCTCAAAAAAACTAGGTTCAGCTGCTCATGGTTGTTTTGTAAATAGGTGTGTGTATAATTCTCACATGGACAGTAGTACTTTCGAATTATGTAAACAAATTGATCATACCAAGAGAGGCAGTGTTGACAGGTGTCATAGTGGTAATTCTGGCAATAAATTAAATGTCAAAACCAGGTTCTTTTACAGAACTAAAAACACCATCAGCCCCCCTTGTAATAGTACCAAGAGGGTCCTGTTTCACAGGACTCAACGAACAGATAAACACAACATGAATGCAAACTATAATCGTTTTGCAGTACTGGGTTCTTTTGATGAACAAGAAATAAATCAGTTTCTTTTAAATGGGGATAAAATTGAACAAGATAGAGGGACTGGTGGTGTCAAAGGCACAGTAGCCCACACTTCTGGTCACAATGTAGTTATCCCAGTAACAAAAATTAATGATAGTGACAGTTCATATCAAGGTATGGTACTTCAAGATCTTAATACAGAGGTTAATACCACCTCTCGTATGCAAGATAAAGATGACCGATTATGTGACAAAAGTGAGGAATTATCCTCCAGAGACATTTTTCCATGCGTACAGAGTGATGATTATTCTGAATTTTGTAAAAAATCAGTATTGGATAGAAGTAGAAATAATCATACACTCGGAGACTTTTCACCTGATAAGACAGATACTTGGGGTTTAACATGTAATAGTCCAACTGTTGAAGGTTCCCAACGAGACTTTTGTAAGACTAAGGCAGGAAACTGCACTTGTAATTCACATGACAATGGTGGGTGTGACACAAACTCATGTACACAGGTAGCCTTGAGTAGGCGTGACACAGATCAATGCAGTGAGATGCATTTGAGTGTAGATCTCACAAAGTCCCATGATATCATAAGGGCGACCAAGCTCGGTAAAGACACAATTAAAAAGGTTAATGTTTACACCATTACTGACAAATGCGCAGACTTGCAGCAATGCTTGAAGCAACAAAAGAATGCGTTAGGTTTCTTACCAATTAACAATCTGGCTTTTGCTCAACACAAACCTCCTTTGAAGCCAAAAATTGTCATTACTGAAAAGACTTATGACCCAGTAACGATTCATAGGTTTGTTAGGAATACTGGCAAATACAATTTTCAGGATGCACGCATACTGCTTCCTTCTAAAATTAATTTTGAACTATTTGAGAAACTAGCTCAAGACTACTGGGACTGGCAACTCCCCCATTTTATCAAATATGGGTTTCCTCTAGATTTTCCGTATTCTCAAGAGACACTTCTCAAAGATGGCCTTGAAAATCATTCTTCTGCCACGAAATTTCCTGAGCATGTTGATAATTATTTACAAACAGAGTTAACTCATGGAGCCATAATTGGTCCTTTCTCTAACCCTCCATATGGCGAAGATACTCACATTTCCCCTTTCATGTCAAGAGACAAACAAGATAGTGACAACAGGCGCATAATTATTGATCTCAGTTGGCCCATAGAAAATTCAATAAATTACTTCACCCCTAGCAACATATATTTGGATACAGTTTACAAATTACAGTATCCCACTGTCGATAATATTACAGAGACCTTAAGAAAGTTAGGGGAGGATGCTGTACTTTACAAAATTGACCTTTCCAGGGCCTTCAGACAGCTGCGTATTGACCCCAGTGACTTCAACCTCTTATGTTTAAAATGGAGAAGTTTATACTATAGTGATCAATATTGTCCATTTGGCCACAGATCTGGTAGTATGGCCATGACCCGATTAACCAGCTTCTTCCGGTTTCTTATGACCCAACAGGGCTATTGCATGCACCCCTACGTAGATGATATGATTGGTTGTGCCTCAAAAGCTGATGCTGACAATCAATGCAATTTTTTGTTGGGCCTTCTGGAAAGGCTAGGTTTTCCTATCAGTTCCAAAAAGCTGGTCCGCCCTACCCATTTATGTAATTGTTTAGGCATTATGATTGACACTCATAGCAAAACCCTTTTCATTTCACATGAAAAACAGCAAGAGATTATTGAAAAATGTAATCATGTACAAAGCCAAAAGACGATCACAAAGAAGCAATTGCAATCAGTCATAGGCAGTATCATGTTTATTCATAAATGTGTGAAATCTTGTAGATATTTCACTAACAGATTGTTGAATGCCCTACGGGAATCCACAAGCAATAACATCACAGTAGACAATAATGTAAAGAGAGACATAGCCTGGTTTCAGGCGTTTATGCCCACATTTAATGGTTTGACCACATATGACCACATGAATCCAGAGTGTCACGAGTCCATAGAAATAGATGTATGCCTGGTAGGCATGGGGGGAGTTTGGGGTAACAAGGTTTATACGACTCCCATACCTGAAGAACTACAATTGAATTCTGAATTCAATATAACTCAATATGAAATGATGAACATACTTGTGGCCCTTAGGGTTTGGGGTCATTTGTGGCGCCATCACCGTGTTGTATTCAAAGTAGACAATCTGGCTGTTGTCATGGTATGCAACAAAGGCTATACAAAATGCAAACACTTAGGTGCCATGATTCGAAACATCTGGCTGGTAGCAGCCATATTTGACATAGAA
Organism: Sabellastarte sp. h YS-2021; assembly: GCA_964017235.1. Taxonomy (NCBI): domain Eukaryota; kingdom Metazoa; phylum Annelida; class Polychaeta; order Sabellida; family Sabellidae; genus Sabellastarte; species Sabellastarte sp. h YS-2021. Next base: position 51,432,189 of record OZ024927.1, on the reverse strand, counting down.
ATTTCAGTTATTCACATACCTGGCAAACAAAATCATATTGCTGATATACTGTCCAGATGGGGACAAATAAAAGACAACTACCTCCAACTTCATAGTCTGGTTGCAAATCCTATCTGGCATGGCATTAACCAGGAATTTTTTCAAATTAATTATGACATATGATATTGTATTTTTTATTGTAGATCCTTCACCTTCAGCTTCTGCCTTGATGGCCAGAGTTTCCATAGATTAACATATTCCTACAGACCTAAAACTTGGACATCCTACAGAAGTATGTTCATAACCTTCATGGCCTTTTGTGAATTCGTGAATACTGACATTCTGAGCTTGAAATTAAGTACAATACTCATGTTCATTGAATTTTTGGCCTATAATGGCCTTAAGCATGTATCTATACTTAATTATATCTCAGCCATCAAGGCTCAATTGAAGTGGTTCGAACTTCCAGCTACTGTCTTTGAGCATGACAAAGTTAAACACATGTTAAAAGCAGTTAATCTCTCAATCAGGAATCCTCCTAAATTCAAAGGAATTTTTGATGTATCCTCTATGACCCTGATCATAAAGTCTTGTGACCTTTTTCCACATCCCCTAGTGTTTAAAACATTGTATTTATTTGCATTCTTTGGCTTTCTCAGAATATCAAATTTACTTCCCTCTTCCCGGCTTTCTTTTGACATTAAAAAACAGCTTTGCAGGGGAGATGTGTTACTTAATGATACTAGTATAATTGTATTAGTGAAATGGAGTAAAACATTGCAAGCTTCGAACCAAGGTTCATTTATTTTGCTTCCACAATTGCACAATCAGAGTCTTTGCCCAGTTACCAACTTTCTTAGCATGCAGAAGATCTATCCAGCCTTAGATAATGACCCTCTGTTTTGCATAGAACGCATCCCTATCACCCAGGTTAGAGCTCGGTCACACTTGAAAAAAATCTTGCACAGGCTGGGCCTAGATCCAGAATATCACAATTTCCACACATTTAGATGATCAGGGGCTACACTGGCCTTTAATCAGAACATAGATTTGCAAAGAATTAAAGACCATGGTACATGGTCTTCGGACTCAGTGTACACTTATATAGTGAGTGACCCATCCAATGCAGATGGAGTTGCTGAAACATTTCGAAGAGTGTTTGCCAACTAATATATATAAGGCTGGCTTTATCTTCTGTTTTTGAGTATATGATACTTATCTACCACTACCCTGTTTAGTTTGGGTGTTTGGTGCGTTCTTTTAGTGAGTTACAATTTATTTACATCTTTCAACTCACTTATGTATGTATTTACAACTCTTAACAAGAGGTTATTAACTTAATGTGCTTACATGAGCAGCTGACATAAAAATTGAAATGAGTGCATTATCAATGTGTATCTACCCCTTTAAGAGGGCTTTATGTTTTATCAGTTCTGTGTTGAACTATCTGTGATGTAATTATTTTTACATGTGTTTTAATTACAAACTTTCTGTACATATCTTATTTGTTTGAAGTATTGATTTAAATTACATTTGCTGAGTTTAACGTACTACCCAGTAACTTGCTGTAATGTGTACTCATGCTTATTTCAAGTGTAACTTCGCTGTACAGTTCTTATTGAAATAGTGATTCAAATTACATGTCTTATACTATGCTGAGTCGTGCATTTCTGTATATATTTCACTCAGTAATTTCTTATGATGCATCTTATGAATATAACCAATTTTGTGTGTTCTTAGTGCTGTACTGCGTGTTTACTTTTACAAACAAATACATGCTGGACTCTAATGTTAAATTTAATATAATGTAATGAGTTGCAATTAATTATAATGCAGTTTAAACGTTCAATTTTTGGGTGACCTCTTTCCAAGGTCACCACTTGCAACTCTAGTTATGTAGGTGTAGTTGTACATGTAAATTACTAACATTACTAATAATATAAAATAAAATAAAATTTTATTCCGCATTGCGGTCTTGTTAATAGCCATGACTTACCAACTGTCAACCTTTACTTCCTCCACTTTGGGCCTTGGGACTGCTTCAATATGGTGAAAAACAATGACCTTATATGGATGCAGTATCTCATTATATACAGGATAATAGGAACAAAGGATTACCTTTATAAACTAAAATTGAGTAATGACTGTGCCTGTAGCTTATGCAGTGACTATAATGAAACCATTATTCATCTGTTTGTTCACTGTGAAAAGGCAAAAACTTTCTAGGCCAAACTTAAAACACTTGTCAAATCAAGACTGAACTATGATCTTTCCATCTCTCCACCAAACATAATTTTTGGTCACCTCTCTTATGGAGATCTGTTTATCCCACTAAATGCAATATATGTGGCAGCTAAGATGTATATCTTTGAGTGCGCACAATCTAGATCCAGACTCACTATTGAGTGCTTCTGTAACTATATGAGCATAATATATTTAGAGCAAGAGACTGAGTACATGGCAAAACTAGAATTTAGACATAGTAAGTTTTTAAAAATATGGTATAAGTTTACTAAATTGTTTCCAAATTCTTCTGTAGTAATTAATAAAAATCAAATGTAGCTGAGCACTATTCATTTTATGTTGTACATAGATTGTTTTTGTCATATTGAACTGTCACTGTATCTGTATTTGTGTTGTCATTGTATTTGAATGTCGCAAAAAAATTAATAAAAAAAAAAAACGTCTTGAGTTGGCTTCTCAAACTTGAAGTAGTCTGGAGATCTGACACTAAGTGTGAGCCCATTCCATTTCACTAATACACCCATGACAAAACCCACGTCTGCCTATGGCGTTTGATCAAAGATGACAAATTGGCAAGTTGGGCGAAATTTATGGCTTTAAAAGTGCGGATGTTATATTTGAAAAAGGATATAATATGAAATGGAAAAATACATTCAATCATCCTCTGACAACATGCAGCAGACACTGACGGTCTGTCCAATATGACCTTAGCTGCTTAGGGGCCAAATGTCAAAGGATATAAAAGGTAAATGTGACTATATGCCCAGGCAACAAATACCAGGGACAGGGGTTTGGCAATTACTTTGTAACTGGTTATGAACATCTGGAAGTTACTACTGTGTTTTTACAACACATACCCTTAGATGTTCACTTTACAAAGAGAGGTAAACCAAGTGATGGATCTTTTAGTTTTCTGAAAATCTCTCGAATTCATGTGGTGAAACTAAAAAATTAAACACCCAAATTATTGTAAATATATACTGCATTTAAAAAGAAAGCATAAACTCAAAATAATAAACTTAACTATTTCCCATACACATGAAAATAAATTAACAGAAAACATAGTGTAGTAATGTTAATGTACAAAAAATTTACATTGTAATTCTGGAAAATTTACAAGAAAAATTATAATAAAGCCAAAAACAAACCCTAGTGTTCAGATGCACTGTATCGCTAGTATTAACACAGGAGAAAAATAGCATCAGAGATGCCCGTACCCCACAGCCTGGGGAAATAGTTTTCAACACCATGAGATATAGAAGTAGTGAAACAGTACAAGTAGTGAAACAGTACAAAGATCTGGATACTTTCAGAGCAGTGTCAGTTATATTAAGGTCAAAATGATGTTTAAGTAGAGAAAATAACATCTAAGAGAAAGAAAATGTATGTAAAGATAAAGTATTAAAACAAGACAACTGAATAGCAAGATGACAGCATTAATCAGTAAACTAAAAATTATGATGCACACCTACAACCCCTAAGCAATGCCCCTACCAACTGTCAACTTCCTACACCTGACGCTTTCAGAGATATAGCCCAAACAAGATTTTATAGGTCAAGGTCACTACAGCAAGGTCAAAGGTCAAATCAAGGTCACACCATGACGGTGCACACCTACACCCCCTAACCAATGTCCCTACCAAGTATCAACTCCCTACACCTTACAGTTTCCGAGATATAACCCGGACAAGATTTTATAGGTCAAGGTTACTACGGCAAGGTCAAAGTTCAAATCAAGGTCACATCATGACATTGCACACCTGCAACCCCCAACCAATGTCCCTACCAAGTATCAACTTCCTACACCTTACGGAGTCTGAGATATAGCCCGGACAAGATTTTCAAACTCAAGTTCACTGCGGCAAGGTCAAAGGTCAAATCAAGGTCACACTATGACGTTGCACACCTACACCCCCTAACCAATGTCCCTACCAAGCATCAACTTCCTACACCTTAAGGTTTCTGAGATACAGCCCGGACAAACTTTTTCCGGCCGCCCGACCGGCCGGCCACCCGCCCGCCCACCGGCCCATCTGGACACCATGGGCAAAAACAATACCCCGACAGCCCTTAAGGGCTGTGGGGTAAAAACTAAGATTATAACAATCTGAGTAAACAACATTTTGTAGACTTATTATTTATTTCTTAGACTTACAAATTATTGAACAAATACCTTTAACAGTCATGCAAAAACCTACCAAGACATCTCATAAGTTCATTCAACTTGTGCAAAAATATCTAGTAACAAGAGGGTCAAAGATGCCCCAAAAGGCGGGTTTTGCGCAGGCAGCAATTAGGTTAGCAACTGCTGTAATTACATTTAGAAACAAGGAAAGAAATGTTAGGTCACCCAGTTAAGGTGTATGTGTTAGACGTGCTAAGAAACATAAAACTTGTAATCTAGGTTACATAATTGTATCTATGCTATAAACAGACAAACAAAAGGACGGAATTACACCAATTTCGAAAGCAACTTAGCTACGATGGTGATGTATCTCCCTGTCAAGTTTGAATTCGATTGGACAAACCGTTTTCGAGTTAGAGTCCGGAAATGGAAATGTTGAAGAACAAACAAACTGACGGAATCACACCAATTTCGAAAGGAACCTAGCTATGATGGTGATCTATGTCCCTGTCAAGTTTGAATTCGATTGGACAAATCGTTTTTGAGTTAGAGTCCGGAAACGAAAATGTGGACGGACAGATGGACGAACAGACAAACGGACAAAAAACAGACAAACGAACAGACGGAATTACACCAATTTCGAAAGGAACCTAGCTATGATGGTGATCTATCTCCTTGTCAAGTTTGAATTTGATTGGACAAACCGTTTCGGAGTTAGAGTCCGGAAACGAAAAATGTGGACGGACAGACAGACGGAAGTCGGACACATCAATCTAATAGGCGGGTTGGTGACACGCAACCCGCCTAAAAATTGTAAAACAGATTTTGGATGGAAAGTTTCAGAGAACACTTTACAAGTTATGTAATATGCATATGCATGATATCAGGAAATCTTAGTAGAAAAATACCATCAAAAATGTCCGTACCTCACAGCCTGCCGAAATTTCATTAGACATACTGAGATTTTCTAAAAGAGGTGAAAAAGTACAAAGATAAGGAGCCTTATCTTACAGACAGTGTAAGTTATGTAAATGTGCGGGAGAAATAACACTTAAGAAAGAGATAATGTATGCAAAGACAATGTATCAAAACAAGACATTTTTTTGCAAAGCTGCCCAACTACACCTCCCCAACCAATATCTTACGAAGGATCAACTTACAGTTTCCAAGATATAGCCGGGACAAGATTTTGAATTCAAGGTCACTACAGCAAGGTCAATGGTTAAAATCAAGGTCTCACTAAGATGCTGCACACCTACATCCAACCAATATCTCTGCCAACTATCAACTTGCTACATGTTACAGTTTCCCAGGTACAGCCTGGACAAGGATTTGACAGTCAAAGGTCAAATCAAGATCACCCATGATGTACTACACCTACACCCCCTAAGCAGTGTCCCCACCACGTATAAACTTGGTATTCCTTAGAGTTTATGAGATACAGCCTGGACACGGTTTTTCCTGGTGCTTGCCCACCTGACTAACTACCCACGCAGATGCCATGAAAAGAATACGCACACAAAAGGCTAGGAGGTAAAAACTTCAACAGAAAGAGGCCGTCTTTAGAAGGCTCTGGAGAACCATTTGGTGTAGATGCCACAAAAAATGTTTACATACACAAGCTCTAACATACCTGTTAACACTAATGTATTAACTCTTGTAGCTGTGTAAATTACCACCACAATGTTTCTGCCCATTGTACTTGCTAGCTTTGCAGACACATATATGCTACAGGGTCATGGCAATAAATCGGCAATTACGTTGATGGCGCAGGGGATGACTATACTCACAATAATAATGTGATAATTTGGTGATAACTTAATGGAACTACACTTACAAAATTACAAATCAGGTTTCCTTTATCTGGTTAACAATTAAATTCTTAAATGAATTCAAGTTGGCACATTTTAGCCAAACATTCAAAATGACCTGCCAAGCTTGGGGAAAAATAAACTAACTAAATCATTGTTTTGTAAATTTTAAAAGACGATACATAAATCAAATTTGGATAAAAAGGTGAACTTTTTTCAAACAACTCAAACTAGAAAAAGGTTTTTGCTAACAAAAACGAGCGGCCCGGATGGAGACTTTAGTTAATAAAGCTGTAGTAGTTGTGGTATGAGACTGTAAGGAGAAGGTAAGCTTTACTGTGTTTTGGATCTAATGGAAATTGGATGATCTTAAAACTAGATCAGTTGCAGTACTAGACTGTAAGCAGAATGTGAGCTTTATTGTGCTTCATAGAGTGGTATATTTTATGAAAAGAATATATCATTTTTGCTGTAAATTTGGGATCGTAAATTTGAGATTGTAAATTTTTTTCAGGAGATATTTAATCCTAGATTTATAATGATAAAGGTACACTGTAGTAAACTATAATTGGCTATAGATAGGGACATTCATATGTTGTATATCTTTGAGGCATTTTATACCTCTAAAAATTCATTGCTATTTAATATTTTTATAAGATAAATATGCTTAAGATAAAACAACTGTTTATGAGAAAGTGTTTTTCCAGTCATCTTATCTTCTGAAAGAAGTCAAGTCTATACATTTGACCAATTTACATAGTGTATGTGAATAAGTAGCTAGATGAACAACTCCTGCTGCTAAACAAGCTGAATTAATTAAAGTTTTTTTCCCCAAAAGGAAAAGTCATATCTACATGTGGGATTTTTTTAATGTGCCTTAAATTGGGAATTTATATTACATGAACACAGATCAGCTGCAATATATTAATAACCACATCACTGCATGTTAAATACCCCATTTTTTTCTTGGAAGATGCTATAACTTCAAAAACACTAGGAGGTTAGCTTTACCAGATAACAGAAATTTTGTTTTAAGTATACATGTGGCAGGTGTGGTTTTAAAAGTCTTAAAATAAATGAGATGGGAGGAAAAACTATATATTTATTATGTTAAGTTGGCCAAAATCTCTTAGATACAGGAATTTTAAATAAAAAGGTAATTAGAAGTCTTCTTTAAACTTAATCAATGTGTCAAGTTTAACTGATGTCATTGAACAGTAAGTCAGTTGGGAGCTGAAAACCCTCATTTTTATTTCAAGATGACTGATTGTATTGGAACTCCAAGGTGGAAAGAAAATAAGAATGTCCCCATTTTCATCTTTAATAAGTGTGCAAAATTTAACTGAGGTCAGCTGAACAATACAATAGCTGGAGATTAAAAACTCCATCATTTCACTGCAAGGTGGCCATAACTTCATTCATATTGGGACTTTAAGGTGACCATAAAATAAGAATGTCCATTTTTTGTCATCCTTTATAAGTGCATAAAGTTTAGCTCAGGTCGGTTGAACAATAAGATAGCTGGAGGCTGAAAACTTCCTTTTTTCACTGTAAGGTGACCATAACTTCATTTTATATTGTGACTTTAAGGTGACCATAAACTGAAAATGTCCCTTCAATATCAAGAAAACGTGGGTATGGAAAAAGAAAGGGGCCAGACGGCTTTATTCCAATTTTACGATTGCAGATACAGGGCTAAAACTTCGGCATGTGAAAGATTATCAAAAAGTAGCTGAATAAGTTACCCCACAAAACGCCGAAATCTAGACCGTTTTTGAGATACCGATCAAGTACCCAGTTAAAAAAAAATTACGAAAATAAAACGCCTCCCATTCAGGCATCTATGGTCTGATTGATCAGAAAATCCTTTCAAACCTGCGGATTTAGGTCTAGAATGTACCTGATAAATTTTATAGCACAGGTGTGTGTGCTTTTTTCCGAAACGTGACAACGAGGTGTTTTTGAAAAATGCTTAAGGTTACCTTAAGTAAAGCTTAAGGTCTCCACAAAGTATCCCAAAAATTTTTCCCGCCCCTATAGTTTTAAAGAAAGATAAGAAGGAAAGAAATATTTGAGAGGCCAAGAAGTTATTCAAGGGAGACCATAATCATGCGGCGGCAGTGGCGGCGGTGATCAGTCGAACTTACATGAAAACAAATAAGCTCCCCTGACGGGCCGCTAAATTATTTATGTGGATGACAAAATACTTTGAAACTGATATATCACCAAAATCTCCCATTCCAATGCTGAATTATTCAGTCAAATACGTACACAAGGTCCCTTCAAAATCCTCTCGCATCTGAAGAAATTACATTTTTGTACCATTAGCCTTCTTCAAATATTCACACAGTTCTGAAATAATATTTTGATAAACAACTAGATAAATAAACCAAATACATGCAATTGGAGTAATAACTGTTGCTAGCTCTTGCCCGTCTCACAGGCACTGTCTTTAAAAATGCTATGTTTCTTTTTAAACATAGCTACTAGTGTACAAATCTTTTTAAAAATAAATAAAATAAAATAAGGAATAAAAAAACTGTGGATTTATTGAACGTAGTCTCAAATGGCCATAGACGCTGTCTGACATGACCAATCATATAGTAATCAATGAGGTGGATTTTGTATATCAGTTGAGGGCGAGTGTTGCTGTGACCAAAATTTGTCAATACTATCATAACTACAGCCTTAATCCTGCAAATTAATTTAAATTAAACAGTTTGACCTCAGAAGCTTTCCACAGATACCAATTTGGACACACACAACTCCCCAAACATACTTAATGTTATTTAACATCATAACAGGGGATTACTCTTCATTTTTACAAAATTATCACACACTTCACCAGGCATTTACTGGAGAACAACGTGGAAAAATATAGAGATGAATCATAATAGTGGAACTATAATACTTAACTAATACTTATTCAATTAAAAGAGTCTGTAGAAAGACTTATGCACTATAGAGCAAAGTAGACAGTTTTAAATTGAACACACTCGCACTCTTGACATATGACAGTCATGCACCACTCACAGGACATACACTGTAATACTGATGTCTGTATCCTGAAATACTTCTGTTAAAATTGTTCTGACTTGTCCCCAGTTCAGCCTATCTAATCCACTTCCAATCCTGGGCATTGAAATGGCTTTTACTTCATGTTTCTGTGAGTGAACCTTCATGGCTTCCAGACTACTTCTCAATGTTTTGTATGTGGGCTTGTGATTATATCTCACTTTTGTAATCAAGTTATAAATGTATCTTCCATCTTTTTGTAGCACTGCAACTTCACCAGGGCCTTTATCTGTTGAAAAATTATAGTTATGCGAAACAAAACCGATAAAAAAAGTTATGTATAAAACACTACCATCTGCATCTATCATAGGCCATATAATATGATAAAAAACAAGCATTCTGACGCATGCATTTATCTCCCGCCATATAAATTAGATGTACTAAAGATAACATATTTTAACAAGGTGCTGTAAATGTAATACTTTTCAAGTTATAATCGATTTAGTGCATGATTTCATGAATTTCAATGCATTAAAAATTATTTAAAAAATTCATTAAAAAAATTTAGCATGTGAAAGCTCTCCAAAATGTAGGTGAATGAGTTATTTGAGAAATATTGGCTATCTGCAATACTTTTAGTGATAATAGGCAGTTATTCATTTTGAGTAGGTGAGTAATTAGCTACGGATCTGAAAATTCACTAATTGAAAGCTCTCCAAAATGTATGTGAATGAGTTATTTCAGAAATACTGGCTATCTGCAATACTTGTAGAGATAATTCGCATTTACTCATTTTCAGTAGGTGAATAATTAACTACGGGTGTGAAACTTCACCAAGTGAAAGCTCTCCCAAAAGTAGGTGAATGAGTTATTTGATAAAAATTGGATATCCCCAATACTTTTACAGATAATTCACATTTACTCATTTTGAGTAGGTGAGTAATTAGCTACGGGTCTGGAACTTCACCATGTGAAAGCTCTCCCAAAAGTAGATGAACGAGTAATTTGATAAAAATTGGATATCCACAATACATTTAGAGATAATTAGCATTTACTCATTTTGAGTAAGTGAATAATTAGCTATGGGTCTGAAACTTCACCAAGTGAAAGCTCTTCCAAAAGTAGGTGAATGAGTTATTTAAGAAAAATTGGATATCCCCAATACTTATAGGGATAATTCACATTTACTCATTTTGAGTAGGTGAGTAATTAGCTACAGGTCTGGAACTTCACCATGTGAAAGCCCTCCCAAAAGTAGATGAATGAGTTATTTGAAAAAAAAATGGATATCCGCAATACTTTTAGAGATAATTCACATTTACTCATTTTGAGTAGGTGAATAATTAGCTACGAGTCTGAAATCTCACCAAGTAAAAGCTCTCCCAAAAGTAGGTGAATGAGTTATTTGAGAAAAATTGGATATCTGCAATACTTTTACAGATAATTCACATTTACTCATTTTGAGTAGGTGAGTAATTAGCTACGAGTCTGGAACTTCACCATGTGAAAGCTCTCCCAAAAGTAGATGAACGAGTAATTTGATAAAAATTGGATATCCACTTCACTTTTAGAGATAATTAGCATTTACTCATTTTGAGTAGGTGAATAATTAGCTACGGGTCTGAAACTTCACCACGTGAAAGCTCTTCCAAAAGTAGGTGAATGAGTTATTTGAGAAAAATTGGATATCCCCAATACTTTTAGGGATAATTCACATTTACTCATTTTGAGTAGGTGAGTAATTAGCTACAGGTCTGGAACTTCACCATGTGAAAGCCCTCCCAAAAGTAGATGAATGAGTTATTTGATAAAAATTGGATATCCGCAATACTTTTAGAGATAATTCACATTTACTCATTTTGAGTAGGTGAATAATTAGCTACGGGTCTGAAACCTCACCAAGTAAAAGCTCTCCCAAAAGTAGGTGAATGAGTTATTTGATAAAAATTGGCTATCTGCAATACTTTTAGAGATAATTCACATTTACTCATTTTGAGTAGGTGAGTAATTAGCTACGGGTCTGGAACTTCACCATGTGAAAGCCCTCCCAAAAGTAGATGAATGAGTTATTTGATAAAAATTGGATATCCGCAATACTTTTAGAGATAATTCACATTTACTCATTTTCAGTAGGTGAATAATTAGCTACGTGTCTGAAACCTCACCAAGTAAAAGCTCTCCCAAAAGTAGGTGAATGAGTTATTTGATAAAAATTGGATATCCCCAATACTTTTACAGATAATTCACATTTACTCATTTTGAGTAGGTGAGTAATTAGCTACGGGTCTGAAACTTCACCATGTGAAAGCTCTCCCAAAAGTAGATGAACGAGTAATTTGATAAAAATTGGATATCCACAATACTTTTAGAGATAATTAGCATTTACTCATTTTGAGTAAGTGAATAATTAACTATGGGTCTGAAACTTCAAGTGAAAGCTCTCCCAAAAGTAGGTGAACGAGTAATTTGATAAAAATTGGATATCCACAATACTTTTAGAGATAATTAGCATTTACTCATTTTGAGTAAGTGAATAATTAACTATGGGTCTGAAACTTCACCAAGTGAAAGCTCTTCCAAAAGTAGGTGAATGAGTTATTTAAGAAAAATTGGATATCCCCAATACTTTTTGGGATAATTCACATTTACTCATTTTGAGTAGGTGAGTAATTAGCTACAGGTCTGGAACTTCACCATGTGAAAGCCCTCCCAAAAGTAGATGAATGAGTTATTTGAAAAAAAAATGGATATCCGCAATACTTTTAGAGATAATTCACATTTACTCATTTTGAGTAGGTGAATAATTAGCTACGGGTCTGAAATCTCACCAAGTAAAAGCTCTCCCAAAAGTAGGTGAATGAGTTATTTGAGAAAAATTGGATATCTGCAATACTTTTACAGATAATTCACATTTACTCATTTTGAGTAGGTGAGTAATTAGCTACGGGTCTGGAACTTCACCATGTGAAAGCTCTCCCAAAAGTAGACGAACGAGTAATTTGATAAAAATTGGATATCCACTACACTTTTAGAGATAATTAGCATTTACTCATTTTGAGTAGGTGAATAATTAGCTACGGGTCTAAAACTTCACCACGTGAAAGCTCTTCCAAAAGTAGGTGAATGAGTTATTTAAGAAAAATTGGATATCCCCAATACTTTTAGGGATAATTCACATTTACTCATTTTGAGTAGGTGAGTAATTAGCTACAGGTCTGGAACTTCACCATGTGAAAGCCCTCCCAAAAGTAGATGAATGAGTTATTTGATAAAAATTGGATATCCGCAATACTTTTAGAGATAATTCACATTTACTCATTTTGAGTAGGTGAATAATTAGCTACGGGTCTGAAACCTCACCAAGTAAAAGCTCTCCCAAAAGTAGGTGAATGAGTTATTTGAGAAAAATTGGATATCTGCAATACTTTTACAGATAATTCACATTTACTCATTTTGAGTAGGTGATTAATTAGCTACGGGTCTGGAACTTCACCATGTGAAAGCTCTCCCAAAAGTAGATGAACGAGTAATTTGATAAAAATTGGATATCCACAATACTTTTAGAGATAATTAGCATTTACTCATTTTGAGTAGGTGAATAATTAGCTACGGGTCTGAAACTTCACCAAGTGAAAGCTCTTCCAAAAGTAGGTGAATGAGTAATTTAAGAAAAATTGGATATCCCCAATACTTTTAGGGATAATTCACATTTACTCATTTTGAGTAGGTGAGTAATTAGCTACGGGTCTGGAACTTCACCATGTGAAAGCTCTCCCAAAAGTAGATGAATGAGTTATTTGATAAAAATTGGATATCCGCAATACTTTTAGAGATAATTATCATTTACTCATTTTGAGTAGGTGAATAATTAGCTACGGGTCTGAAAGTTCACCATGTGAAAGCTCTCCCAAAAGTAGATGAAGCAGTTATTTGAGAAAAATTATGTCATTATTTTGCCACAAATAAGAAAATAGCTATTACTCACTTATGGCATGCAATAGAACCCCAAACTATATGCATTTACCCTACAGTCACAATTTCAAAGTAGGTATTACTCGGCTATCCAATGTGCAACAGGTCTGAAACTTTACTATGTGATAGGTTATCAAAAACTAGATGAATAACATATTTGAAAATATTTCCCTAACTTTAATACTTTTGAAGATATTTGACATTTACTTATGTCGTTATTTAGCTACAAATGAGAAAATAGCTATTACTCGCTTATGGCAAGCAATAGAACCCCAAACTATGTACCATCTTATAGCTAAGAACAAAATAGCTGAACAACATATTTTAGGAAAATACTCCAACTGCAATAGTTTTGGAGTTACAATGGCTTTACTCAACAGTCAGAATTTCAAAGTAGCTATTACTCAGCTATCCAAGGTGCAACAGGTCTGAAACTTTACTATGTCATAGCTTACCAAAAAGTAGATGGACAACATATTTGAAAAGATTTCCCTAACTTTAATACTTTTGAAGATATTTGACATTTACTTCTTCTGTTATTTAGATACAAATGAGGAAATAGCTATTACTCACTTATGGCAAGCAATAGAACCCCAAACTATGTACCATCTTATAGCTAAGAACAAAGTAGCTGAACAACATATTTTAGGAAAACACTCTAACTGCAATACTTTTTTAGTTACAATAGCTTTACTCAACAGTCAGAATTTCAAAGTAGCTATTACTCAGCTATCCAAGGTACAACAGGTCTGAAACTTTATTATGTCATAGCTTACCAAAAAGTAGATGGACAACATATTTGAAAAGATTTCCCTAACTTTAATACTTTTGAAGATATTTGACATTTACTTCTTCTGTTATTTAGCTACAAATGAGGAAATAGCTATTACTCACTTATGGCAAGCAATAGAACCCCAAACTATGTACCATCTTATAGCTAAGAACAAAGTAGCTGAACAACATATTTTAGGAAAACACTCTAACTGCAATACTTTTTTAGTTACAATAGCTTTACTCAACAGTCAGAATTTCAAAGTAGCCATTACTCAGCCATCCAAGGTGCAACAGGTCTGAAACTTTACTATGTCATAGCTTACCAAAAAGTAGATGGACAACATATTAGAAAAGATTTCCCTAACTTTAATACTTTTGAAGATATTTGACATTTACTTCTTCTGTTATTTAGCTACAAATGAGGAAATAGCTATTACTCACTTATGGCAAGCAATAGAACCCCAAACTATGTACCATCTTATAGCTAAGAACAAAGTAGCTGAACAACATATTTTAGGAAAACACTCTAACTGCAATACTTTTTTAGTTACAATAGCTTTACTCAACAGTCAGAATTTCAAAGTAGCTATTACTCAGCTATCCAAGGTGCAAGAGGTCTGAAACTTTACTATGTCATAGCTTACCAAAAAGTAGATGGACAACATATTTGAAAAGATTTCCCTAACTTCAATACTTTTGAAGATATTTGACATTTACTTCTTCTGTTATTTAGCTACAAATGAGAAAATAGCTATTACTCACTTATGGCATGCAATGGGACCCCAAACTATGTACAATCTTATAGCTAAGGACAAAGTAGCTGAACAACATATTTGAAGAAAAAGTTGTTCCTGCAATAGTTTTTGAGTTATGAGCCCTTTACTCAAAGTAGCTAAGATTGCTATTACTCACTTATCTTTAGGCCTAAGTCAATAAAACCAAAAATTTTTTCAAGGGCATGAAAATTTATTGGGACAATTAATTTACAAACAAGACCACTGCCGCGGTATGTATCTCCCGCCGAGTACCGCAGGGGAAGAAATACTACATTGAAATTTTTACCCTTTGCATAGGACACTGTTGTACCATCCTGCAGGTCGAAAATTCGCTTGAAACCGCTCTATCTGTTATGCTTTTCGAGATATTGACACTTTTCCATTTTCAGCAAAAATCCAAGATGGCCGCCGAAAGTGGCGAAAAATGAAATTTTTCCCCTTTGGACAGGACACTCTTGTATCACCCTGTGGGTCAAAAAATCGCTCGAAATCGCTCGATCTGTTACGGTTTTCGAGATATTGACACTTTTTCATTTTCCGCAAAAAATGTAAGATGGCCGCCAAAAGTGGCGAAAATTGAAATTTTCCCCCTTTGACCAGGAGACTCTTGTACCACCCTGCAGGTCAAAAATTTGCTCAAAATCGCTCTATCTCTTACGGTTTTCAAGATATCGACACTTTTCTATTTTCCGCAAAAATCCAAAAAGGCCGCCAAAAGTGGCGAAAATTGATATTTTACCCCTTTGCACAGGACATTCTTGTACTACCTTGCAGGTCAAAAATTCGCTCGAAATTGCTCTATCTCTTATGGTTTTCGAGATATTCACACTTTTTCATTTTTTTCCGCTAAAATCCAAGAAGGCCGCCAAAAGTGGCGAAAATTGAAATCTTTCCCCTTTGCATAGGACACTTTTGTACTACCCTGAAGGTCTAAATGCAATAGTTTTCAAGTTACAAGTGATTTCACTCATGATGGAAGTTAGTGAAAAATCCAAAAGTAGCTATTACTCACTTATCTATTGAGATAGACACCCAAGTTACTCACCATGTTGTTGCTGTGGGAAAAAGTAGGTGAATAACATATTTTAACAAAATGCTCTAAATACAATACTTTTCAAGTTATAATCGATTTAGTGCATGATTTAATTAATTTTAATGCATTAAAAATTATTTTAATAATTCATAAAAAAACTTTAGCATGTGAAATATCTCCAAAATGTAGGTGAATGAGTTATTTGAGAAATACTGGCTATCTGCAATACTTTTTGTGATAATAGGCAATTACTCATTTTGAGTAGGTGAGTAATTAGATATGGATCTGAAAATTCAGTAATTGAAAGTTCTCCCAAAATATAGGTGAATTGAGTTATTTGAAAAATACTGGCTATCTGCAATACTTTTAGAGATAATTCGCATTTACTCATTTTGAGTAGGTGAGTAATTACCTACAGGTTTGGAACTTCACCATGTGAAAGCTCTTCCAAAAGTAGATGAATGAGTTATTTGATAAAAATTGGGTACCCACAATACTTTTAGAGATAATTACCATTTACTCATTTTGAGTAGGTGAGTAATTACCTACGAGTCTGAAACTTCACCATGTGAAAGCTCTTTCAAAAGTAGATGAATGAGTTATTTGAGAAAAATTGGCTATCTGCAATACCTTTAGAGATAATTCTCATTTACTCATTTTGAGTAGGTGAGTAATTAGCTATGGGTCTGAAACTTCACCGTGTGACAGCTCTTCCAAAAGTAGATGAATGAGTTATTTGAGAAAAATTGACTATCTGCAATACTTTCAGAGATAATTCGCATTTACTCATTTTGGTCTGCAACTTCACCAAGTGAAAGCTCTCCTAAAAGTACATGAATGAGTTATTTGAGAAAAATTGGCTATCTGCAATACTTTTAGAGATAATTCGCAGTTACTCATTTTGAGTAGGTGAGTAATTAGCTACAGGTCTGAAACTTCACCATGTGAAAGCTCTCCCAAAAGTAGGTGAATGAGTTATTTGAGAAAAATTGGCTATATGCAATACTCTTAGAGATAATTCGCAGTTACTCATTTTGAGTAGGTGAGTTATTACCTATGGGTCTGAAACTTTGCCATGTGAAAGCTCTTCGAAAAGTAGATGAATGAGTTATTTGAGAAAAATTGGCTATCTGCAATACTTTTAGAGAGAATTCGCATTTACTCATTTTGAGTAGGCGAGTAAGTAGCTATGGGTCTGAAACTTCACAATGTGAAAGCTCTTCCAAAAGTAGATGAATGAGTTATTTGATAAAAATTGGCTATCTGCAATACTTTTAGAGATAATTAGTATTTACTCATTTTGAGCAGGTGAGAAATTAGCTACAGGTCTGAAACTTCACCAAGTGAAAGCTCTCCCAAAAGTAGATGAATGAGTTATTTGAGAAAAATTGGCTATCTCCTATACTTTTAGAGATAATTCGCATTTACTCATTTTGAGTAGGTGAGAAATTAGCTATGGGTCTGAAACTTCACCATGTGAAAGCTCTTCCAAAAGTAGATGAATGAGTTATTTGAGAAAAATTGGCTATCTGCAATACTTTTAGAGATAGTTTGCATTTACTCATTTTGAGTAGGTGAGTAATTAGCTACGGGCGTGAAACTTCACCAAGTGAAAGCTCTCCCAAAAGTAGATGAATGACTTATTTGAGAAAAATTGGGTATCTGCAATTCTTTTAGAGATAATTCGCATTTACTCATTTTGAGTAGGCGAGTAATTACCTACGGGTCTGAAACTTCACCAAGTGAAAGCTCTCCCAAAAGTAGGTGAATGAGTTATTTGAGAAAAATTGGCTATCTGCAATACTTTTAGAGATAATTTGCATTTACTCATTTTGAGTAGGCGAGTAATTAGCTATGAGTCTGAAACTTCACCATGTGAAAGCTCTTCCAAAAGTAAATGAATGAGCTATTTGAGAAAAAATGGCTATCTGCAATACTTTTACAGATATTTAACATTTACTCATTTTGAGTAGGTGAGAAATTAGCTACAGGTCTCACACTTCACCAAGTGAAAGCTCTCCCAAAAGTAGATGAATGAGTTATTAGAGAAAAATTGGCTATCTGCAATACTTTTAGAGATAATTAGCATTTACTCATTTTGAGTAGGTGAGTAATTAGCTACGGGTCTGAAACTTCACCAAGTGAAAGCTCTTCCAAAAGTAGGTGAATGAATTATTTGAGAAAAATTGGCTATCTGCAATACTTTTAGAGAGAATTCGCATTTACTCATTTTGAGTAGGTGAGTAATTAGCTATGGGTCTGAAACTTCACCATGTGAAAGCTCTTCCAAAAGTAGATGAATGAGTTATTTGAGAAAAATTGGCTATCTGCAATACTTTTAGAGATAATCAGCATTTACTCATTTTGAGTAGGTGAGTAATTAGCTACAGGTCTGAAACTTCACCAAGTGAAAGCTCTCCCAAAAGTAGGTGAATGAGTTATTTGAGAAAAATTGGCTATCTGCAATACTTTTCGAGATATTTAGCATTTACTCATTTTGAGTAGGTGAGAAATTAGCTACAGGTCTGACACTTCACCAAGTGAAAGCTCTTGCAAAAGTAGGTGAATGAGTTATTTGAGAAAAATTGGCTATCTTCTATACTTTTAGAGATAATTCGCATTTACTCATTTTGAGTAGGTGAGAAATTAGCTAGGGGTCTGAAACCTCACTAAGTGAAAGCTCTTCCAAAAGTATATGAATGAGTTATTTGAGAAAAATTGGCTATCTGCAATACTTTTAGACATAATTAGCATTTACTCATTTTGAGTAGGCGAGTAAGTAGCTATGGGTCTGAAACTTCACAATGTGAAAGCTCTTCCAAAAGTAGGTGAATGAGTTATTTGAGAAAAATTGGCTATCTGCAATTCGCATTTACTCATTTTGAGTAGGTGAGTAATTAGCTATGGGTCTGAAACTTCACCATGTGAAAGCTCTTCCAAAAGTAGATGAATGAGTTATTTGAGAAAAATTGGCTATCTGCAATACTTTTAGAGATAATTAGCATTTACTCATTTTGAGTAGGTGAGTAATTAGCTACGGGTCTGAAACTTCACCAAGTGAAAGCTCTCCCAAAAGTAGGTGAATGAGTTATTTGATAAAAATTGGCTATCTGCAATACTTTTAGAGATAATTCGCATTTACTCATTTTGAGTAGGCGAGTAATTAGCTATGGGTCTGAAACTTCACCATGTGAAAGTTCTTCCAAAAGTAAATGAATGAGTTATTTGAGAAAAATTGGCTATCTGCAATACTTTTCGAGATATTTAGCATTTACTCATTTTGAGTAGGTGAGAAATTAGCTACAGGTCTGACACTTCACCCAGTGAAAGCTCTCGCAAAAGTAGGTGAATGAGTTATTTGAGAAAAATTGGCTATCTTCTATACTTTTAGAGATAATTCGCATTTACTCATTTTGAGTAGGTGAGAAATTAGCTAGGGGTCTGAAACCTCACTAAGTGAAAGCTCTTCCAAAAGTAGATGAATGAGTTATTTGAGAAAAATTAGCTATCTGCAATACTTTTAGACATAATTAGCATTTACTCATTTTGAGTAGGTGAGTAACTAGCTACGCATCTGAAACTTAACCAAGTGAAAGCTCTCCCAAAAGTAGGTGAATGAGTTATTTGAGAAAAAATGGCTACCTGCAATACTTTTAGAGATAATTCGCATTTACTCATTTTGAGGAGGTGAGTAAGTAGGCCAAAGTTCACCAAACCATTTTCCCCTTAGCATAGGATACTCTAGTACTACCCTGTGGTTCAAAAATTTGCTCGAAATTTCTCTATCTCTTACAGTTTGAGAGATATTTCTGATTTTTCACATTTTCACTAAAAGTAGCAATAAAGTAGCCATTACTCACTTGTACATTGAGCAACAGTTGTGAAACTTAAATATGTTACAGTTCACAAAAAAGTACATGAACAACATATTTGAGAGAAATTGTGTAGCTGCAATACTTTTGAAGATATAAGCCATTTACTCATTATGGTTATCATTAAAAATTGAAAAAGTAGCTATTACTCACTTAGCTATGGAGATACACTTCCAAATTACTGACCATGTTGTAGCTGTGGAGAAAGTAGCTGAACATCATATTGGAACAAAATTGTGTAGCTGCAATACTTTTGAAGATATAAGCCATTTACTCATTGACAGTTAAAAGTCATATAACTATATTAGGTAAAAGCGCTATTACTCACTCAAAAGTAGGCCAAAGTTCACCAAACCTTTCCCCCCTTAGCAATAGGATACTCTAGTACTACCCTGTGGGTCAAAAATTTGCTCGAAATTGCTCTATATCTTACGGTTTGAGAGATATTTCTGATTTTTCACATTTTCACTAAAAGTAGCAATAAAGTAGCCATTACTCACTTGTACATCGAGCAACAGTTGTGAAACTTAAATATGTTACAGTTCACAAAAAAGTACATGAACAACATATTTGAGAGAAATTGTGTAGCTGCAATACTTTTGAAGATATAAGCCATTTACTCATTATGGTTATCATTAAAAATTGAAAAAGTAGCTATTACTCACTTAGCTATGGAGATACACTTCCAAATTACTGACCATGTTGTAGCTGTTGAGAAAGTAGCTGAACATCATATTGGAACAAAATTGTGTAGCTGCAATACTTATGAAGATATAAGCCATTTACTCATTGACAGTTATAAGTCATATAATTATATCAGGTAAAAGCGCTATTACTCACTCAAAAGTAGGCCAAAGTTCACCAAACTTTTCCCCCCTTAGCAATAGGATACTCTAGTACTACCCTGTGGTTCAAAAATTTGCTTGAAATTGCTCTATATCTTACAGTTTGAGAGATATTTCTGATTTTTCACATTTTCACTAAAAGTAGCAATAAAGTAGCCATTACTCACTTGTACATTGAGCAACAGTTGTGAAACTTAAATATGTTACAGTTCACAAAAAAGTACATGAACAACATATTTGAGAGAAATTGTGTAGCTGCAATACTTTTGAAGATATAAGGAATTTACTCATTATGGTTATCATTAAAAATTGAAAAAGTAGCTATTACTCACTTAGCTATAGAGATACACTTCCAAACTACTGGCCATGTTGTAGCAGTGGAGAAAGTAGCTGAACAACATATTGGAACAAAATTGTGTAGCTGCAATACTTTTGAAGATATAAGCCATTTACTCATTATGGTTATCATTAAAAACTGAAAAAGTAGCTATTACTCACTTAGCTACGGAGATACACTTCCAAACTACTGACCATGTTGTAGCAGAGGAGAAAGTAGCCGAACAACATATTGGAACAAAATTGTGTAGCTGCAATACTTTTGAAGATATAAGCCATTTACTCATTATGGTTATCATTAAAAATTGAAAAAGTAGCTATTACTCACTTAGCTATGGAGATACACTTGCAAACTACTGACCATGTTGTAGCTGTGGAGAAAGTAGCTGAACAACATATTGGAACAAAATTGTGTAGCTGCAATACTTATGAAGATATAAGCCATTTACTCATTATGGTTATAATTAAAAATTGACAAAGTAGCTATTACTCACTTAGCTATGGAGATACACTTCCAAACTACTGACCATGTTGTAGCTGTGGAGAAAGTAGCTGAACAACATATTAGAACAAAATACTGTAAATGCAATAGTTTCAGAGTTATAAGCCATATAATTATATTAGCTAAAATAGCTATTACTCACTCAAAAGTAGGCCAAAGTTCACCAAACCCCAAAAATATTGAAGAGCAAAAAAATTCATTAGGACTTGTGATTTACCAAAAATGTGTAACTGTAGTAGTTTCAGAGAAAACTGCGTGACACACGCACGCACGCACGCACATACACACGCACATGGTGCAAATTATGATCTCCCTCCGGCAAGCCGGGCGGGAGATAAAAATCTGTAGCTGTAGTAGTTTTGGAGAAATCTGCGTGACTAACTAACGCACACACGCACGCACAGACATCATTTCATAATCTCCCTCCCGGGCTAAAGCCCGGCGGGCGATAATAATCTTACAGTTTACACATATGTGTATCTAAACTGTTTAATTTCTGTTTAATATATGTTTTTTGTAGAGATAAGGGGTTATTTCACAATAATGTAGACATACAATGATATTTTAACAAGTTACTTTACAAGTACTGTTCACAATACTGATTACTGTTAAGATTTCATACACATTATCAACACTACAGAAACAGCCCATGACACTTAAGACATATATTAAACATATTTGATAATTCTACAAAAAAAAACATTGACAAAATTTAAAAATATTCATACTTTGCCTTTGAATGCTATTAATATTTCCAAATCTCTTGCGAAACTGCACTGCGATCCCAGCGCCCATTTTTACATCTGCACTAATACAATGTGCCAGACTGTCAGTGCTGGGGCAAGAAAACAAATCACCTGACTTTTCTTGCAATTTAAAATTTGGCACTTTAGCTGTTGCACTGCCTTCAGTGGGTATTTTTTTCAATTTTAAACGTTTGCCTTTGCTGGATTCCCCTGATGCTGCTGCTTTTTCTGAAGGATCTTCTTGCAACTTCACAGATTCCACTTTGTCTTTTTCTGTTGCACTGCCTTCAGTGGGTGTTTTTTTCAATTTTAAATGATTGCCGTTGCTGGATTCCCCTGATGCTGCTGCTTTTTCTGAAGGATCTTCTTGCAACTTCACAGATTCCACTTTGTCTTTTTCTGTTGCACTGCCTTCAGCGGGTGTATTTTTCAATTTTAAGTATTCACCTTTGCCGGATTCCCCTGATGCTGCTGTTTCTGAAGAATCTTCTTGTAACTTCAAGGATTCCACTTTATCTTTTTCTGTTGCCATTGTTTCTGTCGACATCTGTTGAAAATTACAGTCTTCTATTTCCTGATTTTCTGTTGCTTCTGATGAATTTTCTTCCTTTTCCAAAGTCTTCACTGTATCCTTTTCCATGTTGGTAGCTCTGCCAGTAGTAACACTAAGTTTTGGAACTCTTTTCACAGGACAGACTCGATGATAATTAAATTGTCTGAGCAGAACTGATGAACAACTGCAAAAGATAAAAGTAAGCATTAAAAATAGCATTGAAGATGCCTGTACCCCACAGCCTGGGGAAATAGTTTTCAACACCATGAGATATAGAAGTGAAACGCTACAAAGATCACAAGACTTTCACAGCAAACAGTGTCAGTAAAGTTAAGGTCCAAATAATTTTAAAATAACATAAATAACATTTAAAAAAGAAAAGCCTGTAAATTATGAGGCTGTAAAACTTGTCAATTGAATTATAGCTACCAATAAAAGTAGCACAAATAGGTAAAAGTACATACAATAATCAGTCACAGCAATCCATATATATATATATCTGTCATAAGAGATATATGTCTCAATCATGGCAGGTGAACACACTTTGGCAGAGCCAAGGTTAAAGATCACACCATGACTTTGTACACCTACACTCCCCAGCCATTGACCCATCCAAGAATCAACTTTCTACAACTTTACCCTTTTACAGTTTCTGTGATAGGGCCCAGACAATATTTTAAAGGTCACAGTTACTATAACAAGGTCAAATCAAGATGATTGCTCACCTACACCTTCTAACCAATGACCCTAAGAAATATCATTCCTACACCTTACGGTTTCGAGATATAGCCAGGACAAGATTTTCAAACACCGAACTCAAGGTCATTCTGGCAAGTTTAAATTAGGTCACACCATGACTTTGCACACCTACACCCGCTAACCAATGTCCCTACCAAGTATCAACTTCCTACACTTAGACCGTACATTTTCTGAGATACAGGCCGGACAAATTTTTCCAGCCCATCTGGACACCATGGGTGAAAACAATAGAATATGAGAAAACGGTGATAAAGTGTTGAAATTTTCACACTTTGGGTGGGGGTACCTCGCTTGTAATGGCTCTGTCAAACAGACGAATAAACAGATATGCATCCCTTGCTTGTAATGGCTCTGACAAACAGACAAATAAACAGATATGCATGCCTTGAACTGTTTTTCATCCTTGATAGATAAGGTATCCTTCAAAAGAAACAGCATGTTTCTGTGAATTGTAGTTTTGGAGAAGTTGTTCACATAGACACTGCAGAGTGATGTCACATATTTGTGTATGAAGTGCATATGTTTTGTGAGGGGAAGGTGTTATGTTTATTTGTTTTTATTTTTTACTCAGCTTATTAATTATTTCTGGAATATTTGGGTGGTGAAAAAAAGGAATGATAAAGCAACAATGGTCCTGAAATAAACCGATGGGTACTGGTAGTGAAAGGTAACATTGTCTTGATCTGTGAAAACTGATCTAGGACCTGCTGGTCTACTGATGATGGTTGGAACACTATACTGGTACTGGCAGTGCCGGCAATGAATGGCTGGTGTGTGTCGGAATGAATATGTGTAATGGTCTCCCTGCTGTCTGTGACTATAGAGCCTCTGGACAAGTCTTGCACGGAGCCTGCACTGGTACTGGGTTTTCTCTGTGGTAACTTGAACTCTGAGAACTTGCTGGTCCCCTTTCTTCTGATGAGCTTCTTAAGAAAGTTAAATTTGTCATGTATCCAGTGTTATCAGTCAGTTCCTTCGGGCCCTGGCCAGACTTGGAGTTCACCATAGCATGTCCTTTGGGAGTTGAACCATGTCTTGTAGACCTGGACAGAGGGTTTGTATCTCCTGGCTTTCTCTGAGGATATCTTTCCTTACTTTGTTCTTGAGGAGCTCATTTGTCTTATCATACAGTTCCTCATGGTCTTTCACAAAATCAACTATCACCTCCTCATGAGAATCAGTCAGGAAAGTGTTAGTCATCTTTCCCTTCTTCCTTCAAGATTAATTGGATGACAGAAAGTCAGTTAGTGTTTGATTTGTTTCCCCTCAGCCTCGATTGCTCTCTCACTTGTTTTGGTCCTCTGTCTCTTCTCCTGTAGTGCCTCCTTCATCTGTGACCTGTCCCTTTCCTCATCAGACTCGTCCCTCTGTGGTTTCTCCATTTTTTACTCTCACCGCCCTCCCTCCGTAGCCTCTCAGCTTCCTCCTTCTCTTTGCTCCCTTTCTACCCGAACTGTATCATCCAACTCAAACGCTGTAGGTGTGTCTTTAATAAAAAAAAAGAAACAAGAGGGTCAAAGATGCCCCAAAAGGCGGGTTGCGCAGTAGTGCTGGGAATCGCCTCCAATTTTCATGGTCGATTATTCGTCCATTTTTCCGAGCGATGATCGACCCATAATCGATTATTTTACTCCATTATTGTTTATTATTTAAGAAACACTTTCCGGGATAAAGTATAGGTCAATCTGGTAAGAATAACGGTGTTCCGACATTTAGAATCTACCAAAAGCACCCACTTCCTGTAAATATGGCGGTAGACATAAACAAAAAGAAATGTTAGGTCACCCAGTTAAGGCGAATGTGTTAGACGTGTTAAGAAACATAAAACTTGTCATCCAGGTTACATAAATGTATCTATGCTATAAACGGACAAACGAAAGGACAGAATTACACCAATTTCGAAAGCAACTTAGCTATGATGGTGATGCATCTCCCTGTCAAGTTTGAATTTGATTGGACAAAGCGTTTTCGAGTTAGAGTCCGGAAACAGAAATGTTGACGAACAAACAAACAGAATTACACCAATTTCGAAAGGAACTTAGCTATGATGGTGATCTATCTCCCTGTCAAGTTTGAATTTGATTAGACAGAGCGTTTTCGAGTTCGAGTCTGGAAACAGAAATGTTGACGGACAGATGGACATCGGACACATCAATCGAATAGGCGGGTTGGTTACACGCAACCTGCTTAAAAACCTGTCTCAACTTGTCAACCGTAGGTGTACAAAATGCAAATGATGCATTCTGCACGCTGACTCGCCTTTTATAGGTGCAGATCTCACAACCGACAAGACGCGAGAAGACATGAAACAGACATGTTGTATACACTTCCTGGCTTATCTGTTGCTGTAACTGCCTTCTCAGTTTTGTGTTACATCTTGTCTTGCTACTTCCTGTTTGTCCTTTTATCATGGAATTGACTCTGCAGACAAAGTCTGGGATAATTCCCATCCTGGCATGAAGCCACCAAATCTGGTCTTGCTTGATTAGGACAGGCCGGTTTTCTTTTCAAGTAAGGTCCGTATTGTTCTACAGCTTGTCATAGACTGAGGCCAGGTCACATTAGCGAAAGGGACATATCCATAGTGAACAGCAAGGGGCAACACTCCACATTTTTTAATATATAAATAAATGAATGATTGTCTAAACACTGATGAACCCTGTCCCCCTGCTGTCCACTGTTTTAAATCTCATGGTAGATTGCTGTTTGCTATGGATGTCCCGTTCGCTAATGTGACCTCCCCCCCCCCCCCCCCCCGGGGGTGAGAGGTTGTGGGGTCAAGTCCCCTGGAAACCTGGTCCTGTGACAGAAATATCAAACTGATCCACCGACAGGAACCCTAACTGATCTTAACCTACACTGTTCACAAAGCAAACCGACCCTATGGCCGGGGAGGGTCTATCAGTTTCAGACGAACAACTCCACCCCCACCCCCCGCACCACCGTCCCACACCCGGATCGATTGAAGAAAGAGGAGGATTAAAACTTAAAACATGCGTGGGTCGAGGGAGGGATGGGGGATCCTACATCAGGGGCCGATTTCACAAGTTTGGGCTTAAGTCCGTTACTAGTAGTGAAATCGGCCCCAGTTTTCCCAAAGGCGCCCCTTTCTTCCCTTGTCCCGACCCCCATTACGTACTCAGAATGTCTTGGTGAGAGTACGAGGTAGTACACAATTCTGACGAGATGGCTTTATACTTAATAAAAAATACGACCGGATACAGTGGCGCAACATGAATCCGAATCCAAACACCTTAGGGGAAATGAAACCGAAACAGCTAGTGGCATGTCAAGGTTACAAAGTCATTACTCCACACGTCACCATGAAATATTTTAAGTTTTCTTTTCTGTCCCTGAACATACTTAAAAAATAAACTGTGGAGACTTTTACTGTTACAAAAAAAAAACAAACAAACTTCTAGCATGGGCTCAACTGAGATTAAAAGTTTGTTTTCATCACGTGGTTTAATATGACACACTTTCCTGTAAGCCATTTTCATCTTTGCTCTCTTCCAGATGGCGTCTCGATGGCGTGCTTCTAGTCTGCTTCTCGCCGTTTTGAGTCGTAGGTTCAGCGAGGAAAAGGGGAGATCCAGTGAGCTCTTATATCAACCAGCCTCAAGACTGTACAAGGAGCGTGCATTATTTTATATAAAAGAATTTAAAAAGTGAGAAAAAAAAACAATCACTGAGCCTGTATAATAAAATATGGAGCATACCCAACAGGGATAGACCTTTGAAGATACATTGATTTAGTGTTGAAAATCGATCCTGACATACACTTTTTCAACACTAAATCTAGGTTAGGTTTCTGACATGAAAAAGTAGTGGTATTTTAGACATGAAATTCTTGTGATTAAGTGTTGAAAATTGATCCCAACATATTTTTAACACTAAATCCAAGATTTCTGACAGAAAACGTAGTCATGTTTCACAAGAATACTAAACACTAAATCTTGTTTAGATTTCCAAACAGTGATTATGTTTTAGACTAGAAATCTTGGTGATGTAAGGTTGAAAATTGATCCTAAAATTGATGTACACTTTTTCAACAATAAATCCAAGTTTGATTTCTGATAGGAAAAATAAGTCATGTTTTGAAACAAAAAAAATAATGAATATGGTAAAATGTTTCATGAGTATTTTAATTGTGTACGAACCCCAAAAGTGGTGAGCTTTTCAAAACAAATTCTGATAAAGCTAAATAATTTTGATTCATCCTTTTAGTTCTTACATTGTTATTGTCCTCAATGAATATATTTAGCATCTCTAGTAAGATAGATTACTCTATACCTACATCATATTTGGCTATGAAATTAACATAAAATTTCACACACAGCAAAAGCCGATACAACGCAAAGTGTGATGTAACAGTTGGTATGGAATCATAAACCATAGCCAACTTACCGATAGTTCAACCATTTGAGTTGAGAAAAGTGGGTTTTCACATGAGATTCCAACAAAAAAGACTGAGAAATAGCCAAAAATCTATTACACACTAACTAGGCCAAATTTGTTCATACCAGATGACAAAAGAATAGCTTAAAGCTCAACTCCTAAACAAGCCAGGTTACTCCAAAGATAAGAATGCATAGCCTGCTGTCTTATATGAACACAAGTAAAAGTCAAAATAGTTGTTTTATTTTTCAAGTGTTTATTTCATAAAGCTTTATGATGCATGTTGTTATAAAATCATGTAAACAATAGTAACACAAGCAGTTATTTTTCTTATATATTATGTGAGAATAAATTACATATAAAATCATTTTTTGCTATCAATAATAAATGATGTTGTATTTTTTATTATACAAGTGTCATGTTATTCAAAAATAATTACATGACCAAACTTGCAATATTTTAAATAATAAACCATGTGTTTAAAACTGACGACAAATAAATCAACTGCAGTCGGTGGATGTGTCAAACAGTGTCACTTAACTCAATTATCTGCTTCTCTCACACCACCTCTATAATAATACCTGAAATATGTTGTCTGAACTGAACTGCCCTATAGTCCTAATATTTGTAACCTCCAGTAGCGAGTGTAATGGAAGTAACACCTAACAAATATACATTTGGAAACATTGGTCACAACCCTTATAAGAACCCAAGCCCAGTAAAGGTGTAATAATTTGATGATGTGAAATTGAAAATAAATAAACAATATAAGTTTACAATCATTTTCATTTTACACTTTCTTTAGAGTCTTACACAAAAAATGTGCTTGCACCTGCCCTTGCACAATGTGCTAAAAACTGGTGCAATTGCACATTTCCAAAGGTACTTCAGGGATAGGACTTGATGAAAACTTCAGCCTATGATGAGACAACAGACTCAATTGTTGAAATACTGTTGCGTAAAATAAATACAACAGTATAAGGCCAACAACACCTTATAGGGAACTCTATATTAAAATGACCAACAGAAATTTATTATTATTATGTGTATCCCCTTAAACACTGGGCAGAGGCTCCACATGGTAATATATGCATATTTAATGGATTTCTAGGTGTATTTGTATGCATTGCACTATCATACCAAGTCGATTTTAGGTCATTTTTTTTATTTTAGTCATTAATTAGGTAAAGCAACACATATAAGCTAAAACATTACTTAGCACTAATTTGCAACTTTACGGTACTGGTTAAACTATAAAATGACACATCTTATGTCATCCCAACCAAGAACTACACAGAATATCTCCAGACATCCCATGCATTGCACACCCAATCAAACATGGACAAGTCCAACAACCACTCAAACAAGAAACATCTAAATTCTCTTTGACTTGATCAAAATTTATTTCTAAATTTCTATTCTAACTTCACAATTCAGAAACATTACTGAAATTAAACTATTTATTCGACTTCTAATTGCATCAAAATTACAACATTTGGTTATATTAATGTACTAATTAGATTTGATTATTAATTTGATTTAGTTTAACAGAAAGTGTATTAATATGGATAATATATAGCAGTAAACCAGAGTGAAAATAAAACAAAAAGAGAACGATAAATCAACAAACAGTGAAAAGTTATTTATGAAAACTGAATGTGAAATTGTGAAATGATGGAAACTATACTTTTTAAATAAAGATGTCCAGGACTATTTCACTGTGTTTATTGATGTCAATGCTTGGAGTACAAAAGATCCTGTTCTCCAATCACAGTCGTCATTCGACAACGGAAGTACACTTCCGGCAACTCTCACGAACATGTTTAAGAGTTTAATGCAAAAAAAAAAACAATTAAATTCTGTAATTTTAAGGGAAGGAAATGTTATTGTGGCAAATCCTGAAATATACAAGAAATTAATGAAGGGATACTTGAGAAGCAATTTTATTTTAAAATATTTTGTTGTATTCAAATTATAGCATTTTCTAAAAGTTTGTAAGAATACTAGTTCAATGTGTGATCAAAATGCTATGAATACTTGTGCAATGCGTGATTTATAGCCTTATTTTTGAGCGTTGCGGGCCATATTTTGTCATCATATATAACATTTTGAAGGAAGAAACACTGATTTTCTCAATTTAAATTGATAATAATTGCTAACTTGGCAAAAAGTGGCTATTTCGTCCATTTGAAAAAAAAAATTTAAAACCCATGCAGTAAAGTTATGTTTTTTCCAAAGTTAGCATTTATTATTAATTTTTGTTATTAAATCCAGTGCTTTTTCCTTCAAAAAAGTCTTTTATGTTGATAAAATATTACTTAAACCCCCAAAACAAGCCTGCAAATCACACATTGGATAGGTATTCAAATCATTTGGTGCACACATCCAACTAGTATTCATGTAAACTTCTTGAAAATGCTAGAATTCAAATTCAAGAAAATATTTCAAAATGTGATTGTTTTTCGAGTATTCCTTCATTAATTTATCATATATTTTAAACATTGTAATCCTAAAATATTCTCTACTTTTATTATTACAGAATTTAATTGATTTTCGTTATGTATATCTTAAATATGTTCGAGTGAGTTGCCGGATGTGTACATCGATTATAGTTCCAATGTCCATACAAAAGTTGGATACTGCAACTAAATGCCTCTCCTCTCACAAGCCAAGCAATAGTGACAATAGAAGGAAAAGACGAATAAGCAGATCACCCAGGAAATGTGGAAACTCAGTGAAACAAACATTGCGTTCCATGAGATCTGACTGATAACATTAGGGTGTAAGAGAGGCATAGTCCAGCATTAAATCTGTACAAAAAATAATATGTGAATGCTTGATGACTCAATATCATGGAACTTATAAAATTATGCCAAAATCCCTAAATATTGAGGGTTTGGGTCAGGGCCATATTCCCAAAAGGGATCAAGCTCAATTTGAACCAAAGATCAGCTCAAGTTTAGTATAAACTGAGGTCCAGATTAAACGTTACTTTGAAGAAGTATGTTGCATCTCTTTTTTATTTTCCTTGTCACTCTTTTATTATTATTAATCCAGTTATGGCAGTTAACATATCATACTTTTCATATTTCCATTTATCATATACATGTTACAGGCAATCTGTGTAATCAGGCATTGACATGCTTAAAATTTCCAGGCATTTCATGAAATACCTGGTTTTTAGGTCCAGACATTTCGCAAAATGCCTAAATATGATGCTTCAAACGTTTTAGTTTGTCTCTTATTTTATGTATTTAGTTTAAGAAGACAAATTTAATGCACAAATAGTTAATTCGGAAATATACAAAATCAATTTATTTTAAAAGCTTTAATATAGATCTATGTACATTGACCATTTACAAATTTAGCAACAACTATATTCAATGACAGAAAACATTGCTAACTCATATATCTGATAAATTTAAGGTTCACACATATGTGATCAGTTTAAAATGAGAGTTCAGTCAATATATTTATACTTTTTAACAATGTTAATGTTTTCTTCCAATCCATAAAACCTTGTTATAGTAAATCACTGGTATCATTTATTTTCACAAACTTCTAAATAGTAGACAAGTTGATAATCACATTAGAATGCATACTGAAGTAGATTGAAGTCTGCTTACCTTTTATAGCCTCTTTTGCTGAGCTTAAATCTTCATATCTGTAGCTACTTTCAATTTAAATGAAATTTACTGGCTTCTCTATTTCAAGGGATTATTTTAATGAGAAATGCTATTTCTGTTTTCATTAGGTTCAAGTAATTCAGTTAAAGCTGACATGGCTTCCCTATTTCAAGGGATTATTTCATTAAGAACCCATGCATTGATGAACATCAAGGCCCAGGTAATTCAAATCAAAGGATATAGGGCTTCTCCAGTTCAAGAGATTATTTTTTATGAGAAACCCTGCTTTTATATTCATCAAAGTCCAATTAATTAAGTTAAAGCTCACAAGATTACACTACTTCAAGTGATTGTTTACTGGTTATTAAGATCAAGACTCAAATGGCTTCTCTATGTCAAGAAATTGTTAAAATCAGACTCCCTGCTTTAATTAAAGAAATGATCCTGCCTGCAATCTGATGTTCTATGTTAATTCAAACCAAAACATAAAATATATGCCCTAGTTATTTGAAATATTTCTTCCATGAGCTTAAAATGACACCCAAGAGAAAACTCTTTCAACAAAAATAATTTGAAAAGATTTATGATTCTGCTAATTTATCTAAAAACTGATGGATAAAACACCAAAACAGCAGCTATAACATAGAGATATTGTATTTCACAATTTGCCTAAATGCATCAGGTAACTTGCATATTAAAGATGGGCAAATTGAAGGCTTTCATGAAATGCCTGGAAATTTTAGGCATTTCGTGAAATGCTTCAGTGAATCAGGGATTTCACAAAATGCTTAAAATTCCAGGTATGTCGTGAAATGCCTGATTACACAGTACCATATATACAGCCCACTTTGATAGGATGGAATACTCAATATTTTGCAATTTTCCAGAGTTTCGTTATTTTCAACGTGTCAATCGGCGTAGAGTCGTTTTAAAACAAAAGTAAGCTAAAGTTGTACATGGAATATTAATACCGGAAGTGTACTAACAGCAGGAGTTGAGAGAAACTTTACAAACTTGAAGATAAACAAATCACCCACGTAAGTGCCAACATAGACAGTGTCACACTTTGAGAATCCATATAGTTATTGAGGTAGTAAATATAATTTAGAACCACTGATTTTCAATAGTTCTAATGCAGGTAACATATCTTAATGCCGTAGTATCAGCTAATAGTAGAGACAGCTAGTACACTGCAGGATGTTTCCTGGTGGCATTCTACTGCTTCCCTGCATAAGTTGGCCGCCCTCACCACAGCTTCACAGGGCTTTAACATGAGTGGCCTTCTACACTCTGAAACCATGTATTATTGTTAAACTTATTATATGCAACAGTTTTCTTCAGAGTTTGGCTTATCTTAGTGGATTAAATAATTAAATTACAAAAAATAGATAACAAATGTCTTGATAAGCTTAATTTAAGCATATTCTGTTACTTAGTTCATGCAATTTTGTTGCTTAGACTACTTTTATTTGAAAAATTCTTAGGACCGTTTATCTTCGTGTCCGTTTATCTTTGTGTCCACCCGTGTACAATAATCTATTTATCTTTCTGAAGCCTATAGATGAGCCATAGCCAACTTATGACTGCGGCCAACTTATGCAGGGTAGCAGTACCAGTAAACGCCCATGCTGAAGTTAATTTTTGGAATTTTAATTATACTGACAGCTTTATGTTTTATTCTTCTAACACCAAATTGTCAAATGATATACATCACAATTAATAACAGGTTCATTTTGTTATGTTTGTTTCAAAGCTTTACTACGGGTGACATCAATTTGGGACAGTTTTATTCTGTTTTTACCGTTTTTTGCCACTTTTCAACATAAAAGTACAGTTTCATACTTATTAATAAACAGAACACCACCAATATTTCATTGTGTGGTAATCATTTTGTCATTTTTCTATGTTTGTACAAGCCAAAATTAGACAAAAACTGAATGTTGCACCCAAAACAAAGGGTCATTGATTTGGGACGCTTCTGGGACACCCCCAAATTACAATCCATTGAATTAAGACATGCACTTTCATTGGCCCCAAATTTTTGTAAATAGTAAACAGACATCAGTTACTTAACTTTTGTCATGTATGAGCCGTAGGAGTTGTATAAAAGCCAGAACAGACATTTATTATAAACCTACTTTATGGGAGACAAGAATTTTGGCCATCATATTAGAAAAGTATGGTATAGTCAACTAGAGAAGCAACAGCCTTGTTTACAATAACTACAAAGCACTCAAAATTAATTTTATGTGTCCAGATAGAAGATGTGATAACAATGTTTGTGGTCATTAATCTGGACTAACCTCATACTTTGATGATAACACAAGGACATTTTCCATGTGGTGGATATGGGGAATGTGTATAATTTTCTTTTCTATAAAATGTCACATATAAATGCTAAATGTACAGTACCAGTGGGATAAAATCATATTTATAAATGGGGTAATACTTCTAAAATTCATTTTTGTGCTGTCAAGTCAAACAAACAGTTTGTTATCCCTAAAGGGAAAAAGTGTCCCAAATTGATGACCGTCCCAAATCAATGCCGCCCGGATTTGTATCTTGGTACAAACCTGAAATTGGCACAAAACGAAAGTTAAAATATTTAATAACAATTGTTCTTTATCACCCACACTTGGTACATTTTTGTATTCTTAATAAAGAAGTTGAAGTGACAACAAATAATTTAAATATCTTTGGTGATATCTGTATGCAAATTCTGTCAAATTGGGGCACTGATTGCATGTAGAATATTATCGCCCATTAAAAATGAGAGTAAAACATTTGTTTTCATGTCAGTGCCTTTTTAAATAAAAAAATCCATGAAATTACACTTAAAAACTTCTACCTTAATAAGGTTTTTGTGTACAAGTTGTGCCTAGTTACTGTGGAAAGCAGTATATTTTAACATTATCTGCCATTTTTATGGCTAACCAGAAACACCAGTGAACACCCATTTTGTTGACACACAGAAGCATTTGTCTTTGACCTCTGACAAAGAAATATAAGGTGGGCATTCACCGTCGGAAACCACTAGTGCCTGTTCTGAAAACTGCTCTACGCAAAATTTCCGCCTCTGAATTTGGTACCGTGGGGATGAACAGATAAGTGTGAGCATGCACAGATGAATTTCTTGCTACGGTAACTGAAGGTGTAGTCCATGGTGTATATGAGGTTGTGATTCAGCTGTCTTTTGGTGTAACATGGTGACATAAGGTGAGTGTTGGTAAATGGACACTTCGCCACTGTGTCACAACTTCGAATACGAATCTCACACAGTAGTTAAAGGACATGGGCGTTTTACCAAACACCTATAACTGGGACTTATACTGCCTGTAGTGTGATGGAAACACTAAATCTTGGAAGATATGAGACATCCTTGGACGCTGTTCCGCCGACGCGTAAAACATCTAGCCAGGGGACTACTGCCTGTAGTGTGACTGGGGCCTAGAGTGCTTTAAAAGTTGTCCTTTAATTCTTCAAACAATAAATTATATGTAGATAATCAGGAAAACTAGCAGTAATGGAATTGATTTCGAGACTTATCTTCACCAAGTAAATCACCCCCAAATTTACCTGGTCTAATCACCCCAAAGTTTCTTAGATATCAGATTGATTTTCTGGTAAGCAAGTGGTATTTTTATGTCAGCTGATTATGGCATCACTCTGCGATATCTGTGTCTGCGTACGCATGAACAACTTCTCCACCAAAACTACAAGGCCCAGACCAGTTGTTTTTTAACCCCAGCCCATAAAGGCTGTGGTTATTGTTGTCACCTGCGCCATCTGGGTGGTGGTGGGGATAAAGAATGTGGGTGTTCCACAGCCTAAACCTGGGCATGAATTTTCACCAAATTTTCAGGGTATGTTTACCCAAATAGGATCTACAGCTGATTAGTTTTTTTTTTGGGGGGGGTGGGTGGGGGGGTGGGGGGTATCCGGTCTGGTATCCAGACAAATTGTTTTTTAAACTTCAGCCCATAAAGGCTGGGGTTATAGTTGTCATCTGTGCCATCTGGGCAGTGGCGTTGGCGAGCATAAAGCTAAGGATCTAGAGCTGATTTGGTTTTGTGGGTATCCGGTAACAACTGTTGCCATTGCACCACTTTTAAGATTTTTTGGTCTTAAACTTTATGAGTGTTCCACAGCCCAAACCCCTGCATGAATTTTTACCAAATTTTGAGGGTATGTTTAACCCAAGAGGATCTAGAACTGATTAGGTTTTGGGGGGTATCCGGTAACAATTGTTGCCATGGCAACACTTTTAAGATTTTTTTGGTCTTAAACTTTGTGTGTGTTCCACAGCCCAAACATCTCCATGGATTTTCACCAAATTTTCAGGGTATGTTTACCCA
This sequence comes from Sabellastarte sp. h YS-2021, assembly GCA_964017235.1. Classification (NCBI taxonomy): domain Eukaryota; kingdom Metazoa; phylum Annelida; class Polychaeta; order Sabellida; family Sabellidae; genus Sabellastarte; species Sabellastarte sp. h YS-2021. Next base: position 51,396,468 of record OZ024927.1, on the reverse strand, counting down.
AAGAGGATCTAGAGTTGATTAGATTTTGGGGGTATCTGGTCATAACCGTTGCCATGGCAACACTTTTAAGATTTTGGGGTGGTAAACTTTGTGGGTGTTACACAACCTACACTCATGGATGGATTTAGACCAAATTTTCAGGACATGTTTACCCCAAGAAGATCTGGAGCTAATTAATTTTTGGGGGGGAGTGGGGGGAGGGGGTATCTAGCAACAACTGTTGCCATGGCAATGCTTTGAATATTTTAGGGTTTTAACGTTTGTGGATATTCCACAGCCTAAAGCAATGCATGGATTTTCACCAAATTTCCAGAATATGTTTACCTAACAGGATCTACAATGAGTATGTTTGGGAGGGTATCAGACAATACCTGTTGCCATGGCAATGCTTTAAATACTTTCAGTCTTAAAATTCTTAATTGAGCTGATGTTACCACAGTTGCATATCTTCACCAAATTAGCAGAACATGTTTATGGCTGTGAAAACATGTCTGTAGAAAATTACAACATGGCCGCTATAGCCGATTTGCTTGAAAATCATTGATATGTTCCAAAATTTAAAATATTGCAGCTAGCTGTGTCAGATTTGCGCAAAATGTAAATGACTAGGAAAGCTTGCCTGAGAGTAATTTTGAAATTGCTTTGAAAACAAAATGGTTGCCTTATCTCCCTTATTAGAATGAGAAAACTTCTTGGAAATCGTGGTCTACAAATATTTTGCAAGTGTCAAATTTGACCTCTGACTCCTGCTTCAAGGTCATGTAGGGTCATCTTGCTAAAAGGACTTATATTTCCTTTATAATTGGTTCTAGGGCATCAAATATGAAAACAACTTGTAAGAAATCATGGCCTGTGATTCTTACATCTGACAACATTTCGTGGATTCTGTATACTTCTTACAACTCAAGTTGTTCCTAAGATTTTCCCAAATCTCAATGTTGTTGCCGATTTAGGTATACCTTGGCTATTTTTAAAATAAGTTGTAATGCATTAAATTCATGAAATCATGCACTTTATTACTTATAACTTGTAAAGTATTGCATTTAGAACATTTTTAACCCCAACCCATAAAGCCTGGGGTTATAGTTGTCCCCTGCGCTGTCCGGGCGGCGGCGGGGGCGGGCATAAAGCTTGTGGGGGTTCCACAGCGTAAACCCCTGCACGGATTTTCACCAAATTTTCAGGATATGTTTACCTCAAGAGGATCTAGAGCTGATTAGGTTTTTTTGGGGTATCCAGTAATATCTGTTGCCATGGCAACACTTTTAAGATTTTCGGGTCTTAAAGTTTGTGGGTGTTCCACAGACTAAACCCCCCCCTGCATAGATTTTCACCAAATTTTCAGGATATGTTTACCCCAATAGGATCTAGAGCTGATTAGGTCTTGGGGGGGGTATCCGGTAAGATCAAGTCTTCAAGTTTGTGGATGTTCCACAGACTAAACACCACACATGGATTTACACCAAATTTCTAGGGTATGTTTACCTTAAGAGGATCTAGAGCTGATTTGGATTTGGTGGGTATCTGAGTACCACTGTTGTCATGGCAACACTTTTAAGATTTTTATGTCAGCTGACTTGTCTGTCAGCTGACATTATGTCATCACTCTGCGGCGTGGGCGTCCGCGTCCGCGTGAACAACTTCTTCTCCAAAACTACAAGGCCTAGAGACATGCTGTTTTTTTAAAAGATACCTTATCTATCGAGGATGAAAAATTGTTCAAGGCATGCAAATCTGTCTGTTCGTCTGTTTGCTAGAGACATTACAAGGGGGGTACCCCCCACCAAAAGTGTGAAAATTTCAACTTTTTATCACAATTTTCTCAGTGACTATTGCAGGGATGTCTCTCATATCTTGCATATATGTACTAGGCCAGAGGTAGATTCTCTTGTGTGAGTATGAGACCTGGATCCGTCTTACTTTTTTTAAAATAAATTTTTTTAATAATTTTTAATGCATTAAAATTCATGAAATCATGCACTAAATCACTTTTAACTTCAAAAGTGTTGCATTTACAGCATTTTGTGAAAATATGTTGTTCAGCTACTTTTTTCATAGCTACAATATGGTGAGTAAGTTGGGTGTCTGTCTCAATAGCTAAGTGAGTAATAGCTACTTTTGGGCTTTTCAGTAACTTCCATTATGAGTAAAATCACTTGTAACTTAAAAACTATTGCATTTAGAGAATTTCGTATAAATATGTTATTCAGCTACTTTTGGGCCAGCTATAACATAGTAAAATTTCAGACCTGTAGCTCATGACATAGCTGAGTAATAGCTACTTTTAGGTTATCACTGTTGAGTAAATCGCTTATAACTTGAAAACTATTGCATTTAGAGAATTTCGTATAAATATGTTATTCAGCTACTTTTGGGTCAGCTATAACATAGTAAAATTTCAGACCTGTAGCTCATGGCATAGCTGAGTAATAGCTACTTTTAGGTTATCACTGTTGAGTAAATCACTTATAACTTGAAAAGTGTTGCATTTAGAGCATTTTGTTAAAATATGTTATTCAGCTACTTTTTTCATAGCTACAATCTGGTGAGTAAGTTGGGTGTCTGTCTCAATAGCTAAGTGAGTAATAGCTACTTTTGGGCTTTTCAGTAACTTCCATCATGAGTAAAATCACTTGTAACTTAAAAACTATTGCATTTAGAGAATTTCGTATAAATATGTTATTCAGCTACTTTTGGGCCAGCTATAACATAGTAAAATTTCAGACCTGTAGCTCATGGCATAGCTGAGTAATAGCTACTTTTAGGTTATCACTGTTGAGTAAATCACTTATAACTTGAAAACTATTGCATTTAGAGTATTTTGTTTCAATATGTTATTCACCTATTTTGGGGTCAGCTATAACATAGTGAAGTTTCAGACCTGTGGCTCATTTCATAGCTGAGTAATAGCTACTTTGAAGTTCTCACTGTTGAGTAAATCAGTTATAATTGGAAAACTATTGCATTTACAGATTTTGTGCAAATATGTTATTCAGCTACTTTTGGGTCAGCTATAACATAGTGAAATTATAGACCTATAGCTCCTGGCACAACTGAGCAATAGCTATTCTCAGGTACTGACTGTTGAGTAAATCAGCTATAACTTGAAAAATATTGCATTTGGAGTATTTTGTTAAAATATATTGTTCACCTACTTTTGGGTCAGCTATAACATAGTGAAATTACAGACCTATAGCTCATGGCATAGCGGAGCAATAGCTATTTTCAGGTTCTCACTATTGAGTAAATCAGTTGTAGCTTGAAAACTATTGTATTTACAGTAGTTTGCTTAAATATGTTGTTCACCTACTTTTGGGTTAGCTATAACATAGTAAAATTTCAGACATGTAGCTCATTGCATAGCTGAGTAATAGTTCCTTTGAGGTTTTCACTGTTGAGTAAATCAGTTGTAACTTGAAAACTATTACATTTAGAGTAATTTGTTAAATATGTTATTCACAGAATTTTTGGTCAGCTATAACATAGTGAAATTGCAGACCTCTATGTCATGGCATAACTGAGCAATAGCTACTTTCAGGTTCTCACTGTTGAGTAAATCATTGTATCCACTGGATAGCCGCAGTGTGTAGAGAGAGATTTCACTATTACTGCTCTGATGAAAAAAAATATTATAGCTAGCTTTCTTAAGTTTGCAGTATATATTAATAAGTTATAATAACCATAAAATGTTGTCTGGGAATATTTTTGGCCTCATTTTGAGAAACAAGATGGCCGCCACAGGTGTTTTTTGTCAGTCATGAAAAGTGCTATCTCCCTTATTATTGATTTTGGGATGATAAACCAACCTGTAGGAAATCATGGGGTGGGAATCTTTTGGTGTGGTCAGATTTGACCTTCAATGACCCCTCCTTCAAGGTCAAACAAGGATAGCCAAACTTAAAAGTGCTTATAACTCGCTTATTATTGGTCCCAGAGGTTTGGGATGGTAAACAGACAGGAAATCATGGGCTGTGAATCTGTTGATATGTTCCGATGTGACCTTGGAACCCTCCTTCAAGGTCAAATGAGGATAGCGAAAATTGAAAGTGCCTACAACTCGCTTATTATTGGTGACAGAGATTTGGGATGGTAAACCATCCCATAGGAAATCATTGGCTCGGAATCTTTTGGTATGGTCAGATTTGACCTTTGGACCCCTCCTTCAAAGTCAAATGAGGACAGCCAAGCTTAAAAGTGCTTATAACTCATTAAGCGTCCCGCAAGGGACGCTTGTTTGTGTATGGGAGAGCTTCAGGCTCCGCCGGCTCCGCATTTTGTTTTCCTTATAACTCTGTAACCGTTAGGCGGATTCTTTTCAAATTTGGCAGGTTTAGGCAGTAGCCTTGGGGAATTTTTTTGAATATGCTGCAGTGACATTTCAACCAATCAGAGAGGTCACATGACCAAAAATGTCTTTTTTCGATGGGGAAGCTTGTCCAGATGATAACTTGAAAGGAATTTTATCAATTCACCTGAAACTTGGCAAATACATTCATTCTATTAAAATCTGGAAATCATTAGATTTTGGCATTGATTGGTCAAGAAATGGCCGAGTAATTAATGATTAATTAATCATTACGAATTTTCCAAATAAGGAAAACACAAAAATGCTTATATCTCGAAAACCGTGCTAGATAGAGCGATTTCGACGAAATTTTTGACCCACAGGGTATCTCTGCGGAGTAGTTTTCCCAATTTTCAAAAAATTTTTGTCTCGCCCAAAATGGCGGCCATTTTGAATTTTCGAAATTTTCGCAAAAATTGCAAAACACAAAAATGCTTATATCTCAAAAACCGTGCTAGATAGAGCAATTTCGACAAAATTTTTGATCCGCAGGATATCTCTGCGGAGTACTTTTCCCAATTTTCAAAAAAATTTTGTCTTGCCAAAAATGGCGGCCATTTTGAATTTTCAAAATTTTCGCAAAAATTGCAAAACACAAAAATGCTTATATCTCGAAAACCGTGCTAGATAGAGCGATTTCGACGAAATTTTTGACCCACAGGGTATCTCTGTGGAGTAGTTATCCCAATTTTGAAAAAAATTTTGTCTCGCCAAAAATGGCGGCCATTTTGAATTTTCGAATTTTTCGCAAATATTGCAAAACATAAAAATGCTTATATCTCGAAAACCCTGCAAGATAGAGCGATTTCGACGAAATTTTTGACCCACAGGGTATATCTGCAGAGTAGCCATGCCAATTTTCAAAAAAAATTTGTCTCGCCAAAAATGGCGGCCATTTTGAATTTTCGAATTTTTCGCAAAAATTGCAAAACATAAAAATGCTTATATCTCGAAAACCCTGCTAGATAGAGCGATTTCGACGAAATTTTTGACCCACAGGGTATCTCTGCAGAGTATCCATGTCACTTTTCAAAAGATTTCCTCTTGCCAAAAATGGCGGCCATTTTGAATTTTCGAATTTTTGCGCAAAAATTGCAAAACACAAAAATGCTAATATTTCGAAAACCGTGCTACATAGAGCGATTTCGACGAAATTTTTTATCTTCAGGGTATCTCTGCAGAGCAGCTATCCCAAAGAGCTTTCACTTGGTGAAGTTTCAGACCCATAGCTAATTGCTCACCTACTCAAAAAGAGTAAATGCGAATTACCTCTAAAAGTATTGCAGATGGCCAATTTTTCTCAAATAACTCATTCACCTACTTTTGGAAGAGCTTTCACTTGGTGAAGTTTCAGACCCGTAGCTAATTACTCACCTACTCAAAATGAGTAAATGCGAATTATCTCAAAAACTATTGCGGATACCCAATTTTTATCAAATAACTCATTCATGTACTTTTGGGAGAGCTTTCACATGGTGAAGTTTCAGACCCGTAGATGATTACTCACCTACTCAAAATGAGTAAATGCGAATTATCTCTTAAAAGTATTGCAGATAGCCAATTTTTCTCAAATAACTCATTCACCTACTTTTGGAAGAGCTTTCACATGGTGAAGTTTCAGACCCATAGCTAATTACTCACCTACTCAAAATGAGTAAATGCGAATTATCTCTAAAAATATTGCAGATAGCCAATTTTTCTCAAATAACTCATTCATATACTTTTGGAAGAGCTTTCACTTGGTGAAGTTTCAGACCCATAGCTAATTACTCAGCTACTCAAAATGAGTAAATGCGAATTATCTCTAAAAGTATTGCAGATAGCCAATTTTTCTCAAATTAATCATTCACCTACTTTTGGGAGAGCTTTCACTTGAAGTTTCAGACCCATAGCTAATTACTCACCTACTCAAAATGAGTAAATGCGAATTATCTCTAAAAGTATTGCAGATAGCCAATTTTTCTCAAATAACTCATTCACCTACTTTTGGGAGAGCTTTCACTCTGTGAAGTTTCAAACCCATAGCTAATTACTCACCTACTCAAAATGAGTAAATGTGAATTATCTCTAAAAGTATTGCAGATAGCCAATTTTTCTCAAATAACTCATTCACCTACTTTTGGCAGAGCTTTCACTTGGTGAAGTTTCAGACCCATAGCTAATTACTCACCTACTCAAAATGAGTAAATGCGAATTATCTCTAAAAGTATTGCAGATAGCCAATTTTTCTCAAATAACTCATTCACCTACTTTTGGGAGAGCTTTCACTCTGTGAAGTTTCAGACCCATAGCTAATTACTCACCTACTCAAAATGAGTAAATGCGAATTATCTCTAAAAGTATTGCAGATAGCCAATTTTTCTCAAATTAATCATTCACCTACTTTTGGGAGAGCTTTCACTTGGTGAAGTTTCAGACCCATAGCTAATTACTCACCTACTCAAAATGAGTAAATGCGAATTATCTCTAAAAGTATTGCAGATAGCCAATTTTTCTCAAATAACTCATTCACCTACTTTTGGGAGAGCTTTCACTTGGTGAAGTTTCAGACCCATCAAAATGAGTAAATGTGAATTATCTCTAAATGTATTGCAGATAGCCAATTTTTCTCAAATAACTCATTCACCTACTTTTGGGAGAGCTTTCACTCTGTGAAGTTTCAGACCCATAGCTATTTATTCACCTACTCAAAATGAGTAAATGCGAATTATCTGTAAAAATATTGCGGATACCCAATTTTTATCAAGTACTCATTCATCTACTTGTGGGAGAGCTTTCACATGGTGAAGTTTCAGACCCATAGCTAATTACTCACCTACTCAAAATGAGTAAATGCGAATTATCTCTAAAAGTATTGCAGATAGCCAATTTTTCTCAAATAACTCATTCACCTACTTTTGGGAGAGCTTTCACTTGGTGAAGTTTCAGACCCATAGATAATTGTTCACCTACTCAAAATGAGTAAATGTGAATTATCTCTTAATAGTATTGCAGATAGCCAATTTTTCTCAAATAACTCATTCACCTACTTTTGGAAGAGCTTTCACACACGAAAATGAAAAATTGTGAATATCTCGGAAAAGCTATTTCTTCTGCTTTAATGCTCGGCGGGAGATACACACCGTGGCAGTGGTCTTGATAAAAATTTTTGTCTCCCCAAAAATGGTGGCCATTTTGAATTTTCAAAGTTTTTGCAAAACACAAAAATGCTTATATCTCGAAAACCGTGCTATATGGAGCGAACTCAACAAAATTTTGGACCTGCTGGGTATCTCTGCAGAGTAGCCATGCCAATTTTCAAAATATTTTTGTCTCGCCAAATATAGCGGACATTTTTAATTTTTTTATTTTTTGCAAAACACAAAAATGCTTATATCTTGAAAACCGTGCTAGATAGAGCAGACTGTGCTGACTTTGGTTGCCACAACAGTATAAGGCTAGAAACGAAGCATTTTCTTAATACTTTAGCACTCACCTTTATATCCTTTTCGGGACGCTTTGTTTTTGCTATGCAAAAACATTATCTTTTTTTTTTGCGAGCGATCCTCTAGTTTATAATTGGTCCTAGAGGTTTGGAATGGTAAACCATAGGAAATCATGGGCTGGGAATGTATTTGTGTGGTTAGATTTGACCTTGGACCCCTTCTTCAAGGTCGAACGAGGATATTGCATTTGTAATATTTCTTTAAATATGTTTTAACCTATTTTTTACACTTAAACAATTACCTTGTTATTTTCCTTCATAATACCATTTACAGGGCACAACTTTTTTATCCTTTTCTTCTGTCAGCTTCGGAATTTCTTTCGAACTTGCTGTTCAGTTACCATTTACTGTATTTCTGTACAGCCCTTTTCCTGATAATTATTCTGTCCTCTAATCACCTTCACAAATCAAAAACACTCAGTCAGCTGACACAGTGCCCGTTCACGGGCACTCTCCTCTTGTTGGGTCTTAACGTTTGTGGGTGTTCCACAGCCTAAACACTTGCATAGATTTTCACCAAATTTTCAGGATATGTTTACCCCAAGAGGATCTAGAGTTGATTAGGTTTTTGGGGGTATCCAGTAATATCTGTTGCCATGGCAACACTTTTAAGATTTTTGGGTCTTAAATTTTATTGCACTACAATAGCTGACCGTATGGGACTGAATGCTGTTCTCGGATGGCCGCCATGCCTGGCCAACGTCTAAGAAAAACAGACCTTTATAGTTGGCCGTAGCCTCAGGTTGTCGTCACGTGACCTACCCCATTTGTCTTCTCCTTTCTTGTTGGCTGCCGCCATATTGGAATCCCTGTGAAGTTTTTCTGCCGTTTTCTTCTTATATCTCAGTTCATTTTAATTGTTGGATGTCTTTTTTCAGCCATTTTGTTTATTAATTGTTAAAGCACATATTACGTAACTTTACGTCCAGTCTGATAAGTATTTTTTCTTGTATACCTGTTGTGAGTTTTTGCCTTGGCTAGGCTTTTATGTGATCGGGTTTCACCTCTTTTATTGCGTTTGAACATGTCTTCTCATCAATCCAATAAAGATAAACCCCGTACATCTAAATGCCATCATTTTTGCCATGCTTTCGACACTCATAATTACTGTCCTACCTGCAGAGAGGCAGGTAAGGGAAATGATCCCTGTGTCACATTTATCTCACCTTGTGATATTTGTGCTTCCTTTTCGGAATTAACCAAGATCACCCATAGGAAGAGATATGTAAAGAAACCTGACGAAAAAAGCTGATAAAAATGATCAAGACTTAGATTTATTGGGCGATAATTCTGTTGAATCCTTTGCGGGCTCACAAGCAGACCTCGAGAGTGCTGCTGACCATCTTTTCACTTCCCCACCTCGCCCTCAACCTCTTGCCTTCGAGGCTTTATCATTAAGAACTCCAGCTAAAACTGTCCCACCTACCCCAGGTACTGCTTTACAGCAGAAATTAGAAACAAAGCTCGAGAAGTCCTTGGGATCTCGACTAGACATTCAACTAGCAGCTAAAACTGTCCCACCTACCCCAGGTACTGTTTTATAGCAGAAATTAGAAACAAAGCTCGAGAAGTCCTTGGGATCTCGGCTAGACATTCAACTAGATCAAAAGATGGGTGCTTTCCAGGCAAATGTTTTAGAGGCAATGAAGTCCCTTCGAGACGATTTTCAGAAATCTCTGAATAAAACTTCTTCTCAAGTGGAGGTAGATCAGACCAAACAAATCTTCTCACTCTTTCAAACAGTATGATGTGGTCCAAGCTCTGCCTCGGACCACTACTCTGATCAATCTGACGATCCTCGGTCTGCCCCTAGCAGAGCCAAGAAACATACTGATAAATCAAAACACAAATCTAGGTCCAGATATTTACCTTCTTCCTCAGAGGAGGATCAGTCCTCTGAGCTCAGACATAGGTCTCCAAAACCTTCTAGGAAGACCTACACTGATCAAGACTATCCTCAACATCACCCAGATCCTCCTTACTACAGGGAATTAGGTCTGTCTGACATCCCCTCTCAGTATGCAGAGGAGGTGGATACCTTCAGGCGTAACCTCAAACTTCCAGACCCTAGGGACTCCTTACCCAGGTCTTCTACTGCGGTCATGGACCTTGACAATGAGAAAGGCAGGCAGGAGCTCAGGCCAAGAGGCCCTTCCTCTATACTGCCTCTGAACTCTATTATCAAAGACGCCTTTGATAAATTTGACCAAGACTTTCAAGCAGCAAATTTACCTGAGGGTAAATGCATCAAAGCTCCTCCTTCCACTGCCAAGTGGTACAAGATGGGACAACCTTGTTACGAAGACAAGATTCAAGAACTAAATACAGACTTTGCCAAGATCTGTATTTCTCCTAAGACCTCTGGAGCCCCTATGGGCAAGGTTCCCCTATCAATTCTCAAAGAATTGGAACACCAGGCGAGACAGAATATCTCCACGCTTAACTTTACTACCACCTTTGCCAAGACTTCTTCTTCGTGCAATTCCCCTCTGGAAAAGTGCCAGCATAGTTTCAAGTTGACCTTCAAGAAGGTCAAATCTCAAATTAGGAAAGGTGCCGACCCTGAAAAGGGAGCAAAGCGTGGATACGAGGAAGCCTGTGAATACCTGGATCTGTGGAACAAGACACTTCTTATCCAGCACAGGGCCTTGACTTGTCTCAGCAAATCCCTTGCTCATATACTCCAGAGGGAGTTATATTCCATGGGCAACACCGACTTGCTTAGGCGTGAAGCCGAAATGACCCTGTTACAACCACAATTAGGGGAGACGTGACGTCAGGAACTCAGGAATTTGTCCTTTTGGCCGGCTTCCTTGTTCAAGTCTCAGTTAGTCAAGGAAGGTGAAGACTTCCTTCTTAAAAAAGGCACCTCAAAAGACTCTCAGGGTTTCGGACCCTACCAGAATAAGCCCTGTATAATAAGCTGTGGTTCTTGCCTGCTGAGGCTGGCTATTGTGTTAAAATATGTTATTCAGCTACTTTTTCCATAGCTACAACATGGTGAGTAATTTGGGCATATCCCAATAGCTAAGTGAGAATTAGCTACTTTCTGGATTTTCAGTAAATGAGTAAAATCACTTGTAACTTGAAAACTATTGCAGACCTGTAGCTCATTGCCTAGCTGAGTAATAGCCACTTTGAGGTTATCATTGATGAGTAAATGAGTTGTAACTTGAAAACTGTTGCATTTACAGTATTTTGTTTAATATGTTGTTCACCTGCTTTTGGGTCAGCTGTAACATATTGAAATTGCAGACCTGTAGGTCATAGCATAGCTGAGCAATAGCTACTTTCAGGTTCTCTCTGTTGAGTAAATCAGTTGTAACTTGAAAACTATTGCATTTAGAGTTTTCTGTTTAAATATGTTATTTACCTAGTTTTGGGTCAGCTATAACATGATAGCAAAATTGCAGACCTGTAGCTCAGTTCATAGCTGAGCTATAGCTACTGTCAGGTTCTCACTGTTGAGTAAACCAGTTCTAACTTGAAAACTATTGCATTTAGAATATTTTCGTTAAATATGTTTTTCACCTACTTTTCAGTCACCTATCACATAGTGAAATTGCAGCATGTAGCTCATGGCATAGGTGAGCAATAGCTACTTTCAGGTTCTCACTGTTGAGTAAATCAGTTATAACTTGATATAACTTGAAAACTATTGCATTAGAGGATTCTGTTTAAATAAGTTATTCACCTACTTTTGGTTTAGCTATAGCGTAGTAAAATCGCCGACCTATATGTCATGGCATAGCTGAGCAATAGCTACTTTCAGGTTTTCACTGTTGAGTAAATCAGTTCTAACTTGAAAACTATTGCAATTAGAGTATTTTGTGTAAATAAGTTATTCACCCACGTTTAAATCATGTATAACATAGTGAAATGACCTGTAGCTCACTGCATAGCTGAGCAGTAGCTACTTTCAGGTTTTTACTATGGAATAAATCAGTTGTAAGTTGAAATCTGTAGCATGTACAGTGTTAATATGTTATTCAGCTACTTTTTCCATAGCTTCAACATGGTGAGTAATTTGGGCATATCCCAATAGCTAAGTGAGAATTGGCTACTTTCTGAATTTTCAGTAACTTCTATAATGAGTAAAATCACTTGTAACTTGAAACTATTGTAGACCTGTAGCTCATTGCATAGCTGAGTAATAGCCACTTTTAGATTCTCACTGTTGAGTAAATCAGTTGTAACTTGAAAGCTATTGCATTTGTAGTATTTTGTTTAAATACGTTCTTAACCTACTTTTGGTCAACTATAAAATAGTAAAATTGCAGATCTGTAGGTCATGGCATAGCTGAGTAATAGCTACTTTTAGGTTCTCAGTGTTGAGTAAATCAGTTGTAACTTGAAAACTATTTCATTTACAGTATTTTGTTTAAATACGTAATTAACCTACTTTTGGTCAGCTATAAAATACTAAAATTGCAGACCTGTAGGTCATGGAATAGATGAATGAGCAAAAGCTACTTTGAGATTCTCACCAGTTAGTAAGTCAGTTGTAACTCAAAAACTATTGCATTTACAGCATTTTGTTTTAATAGGTTTTCCACCTACATTTTACACCTTAACATTAACTTGTTACTTTACTTCTGAATACCATTTGTAGGGCACAACTTGTATGTCCTTTTCTCCTTTCACTTCTACTCTGAAACTCAAAACACACAGTCAGCTGAGTCACTTCACGGGCCGGTGTAACGTAAGATAATGACTCCCGCTATATTTTGCACCCCCTCCTTTGATCTTTAGGGGAGTAATTATCTTGCAAGCAATATTTTGCACCCCCCAAACAATAGAGGGATTATGGGGGTCAAAATATAGCAGACAGGACTGCAAGATAATCACCCCCTGCTAGATATTTACTCCCCTCTCTCTTATAAGAGACAATAGGACAATACACTTGTGTGTTCATTTAGTCAATTGGATAGTTGTCAATACATTCATATCAGTAACAATGCCTAAGACTCTTTTGAGTGTTTTGGGGTGATACTTGCATATTCACATGCAAAATGATGGACGTAATCACAATTTTTAAGTATTTACATGCTAAGTTCTTAAATAGACAGTTTCCCATTTAACCTAGCCAATAGATGCAACTTTATATGCATATCAGTGTGTTGTATCATCAAATTCATCAGATTGATTTAATTGCATTTTCAAATTGATTTGCATTGACTTGTGAAAATATAGCATTCTTAATAACACTTTGTTAAATTAAATAATAAGGCTCAACCATAAAATTGCCACAAATATGTTTGCCCTGTTAAAGGTTTAATTGGAGTAAGTCTCATTATATTTATATATTACTTTGATGCTGATTTGCTTCATTTCATGATTTGTCAAAATGTCAAAAGAAATCTCAACAAAAAGGCATAGTTTTTTGTAAGACTTCATGCGATAATTATTTCATAAATGATGCAAGAATATAAAATCAACATAAATAAATAATAAATAAATAGAATGCATGTGCTTTGCTTGGCCCCACATCAATATTAAATAGAATGCAAGTGTTCCACTACAAGTTAATCCCCAACACAATGGTAATCACTGATTTGGGGAGGGATTCCAAATCTTGCAAGGGGGTCAAAATATTTCAACCCCCATTGCAATATTTTCCCCCCTAGTGACAAATATAGGGGGGTCATTATCTCACGCTACACCGGCACTGATTGCTTGTTTTATAAATATTTTGAGAACTATACTGCCAAATACTGTCAGGTACCTATAACAGCCACTAATAAATGAAATATATTTCAGTAGCCGTCACATATTTTCAAGGCCTTTTGGCGGATGTTTGTTCCATACTGTTGGGAAACATTTATACCTACATTGAAAAGGTCCTCTTTCCCAAGTTATGTCTATTTTAATTCTGCCTGATGATAATTGGTAGCTAGGTATGAAACAAAAAAGATTACATGTATTATTTGACAGGGTTTTTTTAAAGCGGGTCTGCTCATTTACATTCCATTAAAAGCAATCCAAAGATTAAGGGGAAGTCAGAAATTAAAACAACCTGTGTATGACAAATATATCTGACAAAATATATGAAGTATCCAGTCCTAGTGGTGGCACAAATGACAAACTACATTTACAATTGATATCAGTTGCTATAGAAACTGACTACTGCGCTTTTTGTGGTAACTTGGGAATTGAGGGCAAGAATTGACAAGAATCCAATTGTGCAGCCCTTCCTGCATTGAAGTGAATCACATAACTTTGAAGACTGTCTTTTGAAGAGATTAAAGCACACCACAGTACAAGTAATATAATGGAGTGAATTGACTGGGTAAAGTATGTGGGAGGTTACTACTTGGGGTGGCTAGGCAGGAAAGCGAATCAAGCATGCTTAAAATTATTTTACGATATTAAAGCACCCATGTAATCTTATAATCGAATAGACTTATATATATATATTAGTTAACTACGGTAATTGCTGTACTTTGAAGGGATTAATGCACATACAGTTAGGTTTGTGTGGATTCTTCAAAGAGATAACTTTCCATCACTTAGTGGCTTTCCTTTGAAAGGATTAACATTGTGGTGAATTGACTGGGTAAAAATATGGGGCGGTTGCCCCTTTGGGTGTTTAGACTGGATACAACTGAGTTTATCTAATCTAATCTAATCTACTGCTTTGCAGGCGCAATATCTTCCCCACAAAGGGGAACTCAGTGTGCTGACTTAACAAAATCATTATCATAAAGAAAGTCAAGGGGCGTTCAAGGTCAGTAATCCAGAGTTGTGGGTGTGACCAAGAGGGAAGGAAACTAAGTTGGAAAACTAGAATTAAAGAGGTGGGTTTTGAGGTGTTTCCTGAAAGATGTGACAGAGGGGCTATTTCTTATTTGGAAGGGGAAGGAGTTCCAGAGAACTGGGGCATAGTGACTGAAAGAATTGGAGAAATGTTTGACTGATTTAAGAATCTTACGGTCGAAAGTGGGAGCGTGAAGGAATTTGAGTTTGGGGGTACTTCACCTTGTGTTCCTGGAAGAAGTGTAGGGATGAATTAATTCTCTAAGGTAAACTGGTTCACCCTGGTTGAGAGTTTTGTATGTGATGAGACCAATTTTAAATTGTATCCTGTATTTGATAGGGAGCCAATGGAGTTTTTAATTGAGGGGTAATGTGACAGTATTTGGAGGACCGGGTGATAACCCTACAGAGTGAGTTTTGGACTAACTGCAATCTTCTTAACTCAAAATCTGTAAGTGATAAGAATAAGGAATTGCAGTAGTCCAGTCTGCTGCTCACCAAAGCATTTGCTAGAAGAACTGATGTGTTAAGGTCTAAGAGGGGACGGATTCTATAGAGGTCTCTCGCATGAGCTCTGGTGGACTTTATGACCTGTGACACATGGTCTGAGAATGAAAAATTGAGTCGAACACCACTCCGAGGTTCCTAACACTTTGTGCTGGTGAGACCTGATTGCCGAGAATATTGATCGGACGGTGAGGAAGGAGTTGTTTACGGTTGTTTTTGGAGTCTATCAGGATAAACTCAGTTTTCTCTGGAGTGAGTTTTAATTTGTTTGCAGACATGAAATTTTGAATGTCGCTTAGACAGTTTTTTTAGTTTTTGTATAGAGTGAGAGAAGTTTGTTGGTGTTAGTGTTATGTATAGCTGAGTGTCATCGGCGTAGAAATGGTGGTTTATACTACTGTGAGAGTGAATGATTGAACTAATTGGGTTAGTGTGGAGGGAAAACAGAATTGGACCAAGGACGGAGCCCTGGGGGACCCCATACTGGAGGGCAGCAGGATGGGACAGTGTGTTACCTACCTTGACCGAGTGTGTCCTTCCTGACAGGTATGATTTGAACCAGCCAAGAGCTAGTTCACTGATACCGTAGTGAACATTAAGTCTGTCTAGGAGAATGGTGTGGTCAATGGTATCAAATGCGGCTGACAGATCCAAGAGGGTGAGGGTTGTGACAGACCCTTTGGCCATATTGAGGAGAATGTCGTTGTGGATATTAAGGAGAGCACTTTCAGTTGAATGATGTTTTCTATATTCTGATTGAAACGTAGTCATAAGGCCAGCTTTGTCAAGGTGAGTTTGTAACTGGACTGCCACTACCCTTCACAAGTATCTTTGAAATGAAGTTCAGATTGGAGACAGGCCTATAGTTTTTAAGAATTTCTTTGTCTAAGGATGATTTTTTGAGGATGGGGGTAACATGGGCCTGTTTATGAGACACCTGAATGAACAAGATGTTACTCTGGACCAATTGATTTGTTCTTGCTCTGTGTCCATACCCAGATGTCATTGTCTAAGATATTGGTACATCATTTTGAGGACAACACCTGGCATATATTCTTTGTTCTGTGTCTACCTGTCTGTAACCAAAATTGTGAAAAACACTGTCTGTGAACAAGGGTCAGAAGCCTTCTTTTTCATGGACCTGTGTAGGTGCATTGTTGTATGTCAAGATATACTGGGTATTCAAGACACAGTAGGTACAGACATGGAACAAGGAAAAATCACTTGTGACAATCCATCAGTAAATGCCTGAGGCATGATCAATATTTTGATTTCAGATTTTATTGACAAGCTAAGAAGTCAGCTATTGAACCAAGCAAATGATGTTTATAGGTCCTTGGTAGACCACATATCTGTTGCAGTAATAGCCTTTTTACCCCACAGCCCTTAAGGGCTGTCGGGGTATTGTTTTCACCCATGGTGTCTGGATGGGTAGGCGGGTGGGCGGGCAGTGGGAAAAGTTTGTCCGGGCTGTATCTCAGAAACCGTAAGGTGTAGGAAGTTGATACGTGGTAGGGACATTGGTTAGGATGTGTAGGTGTGCAACGTCATGGTCTGACCTTGATATGACCTTTGACCTTGCCTTAGTGACCTTCAGTTTGAAAATCTTGTCCGCGCTATATCTCGGAAACCGTAAGGTGTAGGAAGTTGATACTTGGTAGGGACATTGGTTAGGGGGTGTAGGTGTGCAATGTCATGGTGTGACCTTGATTTGACCTTTGACCTTGCTGTAGTGACCTTGACCTATAAAATCTTGTCAGGGCTATACCTCGGAAACCGTAAGGTGTAGGAAGTTGATGCGTGGTAGAGACATTGGTTAGGGGTTGTAGGTGTGCAGCATCATGGTGTGACCTTGATTTGACCTTTGACCTTGTCGTAGTAACCTTGACCCATACAATCGTGTTGCACCTTTGGGTCTGTCTTTTGATGCAGATTAAGCCCTGTTAAAGTCATATTAGAATTCATTAAGAATTTTACTTTTACAACTTCCCATTGTAACAGATGGAATTTCATCAAGTGAGCCACAGATTTTGCTCAAACACCACACATAAGCATTCATTGAATGTATTACCACTTCTATATGCATGGTAATATTCAAAACATCCAAACCAAAATTCAGCCATGCTAGATGTAGATAATGTACTATGTATTTTATGTACTAGGCCACTAGTAGTTTCCCTTGTGTGAGTATCAGGTGTGGATCTTATTTGATTATTTTTTTATGAATTTTTTAAATAATTTTTAATGCATTATGAAATCATGCACTAAATCACCTATAATTTGAAAAGTATTTCATTTAATTCTTTTTGTTAAAATATGTTATTCAGCTATTTTTTCCATAGCTACAACATGGTGAGTAACTTGGGTGTCTATTCCAATAACTAAGTGAGTAATAGATACTTTCTGATTTTTCAATAGTTTTCATAATGAGTAAAATCAAATTTAACTCAAAAACTGTTGCATTTACAAAATTTGTATAAATATTTTGTTCAGCTACTTTTGGGTCAGCTATAATATAGTAAATTTGCAGACCTGTAGCTCATTGCATAGCCGAGTAATAGCTACTTTGAGGTAATCACGGTTGAGTAAATTGCTTGTATCTTCAAAACTGTTGCATTTAGAGTATTTTGTTTAATATGTTTTTCATGTACTTTTAAATTGGGTCAGCTATAACATTGTAAAATTGCAGACCTGTAGCTCATGGCATAGCTGAGCAATAGCTACTTTGAGGTTCTCACTGTTGAGTAAATAGGTTATAATTTGAAAACTGCTGCATTTAGAGTATTTTGTTTAAATATGTTGTTCACCTACTTTTGGGTCAGCTATAACATAATAAAATTTGCAGACCTGTATGTCATGGCATAAGCTGAGCAATAGCTACTTTGAGGTTCTCACTGTTGAGTAAATTGCTTATAACTTGAAAACTATTGCATTCAGAGTATTTTCTTTAAATATGTCATTCATCTACTTTTGGGCCAGCTATAACATAGTAATGTTGCCGACCTGTAGCTCATTGCATAGCTGGGCAATAGCTACTTTGAGGTTTTCTCTGTTGAGTAAATTAGTTGTTACTTGAAAACCATTGCATTCAGAAAATTTTGTTTAAATATGTTTTTCATCTACTTTTGAATTAGCTATAACATTGTAAAATTGCCGTTGTGTAGCTCATGGCATAGCTATGTAATAGCTGTTCTCACTGTTGGATAAATCAGTTGTAACTTGAAAACTATTGCATTTAAAGTATGTTTTATAAATATATGTATGTTTTTCATCTACTTTTGGGTCAGCTATAACATAGTTAAATTGCAGACATGTATGTCATGGCATTGCCGAGCAAGAGCTACTTTCAGGTTCTCACTGTTGAGTAATTGAGATGTAACTGGAAAACTATTGCATTTAGAGTATTCTGTTTAAATGTTGTTCACATACTTATGGGTCAGCTATAACATAGTGAAATTGTAGACCTGTAGCTCATGGCATAGGTGAGCAATAGCTACTTTTTAGATTTTCACTGTTCAGTTAATCGGTTGTAACTTGAAAACTATTGCATTTACAGTATTTTGTTTAAATAAGTTATTAACCTACTTTTGGGTCAGCTATAAAATAGTGAAATGACCTGTAGCTCCTTGCATAGCTGAGTAATAGCTACTTTCAGGTAGCTAAATTGTCCTTTCATTATAATTTTCTTTTGCCCTCTTCATTCTGTATAGATGGTGTTATACATTTGCAAGGTTTATGAGTGCTAATAAACTCTAGTGGATAGATGTCTGTTCAGAAAAGGCTATAATATTGACAGGAACTTAGGGAGGGTTCTCAAATGGCATCTAATCACAGAGTATCACCTCTGTGTGCAGCTCCCACAATGTCAATGCTGAGAGCCTGTCCCAATATGACCCTGGCTCTTGAATGGGATATACAACCCTAACTTTGACCCATGTGTTACCAGTTGCATTAAGTTTCATATTTCCTTTAAAACAAATATATTTTGACAAGTAATCTCAGTTGACTACAGTTTTATAGCAAACTGGAAAAACCAGTTAATGTGCACTTTATATTTCTTTGTTAGAATCTTAGAGGTCGAGGACAAGTGCTTCTATATGTGTATGAAACACCTAGATTGTATTTTGGCCCCAACAACTATTCAACCCACTGAGAGAACCCAGTATATAAGGAGAATTTGCCCCAACATATAGTCATATACCAATTAAGAGCCCAAGATATTCAAATCCCGGCCTGACCTAATGTGGGAAAGCTGGTAGTTGGGCGCCACTTGTGAGGAGTTTACAGTACAGAATCTTGACAAACTATATGAACTGGTATCCTCTGCCCTTCTAGCTACCCATCACAATTTAACTGATAAGGTAGTAGGTGTGACATAAAAGACTAAATAAATAAAATATATCTGGACCAACAATTCCTTTATTCAATTCCAATTTTGAATCCAATATTGATTGATCTTAAAACATTCATAGCCTGTGTGGCATGTTGTGTACAAGTTAATGACAAAAGTTACAATTTTTATGTTCAAAAAGTTTCACCATGTATAATAAGGATTTAAAACATGCCATGCACACAAATTCCCGACTAGATTCTGTCATCTGCATTGGAATAATTTTTTATCCCACTTTTTACCCCACAGCCCTTAATGGCTGTTGGGGTATTGTTTTCACCCATGGTGTCCGGATGGTCGGGCGGGCGGGTGGGCGGGCGGCGGAAAATAGTTTGTCCGGGCTGTATCTCAGAAACCATAAGGTGTAGGAAGTTGATACTTGGTAGGGACATTGGTTAGGGGGTGTAGCTGTGCAACGTCATTGTCTGACCTTGATTTGACCTTTGACCTTGCCGTAGTGACCTTGAGTTTGAAAATCTTGTCTGGGCTATATCTCGGAAACTGTAAGGTGTAGGAAGTTGATACTTGGTAGGGACATTGGTTAGGGGGTGTAGTTGTGCAATGTCATAGTCTGACCTTGATTTGACCTTTGACCTTGCCGTAGTGACCTTGACCTATAAAATCTTGTCCGGGCTATATCTTGGAAACTGTAAGGTGTAGGAAGTTGATACTTGGTAGGGATATTGGTTAGGGGGTGTAGGTGTGCAATGTCATGGTCTGACCTTGATTTGACCTTTGACCTTGCCGTAGTGACCTTGACCTATAAAATGTTGTCCGGGCTATATCTCGGAAACTGTAAGGCTTGGGAAGTTGATATTTG
The DNA here is from genome assembly GCA_964017235.1 of Sabellastarte sp. h YS-2021. Classification (NCBI taxonomy): domain Eukaryota; kingdom Metazoa; phylum Annelida; class Polychaeta; order Sabellida; family Sabellidae; genus Sabellastarte; species Sabellastarte sp. h YS-2021. The sequence continues at coordinate 51,376,166 of OZ024927.1, read as the reverse complement.
GTACGGATATTGGTTAGGGGGTGTAGGTGTGCAACGTCATGGTGTGACCTTGATTTGACCTGTGACCTTGCCGTAGTGACCTTGACCTATAAAATGTTGTCCGGGCTATATCTCAGAAACCGTAAGGTGTAGGAAGTTGATACTTGGTAGGGATATTGCTTAGGGGGTGTAGGTGTGCAGCGTCATGGTCTGACCTTGATTTGACCTTTGACCTTGCCGTAGTGATCTTGACCTATAAAATGTTGTCTGGGCTATATCTCAGAAACCGTAAGGAGTAGGAAGTTGATACTTGGTAGGGATATTGATTAGGGGGTGTAGGTGTGCAACGTCATGGTCTGACCTTGATTTGACCTTTAACCTTGCTGTAGTGACCTTGACCTATAAAATCTTGTCCGGGCTTTATCTCGGAAACCGTAATGTGTAGGAAGTTGATACTTGGTAGAGACATTGGTTGGGGGTTGTAGGTGTGCAGCATCATAGTGTGACCTTGATTTGACCTTTGACCTTGCCGTAGCAACCTTAACCTCTAAAATTTTGTCCGGGCTCAGAAACTGTGAGCTTTAGGAAGTTGTTACTTGTTGGGGAAATTGGTTAGGGGTTTAGGTAAGCAATGTCATGGTGTGACCTTTATTTTACATTTGACCTTGCAGTAGTAACCTTGACTTATAATATCTTGTCAGGGCCATGTCTCATAGATTGTACAGTGTAGGAAGTTGATAATTGGTAGGCACATTGGTTTGGGGTTGTAGGTGTGCAGCCTCATGGTGTGACCAAACTGTGTAGAAAGTGGATACTTATGTACAGTGTCATGGTGTGACCTTGATTTGACCTTTGACCTGACTGTAGTGACTTTGAACTTTAAAATCTTGTCAAGGCCATATCTCAGAAACTGTAATATGTAGAAAGTTAATTCATGGAGGGATCATTGGTTTTGAAGTGTAGATATGCTAAATCATGATGTGACCTTAAACCTTGACTCTGCCAAAGTGTGTTTGCCTGCCATATTTGTGACATTTTTTTCCTCACAAAGATATATGGATTGCTGCAACTGATTGTAATATGGTATTTTACTAAATTGGACAGTTTCCCTTGATTGCTTTTATTCAGTTAATAAATTTTACTCTGAGAGTGTCGTCATCTTTATACTCTTTTACTTCTGCTAATTCGTTAGGTAATTCCATAATATTTATATTTTGCAAATTTGACCTAATTGTGAAAATATTCATATGGGAAAGGTGACAACTTAAATTGTTGTAATTTTGGCACATGTTAATATAAATTTCAAACAAGCTTTAGTTAAATGAAATTGTTTTGGGCTCATATGCTTATGAGAATTTAGATACTATTATAAATATACTTCAGTGCTACTTAACAAAAAAGATACGAGTGAAGGAAAAAATTAGCTGGTGATTATTTATTGGTTAAAAAATTTTCTACTCAATTTCCTTAAATTTGAAAATAAGGTAAAGTTTCTGTTAGCTGAATGTCTACATATTGTGTATAGAATTTTTTAAGTTGTCTGAATATCTTGCATCCTTAATTCTCCAAGTATTTATATAGATGTGCAGTGATTTTGTTTGACAATAGATTGGATATGATTTATCTAGTATGATTAAAGATGATAATGTGTGAAGTCATTAAGCGTCCTGCAAGGGACGCTTGTTTGTATATGGAAGAAGTGACTCCGCCGGATCCGCATTTTCTTTTTGCAATAGCTTTGCAGTCATAAGGCAGATTCTTTTCATATGTTGCAGGTGTATGCAGTAGCCCTGGGATATTTTTCTGAATATGTTGTGATGACATTTTCACCAATCAGAGAGTTCACATGACCAAAAATCCGTTTATTGGAAGGGCATCCTTGTCTGGATGATAACTTACAAAGCATTTTATCTATCCACCTGAAATTTTGCAAATACCTTCCTCATTTAAAGGCCTGGGCGACATTAAATTTTGGCAGGGTTAGGTTAAGAAATGACTGAGTTATTGATGATTAATTAAGCATAACAATTTTGTTAACGAGTAAAACACAAAACTGCTTGTATCTCCTTAACCGTGTGAGATAGAGCGATTTTGTCGAAACAAACTACTTGCTTCAAGTTTCCAAAAATGTTTTCCTCCCCAAAAATGGGGGTCATATTCAATTTTTGAATTTTTGACAAAAAATGCAAAACACAAAAATTGGAAATATAGGCTCATAAGGTACACATATAGAACAATACTGATATATGAGTACTTTTTGAAGCCATTATCTTCATAAAATAAAAATTTACTGGTGGGATTTCGGCAAAATTTTTGACCCACAGGGTATCTGTGAAGACTAGTCATTCCAAGTTTCAACAAATATTTCACTTGCCAAAAATGGCAGCGATTTAGAATTTTTTTCAAAAATGCATAACACAAAAATGCTTGTATCTCGAAAACCATGCTAGACAGAGCGATTTCGACGAAATGTTTGATCAATAGGGTACCACTTCTAAGTACCTGACCCAGTTTTCAAAAATTTTTTCTCCTGCCAAAAATGGCAGCCATTTTGAATTTTCAAATTTTTTGCAAAAATCACAAAAGACAAAAATGCTTGTATCTCGAAAACTGTGCCAGATAGAGCAATTTTGACAAAAATTTTGACCCACAGGGTAACTGCGGAGTAGCTGACCCAATTTTCAAAAATATTTTGTCCCACCAAAAATGGTGGCCATTTTGAATTTTCGAATTTTTAGCAAAACACAAAAATGCTTGTATTTCCAAAACTGTGCCAGATAGAGCGAATTCGGCAAACTTTTTGACCCACATGGTATCTATGAAGACTGGCCTTTCCAAGTTTCAATGAATATTTCACTCACAAAAAAATGGCGGCCATTTCTTTTGGTATGTAGGCAAACTACTGTACCCAATTTTCCCCCAAAATTTACCCTTTCCAAAAATGGGGGTCATTGTCAATTTACAAATATGCGACAAAAAGTGCAAAAGATCAAATTGTCACTGTCTCCTTAACCGTGCAAGATAGAGCAATTTCATCAAAATTTTTGAAACACACTATATCCAAGATAACTACCCTGCCCAAGAACCACTTTTCCTATATTCTGGCTTTGTTGAGCTATAAACAGAACTTTCTTACATGATTAAGCTGTCATTATTTCTCCTTTTCGGGACGCTTTATGGCAAAAACAATCGCATTGTTTTGCAAGCGATCCTCTAGTTTATTTTGCTCAAATATAAGTATATTGCTCATCTGTGTTTACATATTTGATCAAATTTATTATTATAAATTAGTCCTCTTTCTGCAGTACCAGAATTGATCGATTATTACTAAGTAATAGAATATTGATGAGTTAAAACATATATTTCACTGGGTTGTAAACTAATCTCTGTGCTGCTAAATTCTTTGCTCTTTGATATTGCTAATGAATTACTGCTACATATTTGACATCACTTTCTAATTAGACATCATAAGTTACTGGCTTCTGGCATAATAAAAGTGGTCCTTTGCCTAGTAATTGCTAATTCTCATGTCAGGATCGACATACATCAGGTGATGATTGGAAGGGCCATAGTTGCTTTTGATGTATGAAACCTTTAAAACAAGAACTAAATCATTAACAGGGAATTGCAAGTAAATACAAGTATTTATGGCTTCCGTAATTAAACTATTAAAAGACAGTCTATCGTATTAATAAATACCAACATGAAAAGCTTTTTGAATAGAAAACATAATGTTGTTAATATTTAATGACTGGGAATATTTAGGGTGACTTTATGTATGTTCGTTATACCTTCTTTGTGAAATATCAGGTTATTCAACTTCTTTGGTGGCACAGTGGTAACACACTCACTTCCCATCTCTGTGATCAGAGTTGGTCTGCAGTTTACAGTGCAGAACCTTGACCAACTGTGTGTACTGGTTTCCTCTGCCCTTCCAACTACCTGTCACAATAAAACCGATAAGCTGCTGGGAGGTAAAACATTAAATGAATAAATAATTTGACAATAGTAACAATAAATTATCTTGCACCCATGATTAGAACATTGGAAGGTATAGTATGTTTCATACATGGAACAGTGCTTGTTATGCCATGACAAACTGTTTTGCCTCTGTTGCATTGGGGTTGTTTTTTTTTTGCTTTTTTGTGGTAGGTCTTTGTCTTAGAGCTGTATTGAGATTTTAAAGTAGGGTTTGAACTATACATCATAGTCCAGTTTTCAGACTTTAAAAGGAGAACTAAAAATTTTACAACCTGACAATTAACAGTAAACCTAGGATGATCTCAGTTATATTTTGAGCAATAAATGCCAATAAATCACTATACTAGAACTGATTAGTTATAAAAGGTCTTAATTATTCTATTATGGTTGTGATCATCTGGAAGATTTCACTTGATGTTGTCAGATTCTAGGAGTATCCAGTAAAAACTACTGTGTATCTTCTTTTATCAAGTGGGAACATTGGTAGTGGTTAGCTGAGGGCCCATGTTATTGCAATGCAAAATATTGACCAAATAATATGTGCTGCTTTCCCTCACCTTTAACTTTAGCTGTTGACATATACATACCATAAGTCGAATCTAACATACCCACTACCTCCCACCCATAACCCCGCAACCCCCACCCCCACCCCCCTCAAAAAAAAAAAGAAAAAATGTATAGTGGATGATTGTAAAGTCGATCACTTAAGGGAGACTTATAGAGAGTGATTGTTCTTACTTAATAAAATTAAAATCAACCTCAAAATATTAAGGTACACTGAAAAATACGACTTCATAAAGCAAATAAACTAACAAACTGCTGCAAGACTTCTAAGATTTTTTTTCAACAGAAACTTAAAACTTGGGTTTCAAAACTCAGAGAACAGAATGTCATTTGGAAGGTTGCTCATTAAGTCGATCACCTAGTACCACCACTTTCATAGGGATCAACAAGATGAAAGCTTTGTTACAAGATGATCAATTAGATCTACAGAACAAAAATTTGTACACAGATTTTATACTAGTTGTAGTTTAATAAACTGGATGGTTTATTTATGTAATGATGTAACATTTTAGTGATTATTTCAGAAAATATAAAAATATATCTGCTTGGAACACATTGCACGACTATTATTGTAGAATATATTCAAGAAAAGGGTGTTTGTTTATTTGCAAATTCAAATGAAGTTTGGCATGTGCAGTAAAGCTGTCAATGCTGACCGATCGACTTAATGAGCATATCAACATTATGATCATCTACTATAACTCTCTTGTGTACATTTTCAATAAATTTTCACATGTATTGGTTTAAAAGTTTTAGTGGAGAATCAGAGTAATTAGGGATGGTGGGTAAAGGTTGAAGTTTTACGTCCCTTTGATCAGCTAAGATCATTGCAGGCCTTCTATGAGTCTCAAATGATGTCATTAGCTGAACTTGAACCAGTGACCACAGAGGTAAGAGCCAAGTGATTAAATACCCAGGTTGTTGAACACTTGGCCATTGAGAACTCTTGGAGGAGTTAGGGAGTCATTATAATAAGAAAACTTCCTGAATGACATATGATATACAGAAAAATTATATCACAAATAAAGATATCAATTTTATACGAGTGCGTAGCACGAGCATTAAATTGTTAATCTTCATCAGTGATATATCTTTTCTGTATATGTCTAATTAGGGCTGTTTTACTTTTATTATCCACCATTGTGTATGGTTTGTGAGTTAAATAAATCAATATTTAATGACAGAATGTGAAAAAGGCCATCGAGAAGCATGGACAACAGTGAAAAAAAACTTCAGTCTTTAACTTGCAAGATGTCAGTCATTTCTGCATGGATTTTTATGCAACAAATACGAGCAGAATTGCTGTGAAAAGTCCTTTCTAATGATAAATAATACATATTTGTAGGTTATATAGTTTCCGAGGTATAAGTGAAAAAGCTGGCGTTATTGACACTTAGTATTCGTGGTACAGTGGCGCTGTTGTATACAAAAATATATCCTGCTCCATTTATCTCACCTGTATGGGTCAAATATGCTTGCGGTGGATAGTAAAAATATATATTGAATTATACATACACAACATTCATATTTAATTGAATCCCTCTCAAAATGTGTCCAGAAGTATTTCAGAGATGATAATAATCAATTGTTATAGACAATCATAGCTGTAAAGTTAATAGAAACAATTAAATGCTTTTGAAAGATATTTCTGGTAAAGTATGTACTCATTCATTGAATGTTTCTTTTACAAATATTTTTCATATTCACCTTAAAAATGTTACTGGTAAGTTAACTAATTTTATCTTCATCCAGCAAGCATGAGGTGATAGTAAGGTACTTCCTAACTGGGAATTAATGATAGGGTGGTAGAATTCAATAGGAAAAGCCAGCTGAGTTCCAGATTTTTATATCTAATTAAAAGAGTGTTTTGGGTGGCAAATTTTGGTATAAAAGGGTTTAATATATATGTTTCATTTTTTACGTAGTAGTTTATGATTTTGTCAGGCATAGTTATAATTCACATTAAATGCCAGACATGGACGAGGTCACCAAGTCCTGCTTTTGAGGTTTAAGGGACATATCTTCATTTAAAGTCCTTAGTATATTGTCTGAGATTTATCTTTTGCTTTGTATAGAAAATTTTGCAGTTCTTTTTTCTGTGACAAAATCTTTATTTTATTGTAAGTGTTTATATATGTCATGGTTGATTTTGATTTGATTAAAAATGAACTATCCTTTTATTGGTTGGGACTTCTTTGGACAGATGTATGGGACTATACCTCTCAGCGGGCTGTGTCAGTGGACCTCTATTTGTTCTAAAACTACATGAAGAATAATAGATCTGTAATAGCCACAAGTCAGTGGGTTACAATAGGTTAGTGGAGATCAACCCTGGTAGACAATGTTAACACTATATTAATGGAGTTGTGTGAATGTAGATTAATCTGCTTTAGTCACCACTAAAAGGGGCTTAGAATTTACGGATTTTCGGATTATCGAAGTCCAGTCAATCCTGGTCAGTCTGAGCCAAGTTCATAACTTTCAACACACTAATTGATGTCAACAATCAATTAGACAACCGTACTGGTGATTGTAGTTTTCAATTACTGTTTGTCTTTTGTAAGATTCAGATTCACAAAAGAAAAACTCGGTCAGATGCTTGCTGACAAAATATATCACGTTTTATCCAGGAATGTATTTTCTGCAGGACCATCAAATTGAATATGAAAACCACATGAAAGCCTAAGCTGTGACTGTTGGATTTACAAATAAATTGCACACATACTTTGTAACAATATAAATGAGGTACAGGAAATCTAACGATTTTAGCCTTTGATAACAGTGAATCTTTTTTATGTGGTGAAAACTACTTAATTTTGCTGATAGCTAAAGGATCATCATCATATTTTAAATTGGCAGTGCTTGATTAGATATCTTATATGGCTATCTTACAACATTTTAATCAGGTGATGTTTATAATCCCTTTTTTTGTGCAAAAATCATTCCAAATCATGAAAGGGCAATAGTATAGTCTATCTTGATAAATCTGAACTATCTCCCAATGCTGCTGTTATTGGCAAATGGACTGTGTTGTGCCATCCCATTAAACATGTTCACACTTTCTTCCATGAAAGAGGAATTAAATGATCACAACTCTCTGTACCATATACTAATATGAATTTCCCATTTAAATAATTGAATTTAATGTAGTTTTTGTATATTTTTGGGTAGATGATTTAATTTGTGGCAGTAAAATGGAGAATATTGCAATACTATGCAATAGACTTGGAAAATTTAATAGTAATTTAAATTTTTATTAGAAATACTTACCATTTCCTAACAGTAGCTATTTGTTGGAGCCATCCAACCCAATGGCCAACGCAGAGATGCGATTTTAAGGTTATATAACCACCTTAATAAAGCCATTGGGTTACAGTAGTCCGTCCTCCCGCCAATTAGGTCACCTGACCTCCTTTGTTTACCTCATTATTTTTGTTGCAGGTAAAAGAATGACTTGCGGGGAGGCGGGAGGGAAATCCATGTGTTAGGAAATGGTAAGTATTTCTAATAAAAATTTAAATTACTATTAAATTTTCCAATTTTATAGCGAAATACCCTTACCATTTCCTAACAGTAGCTGAATGCAGCCTTGCAGGAAGGAGGGAATTCTTTTATTAAAACTTCCACCTACCAACAACAAGAAACAACATTGTGAGAACCAACAGTAAACATGACAATAGTGAAATGTACATGCAAACAGCAACACATACAATCCAACATACAACATTCAACACAACAACATACCTTTTAAATGAAGGCAGTATGCAGTTGAACACTCTCACAATGCTCTGAATCCAATAAATGCACTTGTTGAACAACATCTACTTTACAAACTGAAGTAACATCAGGTCGAACCCCACTTGGTACCACTATCAGCTGACGCGTCATAAACACCAAGTACGGTCCAAGCTACACAAACTGTACAATATATACAGGTCGACGCCGTCTATCCTGTAAAATACAGACAGATTAATAAATAATTGTACCCATCACAAAGTAAAATACAAGCAGATTGGTTAATAATTGTATCCAACCCAAAGTATCAACTATTCACATATTCAAACACATAAAGTATTATACAGTTATAAAAACCTACTCATAAGTTTATAACATGCTGAGCAGATACTATTGGACCCAATTTCAAGATCTGACCATTATGCCAACAGAGGTCCTTAAGGTAGAAATTGGTAAACGTATTGTGGGACTTCCAAAAGCATGCTTCAAGAATCTCACTTAAGGAAACTCCTCCTTTAAAAGCCAAAGAAGCCGCCATAGAACAAACATCATGAGCTTTGACCTGACACAACTGCTGCGTTTCAGAATCCGACTCCTCATAAGCCAAAAGTATAGTCTGTTTTAGCCAAGAAGAGATTGTTGCCCTTGAAATATCTCTGGTAAAACCCTCCTTAATAGCTACAAACAAAAGATTCTTATTCTTCCTTAAATCCTTTGTTCTGTCCAAATAGTATTTCAAGGCCCTCACAGGACAAAGAGATCTATCTTGAGTCAAACTGCTGTCCAAATGAGGTTTGAGAGCTGGAATGACTACAGGTTTAATGACAGTAGGCCCCTCTGACGCCAACTGGTTCTTTGCCAAAAAGGCGGTTGATGGAGCAATAGTTACTTGTGACCAATTTTCTTTGTAACTAAGAGAAGAGAAAGTCCAAGCATGAATTTCACCTCTTCTTTTGCCTGATGCCAAAGTCAAAAGGAAAACTGTCTTGAAGGTAAGCAACTTCAATGAAGCCTTCCCCAAAGGTTCAAAAGGTCGTTTAGTAAGAGCCTGCAAAACCAAGGCCAAATCCCAAGAAGGTATGGATCTATTAACCACTGGTTTGTCTCTGTAAAAACTTGACAATAACCTATTCAACTCAAGACTTTTTGACACATCTTCACCTTTCAAACCCAATCCATCAGCAATTGCTGTCCTGTAACCAGCAATAGTCGATGGCTTGAGAGCCTTCTCCTTAAACAAATAATTAAGGAAGTTTGCTATGTTTGGAATAGTGGGATCTGAGATGTCCACCTGATTCTCCTGACACCACTTCCCAAATATGGACCACCTTGATTCATAGATTCTCCTCGAGGAGTGTCGCTGAGGCTCCTTAATTCGCTTCGCCACCTCCTCTGAGAATCCTCTTGAACCTTCAGGACTGACTCCAGATGCCAAGCATGAAGGTTCAAATAAGCCAGATTGCTGTGAAGTCTGTTGCTGAACGGTTGAGTCAACAGATTCACCCACAAAGGAAGCCTTAGAGGGAGTTTCGTGGACAGATCCACCAGATCCCAAAACCAAGACATCCCTGGCCACCCTGGGGCAATCATGATTATCTTGCACCTGTAGGTGGTCATCTTTTGAATCACCTGCGGTATGAGAGCCACTGGACAAAACACATAGGCGTCCAGACCCTCCCAAGAGATGTTCAATGCATCTGTTTCCCAAGCCCGACCGTCGGGGACAGGAGACACATACATTGGTAGCTTGTGATTCAACTTTGTTGCAAACAAATCTACCATTGGTTGATGCCAGCAATGGCAAATTTGATTGAACACTCGATGATTCAAAGCCCATTCGGTCTGAATCACCTTGTCTTTTCTTGACAGAGAATCTGCCAAGACATTGAGATTCCCTGGAATGTGTTTTGCCCGAATCTGGATCCCCCTGGCATTTGTCCAAGCCATGATTCTCCAGATTAAGGCACACATTTCTTGAGAGTGGGTGCCTCCCTGTTTGTTCAGATAGGCAACCACTGAAGAGTTGTCTGTGGAAATCAGCAGATTTTGATTCAGAAGCTGATTTTCGAATGATTTTAAAGCTAGAAATACTGCTTTTAGCTCTAGAATGTTTATGTGAAGTCTTGACTCCACCTGACTCCACAGACCACTGGCTGTGTGATGCTCTAAATGAGCCCCCCAGCCTTTTAGGGAAGCATCTGTGAATAGAAGGAGATTGCACTCCTTCTGATGAAGTGGGGAACCCCTCATCAGGTTCGAGAGATTGGTCCACCACTGAAGATGCTGTTTTAGAACCTGAGACACTGGTACTGGGATATCCAGAGACTGAGGATACCTCCAGTGTGTCTTGAGGTACCATTGTAGAGGCCTCATATGCAGACGACCCAATGGTACAGTCTTCTCCATTGAAGCCATGCTCCCAATCAGTGACATGAGCTCCCTTGGAGATGTTTGAGTAGCTTTCAACATGGAAACTATCTTTTCTAGAAGGCGATCGATTTTCTTTTGAGTTGGAAACACAAGACACACCCTGAGGTCGAATTTGTAACCCAAAAACTCGATTTCCTGAGTTGGAATTAAATCTGATTTTTCGAAATTTATTATCCAACCCAAGCTTTGAACAAGACGAATCAACCTGTGGGTATTCTCTTGGCATTGTTGCTTTGTTTTCACTCTCATTAACCAATCGTCTATGTACTGATGAATCCTGATGCCTTCTGCAAGAGCCATCAGTTTCACCTCTTTTGCTACCATGGTGAACTCGAGTGGAGCCGTAGCGATTCCGAAGGGTAAGGCTGTGAATTGGTATGATCTGTCGCCTACATTGAAGCGAAGATACTTCTGAAACCGTGGGTGTATTGGTATGTGAAAGTATGCATCTGTAAGGTCGAGTGAGGTTACCCACTCGCCTTCTTGCAGCGAATCTCGAATATTTTCGGCAGTTTCCATTTTGAAAGTGGGTACATGTAAATAACTGTTTACCACACTTAAATCTATTACTGGACGCCACCTTTTTCCTGGTTTTGGTACAAGAAACAAACGACTGTAAAATCCCAGGGAAGTGACCTTTTGAACTGGAGTTATCGCTCTTTTGTCGATCATTTGATAAACCGCCTTTATCAAAAACTGCTGTTTCTCCCGGTTCAAATATTTGCTCCTTATTAAAGGAATCTTTGTCAATGGAGGTTTTAGCCTGAAATTTAGACAATAACCCTCCTTCAAAATGGTCACTACCCTTGGATGTGCCCTCCTGGCTTCCCATACCTGCCAAAATGTGGATAAACGGCCTCCTGGCACCAAGCAGTCACTTCCTTCTCCCACCCCTGCCCCTGAAGGGTCTGGATGAGAAGGATCCTCTACCTCTGTTACTAGTTGTGGAACTAGCTGCTGAGGAGCTGGTGGCAGAACTGTCATGATAGGGACGAAAAGACCTGTTTTGTGGCTTAGTGTCCCTCCTATCCTCATGTCTAGTAGAGTGCTCCTTTCTAGGTTTGTAAGACTCTCTGTTAACATGAGCCCACTGAATAAAATTCCTCTGGACTTCTGACAAAGTTTCTACTGGAAAAACCTCATTAGGTGTGAATGAAGAATTCCTCAACTTGGAAATATCATCCTCTGTAACATCCTTTGAGCAATGTTTGAGGTAGTTATCTCTCCTATTTAGCAATAAATTGGAGGACATAGTCATGGAACTCCCTAACAAAGACTCCAAAGACTTCCCCAATGACTGATTTATAGTGGCTTGGAGCTGCAAACACTCCTGAACATATTCCATGGCATTATTGAAATCACCCTCAGACTGTGCAGATTTAATAATGCTGAATTGTTTCTCCATTTCCTCAGTAGACTTCATATTTGCAGAGTTGAACCAGAAAATATGATTCAACACGTTAATATTTTCCCTGTTCACTGATTCCCATAAAGTATATTGCTTCAAGGGAGTTGAGACTGTAGTGGGAGCCTGAAACTGAGAGGAAGTTATATTCCTAAAGGCATCCTGTAGTTTAGGAGCTCCCAAAGCATGAGGTTGAGGAGTCATGTTGTACCATTTCATATTGGGCCTGTCAAAGTTCAAAAATTGACCCCTGGCTAGAGGATTTTTCCTGGAAGATTTATTCTTCATGTTATCTAGACCTTTGGAGATTCCAGAAGCCTCATACTCCTTGAAATCCCAAAGATTCACCATGTTCTCTGCTGGAGGTAAAGCAAGTGAAACCTGTGCAGACTTCTTGATTTTATGAGCTTGGGAGAAAACAGACGGAGCAATGATAGCATCAGTGTCAGTAATGTCAATGTCTAACCATTTTTTTACAGTTAACAAAGTGTCTGAATAGGAAGGACCTGGCTGTTTTTCCTCTTGAGATGAATCATATTCCCCATCTGAAATCTCGATTCTGCACCTTTTTGTAGGTACAGAAACTCGATTGTCATTACAGGGGTTTTCCTCCGCTGAACGTTTCGACTGGACCTCGACAGAAGCGTTTTCCGAAGAGATAGTCTTTTCTCTGCAATCGGAACTTCCCCTTGGAGACGCTTCCACAATGTCTGCTTGCATAGGGGAATCCCTCTTCTCTACCGCTGAAAGCCTGTTCGAAATAGTTGTCAGTTGTGATAAGATTGCCGCCAATGCCTGGTTGTTAGAAGTCGAAGACTGAGCCACATTTGTGACAGACGAATTGTCATCTTCATCCAAGATGGAATCGTCTATCTTAGGTTTTTCAACAGGAATTTCTTTTACAGATTTCTTCCCTTTTGAAAGTTTGGAATTAAGCTTACGCTTCTGATCTTCAGAGAAAGATGCACAAAGCAAACAGTCTTTCTTCAAAGCACATAAATCGTCTCCCTTACCAGATTCTCGACATTTAAAGCAATATCTATGGTTGTCAAAACCAGGCATAAGATGACCACAAGACGAAGATTTCTTCGCCTTATTGTCAGAAGAATCAGTATTATTAGCCATATTGAAGAATAAACCTCAATAAAAAAGCAAAAGTCCCTGAAACTTTACCACTTCCAAAACACGTCCTACTGTTGATGGCCAACAAAAATAATGAGGTAAACAAAGGAGGTCAGGTGACCTAATTGGCGGGAGGACGGACTACTGTAACCCAATGGCTTTATTAAGGTGGTTATATAACCTTAAAATCGCATCTCTGCCTTGGCCATTGGGTTGGATGGCTCCAACAAATAGCTACTGTTAGGAAATGGTAAGGGTATTTCGCTATAAAAAACGAATGTTTGTTGGATACAGGTTTAAGTTGAACCAGTTTTGAGGGCCCAACGTAAGAAAATGTATTATTTTCATTGGTTTAAGACTAAAAGTAGAAGATATCTGTAGCTACTATAACTAGAACCAATTTTGTAGATAATAGAGGTAACAGTTATACGGAGGTCACTGCACCTGTCACAAGATCAAGTAACCACATTAAAGTTACGTTCCAGTGTCAGTTTAAGAAACTTTATTAATGTCCACCCAATATCTCCTTATGGTTACGTCTTGCCATTTATTAGTTAAAACCATTGTTTTTATTTATACATTTTTTTTTCAGTTGAGAAATTAGACTTTCAAAAATGTCCCAAGTTTTCAGAATTCACAAGTTATGTTGTATGCAGCAGGAAATATCTTTAGAGATAAGTTGACCTGCTTTACACAATATTAGACAGGCATTGTATTAGCATGATTCAGTAGCTGATGAAGCTTAATAAAGTTTATCAGAAATGACAGCATGAAGTCTGAAATTGCCAGTTAAAACAGCCTTTATACACCATTGTGTAATCCTGTATTCTGGTTATTGAATTTCCATGTTTATCAACTCGTTTACATTTGAAGAGAACATTTTTTGCGAAAGGTGAGAAGTAATACTTCTGACTCTGCTGATTTTATACATTTGCAATAACCTTTCTATTGCGCCATCCAATTATTAAATTATTGTAGCAAATTTTAGTGATGAAAATATTGACATATACATTTTAAATTTGTTAACGCCAAAGTTTAACTAAATTTTAATATTTATTCAGTATTTTGATAATAATGTACAAAGTGTGATATTTGTAACTTCAGAGCAAGATTTATTTTAAGATTTAAGTAGAAATCTGTTGTTTTGTAAACTAAAACATGGAAGGTTCTCTTTCATCATTGACATAATCCTTTGCTCGTGTCAGACACTTCTGACTGTAATAAATGTGCTATTGTGTGGAGTGCTTTCTCATTAAAATGTCAAAAGACCAAGCACAGGTTGATGAGATGTGATCCTCATGTGACCTGACAGAGTTGCTATGTAATTAAGTACTGTCCACACTGTTTTCAGTTTCAAGATTTACTAGTATTTATAAGCCAAAAAGTAAAACCAATTTAGTTTAACTCACATTTGTTTACAAATTGTACAGTATACAGATATGAAGGAATAGTTCGATCATTTGAATAAGGAAGTTCCCAGTGGATATTAGTGGAACCATAATGTCTAGAATAATATACTTTAAGGCAATGTACCCTGAAGTGATATTGATATTTTTCTTTCCTGTATTGAATTCACAAGTACAGAACTTCAGTGCTCTTTTCATGAAACACTTAGTCTTTTCAGTTTTATTCTGTGTTGGCAAGAGTTCTGATAATTCATATCACAAAAACTCTTGGTAAACAAGGATCTGAAAAAATTTTTGTCAGAATTAACTTAAATTGCTACAGTCACCTTAAAAACTATTGAGCTGTATTATGATTTTGAGTGTGTGCAAAAGTATACCATCACTGACATCACTGGCTTATTTTCTTAACAAATGCTTTTTGATGTGTTGGAACTATGGTAATACTACTAGTATCTCTGCCTCAAAATATATAAATTGAAAATATGAATGTTTTTGGGAACTTTTATGCAGATTTATGGATTACCATAGCCTTGCTTATTAAGGCCCATATGTATATAATATGTTCAGAATAGGTGCAGAAACATTTGGCAATCATAAGGTACGCATTCAGAATTTTAAAGGAAGCTCTCTTAGCAGTATCCTATGTATGTGTATGAGTACATTATAGAAAGTGAAACTCCATTATCTGAACTGGAAACATTCCCTAACTGCAAAGAAACTTGAGCCTTCAGCAAGGCTAGGATTACCATTGTGTTAATTTAGGGGTTCATGATGGCATTCGTTATCTTGCCTGGAGCAGTTCTTATGTCATTCGTAAATACCAGCACAGATCACTGGGATTTATAAGTGACATACAACAACCATTTCGTCTCTAGAACTAATTTAACGATGCATAATCAAACTCCTTTATACAAAACAATGTATCAGGTATTTTTCTATTAATTAAGTGTCCCTTGGAAAGGGCACTCTTATTTCACCACCTGTTTTCAGACAGCTTACGCCGCCGCCACCACTGCAGTATTTCTAAGTTGAATATCTCCCCTTAATTTAAAGGCCTGTCAAAATAATTTTTGGCACTTATAAGCTTAAGGCATGGGAAAAGCTTTTTGACTGGTACTAATTGTATCCCCGGACGAGAGTACTTTGGATTCAGTACGGTCACGCCGCCGCCACAGAGATTTCCTTTCGGACGCGATAACTTAAAAAATATTTTAGTTAGACCTTTCAAATTTGGTATGTGGGTATATATGGGCAATGCCATGAACACTATTGTTTTGTGACCTTGACCTTCAATTTTAAAGTCACTGGTGGCCTCTTAAAGGTCAGATTTTGGCCATTTTTTCACATTTTGGCCCAGTTCTAATATACAGAAAGTTAAATCATCCTATGGCTGGTATATATAATACATATATATGTCCTCTGTAAGCATGCAGAAATTTGACCTTGAAGCTCTTCATTGAAGGTCATCCACAGGTCATCCAAAGTACCTGACCAAGCCCATTTTTGGCCTTTTTGGAGATATTTTCACACTTATTGCTGACTATATTGCATGGAAACTATTGAAAATGGCTTTGGAGGTTGAGTACATGATGGAGTAGCAGTATCCAGACTTACTGGTTACAGAGGATTGTTGGTTACAGAGAAAATCTGCTGATTCCACATTTATGGACGGGAATAAGGCAGTTGTTTCATATAAGCCTATGCCTGGTGAGATGTAGTCTAATTCGCCCAGTTCTGCCAACTCCAATGAGTTTTCGCAGAACTATGGAGCCAACAGGAACTGGTTACAGAGGATTGCTTCACCTATAGCTGGTTAGGCCCTGGTACTGGGTAGGTCCATAGGGCTGGCTAACAGACCAGCAGAAGCCTTTTAAGGGTCCAAGTGGCTGTTTCAGATCAACCAGTTACTGCCCGAGGAAATTGGTTACCAGTCATTGGTCTTTGAGATGACTTGTCTGAACCTACCAGACCAGTCAGCCAGCCTACTGTCAGGACCTCCTAACTGGTCAAAAGTGTTAGACCAACCAGTTACTGCCCGAGGAAAATTGGTGACAGAGAAATTCTTATACCAGTCATTGGTCTCGTTGACATGACTGTCTCAACCTACCAGACCAGTCAGCCAGCCTACTGTCAGGACCTCCTAGCTGGTCGAAAGTGACTATAGATAAGAAGACTTTCCCAACAAGATTTGTCCAACTACCTGTCAGACTTATCTTATCAGACCCCACACCAGCCAGTTACTGGTCCCGGTGAGATGCCGAACTCAACCGGATTGGTCAGCCTACTGCCAGCAAGAAGTCTGCTGTATCAGTTACTGTGGAGGTTCATCAAGTTTTTCTTACAGGTTCCAGTGAGATACAGTGATCCACCCTCCTAGACTGGCCACCCAGCTTGCCTTTTACTCAGCCTGTGAGCAGTGTCAGCTGACACCAGTGGCCTGAGTTTCCAAACTCAGCCTTTCCCTCAAGATTATAACCCATTTGCCGGTTTTCACAACTCGAGCAATGGTAAATTTATCTGTTAATCAGACCAGGGGTCACAGTTCTCATAAATGGCTATTAGTGTTTTCCACAGTGGGGTTGTGTCGGTTACTGACACCCATACAGAAGCAAGTCCACCTAGGTCGCCTCCACATGAGGCCGATACAGTGGCCCTTGAAGAACAGCTGAAGGTTACCAGACTAAGTAGAAAGGTGATCCCAGTTCACTCCACCCCATCTAAAATGGTGGTTGTAGGATGACAAATGTGCTTCAAGATCAACCATCACACCTAATTAAATATGCTCTGCAAATCCTTACAGATGCATCAAGAGGGGCGAGTGCTCACTTAGGGGAACACACTGCAAGCGGAACCTGGTTGATTCCAGAAACAAGTTACACATGAAGTATCTGGAACCAAGGCGGTCTTTTGGCCCTAAAGGAGTTCCAAGACCTCTGCTTGAACCTTATTGCTACCATAGCTACGGACAACACCGTGGTGGTTGCCTATTTAAGGAGGGGGGGGGGGGGAGTAAGTCTCTTTGTGCCCTACTATGGAGAATCCTGACCTGGTGCTCCAGGAAAAAGGCTCAAGACCGACACATTCACGCTTCAACCATGTCCCGTCCGGGGATACACTGCGTTGAGATGCAATGTCTAGTTTGACCTTTGACATTGTCAAGGTCACATGATCAGAAAAAAATTTTTTAACCCCAGCCCATAAAGGCTGGGGTTATAGTTCTCCCCTGTGCATAAGGATTGTGGATGTTCCACAGCCTAAACCCATACATGGATTTTCACCAAATTATCATGATATTTTTACACCAAGAGGATTTAGAGCTGATTAGGTTTTCAGGGGTATCCGGCAACAACTGTTGAAATGGCAATGCTTTTAAAATTTTGGAGTCTTAAGGCATTTGGGTGTTCCACAGCCTAAACCAATACATGGATTTTCACCAAATTTTCAGGATATGTTTACCCCAAAAAGATTGTGGGGCAGTGTGGGCATTCCACAGCCTAAACCAGTACATGCATTTTCATTAATTTTTCAGGATATGTTAAGCCAGAGAGGATCTTATTAAGATTAGATTAGCTTTTGGAAGGTATCTAGCAAAAGCTGTTGCCATGGCAATTCTAGTTTTACCTGGTTAACTGGAATACTTTGAGTAGAATTTATTTGTCTGATTTTTTAAGATTTGACAAAACAGAGTTAAGCCAGTTTTTATGTCAGCTGACTTGTCAGTCAGCTGACATTATGTCATCACTCTGCGGCGTGGGCGTACGCGTACGCGTGAACAACTTCTTCTCCAAAACTACAAGGCCTAGAGACATGCTGTTTTTTTTAAAAGATACCTTATCTATCGAGGATGAAAAATTGTTCAAGGCATGCAAATCTGTCTGTTCGTCTGTTTGCTAGAGACATTACAAGGGGGATACCCCCACCAAAAGTGTGAAAATTTTAACTTTTTATCACAATTTTCTCAGTGACTATTGCAGGGATTTCTCTCATATCTTGCATATATGTACTAGGCCAGAGGTAGATTCTCTTGTGTGAGTATGAGACCTGGATCTGTCTTACTTTTTTTTTAATAAATTTTTTTAATAATTTTTAATGCATTAAAATTCATGAAATCATGCACTAAATCACTTCTAACTTCAAAAGTGTTGCATTTACAGCATTTTGTGAAAATATGTTGTTCAGCTACTTTTTTCATAGCTACAATATGGTGAGTAAGTTGTGTGTCTGTCTCAGTGTTCATTCTAGAGTTGGAGCTACTTGAGTCAAATGACTCCTTTACTAAATTTTGGTGAGACATTTACTAAATGCGATGAGGCAAATGACCAACATTAACCTTACAGTTGAGCAAATTGACTTAAATAGGAGAAAAAAAGTACTATTAGTCTATCTTCAAAATGAATTTGCAATACTAAATCAAATTCAACTCTACTCACTGGTAAAAAAACTTTATTTCAATTCAAGACATATTTTTAGTCAGCATGATGTACAAGATTTCCTATGATGTACATGATTTGCAATAATTAAAGTATTTTTGACTGATTTTTTTTTCATTTTTGTTTTTGTTTCAATAAATATGGTCCAACCCTGCACTATCTAAAACTAGAAAAAAAAATTAACTCACCTTAACATAGGTTCACTCAGGGAGTTGTTTTTATTTCATACAAAAAAACTCCGGACATTTATTTATGTAAATGGATATAAATTTGCCACTTTTTGAAAAAAAAACAACTGGTTTTAAAGCAATAACATACCATATAAAGTTTAAGTTAAATTATTATTTAACTTTTTTTTCCAGTCGAAAATTTGTTATTAACATAGATGCAATTTTTTAAAAGTTTGTCCCACAGGAGTTTAAAATGTTTGTTGTTACTTGTTAACAATTGTCTTCAGTCACTTGTAAGAGTGCATTATGCAAAACTATACTTTAAAAAGTGAAAATATTAAAAACTGGATAATAAAATCTTGTGCAATAGATATTTATTTCTATATATATTAAACAAAACTATGAAAAAAAGTGGAAATTTACAGCCACTGGTGAGTTTACATCACTTACTATAAACGTGTTTTCCATTGATAAATACTGAATTTTTGTTAAACGAAGTATGATTGGACAGTGCCGTTTCCGCTCGACCAATCAAATTAAGGCATTTAGAAGCAAGGAAACATGGAGGAATTGGGTTAAAAAGACAATATATGTGTCCTTTTCTTTGATTTTGAAACAAAATTCGTCTAACTTTCCCAATATTTACAGCGAAAATGCGGGCGATAATGCAAGATATATGCGTCACCGCGACTCGGGACCATAACGTGTACGCGTCTTTTCACCCCAGTATAGCGACAAAAGACGCGGAAACGCGTAGTAAAATAAACACTGCTGTCTCAATAGCTAAGTGAGTAATAGCTACTTTTGGGCTTTTCAGTAACTTCCATTATGAGTAAAATCACTTGTAACTTAAAAACTATTGCATTTAGAGAATTTCGTATAAATATGTTATTCAGCTACTTTTGGGCCAGCTATAACATAGTGAAATTTCAGACCTGTAGCTCATGGCATAGCTGAGTAATAGCTACTTGTAGGTTATCACTGTTGAGTAAATCACTTATAACTTGAAAAGTGTTGCATTTAGAGCATTTTGTTAAAATATGTTATTCAGCTACTTTTTTCATAGCTACAATATGGTGAGTAAGTTGGGTGTCTGTCTCAATAGCTAAGTGAGTAATAGCTACTTTTGGGCTTTTCAGTAACTTCCATCATGAGTAAAATCACTTGTAACTTAAAAACTATTGCATTTAGAGAATTTCGTATAAATATGTTATTCAGCTACTTTTGGGCCAGCTATAACATAGTAAAATTTCAGACCTGTAGCTCATGGCATAGCTGAGTAATAGCTACTTTTAGGTTATCACTGTTGAGTAAATCACTTATAACTTGAAAACTATTGCATTTAGAGTATTTTGTTTCAATATGTTATTCACCTATTTTGGGGTCAGCTATAACATAGTGAAGTTTCAGACCTGTGGCTCATTTCATAGCTGAGTAATAGCTACTTTGAAGTTCTCAATGTTGAGTAAATCAGTTATAATTGGAAAACTATTGCATTTACAGAAATTTGTGCAAATATGTTATTCAGCTACTTTTGGGTCAGCTATAACATAGTGAAATTATAGACCTATAGCTCATGGCACAACTGAGCAATAGCTATTCTCAGGTACTGACTGTTGAGTAAATCAGCTATAACTTGAAAAATATTGCATTTGGAGTATTTTGTTAAAATATATTGTTCACCTACTTTTGGGTCAGCTATAACATAGTGAAATTACAGACCTATAGCTCATGGCATAGCGGAGCAATAGCTATTTTCAGGTTCTCACTATTGAGTAAATCAGTTGTAGCTTGAAAACTATTGCATTTACAGTAGTTTGCTTAAATATGTTGTTCACCTACTTTTGGGTTAGCTATAACATAGTAAAATTTCAGACATGTAGCTCATTGCATAGCTGAGTAATAGTTCCTTTGAGGTTCTCACTGTTGAGTAAATCAGTTGTAACTTGAAAACTATTACATTTAGAGTAATTTGTTAAATATGTTATTCACAGAATTTTTGGTCAGCTATAACATGGTGAAATTGCAGACCTCTATGTCATGGCATAGCTGAGCAATAGCTACTTTCAGGTTCTCACTGTTGAGTAAATCATTGTATCCACTGGATAGCCGCAGTGTGTAGAGAGAGATTTCACCATTACTGCTCTGATGAAAAAAAATATTATAGCTAGCTTTCTTAAGTTTGCAGTATATATTAATAACCATAAAATGTTGTCTGGGAATATTTTTGGCCTCATTTTGAGAAACAAGATGGCCACCACAGGTGTTTTTTGTCAGTCATGAAAAGTGCGTATATCTCCCTTATTATTGATCCTACAGGTTTGGGATGATAAACCAACCTGTAGGAAATCATGGGGTGGGAATCTTTTGGTGTGGTCAGATTTGACCTTCAATGACCCCTCCTTCAAGGTCAAACAAGGATAGCCAAACTTAAAAGTGCTTATAACTCGCTTATTATTGGTCCCAGAGGTTTGGGATGGTAAACAGACAGGAAATCATGGGCTGTGAATCTGTTGATATGGTCCGATTTGACCTTGGAACCCTCCCTCAAGGTCAAATGAGGATAGCGAAAATTGAAAGTGCCTACAACTCGCTTATTATTGGTGACAGAGATTTGGGATGGTAAACCATCCCATAGGAAATCATTGGCTCGGAATCTTTTGGTATGGTCAGATTTGACCTTTGGACCCCTCCTTCAAGGTCAAATGAGGACAGCCAAGCTTAAAAGTGCTTATAACTCATTTATAATTGGTCCTAGAGGTTTGGAATGGTAAACCATAGGAAATCATGGGCTGGGAATGTATTTATGTGGTTAGATTTGACCTTGGACCCCTTCTTCAAGGTCGAACGAGGATATTGCATTTGTAGTATTTCTTTAAATATATTTTAACCTATTTTTTACACTTAAACAATTACCTTGTTATTTTCCTTCATAATACCATTTACAGGGCACAACTTTTTTATCCTTTTCTTCTGTCAGCTTCGGAATTTCTTTCGAACTTGCTGTTCAGTTACCATTTACTGTATTTCTGTACAGCCCTTTTCCCGATAATTATTCTGTCCTCTAATCACCTTCACAAATCAAAAACACTCAGTCAGCTGACACAGTGCCCGTTCACGGGCACTCTCCTCTTGTTACTTATTTCCTCTCCATCCAGGGGAAAATATGGGTACTCAGCTATGAGGGATACTGGCATCTGCGCCTTGCATGGCAGCAATAGGTAAGGTTACCAAGGCTAGCTATCCTTGCTGGGGTAATACTGTGTAAAACGCTTTGATTATTATCTAATAATAAAAAAGCTCTATATAAGAGCCCATTATTATTATCTCCCGCCGGCCGATAGGCCCGGTACGTGAGATTATAAAATGCCATGTGTCCGTGCGTGCGTGCGTAAGTTCGTCACGTTTTAAAAAAAGCCTTTCTATCTCTTAAAATATTATAGCTAGAGCTTCCAAATTTGCAGGATAAATTCATCATTGGAAAAACTTGCCTGGGAATCTTTTTCGGCTGATTCGGAAAAACAAGATGGCCACCACGGGTGTTAACAAGATGGCTGCCATGGTTTTTTTTCAGGTATTCTGCCATGGGTTTTTTTTTGTTGATTTAGATGGCTGCCATAAGTGTGTAGTTGCACTTTTATACAGCCTAAAAATAGCCTGCTTGGTATTTTTCAGACCTAGGTCCATAGCTAAGTGAGTAATAGCAATGGTGGCTACTTTCAGTAAAGTGCTCATAACTCGAAAACGACTGCATTTAGAGCATTTCTGTAAAATATGTTGTTCAGCTACTTTCTCCATGCCTACAAGATGGTACCATTTTTAGGGGTCTATCTTGATAGCTAAGTGAGTAATAGCTATTTTCTGTTTTTAACAATGACCAAAATGAGTAAGTTGCTTTTATCTTTGTAACTGTTACTTACAATATTGGTCTCAAATATGTTGTTGAACAACTCCTTCATGTACTATATCATGGTGAGGTTTCCAAGGTGTAGCACCATAGCTAGCTGAGTAATAGCTACACTAAGTTTAACATTTGACCATTCAGCAAGTCACTTATAACTCAAAAGCTATTGAATATAGAGGATTTTTGTCAAATATGTTGTTTATCTACTTTTTGATGTACTGTGTCGTGGTGAATTTTCAGAGCTGTAAGTCCATAGCTAACTGAGTAATAGCTACTTTGAAATTTCTTAATTTCAACATTGAATAAATCACTTATACCTCCAAAACTATTGAATTTAGGGAATTATTGTCAAGTATGTTCTTCACTTACTATTTGATGTACTGTGTCATGGGAAATTTTCACAGCTGTATCTCCATAGCTACCTGAGTAATAGCTACTTTGAGGGTTTCCATTGAGTAAATCACCTTTAACAGCAAAACAGTTGAATTTAGAGGATTTTTTTCAAATATGTTCTTCACCTACTTTTTCATGTACTGTGAAATGGCAAATTTTGAGAGCTGTAGGTCCATAGCTAACCAAGTAATAGATACTTTAATGGTTCTCCATTGAGTAAATCACTTATAACAGCAAAACTGTTGAATTTAAAGGATTTTTCTCAGATATGTTGTTTAGCTACTTTTTTATGTACTGTGTAATGGCAAATTTTGAGACCTGTAAGTCCATAACTAACTGAGTAATAGCTACTTTGATGGTTCTCCATTGAGTAAATCACTTATAACAGCAAAATTATTAAATTTACAGGATTTTTGTCAAATATATTGTTCATGTACTTTTTCATGTTCTGTGTCATGGCAAAGTTTCAGAGCTGTAGGTCCATAGCTAACTGAGTAATAGCTACGTTCATGGTTTTCCATTGAGTAAATCGCTTATCACAGCAAAACTGTTGAATTTAAAGGATTTTTGTCAAATATGTTGTTCACCTACTTTTTGATGTATTGTGTAATGGCAAATTTTGAGACTTGTAGGTCAATAGCTAACTGAGTAATAGCTACTTTGATTTTTGCGGAAAATGAAAATGTCTTAATATCTCGAAAACTGTAAGAGATAGAGCGATTTTGAGTGAATTTTTGACCCACAGGGTAGTACATGAGTATACTATGCAAAAGGGAAAAAATTCAATTTTCGCCACTTTTGGCGGCTGTCTTGGATTTTTAGCAGAAAATAAACATTGAAAATATCTTCAAAATGGTAACATGACAGAGCGATTTTGAGCGAATTTTTGACCTACGGGGTAGTGCAACAGTATTCTGTGCCTAGGGGAAAAATGTCATCTTGGATTTTAGCGGAAAATGAAAAATTGTGAATATCTCGGAAAAGGTATTTCCTCCCCTTTAATGCTCGGCGGGAGATACACACCGCCGCGGCAGTGGTCTTGTTATTATTATTTTGTAACATGTTCATATTTCAGGTGACTGGAAGTCATATTTAATGAGTTTGAGGCTGTGCTCCCATTATGTTGATACTCAATTGCCAATGCTCAACTCCCATAACTGGCATATGCTGAGGTCCTATCCCAATATGACCCTGGCTGTTGAACTGGATATAAAACCCCGAACTCTAAACCCTCGAATGCTGATGCCTGATACCTTTCGGTTATTGTTTTCACATGCAGGGTTTTAAATGTCAATCTTGTATTTCTACATTGAGAAAATCCTTGCTTTTTACATTTTTTTAAAAATTATACCTTTCTTATTTGGCAACCAATTTTAGCAATTTTTTTGTATGTGTCTTTGATACAAAAATACAAAGGTCTCCATACCACATTAATATGCTCAATCATAGTAAAAATAAGCATGTAACATTTTGATGGATAGTTGCTAGTGTTTCACTGGCAGTGTTAGCTGATTTTTTTTGCCTCATGGAGGGAATCATACAATTTATATATGTTCAGCAATTGGCCATAATCAGGTCGGTGAAGCACTTAAATAAAACCAGTGAAATACTTAAGTAATAAAATCAGTATCCCTACTGGTGTTATGTACTGCTGTGAAATCATTAATTACAATTTAAGGTTTGATTTTTTGTGTGTCCGTGGTCTTGGGTTTGTTGTTTTGTATCAAACTTCAATCTAGTTTGATCATCTTAATATGTAAAGCTTTCAGAACTGAATAAACATGCAAAACCTATGATAAAATGACACTTTTTCTGCTGTGTTGGTGATTTATAAATGTTTTCAGTCTAAATCTGAGACATTTGTACTGATCTTCGTTTTCAGGGCAGGTATTGAGCAAACTGTCAAGCATCATCACAGCACATGTTTGGTTAAAATGTCCAGCAATACATAGTTGTATCATGTTGTGGTAGCATTTTACGCGACCACTGCAATTGGCAATGCAGATTAAATGTATATAAAACCCAAGTTATATAGGATGATAAGAATTACAGTGTTAAGTTCAGAAAATATCTCACTGCAGAAATGTGTTTGTCCTTCAAGAATTGTCTGGCCTAGAACACAAATCTTGATTAGCCAAAACCTGCTAAAAAGCTTGTTCAGAGAAGTTTTTTGCCAGACAATTACATGTTTGGATTACGAGAAAATTCCTTTTACAGTAGCTATAAAGGAACACATAACTGTACATAGGACAAATATAAAAAGACTTCTTGGTTGATATATAGCATGTAGCTTAGTGAGGTCCCAGAAAACATTAGCCAGAATATCTGCAAAGGAGGTATGACTTTAAAAATTTATATCCACGGATTACCTCAAAAAACCTGAGAAAGAGAAGCAATAAACTTATTTGACTGAGAATTATCAAGAATTCCAGATAATGTCATTTCTAAAAATAACATGCTTGAATGTTCAGTTTCATGTAGTTAAAACTGGTGTCTTACAATTTTTTTTGCAGTTTAATTATTATTTTACAGTTTTTACATTTTTTTGTGCTCAGTCATACTTTGTCTTGTAGTGCTTGCACACCCCTGCAGTTATAAAGGGGTAAAAGTAATCAGACAAAAGGAATCTCTCTTTGTAAATGGAATTGCTACCCCGACATCACTGTCATTAATCATCCAGTCATGTTGTCATTCTGCTTCTGGTTCATGTTATGCTTTAAGTAATTAAGATCTGTTACTTAATGAGCATCTAGCATCAAAGTAAAACCAGATATGAGTCATTGCAAGATTGGAATATTAAACACTGTATTTTTTGGGATTTAGTTATATAATTGACCGATTAGTTGTGACAAATTTACAAGAATAAGAATACTTTAAAATAAGTTTATTTTGGGAAATCTTGAAAAATCACTTGGTTAGAATATACCATAAATGACCTATTTAGCGCATCCGCCCTTGTAACCGCACCCTATCTCTTTGTCCCGGCAATATCGTCGGTGACAGTGCACAGTATCCACATATTTTTATATATTGTGTGTATTTTTACTTACTAAATTG
Source organism: Sabellastarte sp. h YS-2021 (assembly GCA_964017235.1). Taxonomy (NCBI): domain Eukaryota; kingdom Metazoa; phylum Annelida; class Polychaeta; order Sabellida; family Sabellidae; genus Sabellastarte; species Sabellastarte sp. h YS-2021. The sequence goes on along the minus strand of OZ024927.1, from coordinate 51,349,590 downwards.
ACATTTTTGCCATGCATTTCGAGTTTGTTTATATCTACCGCCATATTTACAGGAAGTGGGTATTTTTAGTAGATTCTAAATGTCGGATTACCGTTATTCTTACCGGATTGATCTATACTTCATCCCGGAAAGTGTTTCATGATGGGTGCGCTAAAAGGGGAACTTTTCCCCACCAAATATTGAATAAAAATAGTCTTTCCTTAGCGCACTGTGCGCTAAATAGGTCATTTATGGTATATTATTAGAAGTGAAGTCTGTGATCATAAAATTTTTGAAGATTTCTTCATGAATTAAAAACAAAAAGTAAAAATAGAACATAAAGTATATTGAATACAATTAAACCATTTAAGACCACAGTTTCAACTGTAGCAGCTGATTTTTCGCAATTAAAAAGATAATCATTTGTTCTAACACTCTAATTATTACTAATCCACCCTAAAAGTTTGTGGGTGCTGCCAAATGAACAGAAAGACCAATTTGTAAATAATTGGAGGGAAATACTCAAAAGATTTTTAAACAAGATCGCCACAATTATAATCCCAACTTATATATCTGAAAGAAAAAGTTACACAAGGAGTAAGATTTTAACTAGGGCAATATTAATGAGGTTTTCAGGAAAGAAACCCTGGACGGTGGAACAGAGGTATAAGTTCAATCTTAATGGGGAAATGAGTTCTATTTGACTGAAATCTCCACACAGCAGGGTAAAATTCTTTGTTGGACTACTCTCTTTGTGAGAGAGAATGGCACAGTTTTCCAGTTGTTGCCAAACTGTATATATTTTTAACTTTCAGTTTTCTTTTATTCAAGGCACTCCTAGAGTTTGTTGATAACCTTCCTGAATTCTATTCTGTTCTATTCTGTACTTTTATAGCACTTAATCTCTGCTAGGCAGACTCTAAGGCGCAACACCAAAATCAAATTAAAAAAAATCATCTGTCCATAGCCGTTGCCAGGTCCAGTACCACGGAGACGCCGGATAGAGTGTATGCTAAGTTGGAAATGCCTTTTTGAAGAGATACGATTTTAACCTTTTCCTGAAACAGGCGAGAGTTGGGGCAGAATGGACCTCATCAGGCAAATGATTCCAAACCGTGGGAGCATCCAAAGCAAAGCTGTGGCCAAAGTGATTTTTTTGATTGATGTACAGATGGACAGAATTGAGGAACCTCCAAGAACCTTTTATCTAGATGGTTATATCTTGTACTATATCTTCCACAACGAGTAGACAAAAGAGGATTAAAGTAACTGGGATGACCATTGTGAAGAAACTTGTAAACTAGAGTGGCAGTTTTGAAGATACAGCGAAATTCAACTGGGAGCCAATGGAGTTGTTTGAGAATAGGAGATGCCTGTGTGTATTTGTTACAGTTTGTGACAATCCTAGCAAGTGTGTTTTGAATACACTGTAGTTTGCGCATGTTGAGACTGGACAAACTCCTGAAGAGAGAGTTGCAGTAATCAAGGCGACTGGTCACCAAGGCATTGGCTGCCAGGATAGCAGCCTCATCAGTCAAGTGCTTTCTAACCCGCCTGAGATCACGAATTTGAATGAAGCATGTCTTACAAATTTTGCGGACATGATCAGCAAAGGAGAAATTAGCATCAAACCAAGGTTCTTTACAACAACTGCTGGATGCATGAAATTACCAAATATCCTAACTGGGAGATAGGGATCTAATTTCTTGAGTTGAGCATGGGATCCGAAGATGATAAACTCTGTTTTATCAGGATTTAATTTGAGCATACTTGACGACATTCATTTCTGAACATCTAGAAGACATGAATTCAGTTTGTCAAAAGCAAGGGCTGCATTTTTGTGAGACAAATGAATAAACAACTGCTTGTCGTCTGCATAAAAGTGGTATTTGATGTCTGAATGCATTCCAATAACCTTACTCAAAGGAGTGGTGTATAAGGAGAACAGCTGCATAACAGCAGCAATTAAAATTGGGTCAACCCTCTCTGAATTGCTTGAGCTGCTGTTTGGAGTGCCACAAGGCTCAGTTCATGGTCCTCTGCTGTTCTGCTTATACACCACGCCTTTGAGTAAGGATATTGAATGTAAGCTCATGTTTCATGTATCAGTTTTTAAAAGTTAAAAAATGTCCTTATATACACTGAATCATCAGTAAATACATGATGAAAAAAGTAGTATTTTCGTTCTGTTGGCGTATTTTTTGGCATTCATATTTAAGCATATTCTATTTATTGCAATGCTTAATTTAAATTTATCCAGCTAAGCATCCTGACTAGTTTTGTTTTTCAAAGTATATCTGAGTGGCAACTTTTACAGCAGAGAAATCAAATCTGTGTTGGCCACTGAATCTTTCACGGCAATATCTCCACAAAATCAGAAATTTTTTTTCAGCCGACACTGGCGACACTGGTGTTTAAGCAATTTCATGTCAATGTTTTTGCAGCATATATATTGTGATGGCTGGTTTGAACAGATTGATGTGGAGTACATTATGGTCTGAGAAAGGATAGTTAGTCCTGATATGCCAAGCATAATGCTGAATTACAGCTAGTAAAGTGTAAATGATAGAGTCTGGTAACCCATAACAGCTCTTCATAGAGACATTCTATTTCTCCCCTAGTCTCAGTTTAATGGGAAAAGGGGGCTTGTAAGCTAAATCCAATAAAAATTAATCAGTCAGTGGTAGCAAACATCAGAAGAAAAAGCTAAAGGAATGAAGATAGGCTTGTGAGTGCTCACTGGTGTATAATAAGAATATCCAAAGAAAACAGTAGACAAGTTGACCAACATTCTGACAAAGTAGAGCTTTGGTTACAAGCAGTAAAAGTAATATTGCTCCAGTAACATTTAAAATAGAGAGAGAAAAAACAATGATAAAAATAGATGTAGTTTTACAAATCTCATTACTCACTTCATTGATTTTCCCTTTTAATTTAATTTTTGTAAAGAATAGGAAAAAATTCTTCTTCACATCATACATGCAACGAGTATTCACTCTTCTGGAAGGATTGAAACAAATGAGGTAAAACTGGTCTGTTACAAGGAGTGGGTTTATCTGTTCTAAAGGCTCATATGCAAAATGCTGATCTGCTATGATATACTTGGGTATAAGACCTCTTTAAACAGATGAAATATTGAAAAAATGTGAAATCGATTTAATAAGGAAGTTAGCATAATTTTAGTTGAACATTCTGTTGTACATGCTGATGATATCTAAAACATTTTTTGTAGAATTCTTCAAAACAAAATTATTTTGTATTGGCTGCTATTGTCATTATTGTTATTAATGGACTGCATAATATCCTTGGTGCTTTACATTTACAGTGCCATGTTGTGGATAAAGTGATAATAATGGTTTTGTATATGCCATTTATATGTCAGAAATAAACCTTGTACATGATACTGCACATGCTGCTTCTTTGTTTATTCTTTATTTAAGATGCTTCAGTGATGTGGTATTCAAGTTTGGCAAATTATCACTTGTCTCTGACCTCTGTGATTTTGAGTAAGGCTCATAAAAAACATATGGAAAGGACTTTAAAATCTGTTACAATATGACTGTAACTGTTAAAATGGGCATAAAACCCAAGATTTCAGTGATGTTCATTGACCTTATGGCCGCACTCTATGACGTTTGCGTAAGCGTATGTGTGAACAACTTCTCCAAAACTACAATTCACACAGACATGCTGTTTCCTTTAAAAGATACCTTATCTATTGAGGATGAACAATTGTTCACGGCATGCATATCTGTTTGTTCGTCTGTTCCCAAGAGCCATTGCAAGTGAGGTAACCCCATCCAAAGTGTGAAAATTTCAACACTTTATCACAATTTTCTCATTGACTATTACAGTGATTTCTCTCTTATTACCTTGCATATATGTACAACGCCACAAGTAGATTCCGTTGTCTGAGAATCAGGCCTGGACCTTTCTTAATTATTGTATCCACCCGAGGCTTCCAGTGGATACTTTGCTTTAGCATTCGCTATGCTGCCGCCACTGCCGCGTGTAGAGATTTTCGATGTTAACGATTTCAGAGGAAAACTACACCAGCTAGATTCACCAAATTTGCAGGATATCTTCATTGGGAGGTAAGCTTCTCTGGTACTGAATTTAGCCTCATTCTGAAAAACAAAATGGCAGCCGTGGGCATTTAAAAAAAAATTATGTACCTTTTTCCATAGGTCAAAGGTTGAATCTCTTCATAGGTGATATGTATAACACATATATATGTCCTCTACAACCTTGCAGACATTTGACCTTGAAGCTTTTAATTCAAGGTCATCCACGGAGGTCCAAAGTACCATACATAGTGGACTTTAAAAGTGCATATATCCCCACTATTATTGGTCCTAGAGGTTTGCAATGTGAAACTAACCTATAGGAAATCATGTGCTGGAAATCATCTGATGTGGTCAGATTTGACCTTGGACCCCTCCTTCAAGGTCAAACGAGGATAGCCATACTTAAAGTGCTTATAACTCGCTTATTATTGGTCCTAGAGGTTTACAATGTGAAACCAACCTATAGGAAATCATGGGCTGGGAATCTTTTGATGTCATATTTTACCTTGGGCTCCTCCTTCAAGGTTAAATGATGGTTGATTGGTGAGTTTTTTTTTTCTGGTGGATACAATTTGCATCGGTTCTCCGATGCGCTATGTCTCGTTACATTTGTATCTTTCATTAAGCAAAGATTTTGTTTACTTAGTGTCAGTAAAAGTTGCTCCCATAAACACTTATGCCCCCTCCCCAAAGGGGTATATTTGTGTCAACCATAATACTCTGTATGTCACGCTTCAACCATGTCCCGTCTGGGGATACACTGCGTCGAGACGCAATCTCTAGTTGGTATGATATTTAAAATTTTTTTTTACCATTTCTCAGAAGTTGATAGATCCCATAACTAGCAAGCACTCAATTACAGTGGAGACCTCCACCAGGGTGTGGTGTGTTCGAAAACTTAGGATTATTTATGTAGCCAGAGTATGATCTAGATCTTTTCCAAATGTAATCCATCCTTACATTGGCCAGGCCCTACCGAAACTGTAAAAAATTCATGAATATAATATAAAATAAATATAAATATAACTTTTGGAGTAATGTCAACCAGAAAATCATTGCAAATTCTTTGAAAGTTTGAGATTTTTTTGTATCCAGGATATAACTCGGATCTTTCCCCAAATTTAATCACTTTTTCCTTTGGTAAGGGCCAACCCACATAAAAATTGCAAAAAGATCTGTTGATTACTTTTGGAGACATATGAATGCACCTGAAAACATAACCTTTTGTCAGAAGTAATGATGCAACGTCTGGTTTTAAAACCAGGTACATACCAATACTTCTTTTTGTATAGAAAAATGTCAAGTTTATGACATCCCCATGACTAGTGGTCATTTTGATACCATTCAGTAAGGTTTTTTTAGCTTTTTCCACCCTCCTACAACATCACATATACCATATTTATTGGCACATGCACTTTACTGTTGTTTTGGTTTTTGCCTTTATTTGCATTAGCCTGCCACACCTGAATCAGGTATATATGCCCCCTGTTTGTGGAAAGGGATTCAGGAAATGAAACAGAGAGGTCTGTCCATTCAGCTACTGGGCTTTGCTCTTTGAGAAGCACGAGTGTAACCCTACAATTGTTACTGGAAACAAGCAGAAAGCAGCAGTGTTGTTTAATGAATAGCAATAGTCTGTGGGCAATATAGAGTAAGAAATCTAAAATTCGCCACATATCTGAAATTCGCCACATGTGAAAATACTAATAAAATAAATTAATTGTGGTGAGATTTGTTGATTGTATAGTAAATTAAGGCTTTTTGAACTGAAAAATACCAATTTTTAGACAAAAACATCATTTTCTTCATAAATTAACTAAGGTTTTAGAGGTGGCGAATTTTAGATTCCTGGCGAATTTTAGATTTCTTACTCTACATCTAGTCAACCAGTCAATGAATACAGAAAATAAAGGTAGCTTGTATATATTTTCTAGAATGTCAGTGATTTTCACTTCAACAGCCAATTAAAAGTTGCTGTATACAATGTATTTATTTCTATTGATATTCTGTTCATATTTATTCAACAACGCACAAGACAACACAAGTGTGTGGATGTGAGTGAAGGGTTTTTTCTCCACTCTCATTTCACACAAGAGTCAAGAAGGAGAAAGTAATGGAATATATTTTCAGTCTTGGTTAATGAGAGATAGAGAGCGAGAGAGAGAGTTAAGTCACAAGAACTGAGAGACCTTTGAGGTATTGAGTGGATTAATTGGTGGAGCAGTGAGGTTTTAAGCTAAAGGCTATGTAGGTGCATGGCTCATCTCATCAGGATTCATACAGTTGAGGAATTTTGCTCTAGTTGTGTAATTTAATTAACTGAAATACATTATTAATTCAGAACATGTTCAATTTTACATGTTGAAAGAGGTAGATATTTTTGCTTTGCTTTAACTAATGAAAACTTTGAATTCTGGTGATGTGGAATATTATTTTGAGTGTCCCACTACCTCAGTATAACTTGCGACTTTCTAGCTAAAGGATCATATAATATACGATAATTTGTAAAACAGGTGAGTGAAGTTTGAATTTTTTCCTAGAATAACTAACTGTGATTTGAAAATCTTTGTATTATTTTGCAATCATAATAATGTGTAATTGATATGTCTCTCTCTAGCTATGGCTTCACAACTGTGTGCTGTTCAAACAGTTATATTGCACGTTATATTCTCAAGGGGCTTAGTATAAGAAGCCTGTGGTCTTGGAAAATATGATAGAATTATGAATGTATCAACTGTTAATTTGATTAAATAGAATATTTGATACCTGTGACAAGGAATATGTCTAATATAAAATTAATATTGTAGCTGAAATGCCCCACACTATGTGAAATTTGCCAGATTGAGTGAGGAAGCCCCCCCTTTTATTTCCAAGACTTGTTGGGAATTCTTTACAGATTTTTTACTTTTGTTACAAAGTAGACTGCTGATCTTTCGTGATACAAAATTAGCAAAAACTTTAATTATTCTGTCTTATTGTAAATGGAGCCCCACTTTCCTACTCTGTTACTGTAGGAAATTTGGTATTCTAACAGCATTCGGAGAGTGCATACCTCTGTTATGACATGTATGATTTTTTTCAGAATAGATCAGTAATAAGTAAATAGGAAAATGCGGATCTTAAATATTTTTTTATCCAGGCTGTGATACGGATCGCTCTCAAAATTTAGTGGGATCGAAGTTAGATCCAGACAAATTTTCTCATTTCCTTTTTCATGAAGATCTGCCCAGTAGTATTTGTATAATCCTTCAAACAGATAAACAAGCAGACAAATGGTCAGGAATTTAATATCTCCTTAGCAGAGGTAAGTAAAATATAATCTGTATGAGAATGGAGCTCCATCAACAGTTTAAGACTCGGTATGACCCTCCTCATTTTTATTATTTTCCAGGTAAATAAATCATGAACAACCTTATTTCTGCATCCTCATCCAAGTTGTCAAAGCATATCAATCAGTTGTTTGTATCTTTGATGCATATCGAGTAGGAGAGAGACTGACAAATATACAAATGAGAGTCAAAAATAATCCCTCCTTGTTTGAAATAATTTACACAATAAGTTTTGCAGAATAGCATGGTAATGAACACTAAATAAATTATATGTTTTGAAATTTACAAGATGTCATTGACATAAAAGTGGGGGGGAACCCTTCAAGGTAAGTAAGACAAAATAGTTAAAATTTGCATCAGAGGAGATCAGAATCCTAAAGTAGTCCCCAAAATAACAAGGCCACAAGGTATTTCAGTCCCCTAGCATGAGAGCAAAGCCATCAGAGACACAATTAGTACAATAGAATTAACGAAAGTCTGATGACACAAAGAAATTCCACATCCCACAGCTGGTTTCAAACTCAGATGGTCACCCATCCAAGTACTAACATAGCCCATTGCTGCTTCACTTCAGTGAGCAGACAAATACTCATTACGCTGCGTCACAACTCATGAAAGCCCGGAGACAATAAAAAAAGATTAAAAAAATGTGATTCCTAGAAGTGGGAGCTCTACCAAGGCTCATGCTTAACAAATATTAAGTATATACAACAAGTCAAATAAATAAATAAGGGTTTATCATAACTGAGAAATTTCACCTTTCTTACCCGACATGAAATAATTTTTTTTTGAGAATAAATTACACCCATGCAGAAAATTCCTCATGAATAAAATTGATACCAGAGATGACAGTTAAAACAGAACTAGGGTAATTTAGTCCCCTCACATCCCTCTATTCATGGTGTGAGATTAGTTACTATCCATCAATTTATCCTGTTTTGTTTTGCAAGGTACAGAAATCCTAATTCCTTTAATAATGAATTATGTATGACTGCATTGTGTACTTAGTGGATTCTTAGAATATTGTATTTCAGGATAGCCAGCATTTTTCATTATTAGGAATTGGAAATCAAAATGGGAATGCTGTTTGCAACATTACAATAATTATGGGACCACTGTCTGTGAATTGATGAAATGCAGTAAATTCATTTTCTGCAAACCGATGTAACTGGTTAGAATTATGGTTGTATCAAGCTGTAACAAGTGTGAATTTTTATTTACAAATGATATTTTAACATGATGTTTTTTGTTTTATCTGACTCTTGGTATGTCTCAGGTTAATGATTATAGTTTTCTGCTTTTTCAGTTTGGTGTGCCTAGAGTCTGTCTTTAGATTGAGATTAAGCGCTATAATAAAAATATTAGAATTCATCACAAAAAATATTGTTACATAACTAGCACTATTAATCATGGCATATCATCCAAAAGTGCAAAATGTGAAAAAAGTGTGATTTATTGGAGTTTTACCATTGTTACAGAGGCTTTACAAGTGAGTAAGATCCATTTACAAAACAAACATGACATTTTCATCAGTAACCCTTGTCTGATCAGCTTTGAAGAGCAAAATTACCAACTGCTCCTGGTTTACAGTTACTGTAAATCTGACCCATGTGAAAGCTTAGTGTATGTGTATATATCTTTGCTTTTGTAATTTTTATGTTTATAAATAATATTAAATATATTATAGAGTGGAAATAACAGGAACAATGACTGCTTTATTGTCTTAATTTATATCGTGTACATCATTTAAAAACAAAAGCAGCCTGTCACTGGCAACACATTGATAGCAAATATTTCAAATAATGTAAATCAGGCAGGGACTCAAAACATTTTCTTTTATATTCAACTTGTTCATATACTGATGGAAATCCAGGGATTGGATATGGTTTGACCTAATCATTTACTCCATGTAAATTATGCTGGCTAAATATACCTGGTTCTGCTGCAGACTACAAGTGTATAGTGAATGGAAGTAAATCTGTATTTCTATTTTGAGGGAATTTACGAATGTATTGTAATGTCACCATTTTCATTAAATATATAGAAAAATTCTAAAAAATAAAAGGAAATATGTATCACATCTTCTGAGTGAATATTTAAAAAAATGTTGTGAGTTTATTTATTTATGCACTTCAAGTGTTTACTGGACTCACAAAAATACTTGACATAAACATTTGTACGTGTATATAATTTGACACAAAAAGTAAACTGTGCACATAATTTTTTTATCTTTATGCACAATCCTTGTTGTGGTATGACAGATTATAACTGAATAGAAACAGTTACAGCGTTTCCGCATTTTCTTTTCGCAATAGCTTCGCAGCCATAAGGCGGATTCTCTTCATATTTGGTAGGTGTATGCAGTAGCCCTGGGAAAAATTTCTGAATATGGTGTCATGTCATTTCAACCAATTAGAGAAGTCACATGACCAAAAACCAATTTTTCAAAAGGGTGTGCTTGTCTCGATGATAACTTAAAAAGCGTTTCAGCTATTCACATGAAAGTTGGCAAGTAGGTTCGTTTTAGATGTCTGGAATTCATTAACTTTTGGAAGTGATCCAATACAAAATGGCTGACCTATTAACGATTAACTAAATGTCATGATTTTTCTTAACGCTTAAAATGCAAAAACGCATTTATCTCAGAAAAGGAACAAGATAGAGCAATTTCAATGAAATTTTTGACCCGCAGGGTATTTGTAGAGTCTTCTGGAAACTTTCTTCAAAAATCGTTTTCCCGCCACTTTTGGCGTCCATCTTGAATTTCTGCATAAAACGCAAAAACGCATTTATCTCGGAAACAGAGCGAGATATAGCGATTTTGACGAAATTTTTGACTCTCAGGGTATCTGCAGAGTCTACTGGCATTATTTTGCAAAAACACGTTTTCCCGCCACTTTTGGCGGCCATCTTGAATTTCTGTGTTAAATAAAAAAATGTGTTTATCTTGGAAACGGAGCGAGATAGAGTGATTTTGAAGAAATTTTTCACCCACAGGGTATCTGCAGAGTCTACTGGTGACTTTTTACAAAAATTGTTTTCCCACCACTTTTGGCAGACATCTTGAATTTTTGCGTAAAACGCAAAAAAAATAAAATAAAATAAATAAAGAAACCAGATTCATCTATGAAACCTTGCGTTTTGTCATAAATGGAAAAAACATATTAAACGCAGGAAGATGGTCATTTCTACAAACTCATTAATACTCATTGGGACGCTTTGTTTTTGCTGTGCAAAAACAATTTCTTTTTCTCTTGCGAAGCAATACTCTAGTTTGTTTTGTTATTTTTTCACTTCAAAATATACAGTTCGCAGTTTAAGTAACTAAAGCTGCTGAAGGGATCATGCATAGATATTTTAATATTGATTGATATTATTAAACTTCCAGGATCTCAATATTGATACCAATTATGTTCATTTCAGTTTCATTTCTACTACTGCATGAGTCATTATTTTCCAAATGTTATTGCATTTTGAAAGTCCTTTATATTTTGATCATCAGTATTCATACATTGGAAGATTTATTTTGAGTTGTTTAAGGAATTCGGTTATTTTACAGAAGTCTTGCCTCAAAATGGTATCTTTTTAAATAGTATTTCAATTCCTGGACTAACAGTTACTTTAGAATTAACCAATAACAAGTGAGAGGTAATGTGAGGTTTTTCAGTGAATAGCAATGTTAGGATTACAAAGTCTGAGTGATTCTAATAAGCAGTGAATTGGATTCACTGTCATAGCTGAACTTGCTTGTTATGTTAGTATGGATTTTAATTGAATAAGTCTCTTTTTGTTTTTAATATGTTTGTTGCTAATATGTAGGCTAATAGCCTGTTCTATTAATAGCACCGATTAAAAAACAAGGAAAAGCCTGTGGATATTTACTATAAATAAATGCAATTAGCTTGAGTTAGGTAAGGAACATTTGGAAATAGAGGAAGCCAGACTTACGTCAGTAAAGTTGTGGAACAGATCCTCAAAAGAAAGAAAGATCTCACCTCATGTTTTGTGTAAATTATCTTAATCTCTCTTGGCAGACTTCAATTGTTTGGTTCTTTTTCACTATCATTGTGGTAGTTAGTGCACATCATGTATTTAAGATGTTTATTAATCATATTTTTGTTATCGCATTTAAATTTTGTGTGTATAAAATATGTCAAGTTGGCGACATAATTACACCATATTTGCCTCCTGCATCTGAAGAGATATGTCTGAAATTTCCCCTGGCCTTGTTGGAGAAAATGAGAAGGCACTTTTCAATTTAATGTAACGGTCCTGATTCAACAGGTCAATGTGACCTTTAATATTAGTTGAAAGCAAAATAAATTTTTTCACCTGGTATTGCTGTGTAGTTTTTTCATATTTTGTTCATGTTTATATCCTCTAAGTCTCAGCGGCATTCATATAACTGACATCATATTTGATATGTATCATTCAGTTGGACAGTATTTTAATAAATGTGCATCACATGGTGAAGCTTTAAGGTTTTACTTCACACATATGGGCCACAGTGGTGTAACATGCAAAAAATCATTTATGCAAGCATACAGTGAGTACATGATTTTACTGTGATAATAGGTCATTAATAATTTATAAATCACAAGTATACATTAGAAATAAGAAATCTGAAGATTAAAACACAAAGTTCTTTCACACCAATGAAATGCCTGTGTCTTCATGACAAACAAAAAGATGGTGTCATATGATTACCTTGTCACCTAGCATATAGTTTGGATGCTTGCAGTCCATACAGAGAATTGCTCAGATCTTGGGATGTATATTAAAGAACATCCAATTAATCATCACCAGAAGAAAGGATAGAATTGCATGGTTACAACAAATATGGGATATTTACAATGTTCAGCATTGAGTATAGTTTAAACGGCTGCATACCCATGTTGTTTACATTCAGCAGAATTAAGAATGGTGTAGGTATGCATTGTCAAAAGTTAAACTTAATAATGGAAATATATAAAAATAAATTACCAGCAGTTTTCAGCTAATTCAGCCAGTTTCCTGTGGAAGTCTGGAACTCTAGTGTTAATCTGGCCAGAATTGTAGACTGCACTGGCGATCTATTGAAATCTCACATCTCAGGTTAAGGTCATCATCTCGCACAAATGGGGGAAATGTTAGGGGAGATGCAAAAAAAATTCAGTATGATTTGAAACTGTGTGAGCTTTCATATTGCAGCTATAACAGCCCAGTTTCATCAGAAACCATCCATAATAATTTGTATTTCTAATTTTTACCCCACAGCCCTTAAGATTTAAAGTTTGTCCGGGCTGTATCTCAGAAACCGTAAGGTGTAGGAAGTTGATACTTGGTAGGGACATTGATTAGGATGTGTAGGTGTGCAACGTCATGGTCTGACCTTGATTTGACCTTTGACCTTGCCGTCGTGACCTTGAGTTTGAAAGTCTTGTCTGGGCTATATCTTGGTAACCGTAAGGTGTAGGAAGTTGATACTTGGTAGGGACATTGGTTAGGGGGTGTAGGTATGCAACATCATGGTCTGACCTTGATTTGACCTTTGACCTTGCCGTAGTGACCTTGCCCCATAAAATCTTGTCCGGGCTGTATCTCGTAAACCGTAAGGTGTAGGAAGTTGATACTTGGTAGGGATATTGGTTAGGGGGTGTAGGTGTGCAACGTCATGGTCTGACCTTGATTTGACCTTGCCGTAGTGACCTCGACCTATAAAATCTTGTCCGGGCTATATCTCAGAAACCGTAAGGGGTAGGAAGTTGATGCTTGGGAGGGACATTGGTTAGGGGTTGTAGGTGTGCAGCATCATGGTGTGACCTTGATTTGACCTTTGACCTTGTCATAGTGACCTTGACCTTTAAAATCTTGTTGCACCTTTGGGTCTGTCTTATGATGCAGATTAAGCACTGTTAAAGTCATATTGGAATTCATTAAGAATTTTACTTTTACAACTTCCCATTGTAACAGATGGAATTTCATCAAGTGAGCCACAGATTTTGCTCCAACACCATACATAAGCATTCATTGAATGTATTACCATTTTTGTATGCTTGGTAATATTCAAAACATCTAAACCATAATTTGACCATGCTAGATGTAGGTAAAGAGTACATGCATTATCTTTCTTTGACATTATTTTCTCCATTCAAGCATTGTTTGGACCTTTATATAACTGACAGTGCTCTGAAAGTATCCTGAACTTTGTACTGATACAGTACTTCTATATCTCATGGTGTTAAAATATTTCCCTAGGCTGTGGGGTATGGGCATCTCTGATGCTATTTTCAGACTTAAGTTCAACTTATTGCATGCATTTCCTATCTTTTTGCAGTTAATCACCATTTGTTCTTGTTTTGGTATTAAAACTCCTATTTTGAAATAAATTGCATCTTGCTTACTGTAAAGATAACACACAAGTACAGGAAAATTTATTCTTAAGTTATTGATTCATTAATGTTGGTCACTTAAACACACTTGCCCTTTGAAATATTTTAGAAATTTTTTGTTCACTAAAATAAAGTGAATGCAGTAGATTTGTCATAAGTAGATCTGCCGTAAATGTAATGTTGCCACTAGTAGAAATAGCTTAGAAGTCCCATTGATTATTAATACAAAATACAAGGATAACTAGAAGTTGAACTTACAGAAAGTGACCATAAATAGAACCTACTTTGATGCACAAAGTGTTACCTTTCAGTCAGAATAGCAAGGTATAAGTAGCATCTGTAATAATTGTGTGTACACAAGTGTCAAAATTCATGAATGACATGACAAAATAGCACCATTATGTTCCTTTGTAACTGATTCTCACCATTGTGTTACTAAGTCTGAACACCAAAGAAATAGATTACTAAGTAGAGTGATCACACAAGTGTTAATTACTGCAAGAGAATTAAATTGCATATCTTCAGTATTTCTTATATTTTTAAAGCTGTCTTAACTAAAAGTTGCCATAAGTAAAAGTAAATGGCTCATATTTTGCAACTACTGTAACTTATAGACCAGATATATTGTACAGTTTAAGTATCACCTTTACTCACACAAATATATTTGTCAGATAAATTAATATACTGGTGTATATTTTTCAAGATTGCACTTCTCCGATTAAGATTCAGAAGAAGTAAGATCAAGTTTTGTTCCATCATTAGCTATTCCCTGTGTTAACTTTGGTGTAATTTCTCAGATAAAAGCATTACGGCTGTTAAAAAGTGCTTGAGTACTCATTAAAAACGAGAAAAGTGGATTATTTGCAGAATAAAATTAATTAGAAAGAACTCTTTACAGTCAAACAAATTTTTAGTTTCGTGATTGTCTTGTTACTCTTTTCTGCAGGGAAAAGAAATACATCAATAAGTGTGAATGCAAATTGTGAATGCCCATTAGTGCATCAGAATCGGGTGTGTCAAAAATTGGATCTTCTGGATATTTCAGTTTTTGTCCCTATGGGTGTACAAATATCCTAGATTACGTTTGAAAATTGCTTAGTTTTTGTGGATCAGCACCTGTAAATGTGTACCTAGAATCACCAGTTAATTCGTTGCGTAAATATTTGTCACTTTGTTCTATCTTCAGGAACTGTATTGAATTTCATAGATTCTTCATCTGTTTTGTCCCTTCAAAAAAGAGAGAATTTTTCTTAATTTAAATCATTTTTGTCAATTTTTATTTTTCAGAAAAGGTGATTTACAAAGATGGAGTATCATTTACACTGACAAATGTTTCCTTAATTGAAAGTAAATTTTAAAGCTTTTGAATAGTTCTTGGCTGAAAATATTTAGGAAATTCCATTGTTTTCATTATTGTCTCACCTAAAAATTAATAATTCTTTAAAATAGAGATGCAAGAGCAGAGAAGAATGTTTTTTTGTCTCATCGAGAAATTTATACACATATAGGGTGTGTCTCAATTATTTGTAAGTCACTAACAGTCTTTGTAGGAGTTTCATAAATTAAGTATTCACATTTGTAAGACCATTTTTTTCAGAGCATTTATTTCAGTATATATATTGTAGAGAAAATATATATCTGGTATATAGCTATGTTCAGCTACTTTGTGACTGAAGGTATCAGGAACCGATTGGAGGCAAACATTTGACTGCAGTGGGAATTTCATTTTTCCTTAAAATTTACTTTAATGAGAACATACAAAAATGTCTGAAATAAATGCATACTCCGCCATTGAAAATGCAAATGCAGAGTCTTAATGACTTTTTAAGGGCAGATTGTACTTTTTAAAGAAAGAATTAGCATAAGATTTTCATTAGGGCTGTTCTTGTCACATCCTAGTTACTATTCTCTTTCACTGTTTCAGCTTTATCTGTTTTCTCTACTTCCCTCTGTTGATTTGTGATTTGCCATTTGCTGTGGTTTCCTTATTGAGTTGGAAATGGCTGGTGTATTTCATATGAAGATCACTTCTTGGTAAAGGAAGCTTGTGGCTTTGATGAAGTTTGAATAACTTTCTGGCTTTCAGTTTGCCATTATCATATACAGTACATTTTACTGGACAATATATGATTTCCAGACATTAAATCCATTGATGTCAGAATGTCAAAAAGAAACTGTAATCTGAAAATATATAACATTTCTAAATTTTTTTGAAAGTGGCTGTTCCTTATAAAGTGGATATGTAATTTACTTTGCACAAAGAATTAGTGTTAAACAGATGGCATCCATTATGAGTAATAAATTGACAGGCCCAACGTAGATTTACTGAAGTTTTGTATGATGACACAAAAATACATGGCAACTAGGAGAGTGAAATACATTATTGAAACATATTAATGTTTCTGTTTATATCTTCTGGTCACATATTATTTTTATTTTTAAGCATTTACAAAGGAATCAAGTGGACATAAAACCCCAATTTTGACTTTAAGTACAGTCATAGTTGTTTCATTTTGTTACAACACTGCTCCAAAGCAGTAAGAAAAACTGCAGTAATTCTTTCAGCTGTCTCTGGAGACTATGTATTTGTGGCAGTTTGAGATATTTTTCTGAGCAGTTTAAAAGGGCACTAAGGGGCTTTGAGGAGGGCTGGGGACATTCCATTATTTGGTAGTGATTGATATGCAGCAGAGAACCAGCCTCTGCTGATGTGCTGGGGTATTACATTAGCTCTCTTCAAGACAATTGTCCATATATGTATGTGTATAGACCTGCATCCAATCTGTCTTCACATCTAGTTGATGCTTCATAGATTTCGCAGTACAACATAGGAGTTGTAGAGGATCTAAAATTGAGATTTTCTAAGATTTATTGTGCTCAAGTGAAGCTTTTTTCTATTTCTAGAATAGTGTTGCTGAAGGCGTAACCTCTATTGTAGAGATAGTTTGTTTTTCTAAAGGTTACAGGTTACAGTAACTTGCCTAATATGTTTATTTTGCCTGTATCATTTGTCAGAGTGTTTTAAAAAGACCAATTAAATTTGATGTTGGCAAAATATTTTAACCTTGATGACTACTATATTGTGTTACATATCTGAAAATAAATTTTTGACTGTACTAAGAAATGTGTGATGCTTCATGTAAACCATCAGTTTAGTTAGGGTTTCAATGCATAGTTAGTTTTGTTCTTGAGTCCACTTTTACCAGTGTTGTACTCTTTTAAGATTAAAGAGTAATTTTTTTTTTATAAAAGTATCCAACATTTTCATTATTATTTATTATACATTTTTATTGGGCCTTGAGGTTTGGGATGTGAAGCCAAGTTGTAGGAAATCAAAGGTTGGGTGTCTTTTAATGTAGTCAGCTTGATGTTGGTGCTTATTTGAAGTTCAGAAGGATATGTTCAAACTAAAAGTGCCCATATAGCACTTATTATTGCCCCTAACATGGGTACTAGGTATAATCCTGTTTAATTTTGAAATTCAGTGAAAAGATGAAATCAGACAAACGGACCAGAAACAAAATTAAGTGAAATGTAATAAAACATGTTAAATATTGTTCTCTTGTACATATAAAGGGACTGTTTTAAAGTAAATTATATAATAATTAAGCGTCCTGCAACGGACGCTTGTTTGTGTATGGGAGACCTTCAGGCTCCGGCAGCTCCGCCGGCTCCGCATTTTGTTTTCCTTATAACTCTGTAACCGTTAGGCGGATTCTTTTCAAATTTGGCAGGTTTAGGCAGCAGCCTTGGTGACATTTCAACCAATCAGAGAGGTCACATGACCAAAAATTTTTTTTTTCAATGGGGAAGCTTGTCCGGATGATAACTTGAAAGGAATTTTATCAATTCACCTGAAACTTGGCAAATACATTCATTCTGTTAAAATCTGGAAATCATTAGATTTTGGCATTGATTGGTTAAGAACTGGCCGAGTAATTAATGATTAATTAATCATTATGAATTGTCCAAATAAGGAAAACACAAAAATGCTTATATCTCGAAAACCGTTCTAGTTAGAGCGATTTCAACGAAATTTTTGACCCACAAGGTAACTCTGCAGAGTAGTTATCCCAATTTTCAAAAAATTTTTGTCTCGCCAAAAATGGCGGCCATTTTGAATTTTCAAATTTTTCGCAAAAATTGCAAAACATAAAAATGCTATCTCGAAAACCCTGCTAGATAGAGCGATTTCGACGAAATTTTTAACCCGCAGGGTGTCTCTGCAGAGTAGCCATGCCAATTTTCAAAAAAATTTTATCTTGCCAAAAATGGCGGCCATTTTGAATTTTCGAATTTTTCGCAAAAATTGCAAAACATAAAAATGCTTATATCTCGAAAACCCTGCTAGATAGAGCGATTTCGATGAAATTTTTGACCCACAGGGTATATTCGCAGAGTAGCCATGCCAATTTTCAAAAAAAAATTTTCTCGCAAAAAATGGCGGCCATTTTGAATTTTCGAATTTTTCCGCAAAATTGAAAAACACAAAAATGCTAATATCTCGAAAAACTGTGCTACATAGAGCGATTTCGACGAAAATTTTGATCTTCAGGGTATCTCTGCAGAGCAGCTATTCCAAAGAGCTTTCACTCGGTGAAGTTTCAGACCCGTAGCTAATTATTCACCTACTCAAAATGAGTAAATGCTAATTATCTCTAAAAACTATTGCGGATACCCAATTTTTATCAAATAACTCATTCATCTACTTTTGGGAGAGCTTTCACATGGTGAAGTTTCAGACCCGTAGATAATTACTCACCTACTCAAAATGAGTAAATGCGAATTATCTCTTAAAAGTATTGCAGATAGCCAATTTTTCTCAAATAACTCATTCATCTACTTTTCGAAGAGCTTTCACATGGTGAAGTTTCAGACCCATAGCTAATTACTCACCTACTCAAAATGAGTAAATGCGAATTGTCTCTAAAAGTATTGCAGATAGCCAATTTTTCTCAAATAACTCATTCACCTACTTTTGGGAGAGCTTTCACTCCGTGAAGTTTCAGACCCATAGCTAATTATTCACCTACTCAAAATGAGTAAATGCTAATTATCTGTAAAAGTATTGTGGATACCCAATTTTTATCAAATAACTCATTCATCTACTTGTGGGAGAGCTTTCACATGGTGAAGTTTCAGACCCATAGCTAATTACTCACCTACTCAAAATGAGTAAATGCGAATTATCTCTAAAAGTATTGCAGATAGCCAATTTTTCTCAAATAACTCATTCACCTACTTTTGGAAGAGCTTTCACTCCGTGAAGTTTCAGACCCATAGCTAATTATTCACCTACTCAAAATGAGTAAATGCTAATTATCTGTAAAAGTATTGTGGATACCCAATTTTTATCAAATAACTCATTCATCTACTTGTGGGAGAGCTTTCACATGGTGAAGTTTCAGACCCATAGCTGATTACTCACCTACTCAAAATGAGTAAATGCGAATTATCTCTAAAAGTATTGCAGATAGCCAATTTTTCTCAAATAAATCATTCACCTACTTTTGGGAGAG
Source organism: Sabellastarte sp. h YS-2021 (assembly GCA_964017235.1). Taxonomy (NCBI): domain Eukaryota; kingdom Metazoa; phylum Annelida; class Polychaeta; order Sabellida; family Sabellidae; genus Sabellastarte; species Sabellastarte sp. h YS-2021. The sequence continues at coordinate 51,330,325 of OZ024927.1, read as the reverse complement.
CTTTCACATGGTGAAGTTTCAGACCCATAGCTAATTACTCACCTACTCAAAATGAGTAAATGCGAATTATCTCTAAAAGTATTGCAGATACCCAATTTTTGTCAAATAACTCATTCACCTACTTTTGGGAGAGCTTTCACTCCATGAAGTTTCAGACCCATAGCTAATTATTCACCTACTCAAAATGAGTAAATGCTAATTATCTGTAAAAGTATTGCGGATACCCAATTTTTATCAAATACTCATTCATCTACTTGTGGGAGAGCTTTCACATGGTGAAGTTTCAGACCCATAGCTAATTACTCACCTACTCAAAATGAGTAAATGCGAACTATCTCTAAAAGTATTGCAGATAGCCAATTTTTCTCAAATAACTCATTCACCTACTTTTGGGAGAGCTTTCACTCTGTGAAGTTTCAGACCCATAGCTAATTATTCACCTACTCAAAATGAGTAAATGCGAATTATCTCTAAAAGTATTGCGGATACCCAATTTTTATGGAATAACTCATTCATCTACTTTTGGGAGAACTTTCACTTGGTGAAGTTCCAGACCCGTAGGGAGTAAATGTGAATTATCTCTTAATAGTATTGCAGATAGGCAATTTTTCTCAAATAACTCATTCGCCTACTTTTGGAAGAGCTTTCACACACGAAAATGAAAAATTGTGAATATCTCGGAAAAGCTATTTCTTCTCCTTTAATGCTCGGCGGGAGATACACACCGCCGCAGTGGTCTTGTCAAAAATTTTTGTCTCCCCAAAAATGGTGGCCATTTTGAATTTTCAAAGTTTTTGCAAAACACAAAAATGCTTATATCTCGAAAACCGTGCTATATGGAGCGAACTCAACAAAATTTTTGACCTGCTGGGTATCTCTGCAGAGTAGCCATGCCAATTTTCAAAATATTTTTGTCTCGCCAAATATAGCGGACATTTTGAATTTTCGAATTTTTGCAAAACACAAAAATGCTTATATCTTGAAAACCATGCTAGATAGAGCAGACTGCGCTGACTTTGGTTGCCACAACAGTATAAGGCTAGAAACGAAACATTTTCTTAATACTTTAGCACTCGCCTTTATATCCTTTTCGGGACGCTTTGTTTTTGCTATGCAAAAACATTATCTTTTTTTTTTGCGAGCGATCCTCTAGTTATATTTAACATTATGAAAGAAAATATATACAATAGAGTATCAAATGTGTCAAAAAATGTGAAGATTTGGCTTTGTTTTATTATCACCATTGATCTTTTGAATAAAAAATATAACTGTTATAGCGAAATACCCTTACATTTCCTAACAGTAGCTATTTATTGGAGCTATCCAACCCACTGGCCAACACAGAGATGCAAATTTAAGGTTACATAACAACCATAAACAGGCCACTCAGGGTTACAGTAGTCCGTCCTCCCACCAATTAAGTCACATGACCACAGTGTTTACTTCATTATTCTATCCCCGGACAAAAGTCGGGGATACTTACGATTCAGTATGGTCACGCTGCCGCCACCGCAGAGATTTCCTTTCGGACGCGATAACTTAAAAAATGTTTTAGTTAGACCTTTCAAATTTGGTATGTGGGTATATATGGGCAATGCCACGAACGCTATTGTTTTGTGACCTTGACCTTCAATTTCAAGGTCACTGGTGGCCTCTTAAAGGTCAGATTTTGGCCATTTTTTCACATTTTGGCCCAGTTCTCATATACAGAAAGTTAGATCATCCTATGGCTGCTATATATAATACATATATATGTCCCCTGTAAGCATGCAGAAATTTGACCTTGAAGCTCTTCATTGAAGGTCATCCACAGGTCATCCAAAGTCCCTGACCGAGGCCATTTTTGGCCTTTTTGGAGATATTTTCACACTTATTGCTGACTATATTGCATGGAAACTATTGAAAATAGCTTTTGAGGTTGAGTACATGATAGAGTAGTAGTATCCAGACTTACTGGTTACAGAGGATTGTTGGTTACAGAGAAAATCTGCTGATTCCACAAGAAGAAGGCAGTTGTTACATATAAGCCTACCCCTGCTGAGATGTAGTCTAATTCGCCCAGTTCTGCCAGCTCTACAACAGGAACTGGTTACAGAGCATTGCTTCACCTATAGCATGTTAGGCACTGTACTGGGCAGGTCCACAGGACTGGCTAACAGATCAGCAGTAGTCTTTTAAGGGTCCAAGTGCCGTCTCAGACCAACCAGTTACTGCCTGAGGAAATTGGTTACAGAGAAATTCTTATACCAGTCATTGGTCTTGGTGAGATGACTTGTCTGAACCTACTAGACCAGTCAGCCAGCCTACTGTCAGGACCTCCTAGCTGGTCGAAAGTGACTATAGATAAGAAGACTTTCCCAGCAAGATTTTCCCAACTACCTGTCAGGCTTATCAGACCCCACACCAGCAAGTTACTCAGGTCCCGGTGAGATGCCGAACTCAACCGGACTGGTCAGCCTACTGCCAGCAAGAAGTCTGCTGTATCAGTTACTGTGGAGGTTTATCAAGTTTTTCTTATGGGTTCCAGTGAGATACAGTGATCGACCCTCCTAGACTGGCCACCCAGCTTGCCTTTTACCCAGCCTGTGAGCAGTGTCGGCTGACACCAGGGGCCTGAGTTTCCAAACTCAGCCTTCCCCTCAAGATTATAATCCATTTGCCGGTTTTCACAACTCAAGCAATGGTAAATTTATCTGTTAATCAGACCAGGGGTCACAGTTCTCATAAATGGCTATTAGTGTTTTCCACAGTGGGGTTGTGTGGGTTACTGACACCCATACAGAAGCAAGTCCACCTAGGTCGCCTCCACATGAGGCTGATACAGTGGCACTTGAAGAACAGCTGAAGGGTACCAGACTCACTAGAAAAGGTGATCCCAGTTCACTCCACCCCATCTAAAATGGTGGTTGTAGGATGACAATGTGCTTCAAGGTCAACCATTACACCTACTTAAATATGCTCTGCAAATCCTTACAGATGCATCAAGGAGGGGGAGTGCTCACTGAAGGGAACACACTGCAAGGGGAACCTGGTCAATTCCAGAAGCAAGTTACACATAAAGTGTCTGGAACCAAGGTGGTCTTTTGGCCCTAAAGGAGTTCCAAGACCTCTGCATGAACCTTATTGTTACCATAGCTACGGACAACACCATGGTGGTTGCCTATTTAAGGAGGGGGGAGTAAGTCGGCCCTCTTTGTGCCCTACTATGGCGAATCCTGGCTTGGTGCTCCAGGAAAAAGGCTCAAGCCCGACTCATTCATGCTTCAGCCATGTCCCGTCTGGGGATACACTGTGTCGAGATGCAATCTCTAGTTTTTGTTGGCCATCAACAGTGAGGATGTCTTTTGGAATTGGGAGAAGTTTTACTTTTTATGTTGATAGAAATAAATAAAAAAAATAATTAAAATGAGTCTGTTTACAGGGGACTTGACTGGCAACTGAGCTGGTATTTAATGTACAAAAATGTATGTAAAAATGATGAGCTAATTAAATTTGCTTGTCTTAATTTTTTTATCTGGTATGAGTATTAGAACTCCATTTTTTCTTATCAGTCTTTTTCATGTAGCCTTGCTTTACTTGCTTCCCAGAGTAAACTGAAAGCTTTTAGATGGTTTTGTTAGAGAATGTAATAGTCACGGGACATGGTTTGTGGTGTGTTACTCTACTTAAAGTAGCTGTAATTAATTGGTTGGCTTAGTCATCCAACAAAAATTGCCATTAACAGTAAGTGTATCTGTCTTGAGGACAAGTAAGTTTTGAGGAAGCTACTCAGACAATTTGCCACAGAAGTAATAACTTCTGAAAGGTTTATGTTGTCTTTCATTTCCAGTACATAGAAACTAAAACAATGCCAGACATACTTTATAACTGGACCACAACAGGACAAAATTAATTAGTGTTTTAAGCTACAAAGAGATCTTAGCAACATACGTACGTCATATTACATATTAGTAATTACTCGGATGCACTTCCATTGTGTAGTTTGCAAAGCCTGTATTCAAGATTTTAATCATTGTTTGAGACTTCTGCTGTAAATCCGTGGACATTTATCTTCTGGTGTGATTTTCTGAAGTAGTAGTAATTATGGAGGGGTCTTTGAATATAAAAATTTTATGATATCTGATCATTTTTACTCAATATACACTAATATACATTGGTCATATTTGTTCCTGTATAATTTTGTTTTTAAGCATCTTTTTTGTGCCTCACTTAGCATCATACTATGGGACAATTGTATACACTAGGATTTTTTATGCATTGGTCTGCACCAGTTTGGCCAACTACTATATTTTCAACTTGCTTAATTTAATGGTTTGTTTCTGGTTGTGGCATTATTTTAAAGTCTAACTGTAACAAACCAGACTATTTCGACTTCAAAACTCAGTCATATAAACTTTGTCACCTGCAGGAACTAATGATTTTATGAAACTTATTTAAAGAATTTTGAAAAACTGTATGTCATTTCTCTCTCATGAGTGCCTTCAAACCTGCACACAAAGCCACATTAGCCAGGTTACCTGATGCCGGACCATCAGAGGAGTCCAATCAGCCTGCAGCTTCGGAGAGCATGTCATGGGAGTCGTTACTGTTTGATGGCAGACATACATCAACTGATGAGCCAAGGAGATTGTCAGGCGCAATCTTCCCCCACCCCATCCCCAAACCCACTAAGTAGTGAACCATATGCTATACCAACTATTAGTGAGGCTGAGTTTCAGCTGGAAGCCCAGGAGAGATGGAAGAAGTTGGACTGACTGGAAGACAAACCAGAGCGGATGTTGTTTCAGAAAACACAGAACGACATGATTGGCTTCAATCAGAACTTAAGAACCCTGTCAAAAGAGTCATTTAAAGACTTCCAAGTGGAGACATTTTCCTTGATCAGAAACCTCAAATGAAAGGACAGGCAGCAGCAGCAACAGCTACAACAGAGTTTATTGCATCAGGCCATAGTCACTACATTCAGGTTTACTCCACCATTCACACAGCCTGTAATTTTACAGCAGCCAATGTCAGTCCAGCAACAAGGCCGTCCAGAGCAGACATTTCAGTCCATGTGACAGCAGGTGCAGCTGCCCATGTAACAGCACATGCAGCAACCAGTTCCACAGCAGATGCAACAATTAGTTCCACAGCAGATACAATAACTAGTTTTACAGCAGATGCAGTAACTATTTCTACAGCAGATGCAGTAACTAGTTCCACAGCAGGTGCAGCTGCCCATGTAACAGTACATGCAACAACCAGTTCCACAGCAGATGCAGCAACCAATGCAATCTCAAATGCACAGAAGATGCATGAACCAGTCCAACTCCAAATTACTACAACAGCAACAGCTAGGTGCTCCAGTGCAGTGCGCCAGAGCAAGCCGCATATCATCACCAGAAACTGTAACCATTTCCCACAGCCTCATGCCCACAGTGCCTATGGACCTTCCCTCAGTAGCCTCAGCAGACACTGCTTTTTCGGTCACTCATCCGCACCTTGCCAGACACCTCACCAGATGACAGCTACAGCCCCTCCTTCTAGAGCCGGGCGGCAGCACCTGCAGAGATGGCCTTGGTAAAGATGAGCAGAACAGTAAAAGTTTTGGTCCAACAGCCAGGAGCTAACCTTTAACTTTTAAAGGCTCTTGTGCCACCAGATCTTCCAAAAACAATTAAGCTGATGTTGTTAAAAATCTATAAAAATAAAGAAACAAAACAAGTTGAAAGTCAAATGGGGGAGCGTTCAAACCCAACTACATGTCAGTCATGCAATATCCAAACAAGTTGAAAGTTAAATGGGGAGGGTTTGAACCCTACCACACAGAAACGAAACCAAACATGAGAAGCACTTATGTTTATTTTAAATGTAAATAAATACTGTGAATACAATACTCCACTTGAAAAATGTAGCCAAGGTACAATATAATTATAGGAAAACTTTTCTAATGACATACTGTATATTGAAAAAAAATATCATGAATGAGGATAACAATATTATATGCATGCGTAGCACGAGTATTATATTAGTGATCTTCACGAGTGATGTATTTTTTCTGCATATGTCTGATGAGTAATGCTTTACTTTTATTATCCACCATTTTGCATAAATTATGAGTGAAATAAATTAATATTTAATGAGAGAATGGGAAAAAGGCTGTCACAAAACATGGGCAGCAGTAAATATAAAAGCTTTAATCTTTAACTTGTAATATTTCAACCATTTCTGCATGGATTTTTATGCATAAAAATAGATCTTTCCAATGATGTATGATACATATTTGTAGGTTAAATAGTTTCTGAGATATTAGTGGAAAACCAGAAGTTGTTGACACTTATTATCCATGGTATGGAGGTGCCATTGTATGCAAAAAATATTTCCTGCTCCCCAATATTGGTCAAACAGGCTTGTGATGGATAATAAATACATAAAAACATTATCAATAATGTTCCAAGATAGCTATTGCAAATATCATATGCAGAACAAGACATTTAAAAAAACATAATGTGTGTATACCATGTCCTTAAAGATAATTACAGAAAAAAAAAAAAAATAAAAAAAATTTAAAAAAATAAATAAGAAGACCAGTGATGTAGATATTCAAAATACATGTTCAAAAAGTAACAATTTCCTGCAACAATCTTTTTGGGTTTACTGAGAGAGTCCTATTTAATTACTAAGAGAGTAATTATGTATTTAACTAGTATTTACTGAGAGAGTCCATGTGGTATTTAATCACTGTCCCCAGTTTATATGATCTCCAGCTGCAAAGGCACAGCCCCTTCATTCCTGAAGTAATCAGCCAGCATACTTCTCTGTGCCTTGGCACCGTAAATGGGTTTTGGTAAAGGTATGGAAGGTGATTCCCCTACAAAACTCCAATGTTGAAACCCATGTTCTTTAGTTGAAAGTATCCCTCCCGGATTTTGTCCTCAACAAATTGTGCAGGATCACACAAGCCATCACGATACGCATCACCACCTCTGGCTCCTGTTGCATCATTGACTGCAGTACCCGAAACCTACCAGCCAATATTCTAAAAGCATTCTCAATAACCCTTCTCCCACGGCTGATCCGGTAGTTGAAGATCCTCTCGTTCAGGTCCATGCTCCTTAAGGAGAAGGGTTTCATGAGCCACGTTCTCAGCAGAAGGCTTTGTCACCGAGGATGGAGTAGTGGAATTTGGGTCCATTATACACAAGGGAGTCTGCTGGGGGAAGCAAATGGTGATGTCTTCTATTTTTTGCCTCATGTCACTATCGTTAAAAATCTGGGTAGGACAGAACTTCATCCAGCGGCAGCAACCATTTATCTTTGGATATTTATGTTTTTGTACTTTGTTGCTACCAACAATATCCTGTGATAATAATGATGATATTAATTCAAAGTTTTCTATCATTTCCCATGTGTTTTGGTGAATCATATATAGACCAATTTCATCCCGAAGCGGGAGACCAGAATTCTCTCAATTTGCTTGTTAAACTTTTGTGGCAGCCAAACTAATAGCAACATATATGGATGTGCATGTGTTAACAAATGGTTAATTTCTATTCTCTGCATTTGTCAGTTATTAACACATTAAAAAGCACATTAAAAATGTATTTGAAACATAATATACACAAGTACATTTATTGCAGGTTTGTGGCCAAACTTAAATGGCAACATTTATGCATATATGTAACCAAGCTCCCAATTATGAACATCCATTCTATAATGATATGAATGCTTTTGAGGCATTTTAGTATAAAAGAAGAAAATAGAAATATTGGAGAGTGATAATGGATAATAGAATGTTAACAGAGGTAGTAAATTCTGTCTTTAATTTGGATGCAGATTACTCTAGACCTCGCTTGAAATCATCATTTGAAAAAGTAATGTTCCTTATAATGGTGTATCATTTATTATGAGCTCAGCTCAAGCTTTTTGAACTGTGAGAATAATAAATCGGGAAGGATTAACTATTAATATGCTATACTTGCAAGACATTACACGCTTAACTGGTCAACCAGAAATCAAGGCATTTACAAGTGTCATTATACCATTAATTGCTTTGTAGTGTGATGTGGATGCTGAAACCTCTTTAGATATCCCATTGTGTAATGTCGAGTGGACAATAGAAGATGATAGTTTTGAAAGCTTCTGATGGTTCAGTAGACTGGTTAAACACAAGTTTTGTCTATGAAATAAAACAATTTACTTGGTATCTATTTCCTTGTATTATGTAGTTAACTTTGTGAGCCTTGTGAATTGATATAGTTTTAGGTCTGGCCTGCCAGATACAGTTTTCACAAGTTTTAGCCTTTATTCTTGCCAGCAAATTTTATAGCGATTTCAATGAGTTATTTGCAAGCAACATTGTTGTACTTTTGCAGAATATATTAATGTGAAGCTCTCTCCCTCTTACACAAAAATGATATCGCAATCTAAACGTATCATGACATTTCCAAACAAAGCAAATCTGCTGGAAACAAGGATAGCATAAAATGATTGGCTTTGTTAGTAGACCTCTGAAGGCACAATAAAATTGATCAAATTTCTCTAGTGTCATTCCTGAAAGTTTTGAACTACGGTTAAAGGAATGTCTAGCAAACAATGGAAAATGTTTTATGGTTTGTAAAATTCACCAATGGTGAAAAATCACCCACAATTCAAAGAAAATCGCTGGTGATTTTTATGACAATACTAGACCATCTTTTAGACCTTCTTCATAAATTTCATAAGTTTCATTTTGACTGAGTTCTTAATTTTAACGGGTAACTCCAAATTTGAATGTAGGGGAAACCCTTGGCCTTCCAACTTTAGCATAAATTAATCACTCAGTGGGTCCATACATGGACATGGGTTCATGTCCATGTAGAATTCATTGAAGCCCTGTCCGGACATGACCTCAGCCATTGTAAAGAATGTAAAACCTCAAATGACAAATGTCCAACACTTTTAAAATTATTAGATTGCTGTTGTCTTCTTGTTAGCTGGATAAACCATCTAAATCTGAACTAGCAGCGAATATAAGACACTCACTATCCAGGTATTAAACACTCAGTGTTTTCTCCAGTGCAAATATTGTGGCAATAGGTGGCAATAAATAAATGTTATCCTTTTGTATATGTACGTATGTTTGTTTGTATATGGGAGAAGCGACTCCGCCGGATCCCCATTTTCTTTTCGCAATAACTCTCCAGCCATAAGGCGGATTCTCTTCATATTTGGTAGGTGTATGCGGTAGCCCTGGGAAAAATTTCTGAATATGGTGTCATGACATTTCAACCAATCAGAGAAGTCACATGACCAAAAACATGTTTTTCAAAAGTGTGTGCTTGTCCGGATGATAACTTAAAAGGCGATTAGAGCAATTTCGACAAAATTTTTGACCCACAGGGTATCTGCAGTCTACTGGCGACTATTCGCAAAAAATGTTTCCCGCCACTTTTGGCGGCCATCTTGAATTTCTGCGTTAAATGCAAAAATGAGTTTATCTTGGAAATGGAGCAAGATAGACCGATTTCGACGACATTTTTGACCCACAGGGTATCTGCAGAGTAAGGCTGCAACGATTCTTCGGTTACTCGGAAACGAAACGATTCACTTCAATACTCGAGGCAAGAAAAGTGAACCGGATCTTCGAAAACAACTAAACATAGAAGTAAAATCTACTACAAAATTCAAGTTTTTTTCTTTAAATATATTAATATATTTATATATTTTACTATTATAAGGCATTTCCGTTTCAGTATTTTATATTTTAACTATTTGCAAACTTAAATTCTTTGTGTAACAACGTTTTATAAGACGGCATTTTATTCTAACGTATTTCGAAGACGCCTCAAATCTCGCAATATAAGGATGGTTACAGTTTCTAATATTTTGCATTATAAATGCGTCTTTTCCCCAAAATTCAATAAATTATCAAAATTCTTTCCTGTTGTGTGGTTTGTAACCATTTAATAAGGCGTGGTATGTCAAAATATGAAGCAGTTTATTTCGTGGGCGATAATCAAGCGAGTAACCGAATCCGAGTCGATTCTTATAAAACGAGGAATCGAGGCGCATTTTCGGGCTCGCTTGCAGCCCTACTGCAGAGTCTTCTGGCAACTTTCCTCAAAATTCGTTTTTCTGCTACTTTTGACGGCCATCTTGAATTTCTGCATAAAACACAAAAACACGTTGATCTCGGAAACGGAGCGAGATAGAGCGATTTCGACAAAATTTTTGACCCATAGGGTATCTGCAGAGTCTACTGGCTACTTTTCCCAAAAATCATTTTCCTGCCACTTTTGGTGGCCATTTTGAATTTCTGCCGTAAACGCAAAAACGTGTTTATCTGAGACACAGAGCGAGATAGAGAGATTTCGACAAAATTTTTGACACGCAGGGTATCTGCAGAGTCTACTGGCATTATTTCGCCAAAAAAAGTTTTCCCACCACTTTTGACGGCCATCTTGAATTTCTGTGTTAAACACAAAAAATGTGTTTATCTCGGAAATGGAGCGAGATGGAGCGATTTCGACGAAATTTTTGACCCGCCGGATATCTGCAGTCAACTGGCGACTTTTCGTAAAAAATTGTTTTCCCACCACTTTTGGCGGCCATCTTGAATTTCTGCGTAAAACACACACACACACAAAAAAAAAGTAAATCAATAAAAAAAATAAACAAACCGGATTCATCTATGAAACCTTGCATTTTGTCATAAATGGAAAACATATTAAACACAGGAAGATGGTCATTTCTACAAACTCATTAATACTCATTGGGACGCTTTGTTTTTGCTGTACAAAAACAATTTCTTCTTCTCTTGCAAAGCAATACTCTAGTTGTATCCACCGGATAGCATCCGGTGGATACTATGGATTTCGCTTCGATAGGCCGCCGCCACAGTGTGTAGAGAGATTTCACTGTTACCGCTCTAACGAAAAAAAATATTATAGGTAGCCTTCTCAAATTTGCAGGATATATTCGTAACCATAAAATCTTGCCTGGGAATATTTTTGGCCTCATTTTGAAAAACAAGATGGCTGCCACGAACGTATTTTTATGTCAGCTGACTTGTCAGTCAGCTGACATTATGTCGTCACTCTGCGGCGTGGGCGTCCGCGTCCGCGTGAACAACTTCTCCTCCAAAACTACAAGGCCTAGAGACGTGCTGTTTTTTTTAAAAGATACCTTATCTATCGAGGATGAAAAATTTTTCAAGGCATGCAAATCTGTCTGTTCGTCTGTTTGCTAGAGACATTACAAGGGGGGTACCCCCACCAAAAGTGTGAAAATTTCAACACTTAATCACAATTTTCTCAGTGACTATTGCAGGGATTTCTCTCATATCTTGCATATATGTACTAGGCCAGAGGTAGATTCTCTTGTGTGAGTATGAGACCTGGATCTGTCTTACTTTTTTTTAAATAAATTTTTTTAATAATTTTTAATGCATTAAAATTCATGAAATCATGCACAAAATCATTTATAACTTGAAAAGTGTTGCATTTAGAGCATTTTGTTAAAATATGTTATTCAGCTACTTTTTTCATAGCTACAATATGGTGAGTAAGTTGGGTGCCTGTCTCAATAGCTAAGTGAGTAATAGCTACTTTTGGGCTTTTCAGTAACTTCCATTATGAGTAAATTCACTTGTAACTTAAAAACTATTGCATTTAGAGAATTTCGTATAAATATGTTATTCAGCTACTTTTGGGTCAGCTATAACATAGTAAAATTTTAGACCTGTAGCTCATGGCATAGCTGAGTAATAGCTACTTTTAGGTTATCACTGTTGAGTAAATCGCTTATAACTTCAAAACTATTGCATTTAGAGAATTTCGTATAAATATGTTATTCAGCTACTTGTGGGTCAGCTATAACATAGTAAAATTTCAGACCTGTAGCTCATGGCATAGCTGAGTAATAGCTACTTTTAGGTTATCACTGTTGAGTAAATCGCTTATAACTTGGAAACTATTGCATTTACAGTATTTTGTTTCAATATGTTATTCACCTATTTTGGGATCAGCTATAACATAGTGAAGTTTCAGATCTGTGGCTCATTGCATAGCTGAGTAATAGCTACTTTGAAGTTCTCACTATTGAGTAAATCACTTGTAACTTAAAACCTATTGCATTTAGAGAATTTCATATAAACATGTTATTCAGCTACTTTTGGGCCAGCTATAACATAGTGAAATTTCAGATCTGTAGGTCATGGCATAGCTGAGTAATAGCTACTTTAAAGTTCTCACTATTGAGTAAATCAGTTGTAATTGGAAAACTATTGCATTTAGAGTATTTCGTATAAATATGTTATTCAGCTACTTTTGGGTCAGCTATAACATAGTAAAATTTCAGACCTGTAGCTCATGGCATAGCTGAGTAATAGCTACTTTTAGGTCATCACTATTGAGTAAATCAGTTGTAACTTGAAAACTATTGCATTTACAGTATTTTGCTTAAATATGTTGTTCACCTACTTTTGGGTCAGCTATAACATAGTAAAATTTCAGACCTGTAGCTCATTGCATAGCTGAGTAATAACTACTTTGAGGTTCTCACTATTGAGTAAATCAGTTGGAATTGCAAAACTATTGCATTTAGAGAATTTCGTATAAATATGTTATTCAGCTACTTTTGGGCCAGCTATAACATAGTGAAATTTCAGATCTGTAGGTCATGGCACAGCTGAGTAATAGCTACTTTGAAGTTCTCACTATTGAGTAAATCAGTTGTAATTGGAAAACTATTGCATTTACAGAATTTCGTATAAATATGTTATTCAGCTACTTTTGGGTCAGCTATAACATAGTAAAATTTCAGACCTGTAGCTCATGGCATAGCTAAGTAATAGCTACTTTTAGGTTATCACTGTTGAGTAAATCGCTTATAACTTGGAAACTATTGCATTTACAGTATTTTGTTTCAATATGTTATTCACCTATTTTGGGATCAGCTATAACATAGTGAAGTTTCAGATCTGTGGCTCATTGCATAGCTGAGTAATAGCTACTTTGAAGTTCTCACTATTGAGTAAATCAGTTGTAATTGGAAAACTATTGCATTTAGAGTATTTCGTATAAATATGTTATTCAGCTACTTTTGGGTCAGCTATAACATAGTAAAATTTCAGACCTGTAGCTCACGGCATAGCTGAGTAATAGCTACTTTTAGGTCATCACTATTGAGTAAATCAATTGTAACTTGAAAACTATTGCATTTACAGTATTTTGCTTAAATATGTTGTTCACCTACTTTTGGGTCAGCTATAACATAGTAAAATTTCAGACCTGTAGCTCATTGCATAGCTGAGTAATAACTACTTTGAGGTTCTCACTATTGAGTAAATCAGTTGGAATTGCAAAACTATTGCATTTAGAGAATTTCGTATAAATATGTTATTCAGCTACTTTTGGGCCAGCTATAACATAGTGAAATTTCAGATCTGTAGGTCATGGCACAGCTGAGTAATAGCTACTTTGAAGTTCTCACTATTGAGTAAATCAGTTGTAATTGGAAAACTATTGCATTTACAGAATTTCGTATAAATATGTTATTCAGCTACTTTTGGGTCAGCTATAACATAGTAAAATTTCAGACCTGTAGCTCATGGCATAGCTGAGTAATAGCTACTTTTAGGTCATCACTATTGAGTAAATCAGTTGTAACTTGAAAACTATTGCATTTACAGTATTTTGCTTAAATATGTTGTTCACCTACTTTTGGGTCAGCTATAACATAGTAAAATTTCAGACCTGTAGCTCATTGCATAGCTGAGTAATGACTACTTTGAGGTTCTCACTATTGAGTAAATCAGTTGTAATTGCAAAACTATTGCATTTAGAGAATTTAGTATAAATATGTTATTCAGCTACTTTTGGGTCAGCTATAACATAGTAAAATTTCAGACCTGTAGCTCATGGCATAGCTGGGTAATAGCTACTTTTAGGTCATCACTATTGAGTAAATCAGTTGTAACTTGAAAACTATTGCATGTACAGTATTTTGCTTAAATATGTTGTTCACCTACTTTTGGGTCAGCTATAACATAGTAAAATTTCAGACCTGTAGCTCATGGCATAGCTGAGTAATAGCTACTTTTAGGTTATCACTGTTGAGTAAATCGCTTATAACTTGGAAATTATTGCATTTAGAGTATTTTGTTTCAATATGTTATTCACCCATTTTGGGGTTAGCTATAACATAGTGAAGTTCCAGACCTGTGACACATTGCATAGCTGAGTAATAGCTACTTTGAAGTTCTCAATGTTGAGCAAATCACTTATAATTTGAAAACTATTGCATTTAGAGAATTTAGTATAAATATGTTATTCAGCTACTTTTGGGTCAGCTATAACATAGTAAAATTTCAGACCTGTAGCTCATGGCATAGCTGAGTAATAGCTACTTTTAGGTTATCACTGTTGAGTAAATCACTTATAACTTGGAAACTATTGCATTTAGAGTATTTTGTTGCAATATGTTATTCACCTATTTTGGGGTCAGCTATAACATAGTGAAGTTCCAGACCTGTGGCTCATTGCATAGCTGAGTAATAGCTACTGTGAAGTTCTCACTGTTGAGTAAATCAGTTGTAATTGGAAAACTATTGCCTTTACAGAAATTTGTGCAAATATGTTATTCAGCTACTTTTGGGTCAGCTATAACATAGTGAAATTACAGACCTGTAGCTCATGGCACAACTGAGCAATAGCTATTCTCAGGCACTGACTGTTGAGTAAATTGGCTATAACTTGAAAAATATTGCATTTGGAGTATTTTGTTAAAATATATTGTTCACCTACTTTTGGGTTAGCTATAACATAGTGAAATTACAGACCTATAGCTCATGGCATAGCGGAGCAATAGCTATTTTCAGGTTCTCACTATTGAGTAAATCAGTTGTAACTTGAAAACTATTGCATTTACAGTATTTTGCTTAAATATGTTGTTCACCTACTTTTAGGTCAGCTATAACAGAGCAAAAATTCAGACATGTAGCTCATTGCATAGCTGAGTAATAGTTACTTTGAGGTTCTCACTCTTGAGTAAATCAGTAGTAACTTGAAAACTATTACATTTAGAGTATTTTGTTAAATATGTTATTCACAGACGTTTTGGTCAGCTATAACATAGTGAAATTGCAGACCTCTATGTCATGGCATAGCTGATCAATAGCTTCTTTCAGGTTCTCACTGTTGAGTAAATCATTGTATCCAACCTGTAGGAAATCATGGGCTGGGAATCTGTTAATATGGTCCGATTTGACCTTGGAAGCCTCCTTCAAGGTCAAATGAGGATAGCCAAACATAAAAGTGCTTATAACTCGCTTATTATTGGTCCTAGAGGTTTGGAATGAAAACCAACCTATAGAAAATCATGAGCTGGGAATTTTTTGGTGTGGTCGGATTTGACCTTGGACCCTCCTTCAAGGTCAAATGAGGATAGCCAAACTTAAAAGTGCTTATAACTCGCTTATTATTGGTCCTAGAGGTTTGGAATGGAAAACCAACCTATAGAAAATCATGGGCTGGGAATCTTTTGGTGTGGTCAGATTTCACCTTAGACCCCTCCTTCCAGGTCAAACGAAGATAGCCAAACTTAAAGTGCTTATAACTCGCGTATTATTGGTCTTGGAGGTTTGGGATGGTAAACCAACATATAGGAAATCATGGGCTGGGATTCTTTTGGTGTGGTCAGATTTGACCTGGGACCCCTCCTTCAAGGTCAATTGAGGATAGCCAAACTTACAATTGCTTAGAACTCACTTATTATTGGTCCTACAGGTTTGGGATGGTAAACAAGCTACAGGAAATCATGGGCTGGGAATTTTTTTGTGTGGTCGGATTTGACCTTGGACCCCTCCGTCAAGGTCAAACAAGGATAGCCAAACTTAAAAAGTGCCTATGACTCACTTATTATTGGTCCGAGAGGTTTGGGATGGTAAACCATCCTAAATTCTTTGGCTGGGAATCTTTTGGTATGGTCAGATTTGACCTTTGGACCCCTTCTTCATGGTCGAACGAGGATATTGCATTTATAGTATTTCTTTAAATATTTTTAACCTACTTTTTACACTTAAACAATTACCTTGTTACTTTATTTCATAATACCATTTGCAGGGCACAACTTTTTTGTCCTTTTTTTCTGTCAGCTTCGGAATATCTTTCGAACATGCTGTTCAGTTACCATTTACTGTATTTCTGTACAGCCCTTTCCCTGATAATTATGCTTTCCTCTCATTATCACCATCACAAATCAAAAACATTCAGTCAGCTGACACAGTGCCCGTTCACGGGCACTCTCCTCTTGTTTACTTTCAGCAAGAACTTTTGTTACCCCTCTAGAGCAAAGGGTATTATAGGTAGAGATCTCAAATTCGCAGGGTATGTTCCTCATTACAAAATCTTGACTGGGATTATTTTTAGCATCATTTTGAAAAACAAGATGGCTGCCACGGGCGTTTCTTTGTCAGTCATAAAAAGTGCTTATATCTCCCTTATTATTGGTCCTAGAGTTTTGGGATGGTAAACCAACCTATAGGAAATCATGGGCTGCGAATCTTTTGGTGTGGTCAGATTTGACCTTGGACCCCTCTTTCAAGGTCAAACAAGGATAGCCAAACTTAAAAGTGCTCATAACTCGCTTATTATTGGTCCTAGAGGTTTGGGATGGTAAACCAACATATAGGAAATCATGGGCTGGGAATATTTTGATGTGGTCAGATTTGACCTTGGACCCCTCCTTCAAGGTCAAACGAGGATAGCTAAACTTAAAAGTGCCTATAACTGGCTTATTATTGGTCCTAGAAGTTTGGGATGGTAAACCAACCTATAGGAAATCATGGGCTGAGAATCTTTTGGTGTCGTCGGATTTGACCTTGTACCCCTCCTTCAAGGTTAAGCGAGGATAGCCAACTTAAAAGTACTTATAACTCGCTTATTATTGGTCGTACAGGTTTGGGATGGTAAACCAACTTATAGGAAATCGTGGGCTGGGAATCTTTTGATGTGGTCAGATTTGACCTTGGGCCCCTCCTTCAAGGTCAGACGACAATAGCCAAACTTTAAAGTGCTGATAACTTGCTTATTATTGGTCCTAGAGGTTTGCAATATGAAACCAAGTTATAGGAAGTCATGGGCTGGGAATCTTCTGACATTTTCAGATTTGACCTTGGGCCCCTCCTTCAAGGTCAAATGATGGTTCAATGGCTGTGGTGAGTTGTCTTTTCTGTGGATACAAATTTGCATTGGTTCTCCGATGCGTAGGTCTAGTTCAAACTGTGTTTCAAGCTGTTACAGATGATATAATGTACAGGTCATGTTTAACATTACTAATATAACTCTGTTTACCCAGATGTTATTAAGGTTGTATAAGGGTGACCCTAAATTTTTTTATTTTATTTTTTTTTTTTTTTTTGCTGTTGTAATATTTAGCTGACTCACAGTTATAGTGTATAACTAATCTTGTTTTAATCAGAATGCTGAATGTTGTACCGCCAAACCTCAGCTATTGCATGTTGCGATGACTTTAAAGCCCTGTGCTGTTTCATCAGTAGCCTTATGATCGAAGCTACATGATACCATACACCCTTTCATTTGCCTGAGACTGTTATTGGGACCACAGTGGCAGAGTGATAACACTCTCGCTTCTCACCTCTGAGATTATAGTTCAGTTCCCGGCCCGACCTCAAGTGGGAAAGCTGGTAGTTGCTTCCTGTTGGTCGGCAGTTTACAGTACAGAACCTTGACCAATGGTATGTACTAATTTCCTCTGCCCTCCCAACTACCAGTTTTGATAGGACCTGTACAGTGTTGAAAGCGACGTAAAACCCCAAACAAATAAAAAATTAAGAAACCGTTATTTATTTGGCTATCAATTTATTGTACAGGTAATATCACAATGGGCAGTTGCATAAAAATTGGCCAATATGGAGATTTATTAAAACCCAGTTGCCTAGCTGGTCAATCTGAACTACAGAGTGTGCACCCCAGGTGGTATTTAAAGCTAATAACCATTTGTCCTTTTAAAAAACACATTTTGTTACTTTCCATTAAAGTTGCCTACAATGCAATATATAGCAATTTTGAGTTGACATAACCATGAGGTATGTACAGACAGTCATGAGAAAAAACCCAATAAAACACGTTTTCTGTTCAGTTTACACAAGATTATCCCTTTTAGCAGTGAGATTTGTGAGATTTCCTTCTCAGGATTTGCTTTGAAGTATGGCATGTTCCTGTTAGTAGATTTTTTGCTCATTTGATGTAAGATTTGCTGTTTAACCCCCAAAAATAGCAGTAGATTTGTTGGTATGGGATGCAGAGGGTTACATAAAATCTCCTAGATAAATGGAATGCAGTGAATTTTTAAACATTCAACAGCATAAAAAGTCTTCTATTCACTTCTTGAAAGTCATTTTCAGAAGTTGAACTTTCTTCTGTTGCTCTGTCCACATACCTTTAAGTTTTACACAATTACTACATTTTGTGAAAAATCCAATGGAAGAAAAACAGCAAGCCCATTTTACAGATGGAGACAAGAATAAGTTACCAGTCCATTATATTATTTTGTAACATCCAAAAAGTAAGGAAAAAATGTTACAAACATTTTACTTTCTTTATACTTTAATCCCCATATTATTGATTACAGGTGAATGTGCTGTATTTGTCTTTACTTGCCTCACATTGATATTTTAAACAGAGAAATGTGACCTTGTAGCTACTTTAATAATTATTTGCTCAAACTGACTTTACTCTGGCCTTTGTAACAGTAATCATGAATTGCCTGAAGCTTTTTGCAGTCATTCAGGTTTTTCAAAGATATTAAAACTTGAGGGAAAACTAATTTTCATTACTCAGGGTGATTATTTTTTAAACTTAGGTTTTGTACTTTTTTTTACAAAAATACCATAATACCATATGTGAATTTTTATTGTTAGTGTTATTATGGTAAAGAAAAAATTGTCAAGGAAAATTTTGACTTATTGTTGTCTTTTCTTCAAAGTAAAAGCATCTTCTCATATTTTTAAGTTTGAAGTAATTGAAAAAATTCATAGTTAAGTTTTGTTGTCAGGATTTAATATGATTCCTACTACATTTATCTGCCGATCATTCAACCAATCACAGTCTTGCAAAATAGTGTACTGAAAATAGTAATTATGGACATATTATTTTTGCTTTTTCCGCCGTCCGCTGTCCCGGCGTCCGGCGTCCCACTTGGTTTCCAGACATTTTAGGCAACAGTTCTTATCCTATCTTTACCAAATTTGGCATGCAGGTTTATTGGGTTAATAGCTTGTACGGGATTGCTATTGGTGATGATAGCTCTATACATAACGGAGTAATAGCTACTTTGCTACTTTTGAGTATCTCTTTGGTTTCCAGACATTTTAAGGAATGCTATTAAGCCTAGCTTTCTGAAATTTGGTACGGAGGTTCATTGGGTTAATAGCTTGTATGGGATTGCTTTTGGGGGGAATTGCTTCATAGATGAGTGAGTAATTAATTAAATAAACGAGTAATTGGCTATTTTGAATACTGAAAAAGGCAAATGTGCTCATATCTCCTAAACCGTGCGAGATAGAGCGATTTCGTCGAAATTTTCAACCTGCAGGGTATCTAAGGAATGTACTCTTTGCAATTTTCACAAAATTTTCCCCTCCCCCAAAATGGCGGCCATTTTGAATTTTCGAATTTTTGCCCAAAATGGCAAAACACAAATTTGCTTCTATCTCCTTAACCGTGCGAGATAGAGCGATTTCGTCGAAATTTTCAACCCATAGGGTGTCTGAGCAATGTATTCTTGGAAATTTAAAAAAAATTTTCCCCTCCCCAAAAATGGCGGCCATTTTGAATTTTCGAATTTTTGCCCAAAATGGCAAAACACGAATTTACTTCTGTCTCCTTAACCGTGTGACACAGAGCGATTTCGTCAAAATTTTCGACCCACAGGGTATCCGAGCAATGTACTCTTGGCAATTTCAAAAAATTTTCCCCTCCCCAAAAATGGCGGCCATTTTGAATTTTCGAATTTTTGCCAAAAATGGCAAAACACAAAATTGCTTCTATCTCCTTAACCGTGCGAGATAGAGCGATTTTGTCGAAATTTTCGACCCACAGCTTATTTTAGAAATGCACTCTTAGCAATTTTCAAAAAAATTTCCCCTCCCCAAAGATGGCGACCATTTTGAATTTTCGAATTTTTGCCAAAAATGGCAAAACACGAATTTGCTTGTATCTCCTTAACCGTGCGAGATAGAGCGATTTTGTCGAAATTATCAAGCAACAGGGTATCTGACCAATGTACTCTTGGCAATTTTCAAAAAAATTTTCCTTCCCAAAAATGGCAAAACACAAAATTGCTTCTATCTCCTTAACCGTGTGAGATAGAGGGATTTCGTCAAAATTTTCGACCCATAGGGTATCTGAGCAATAGACTCTTGGCAATTTAAAAAAAATTTCCTCTTCCCACATATGGTGGCCATTTTGAATTTTCGAATTTTTGCCCAAAATGACAAAACACAAAATTGCTTCTATCTCCTTAACTCTGCGAGATAGAGCGATTTCGTCGAAATTTTCAACCCATAGGGTGTCTGGGCAATGTACTCTTGGCAATTTTCAAAAAATTTTCCCCTCCCCAAAAATGGCAGCCATTTTGAATTTTCGAATTTTTGCCCAAAATGGCAAAACACCAATTTGCTTCTGTCTCCTTAACTGTGTGACACAGAGCGATTTCGTCGAAATTTTCGACCCACAGGGTATCCGAGCAATGTACTCTTGGCAATTTCAAAAAATTTTCCCCTCCCCAAAAATGGCGGCCATTTTGAATTTTCGAATTTTTGCCAAAAATGGCAAAACACAAAATTGCTTCTATCTCCTTAACCGTGCGAGATAGAGCGATTTTGTCGAAATTTTCGACCCACAGCTTATTTCAGAAATGCACTCTTAGCAATTTTCAAAAAAATTTCCCCTCCCCAAAGATGGCGGCCATTTTGAATTTTCGAATTTTTGCCAAAAATGGCAAAACACGAATTTGCTTGTATCTCCTTAACCGTGCGAGATAGAGCGATTTCGTCGAAATTATCAAGCAACAGGGTATCTGACCAATGTACTCTTGGCAATTTTCAAAAAATTTTTCCTTCCCCAAAATGGCAAAACACAAAATTGCTTCTATCTCCTTAACCGTGTGAGATAGAGGGATTTCGTCAAAATTTTCGACCCATAGGGTATCTGAGCAATAGACTCTTGGCAATTTAAAAAAAATTTCCTCTTCCGACATATGGTGGCCATTTTGAATTTTCGAATTTTTGCCCAAAATGACAAAACACAAAATTGCTTCTATCTCCTTAACTCTGCGAGATAGAGCGATTTCGTCGAAAGTTTCAACCCATAGGGTGTCTGGGCAATGTACTCTTGGCAATTTTCAAAAAATTTTCCCCTCCCCAAAAATGGCGGCCATTTTGAATTTTTGAATTTTTGCCCAAAATGGCAAAACACCAATTTGCTTCTGTCTCCTTAACTGTGTGACACAGAGCGATTTCGTCGAAATTTTCGACCCACAGGGTATCCGAGCAATGTACTCTTGGCAATTTCAAAAAATTTTCCCCTCCCCAAAAATGGCGGCCATTTTGAATTTTCGAATTTTTGCCAAAAATGGCAAAACACAAAATTGCTTCTATCTCCTTAACCGTGTGAGATAGAGGGATTTCGTCAAAATTTTCGACCCATAGGGTATCTGAGCAATAGACTCTTGGCAATTTAAAAAAAATTTCCTCTTCCCACATATGGTGGCCATTTTGAATTTTCGAATTTTTGCCCAAAATGACAAAACACAAAATTGCTTCTATCTCCTTAACTCTGCGAGATAGAGCGATTTCGTCGAAATTTTCAACCCATAGGGTGTCTGGGCAATGTACTCTTGGCAATTTTCAAAAAATTTTCCCCTCCCCAAAAATGGCGGCCATTTTGAATTTTTGAATTTTTGCCCAAAATGGCAAAACACCAATTTGCTTCTGTCTCCTTAACTGTGTGACACAGAGCGATTTTGTCGAAATTTTCGACCCACAGGGTATCCGAGCAATGTACTCTTGGCAATTTCAAAAAATTTTCCCCTCCCCAAAAATGGTGGCCATTTTGAATTTTCGAATTTTTGCCAAAAATGGCAAAACACAAAATTGCTTCTATCTACTTAACTGTGCGAGATAGAGCGATTTTGTCGAAATTTTCGACCCACAGCTTATTTCAGAAATGCACTCTTAGCAATTTTCAAAAAAATTTCCCCTCCCCAAAAATGGCGACCATTTTGAATTTTTGCCAAAAATGGCAAAACACGAATTTGCTTGTATCTCCTTAACCGTGCGAGATAGAGCGATTTCGTCGAAATTATCAAGCAACAGGGTATCTGACCAATGTACTCTTGGCAATTTTCAAAAAAATTTTCCTTCCCAAAAATGGCAAAACACAAAATTGCTTCTATCTCCTTAACCGTGTGAGATAGAGGGATTTCGTCAAAATTTTCGACCCATAGGGTATCTGAGCAATAGACTCTTGGCAATTTAAAAAAAATTTCCTCTTCCCACATATGGTGGCCATTTTGAATTTTCGAATTTTTGCCCAAAATGACAAAACACAAAATTGCTTCTATCTCCTTAACCGTGCGAGATAGAGCGATTTCGTCGAAATTTTCAACCCATAGGGTGTCTGAGCAATGTACTCTTGGCAATTTTCAAAAAATTTCCCCTCCCCAAAAGTGGCGGCCATTTTGAATTTTTGCCCAAAATGGCAAAACACGAATTTGCTTCTGTCTCCTTAACCGTGTGACACAGAGCGATTTCGTCGAAATTTTCGACCCACAGGGTATCCGAGCAATGTACTTTTGGCAATTTCAAAAAATTTTCCCCTCCCTAAAAATGGCGGCCATTTTGAATTTTCGAATTTTTGCCAAAAATGGCAAAACACAAATTTGCCTTAACCGTGCAAAATAGAGTTATTTCGGTGAAATTTTCGACCCATAGGGTATCTAAGAAATGTACTCTTGGCGATTTTCAAAAAAATTTCCCCTCCCCACATATGGCGGCCATTTTGAATTTTCTAATTTTTGCCCAAAATGGAAAAACACAAATTTGCCTTAACCGTGCAAAATAGAGTTATTTCGGTGAAATTTTCGACCCATAGGGTATCTAATAAATGTACTCTTGGCAATTTTCAAAAAATTTTCCTCTTCCCAAAAATGGCGGCCATTTTGAATTTTCAAATTTTTGCCAAAAATAGAAAAACAGAAATTTGCTTCTATCTTCTTAACCGTGCAAGATAGAGTGATTTCGTCAAAATTTTCGACCTAACCAATGCAAAAAGGCATGAAGCTGAAATAATTTTCATGTACACTAATAAATATTTAAGCATCATTGATATATTTTACAAATGAAACAGGGTCTTGTAAGACTACTGTACAATTTTGGCAAAAGGTTCATGGGGTGGACATTACACATGATAATGTGTGTTCTTCTATGCTATCCTGTTTCTATTCATATGTCGCAGCTACTATCAACAGGGCATTCTATTTCTAGTTTTAATATTGAAATTTTATTCAAAATTTCAACCCATTTTCAAGCTTTAAAACAAGAGTCCATACATGCTATAAAAGTTCAATGTAGATACATGAAAGCCAAGTGAGCCATTTGAGGGTAAAGTGTAGCAATACAGATAAAAAGACTTTGCAGAATTATATATACTCTTATAGCTTGAAAGAACTGGTGATTGTGTTTATAAAAAAGAGCCTGGACTTCCTGGAAGTACAGCACTGGTATCCTTGGGAGGAAGATATTTCTGCTTTAAACTCCCCCGAGTTCTGTGGAGCAAATCAGAGGAGGGCTGTGGAACCATTAGCTCACTTGCTCCGATATTCTCCCTCAGGGAAGGGAGCTGAGTAAACAGGAGACCAGTTCACCCATTTGAAGCTCCCAGATAGAGAGGGGTAATTGCATTTCTTCTGAGGACCAAAGCAGTGTATATTGCCTCTTGTTAACACAGTTCTATGGAGATCAGATTTTTATCAGGAAATCAAGTCGAGTCAAGACCTTCACGTCATCGTTTATTTTCTTGAAGTTGAGGAGGGTGTGCTAAAATTAGATGTTGTAATATAATTAGTCATGCCATGGCTAAAACTATTTTTATAGAGACAAGTGGGAAATATGTGTCCTCTTTCTCAACAGTTGAACCATTGACCCAGGAGGGTGCTTTAATCTCTCATGTTTTGTGGTCTTTTTGTTCATGACTCTTGATTTCTCCTGAGGAACTGTAGTTCATATGTGAAAAGCCTCAATAGTATTAAAATACCATTTTCCCCGTTTGTGTGATAAAAAATGACTTATGGAACTGCATATTCTTTGGAATAATCAAGAGAGAGAAATATGTTTGTTAACTTTCATTTTTAGGCTGTGTCCTTTCAAATTGTATGTCACAAAAATTAACCAAAATGGTTAAAGTTTTTGATACTAGTAAGTAAATTAAATGGCAGTTTTGATACTAGTAAGTAAATTAAATGGCACTTTAAAAAAGAGAGGCTCATTAATTTTCCTGCTAATCAACTTTTCATAAAGTACCAATGAACTGAATTTTATAATCTATTTTTTTTATATTTATCAAAATTATTTTTGGCAATTCGGTAGAAGTAAATTTTATTTCAAATTCTCCATTGGAACTTTGGAATACTATGTCAGATAATATACATTTCTTTATGCAGATAACCATCATGGGTAGTCCCCTCTGACCTGCTGAGTCAGTCAAGAATTTGGGAGTATGATTTGATTCTGATTTTTCTTGTCCGAACATGTTCAGAATGTCTGCAAAAGTTGTTTTGTGCAACTCTGTGACTTTAGACATGTCAGGCGGTTTGCTGATATGAAACTGAGGCCAGATACAGGATGATAGTTTTCAAATCATCCGCTTGAAGATTAGCCTTTTTGAGAAGAGGAGTATCTACAGCAGTTTTAAAACCATTAGGGACATAACCCTCCATGAGTGAGCAGTTGACCAACTATATCTCCTGGTGTTGTAAACTATTGCCCCGGGATGTGGGATACAGGCATCTCTGATGCTATTTGTATCCACCGGATAGCATCTGGTGGATACTATGGATTTGACTTCGTTACGCCTACGCCGCCGCCGCCGCCGCCGCCACCGCCGCCGCCGCAGTGTGTAGAGAGATTTCACCGTTACCGCTCTAACGAAAAAAATATTATAGCTAGCCTTCTTAAATTTGCAGGATGTATTCATAGCCATAAAATCTTGCCTGGGAATATTTTTGGCCTCATTTTGAAAAACAAGATGGCCGCCACGGGCGTTTTTCGACTTTAAACAAGGGCTTTTGGTGGCCCTCTAGAGCAAAGGGTATTATAGGTAGAGATCTCAAATTCGCAGGATATGTTCCTCATTATAAAATCTTGACTGGGAATATTTTTGGCCTCATTTTGAAAAACAAGATGGCCGCCACAGGCGTTTCTTTGCAGTCATGAAAAGTGCTTATATCTCCCTTATTATTGGTCCTAGAGGTTTGGGATGGTAAACCAACCTATAGGAAATCATGGGCTGGGAATCTTTTGGTGTGGTCAGATTTGACCTTGGACCCCTCCTTCAAGGTCAAACGAGGATAGCCAAACTTAAAAGTGTTTATAACTCGCTTATTATTGGTCCTAGAGGTTTGGGATGGTAAACCAACCTATGGGAAATCATGGGCTGGGAATCTTTTGGTGTGGTCGAATTTGACCTTGGACCCCTCCTTCAAGGTCAAACGAGGATAGCCAAACTTAAAAGTGCTTATAACTCGCTTATTATTGGTCCTAGAGGTTTGGGATGGTAAACCAACCTATAGGAAATCATGGGCTGGGAATCTTTTGGTGTGGTCGGATTTGACCTTGGACCCCTCCTTCAAGGTCAAACGAGGATAGCCAAACTCAAAAGTGCTTATAACTCGCTTATTATTGGTCCTAGAGGTTTGGGATAGAAAACCAACCTATAGGAAATCATGGGCTGGGAATCTTTTGGTGTGGTGGGATTTGACCTTGGACCCCTCCTTCAAGGTCAAACGAGGATAGCCAAACTTAAAAGTGCTTATAACTCGCTTATTATTGGTCCTAGAGGTTTGGGATAGTAAACCAACCTATAGGAAATCATGGGCTGGGAATCTTTTGGTGTGGTCGGATTTGACCTTGGACCCCTCCTTCAAGGTCAAACGAGGATAGCCAAACTTAAAAGTGATTATAACTCGCTTGTTATTGGTCCTAGAGGTTTGGGTTGGTAAACCAACCTATAGGAAATCATGGGCTGGGAATCTTTTGGTGTGGTCGGATTTGACCTTGGACCCCTCCTTCAAGGTCAAACGAGGATAGCCAAACTTAAAAGTGCTTATAACTCGCTTATTATTGGTCCTAGAGGTTTGGGATGGTAAACCAACCTATAGGAAATCATGGGCTGGGAATCTTTTGGTGTGGTCAGATTTGACCTTGGACCCCTCCTTCAAGGTCAAACGAGGATAGCCAAACTTAAAAGTGCTTATAACTCGCTTATTATTGGTCCTAGAGGTTTGGGATGGTAAACCAACCTATTGGAAATCATGGGCTGGGAATCTTTTGGTGTGGTCGGATTTGACCTTGGACCCCTCCTTCAAGGTCAAACAAGGATAGCCAAACTTAAATGTGCTTATAGCGTGCTTATTACTGGTCCTAGAGGTTTGGGATGGTAAACCAACCTATAGGAAATCATGGGCTGGGAATCTTTTGGCGTGGTCGGATTTGACCTTGGACCCCTCCTTCAAGGTCAAACGAGGATAGCCAAACTTAAATGTGCTTATAACTCGCTTATTATTGGTCCTAGAGGTTTGGGATGGTAAACCAACCTATTGGAAATCATGGGCTGGGAATCTTTTGGTGTGGTCGGATTTGACCTTGGACCCCTCCTTCAAGGTCAAAAGAGCATAGCCAAACTTAAAAGTGCTTATAACTCACTTATTATTGGTCCTAGAGGCTTGGGATGGTAAACCAACCTATAGGAAATCATGGGCTGGGAATCTTATGGTGTGGTCGGATTTGACCTTGGACCCCTCCTTCAAGGTCAAACGAGCATAGCCAAACTTAAAAGTGCTTATAACTCGCTTATTATTGGTCATAGAGGTTTAGGATGGTAAACCAACCTATAGGAAATCATGGGCCGAGAATCTTTTGGTGTGGTCGGATTTGACCTTGGACCCCTCCTTCAAGGTCAAACGAGCATAGCCAAACTTAAAAGTGTTTATAACTCGCTTATTATTGGTCCTAGAGGTTTGGGATGGTAAACCAACCTATAGGAAATCATGGGCCTGGAATCTTTTGGTGTGGTCGGATTTGACCTTGGACCCCTCCTTCAAGGTCAAACGGGGATAGCCAAACTTAAAAGTGCTTATAACACACTTATTATTGGTCCTAGAGGTTTGGGATGGTAAACCAACCTATAGGAAATCATGGGCTGGGAATCTTTTGGTGTGGTCGGATTTGACCTTGGACCCCTCCTTCAAGGTCAAACGGGGATAGCCAAACTCAAAAGTGCTTATAACTCGCTTATTATTGGTCCTAGAGGTTTGGGATGGTAAACCAACCTATAGGAAATCATGGGCTGGGAATCTTTTGGTGTGGTCGGATTTGACCTTGGACCCCTCCTTCAAGGTCAAACGGGGATAGCCAAACTCAAAAGTGCTTATAACTCGCTTATTATTGGTCCTAGAGGTTTGAGATGGTAAACCAACCTATAGGAAATCATGGGCTGGGAATCTTTTGGTGTGGTCGGATTTGACCTTGGACCCCTCCTTCAAGGTCAAACGAGGATAGCCAAACTTAAAAGTGCTTATAACTCGCTTATTATTGGTCCTAGAGGTTTGGGATGGTAAACCAATCTATAGGAAATCATGGGCT
Source organism: Sabellastarte sp. h YS-2021 (assembly GCA_964017235.1). NCBI lineage: Eukaryota > Metazoa > Annelida > Polychaeta > Sabellida > Sabellidae > Sabellastarte > Sabellastarte sp. h YS-2021. The sequence goes on along the minus strand of OZ024927.1, from coordinate 51,302,421 downwards.
GGGAATCTTTTGGTGTGGTCGGATTTGACCTTGGACCCCTCCTTCAAGGTCAAACGGGGATAGCCAAACTTAAAAGTGCTTATAACTCGCTTATTATTGGTCCTAGAGGTTTGGGATGGTAAACCAACCTATAGGAAATCATGGGCTGGGAATCTTTTGGTGTGGTCGGATTTGACCTTGGACCCCTCCTTCAAGGTCAAACGAGGATAGTACACAAAATCATGTGCTGGGAATCTATTGCTGTGGTCAGATTTGACCTTGGACCCTCCATCAAGGTCAAACGAGGATAGCCAAACTTAAAAGTACTTATAACTCGCTTATTATTGGTCCTAGAGCTTTGGAATGGTAAACCAAAATCTAGGAAATCATGGGCTGGGAATCTTTCTGTGTGATCGGATTTGACCTTTGGCCCCTCTTTCAAGGTCAAATGAGGATTGCCAAAATTAGTGTTTATATCTTGCTTATTCGTATTCCTAGAGGTTTGCAGTGTCACACCAACCTATAGGAAATCATGGGCTAAGAATCTTTTGATATGGTCAGAATGTTAGAATGGCTTTGGTGAGTTTTCTTCTGGTGGATACAATTTGCATCGGTTCTCCGATGCGCTAGGTCTAGTTTTACTTACTTTCTGTAGTTGTCAGTTTTGTCACAGTTAACAAACATGCCGGACAAAATGAATATTGCAAGTCATTTTACTGCCTACACTTAATTTTTTTGGGTATAGCTATTGTCAAAAACCCAAGTCATTGTACTTCTTTAAGTTTTATTAAGATTAAGCTACATTATTAACAGATATATACTGTAATATCCAGACTGAATAACAAAATTTACTCTTCATTTTACAACTATCATTTGCTTCAATTTCTAACCCAGGGTCATTAATAATTAAGCGTCCCTTGAAAAGGGGACGCTTATTGGTTTCACCCCTGGTTTTCAGTCAGCCGCCGCCGCCGCATTATCGTCTCCCTTGAATATCTCCCTTGTTATTAGGCCTATCCAAATGATACGTGGCAGTGTTCTTCTATAGGCGTGGGGAAATTTTTTGACAGGCATAAATTTGACCTTTGACCTTTATCAAGGTCACATCAAAAATTCAAAAAAAAATTTACTTCCTTTTCACTAGATTTCCTCAGAAAGTACTGGGTGTGGGTCAACCAAATTTGGTATGCACATTCCTGGGGGAAGAATCTAGGCGCCAGTCGATATTGGGATCAATCGGGCCATAATTGACCGATTGACGGGTGATTGATTATAAGTTCATAAAAATTTTGCTAAGATTAAGCCTTGAACTCGCTTATTATTGGTCGTAGAGGTTTGGGATGGTATACCAACATATAGGAAATCATGTGCTGGGAATCTTCTGGTGTGGTCAGATTTGACCTTGGGCCCCTCGTTCAAGGTCAAGCGAGGATAGGCAAAGTTTAAAGTGCTTATAACTCGCTTATTATTGGTCCTAGAGGTTTGGGATGGTATACCAACATATAGGAAACCATGGGCTGGGAATCTTTTGGTGTGGTCAGATTTGACCTTGGACGTCTCCTTCAAGGTCAAACGGGGATAGCCAAACTGGAAAGTGCTTATAACTCGCTTATTATTAGTCCTAGAGGTTTGGGATGGTATACCAACATATAGGAAATCATGTGCTGGGAATCTTCTGGTGTGGTCGCATTTGACCTTGGGCCCCCCCTTCAAGGTCAAACGAGCATAGCCAAACTTAAAAGTGCTTATAACTCGCTTATTATTGGTCCTAGAGGTTTGGGATGGTATACCAACATATAGGAAATCATGGGCTGGGAATCTTCTGGTGTGGTCGGATTTGACCTTGGGCCCCTCGTTCAAGGTCAAAAGAGCATAGCCAAACTTAAAAGTGCTTATAACTCGCTTATTATTGGTCCTAGAGGTTTGTAATGGTATACCAACATATAGGAAATCATGTGCTGGGAATCTTCTGGTGTGGTCGCATTTGACCTTGGGCCCCCTCTTCAAGGTCAAACGAGGATAGCCAAACTGAAAAGTGCTTATAACTCGCTTATTATTGGTCCTAGAGGTTTGGGATGGTATACCAACATATAGGAAATCATGTGCTGGGAATCTTCTGGTGTGGTCAGATTTGACCTTGGGCCTCTCCTTCAAGGTCAAACGAGGATAGCCAAACATAAAAATGTTTATAACTCGCTTATTATTGGTCCTAGAGGTTTTGGATGGTAAACCAACATATAGGAAATCATGGGCTGGGAATCTTTTGGTGTGGTTAGATTTGACCTTGGGCCTCTCCTTCAAGGTCAAACGAGGATAGCCAAACTGAAAAGTGCTTATAACTCGCTTATTATTAGTCCTAGAGGTTTGGGATGGTATACCAACATATAGGAAATCATGTGCAGGGAATCTTCTGGTGTGGTCAGATTTGACCTTGGGCCTCTCCTTCAAGGTCAAACGAGGATAGCCAAACATAAAAATGTTTATAACTCGCTTATTATTGGTCCTAGAGGTTTTGGATGGTATACCAACATATAGGAAATCATGGCCTGGGAATCTTTTGGTATGGTTAGATTTGACCTTGGGCCTCTCCTTCAAGGTCAAACGAGGATAGCCAAACTGAAAAGTGCTTATAACTTGCTTATTATTAGTCCTAGAGGTTTGGGACGGTATACCAACATATAGGAAGTCATGGCCTGGGAATCTTTTGGTGTGGTCGGATTTAATCTTGGGCCTCTCCTTCAAGGTCAAACGAGGATAGCCAAACATAAAAATGCTTATAACTCGCTTTTTATTGGTCCTAGAGCTTTGGGATGGTAAACTGACATGTAGGAAATCATGGGCTAGGAATCTTCTGGTGTGGTCGGATTTGACCTTTGGCCCCTCCTTCAAGGTACAACGAGCATAGCCAAACTTAAAAGTGCTTATAACTCGCTTATTATTGGTCCTAGAGGTTTGGGATGGTATACCAACATATAGAAAATCATGGGCTGGGAACCATCTGGTGTGGTCGAATTTGACCTTGGGCCCCTCCTTCAAGGTCAAATGAGGATAGGCAAACTTAAAAGTGCTTATAACTCGCTTATTATTGGTCCTAGAGGTTTGGGATGGTATACCAACATATAGGAAATCATGTGCAGGGAATCTTCTGGTGTGGTCAGATTTGACCTTGGGCCTCTCCTTCAAGGTCAAACGAGGATAGGCAAAGTTTAAAGTGCCTATAACTCGCTTATTATTGGTCCTAGAGGTTTTGGATGGCATACCAACATATAGGAAATCATGGGCTGGTAATCTTTTGGTGTGGTTAGATTTGACCTTGGGCCTCTCCTTCAAGGTCAAACGAGGATAGCCAAACTGAAAAGTGCTTATAACTTGCTTATTATTAGTCCTAGCGGTTTGGGATGGTATACCAACATGTAGCAAATCATGGCCTGGGAATCTTTTGGTGTGGTCGGATTTAACCTTGGGCCTCTCCTTCAAGGTCAAAAGAGGATAGCCAAACATAAAAATGCTTATAACTCGCTTATTATTGGTCCTAGAGCTTTGGGATGGTAAACTGACATGTAGGAAATCATGTGCCAGGAATCTTCTGGTGTGGTCTGATTTGACCTTGGGCCCCTCCTTCAAGGTCAAACGAGCATAGCCAAACTTAAAAGTGCTTATAACTCGCTTATTATTGGTCCTACAGGTTTGTGATGGTATACCAACCTATAGGAAATCATGGGCTGGGAACCTTCTGGTGTGGTCGGATTTGACCTTGGCCCTCTCCTTCAAGGTCAAATGAGGATAGCCAAACATAAAAATGCTTATAACTCGCTTATTATTGGTCCTAGAGGTTTGGGATGGTATACCAACATATAGGAAATCATGGGCAGGGAATCTTATGCTGTGGTTGGATTTGACCTTGGGGCCCCCTTCAAGGTCAAGCGAGGGTAGTCAAAGTTAAAAGTGCTTATAACTCGCTTATTATTGGTCCTAGAGGTATGGGACGGTAAAGCAACATGCAGGAAATCATGGGCTGGTAATATTTTAGTGTGGTCGTATTTGACCTTGGGCCTCTCCTTCAAGGTCAAATGAGGATAGGCAAACTTAGAAGTGCTTATAACTCGCTTATTATTGGTCCTAGAGGTATGGGACGGTAAAGCAACATGCAGGAAATCATGGGCTGGTAATATTTTAGTGTGGTCGTATTTGACCTTGGGACCCTTCTTGAAGGTCAAATGAGGATAGGCAAACTTAAAAGTGCTTATAACTTGCTTATGAGTCGCTTATTATTGGTCCTACAAGTTTTGGATATTAAACCAACCTATAGGAGTTCATGGTTTGCAATTTTTTTTTCATTTGTGATTTTGAAATGTTTTGCAGTTGGCCTTCATATCTGTGACAAGTGTATTTACTTTGCAACCTCTTGCTTTTGACTAAAGTTACATATATTTTTTCCTGTAGAGTACAACAACTCTATATATTACTTTGTTCTCTTTCTTTTATATTTGTAAAAAGGAATTTATAATCTTTCCCCTTCATTAATCCAACAAACAGAAACTTCACTCAGTTCACCATATTTTGAAGTGAATTACCACTGAATTATGTTCTAATGATATATATTAGGATAGTAAGTTGTTACAGTTGTAAATGTCTGATGTACTGCATATATTCAAAAAGTATACAGATCCATGCCACCTTAATAGTAGATTCAACCTTTTCTTTACACTCACTCAGAGCCTTGCTTAAGGCTCAAGTACCCTAGTAATTAAGAGAAAAGATACAGAAAACATGGTCATTTTGCATAATGTACTCTTACAATTAACATGTACTGGATTTTACACATGATATGTCTGCTCAGTTTATATCTCAAAACATGCATGAGTGCTTTATGAATACCAAATATCTGTGTACAAGTATGAAAACATATGGTACAAATTTGAGCCTTAAGCAAGGCCAACTCACTCAATGAGAATTTGGAGAAAAGACACTGTTGTATAAGGATGAAAACAATCATGTAGCCTTGTTCAGGTGCACAGAATGTTTCTGTTGAAATCACCTTTTTAATATCACATCACTTTGTGGCATTGTCTGATGGAATATTGGTGATCGATGTGCCCAAGATGGGCATCATATTTAACAAGTCCCTATAATAATATACATTGCATCATACTCATTTTATTTCCTGTAGTATGTCACAGAACATTGTAGAAATAATATCGTGTGCTACTGACATTATCTACATATAACATAGCTTTCAGATAATTTGTTTTTTTATACACTGGACACATATTTTTGTTAAGGAAAACAATGACCTACAATATTATAATTGTTTCATTTTTAAAGCTGTAGAACTGTTTTTGAAATAAGTAAGGTTAATTGCTGGTGGTTTATATTTACAGTAACCTTGACCAAACATCCTAACCTGTAATGACAAATTTTAAAGTGGTTATAACTCACGTATTATTGGTCCTAAGGTTTGCAATATGAAACCAACCTAAGGGAAACCATAAGCTGGACTTGGGTCCTGTTTCGAGGTATATAGTTATAAATAGAGACTTTGGGAAAGACTAAGATAGTTGTAAAATACAGATGTTAAAAACACAACAAATGTATCAGTTTATGGGAATGATCTCCTCTTGAACTCTAAGATCCTTTTATAAAGGTAAACAGCAATAAAACCACACACATTGTGCAGAACTATGTATAAACATGGTCTCGGGTGTTTTACTATTATGGAGGAATACATAGATAGATAGATCTTTATTCAGCATTACAATGTAATAATACAACAATTTAAAATAAATGCTGAAAGTAAATGTCAGAAGTTCAAATGAACTTATAACTAGACATCCCTAAATTTGGAGAGAACTGACAACATAAAGTTAAGAACATACAATAAATACTAAACAGAAATGCCTGAAGTTCAAATGAACTTATTAGTAAATATTACTTAACTTGGACATAACTGACAACAGAAAGTCAAGAAAGAAATACAGCAGATAAAATAGATTTCGATTCATGACACAAAGAAGCTATTTAGCAATGAATATGCTAATTTGAACTGTTTGTCTGTTAATTAAATTTTAACATACTTGACAAAGTACTTAATGGTAAAAATATAGATTAAGATACACACAGATTTAGTACACAGATCCATAACTTCCATTTGTCATACCATAATTTGTTGGATAGGCAATGGTTTTTTATATTTAGTGAGGAATTCTTCTTTTAATCTCTTTTTGAAGCTTATTATAGATTGCAACAATCTTACATGTGATGGAATTTGATTGTACAGTTTAACCCCTATAATACTAGGACATCTACTTTTCTGGAAAGTTTTGGGGATATTTTGATAAATGTTTCCACAGTTCCTTGTATTATAGTTATGAACATGCTTGACATATCTATATCGTTCCATTAGTTTAGGTGGTATCAAATTCCTATCAGCTTTGAAAATATGAGTACATGTTTTGAATTTTATTATATCCCGTAACTTTAAACATTTGAATGCATTGTATGTGTTGCTTGTTGAATCTCTGTATCTTAAGGAGCCAATCAGGCACATTCCTGACAGAGGAATCTAGGCGCCAGTCGATATTGGGATCAATCGGGCCATAATTGAGCGATTGACGGGCGATTGATTATAAGTTCATAAAAAATTTACTACGATTAAGCCTAGAACTCGCTTATTATTGGTCCTAGAGGTTTGGGATGGTGTACCAACATATAGGAAATCATGTGCTGGAAATCTTCTGGTGTGGTCAGATTTGACCTGGGGCCCCTCGTTAAAGATCAAAAGAGGATAGGCAAAGTTTTAAGTGCTTATAACTCGCTTATTATTGGTCCTAGAGGTTTGGAATGGTATACCAGCATATAGGAAATCATGTGCTGGGAATCATCTGGTGTGGTCAGATTTGACCTTGGGCCCCTCGTTTAAGGTCAAACGAAGATAGCCAAACATAAATGTGCTTATAACTCGCTTATTATTGGTCCTAGAGCTTTGGGATGGTAAACCAACATATAGGAAACCATGGACAGGGAATCTCTTGGTGTGGTCAGATTTGACCTTGGGCTTCCTCTTCAAGGTCAAACGAGTATAGGCAAACATAAAAGTGCTTATAACTGGCTTATTATTGGTCCTAGAGGTTTGTGATGGTATACTAACATATAGAAAATCATGGGCTGGGAATCTTTTGGTGTTGTCAGATTTGACCTTGGGCCTCTTCTTCAAGGTGAAACAAGGATAGCCAAACATAAAAGTCCTTATAAGTGGCTTATTATTGGTCCTAGAGCTTTGGGATGGTAAACCAACCTGTAGGAAATCATGTGCTGGGAATCTTCTGGTGTGGTCAGATTTGACCTTTGGGCCTCTCCTTCAAGGTCAAATGAGCATAACGAAACTTTAAAGTGCTTATAACTCGCTTATGATTGGTCCTAGAGGTTTGGGATGGTAAACCAACATGTAGAAATTAAGGGCTGGTAATCTTTTGCTGTGGTCGAATTTGACCTTGGCCCTCTCCTTCAAGGTCAAATGAGCATAGCCAAACTTAAAAGTGCTTATAACTCACTTATTATTGGTCCTACAGGTTTAGGATGGTAAACCAACATGTAGGAAATCATGTGCTGGGAATCTTCTGGTGTGGTCAGATTTGATCTTAGGCCTCTCCTTCAAGGTCCAATGAGGATAGGAACTTTAAAGTGCTTATAACTCATTTATTATTGGTCCTGGAGGTTTGGGATGGTATACCTACATATAGGAAATGATGGGCTTGAAATCTTTTGATGTGGTCAGATTTGACCTTGGGCCTCTCCTTCAAGGTCAAACAAGCATAGCCAAACTTTAAAGTGCTTCTTCTTTGCAGCTGAAAACACACAGTCAGCTGATACAGAACCCGTTCATAGGCACTGAGTGTTTTTTTCGTTTTAAGGTCACTCTTGTGATCCTAACATGGTCCTTTTCACGAACATTTCTCTTCACTAATAACATTTACCTCTTCACATTTGTCCTTTAGCATTTTATATAAAGCTTAAAAGCTGTAGGGATGCTTTGTTTTTGTGTACAAAAACTTTTGTCTAGTTATTATTGCACATGGTGAGGTCCATGAATAGAAAGATTGTACTTCTCACAGAATTTAGAGTATATCATACCGACTGAGCCGGAGATGATTAAATACAGCCTATGCCTGTTTGCGTCTTTGTGTCATGTTTTCTGTCAGGAACCATTATTTTAAAACTGCTTGATAAATTTCACTCATACTTTGTAGGTGAAGTGTGTAAGCCTCGGAAGGATATGTGTTAGGTTGACCTTTTAAGTGATGACAATTTATTATAGCAACTTTAAGGGTACCACTTAAAGACCAGTATTCAATATCTGCTTTGATTTAATTTTTATTGCATTAATACATCCTACCCACTGGACAATTGCTTTACCGGTTGGCACAACCAGCCCTGCCAAATGACAGAAAAAGCTGCCATGTTATATCACCGGCAGGACCGGTCATGCGGTGTTCATTCTCTAGGTGGCGCATCTTACTTGGTGCGTGGGGTGTGCAGACGTGTTTTTGAAGAGCTCTAGAAGAGTGAAGACTTTTGAAGATATTTACAAACTTTGAACTTTATTTTATTTTAAAAATAGGGGGGAAATCTCAAATTTATTAACAATAAATTGATGATAGTGTCATTGAGGTCAGCAAACACAACTTCAATTAGTTTATGGTTTGTTTCTGAAAAGTATTTTTGACAAATATAACTTCTGCGACTACTTTTTTCATGAAGATTGTTAGGTTTGAATGTTAAATGACATAACATAACACATGATTTTTATATAGCGCTTATCACTTAGTATGTCTCTAAGCGCTAAGACATAGTGTTGCAGGAATTATATTATGGGACATTTATTTGACATGCATTTGATGCAGATTTCATGTAGAGTATTTCCATCAAAGATTACAAATCCCCACCACTGAAGGATTTTCTTGGTTCCTTGTGACATATTACCTCTTATATCTCCCTAGTCTGTGGTATGCATGGCAGGAGGTTACTTCTACAGCAGGCCTTTAGTACTTGAAGTGGTTAATCTCCATAAAGTTGTTCATTGATCTGATGGAGACTGAAGCAGTACAGCCCCAACAGAGCAATAATGTTCCCTATAACCAGATTGTCTCTGTAAAAGTCACATAACATAAATCACTGGAAGCAGCTCAGTATTTATCCTACAATGTCTGCACTAGGTCAGCTGATGCTTGTAATATGAGAAAGGTATTGGGGAATTTCTTCTAATCTTGTGTGCTGATCACTTTCTGAATTTGTGTATTGGTGTAGTTATTTCTATTCAGCACCTTATTAATTGATTCATTTTGTCCTCTAAGACGAGAAAATATCCTGTATATGAAGGGATGTCATAATTAGGAAAAGTTTGGTGATACAGAAATTAGTAGTTTCATGACAGAATCAATGAGAATTGGGTACTTTTAACTTTATCGCTGATTTATATTATAACCAATTTCTATATTTTGGCCGAATACATTATTTTACTTTGCCAATTTTTTCAAGTGAATTACTGATCTGCTACTACTTTCTTTATTATAATGTTTTACTTTTTTTTTTTTTGAAATTTTACTTGAAAAATGGTATTATTTGTTGTTGATCATTGTCAAAATGGTCAAACATTTGCTCACTTGTGGCTAACATGGGAAAGCAGCCATTGTAATTCGAGTATGAAAATGTGGGCTACATTCCAGTTAGTGGTTGCCAGGAATATTACTGTCTTACAAAGACAAAATATATTTGAAAAGTTAGAATGGCCAAAGTTTTTGCAGAAAACTCCTAGCATGACAGGAACAGAAACTTTTTTGACCAAAAGTATTGTTTGCTCACAGCACTTTACAGATGACAAACAACAGAATTTTAAAACCAATTTCTTTCATAATAAATTATGCAGAAGTTTCCCACAGCAATGCAAAACGTTACAGCCAATAATGGCTTCTTTAATTTGAAAATGTTTATCTGTTTAAGGACCCATTCTGATAATTTCTTTCTTTCAAGTAAATTGAGACATCTGTTGGAAGTAATATGTAAAAAAATTCATGTGAATTTTTTTTTTTAATTAGTACCCTTTTAAATAAAATGCTTATGCCAAAGTCAGTTGTATTTTCTAAAATAGATAAATGAATGTCTTTGAAGTCTGTCATGACAAAAATTACACTGTAAAAAGTGGTGGAAACTTCGAAAGGCAATAATTAAAATACTTGGTTTCTGCCACATTAAAGGCCTAGCTGTGCAATTGAGGATGATATTATACAAACTGAGGCAATTAATACAGTTGGAACTCACATGGCAAACCTTGCTTAAACACATCTACGATGATATGAAAAGAACTGCTATGAATCAAATTTATTTTGTAAAATACTCCCAACTATTTTTGTATTGGGGAAGTATTTTCATCATACACCATGGGGGTCCAGTTTAAACGACAACAGCTTCCTTATTGGTAGATCAGGTAATTTTTTACCATTTTGTTCATTGTAAAAAGAACTTACCCGAATATATAAGCATATTTTGTACAATCAAATTGGTTTGGTGCTAAAAGGCAGGCTCAAAGAGGATTTTTGGAGATCAGATCAAATTTTGGTGCCTTCCACATCTTCCTGTACTGTGACTGGAACCTTTTGCATGGTTCGCAAGGGCAAAACTCCAAGTCATACAGGTATGGCCTGTCACATCTTCCCTCGTGGTCTTGGTACATGTCTCTTTCATTGCCACAAAGCATGTAAAAGGTCCTTAGCTTTGGTCATGGAGAAGTCATGGAAAAAATATTGAAATTTAGTGGATACAGCCTATTCTATATCGAGTTATCAGAACAAGGTATACTGTCATTTTACAGTTTCATAGTAAGGTTAAGACTGACCGGGTGCTCAGTATTTGTGATTGTGGTGGATTTGGGCAGATCTTGGGTGCCTTTTTGGTATACTCGATAGTCGTTAACTACTACAATATTATATTGTTGCCCACTTGGTTTTTTTTTTTAGTTTAACAAAACATGACAATGCAGCAAAATATCTGAATTCATCGTATATTATTGAGTTTTACACAGTATTTCCTTTTTTTTATAACAATACAATAAATTTTGGATAACTGTCTCCACTATTTTAATGTAAAGACATAGTTTCCGAAAACCACCATTGTGTATATGGAGAGGAAAAAATGTGCATACCAAACCATGAAAATACCGAATTGCGAGACAGTTCAGCTACCAGGGTGGATTTTAACCACTCGTCGCAGCCTTAAGTAAGATTAATGATCAATGGCCAAGTCATTATGCATAAAACTGTCAGAACAAGGTATATGCTGTCATTTTACAATTTCACAGTAAGATGAATGAGTAAATGCCAAGTCATTCTACATTCAGATGCATGTTGATCATATTTATTCTAAAGCTTGTAGCCGTTAAAGCACATCGTAATGCAAGAAGTTTTTGACACTTGATGAGTGTGAACATTCATCAGAATATCTTGTTTCTTCATGTAGACTCATGTCTATAAAGAAAGCTACTCTAGTGGTGGGACTGGATTATTTAAACCAATACTTGATATATAAGAAATATAATCTTTCTAAATCTTGCTCAATTTTGTACAATTTTGTTGTAAAAATCAAAAATAAATTAAAATTTTAATTAAAATAAATTAAAAAAGGGAAAATTCTGTATTATTTGAAGACAAGTTCAAGTTAATCACAGACTTATTCAAATACTGTATAATATGGTGCTGTTATTTTTCTGACTGTGATCAACTTTAGGCTGGCTTTGATTTATCTAGTTAAAACTTAAAACTCTCTCCTAGTTTTGTAACTCAATTTCTGCAATACCAAAATTTAGCTGACCTGTTTGGAACATTTTCAGGTTACATGCGAAAAGGAGGAAAAAAGCAAAACAAAAAGAAATCATTAAAATAAACAGAAAACCCCATTCTGTAATATCTGAGTAAATCATACTGATGGACTGCACATCTTCCTCAGGATAAGCTTTTGATGGATGAGCCAGTTTTTTTACTCAGGATCTCCCTCACCATTACACACTGACTGTCTTTACTGATGATTGATACTAACAGCATATGACCAGGACTATGTCCATATTTGGTGATTATTGCTGTGAATGTGATAGCAAACAAAACTTACTTGTAACATTGATAGCTGTATCAGTGATGGAAATTAATTACTATAAAAGTTCATATTGGATTAGATTAGATTTCCTTTCCTTGTAGGACATTTATGGGCGGTCAAACTTGGAAAAAAAAACAGTCATTCTTTGTAAATCAGCAACTCAAAGGATGCTTCATTATTACCATATATCCATGTTTTGATAATGTTATTTTTAACAAACAATATTGGCAGTGATAATTGGGTGTCAACTGGGGCAGGATGTTACATCTGGTCCTCAATGGCCTAGAGGGTGAAAGATTTGACATACAATTTCATGATGTCACCCCTATGTGCGTTGGAATATGACAAGTGGCAATGCTGAGGGCCTGTCATGTAAATTATGAACTTTTACCTTTATTTTACATTTTGGTATTATGTGCTGCTTGGGTCAAAGGTAACAAATGGAGCTAGAGTCAGCCATCTGGTACAGAGGGTGTAACTAGAACTTATACAATAAAAACCTGTGTTTCATACCTTTGAAAAGATTAAATATATCCACTGTAGCGATTGGTACTTGGTCACAGTATGGGGTTTTATATAATAGGGTACCAAATGCAACTTTGAATGTATTTAAATGAAATGTTTGACTGTCATAAGTAGATAGAAACCTATGTCACAGAAATATATGTCAATTCATTTTCCAAAGTATATGGTATATGTGTGAATAAATACTTAGAAATTTATTTTTTGATTAACTCTGGATATATTTTTGTACTCTGAAACATATAAGGAACTCAGCAAATGCAAAAGCACTGGTGCCTGAGTGGCTAATTATGATATTATGGGTGGCCTACCAACAACTCTCATTAGTTATTCCTGTGAGCTTTTTGTTTACTTCTTCTCTTAATGAGGCATGATGTGACTTTGTGTAAGAATTTTGTGTCATATTCAAATCTTCCAGTATAATGTCGCACTGACCAGCTATTTTATTGTACTTAGTTGATTTTACCATTATTCTTATGAGGATTTGCAAAAAAAGAAGCAGAATGGTTTTAACAATGTTTTCCATGGGTTTTTGTTTAAAATATTTAGGTTTAAGTAGAGAAAAATGTATCACCTATCCATTGCTTAAGCACTGTTGGTCCCTTTGCAGGAAATGCTTCCGTGTGAGGCTTCAATTATGTCTACTGCAAAGTAAGAAGTACCTTGACCATTGCTGCTCTGTCTGCTTATTTCTGAATGCAACAGAAATAAACATGCAATAAAGTTTTTCTGGTTTTCTCTCAATGCCCCAGGTCATCACTATTGTAAGAGGTTAAAATATCTGGGATAATTACGGTAGGTAATAATGAACCATTTTATGCAAATACTGGTCGAATCCACAGTTTCTGCGTATTTAGTGCAACTTTAGTAGCCAGACTGTGATTTAGTGTGCCAGTATTGTTTCCACAGAATTCAGTTTTTGAGTTCCTTCATAAACATGTAAACTAGTGAATATGTACAGTTGTTACTAAATGATTTCACAGTTGACATTATTGGGTGGCCTTTTTTTAGAAAGGGGGTAGGTTGTTCACCGTTGTTGGGAGTGTTTTGATATTTATTGGACCTTGCTTGGAGTAATTCCTTCTGTAGAAAAGTCTATGCATTCATTGCAGGAAGTGACTGGTAGCCCTCCTTTTAGTGACTGCTAACAAAGCACACGGGGAAAACATACAGTAATTAACTGCAGTGCTGAAATGACATGATTCTAATTGGGGAGCCCTTGTTAAGAACTGTGTTAAGTTTGTAGCATTGCAGTAATTTAAAACAAAGCTGAAAATAGTAGGAAAAGGTCGGTGTCACAGGTCTTTTGTCTGTTGTTTTTATTTTAGAATATTAACTGGGCGGAGTATTTTTGGGTGATAATTAGAAGCATAGGGGCTGTGTCTACCATTTTGCAGCAGATACTTACTATTGGATAAGGTTAAATCTATAGAATAGTTAACCTGGCATTCATATTGTGCATCTGGATATATCCACAAAAAAAAAAAAAAAATGTAGACTTGGTCTGTTAAATCTTATCAGTTGACCTTTTCTCGTATGTTTGGAATTATATCAAGTTTTGTAAATATTTTGGAATTCTATTTCACAGTTGCACAGGATTTAGGAGAACAGATACAAATATATTTATTGTGTGAAAAAAATTTTTTTTTTATTTCCTTACAATTACAATAGACAATATTAATATTGCCAGTTGAATTTTTACGAGCATCAGTCACGTGATGTTTTTGACTCAACTGAACAAGTTACATTCCATAAACAAAACTTATTCATTCTTACGTCTTCCTTGATGTATCAAACCTGCCATTGACAATGTGACAAGGTTTCATTAAGTATTAAAATAGGGTCAATACCTGTTACTGTTATAATACATTTTATGTCTTTCAGTGTGTATGTGCCCACACTCTTCACGTGAAGATTCACTGGTGCAAATTGACATTATTTGCAATTGTATTTTTCAGTCCCACTAAAGAGGTGGTTAATGAGAATTTTTACAGTGTTATAGATGGATGTGCTGCTGTAAAAAAATGATAATAAATACATGTACTCAGTTTGATGAGTATATTTTTATGAAAACAACACAGAACTATTTGAAGCAGTTTTCACAAAGGTTTTGACACATATTGGAGCAGTGTAAAGGATACCACTGCATTATTGTATTGGATTGCCATAAATATATTATCATTAAAGAACAGCAGTAGTTGTGTTTAAGTATATGTTGGGTGTTTATTTCTTTTTACAGTGACATGGAAATGATGTTGGGATGATTCCTGTAATGTTAACTGTGGCAAAGTATTGCTTTATTGAAGAAAACAATTTGAAAAAGAGAGATTGAAGGAAGAGAAGGCTTCAGGTACCAAGACTTTTAAGTACTCTATAGAAGTATTGCATAAGAATTCAATAATTTTTCCAATTGTTTTATGAATATTTTTAATTAATATTAGTTTTAACTGGGACAGCATTGTGTCAATATGTGTGTTTTCTTCAGTGTAATTCTCTTTTTCAGAACACTTTATGTTTTATTTTTTGGTAAACTAGGCTGTTGTCTTTGGAGGGAAGTAATTCTTAGTTTGACATTTTTCAGAGTTATCTCTATTGGAGCATTAAGACACAATTTTAATTTGGTGGCTGTTGTACTTAAGTTATTAACATAGATATTTGTTATCCATCATAAGACGTTTGTGAGCAAAATACTTGGGAATAAAGACCAGGTAATAACCTCTGCCAACTACTTATTCTTTTCAATTGTCTTCTGGACTGTCTGTCTGGTAGCAGGACTATATACTACTGGTTGGATCTTCCTGAAAGAAAAATCAGAAGATGGATCTCGGTCCCACTTAGATCCCATTAAATTTTGAGACTGATCTGGATCACTGCGTGACTACAAAAAAATAATCCAAATTTTCCCATTTACTTAATATTAGAGTAAGAAATCTAAAATTCGCCAGGAATCTAAAATTCGCCACCTCTCAAACCTTAGTTAATTTTATGAAGAAAATGATGTTTTTGTCTAAAAATTGGTATTTTTCAGTTCAAAAAGCCTTAATTTACTATACATTCAACAAATCTCACCACAATTCATTTATTTTATTAGTATTTTCACATATGGCGAATTTCAGATATGTGGCGAATTTTAGATTTCTTACTCTACATACCTTGATGGAGGTATGCGTTCTGCGAGTGCTCTTGTATCACTTTTATTTCCCAGAACCCCTTCCTAGGGATATGTTTTACTGATTTAAGCTAAACATGTCCTGATATTTTGCAAATATTTAAAACTATGTAACCTTCAAATCTATTTAAAGCTATGAAATCATGTTGCAAATATCGCTGAAGAAGTATTTTACAGAGCTTCTGCTAGTTTTTGTTGCAATAACACCCATTCATAAATGGATGAGAAATCTGAAGTTAAAAATTCCATAAATGTGTTTCACAGATGACTTTTTGCGTTCTTAAGATAAATACAGACTTCGTTTCCTTATTATTCAAACAAAATGGTGATTGATAAATGAAAAACATTGCATGTGTAAGTATGTTTTAAAATTTTCTACACCAAGTCACTTTTAAAGAGATGTTTTTTTTTTGGTCTTTACTATTGGTAATCCTAAAGTATAAAAATATACAGCACAAGCTAAATTAGGGTAATTTTCCCAGGTTTATACTTTTTCAGGACATGTTAAATGTCATATAATAAGGGAAACTTAATTATTCATTCACCACATGGACAGGTTTCTTGAAACTAGTAACTACTTGAGGATTTGGTTTCAGAATCCACATCCAAATACCGATTTGTGCCGTGGAATCTACAATAAATAGAAATTTTAATTGAAGTTGATCAGTCGATTTTAAATTTTCAATTGTGGAAAAATTCAGGAGGATTGATATTTGCCCCTAATCGGCTAATTTTATCCACCGGAAGCATCCGGTGGATACTTTGGTTTAGCGTTCGCTACGCCGCCGCCACCGCCGCCGCGCGTAGAGAGATTTTCGGCGTTAACGCTCTAAGAGGAAAACAACAGCAGCTAGGTTCACCAAATTTGCAAGATATCTTCATTGGGGGGTAAGCTTCTCTGGGAAGGAAAATAGCCTCATTCTGAAAAACAAGATGGCCGCCACGGGCATTTCTTTGAAAATAATCTACATTTTTCTGCTGGCTGTTTCTCACGTTTCTCATAGGTAGAAGGTTGAATCTCTTCATAGGTGATATGTATGACACATATACATGTCCTCTACAACCTTGCACACATTTGACCTTGAAGCTCCTAACTCAAGGTCATCCACGGAGTGCCGAAGTAACCCAATTAGAGGACTTTAAAAGTGCCTATATCTCCCTTATTATTGGTCCTAGAGGTTTGCAATGTGAAGCCAACCTACAGGAAATCATGTGCTGCGAATCTTCTGATGTGGTCAGATTTGACCTTGGACCCCTCCTTCAAGGTCAAACGAGGATAGCCAAACTTAAAAGTGCTTATAACTCGCTTATTATCGATCCTAGAGGTTTGGGATGGTAAACCAACATATAGGAAATCATGTGCTGCGAATCTTCTGATGTGGTCAGATTTGACCTTGGACCCCTCCTTGAAGGTCAAACGAGGATAGCCAAACTTAAAAGTGCTTATAACTCGCTTATTATCGATCCTAGAGGTTTGGGATGGTAAATCAACATATAGGAAATCATGGGCTGGGAATCTTCTGGTGTGGTCAGATTTGACCTTGGGCCCCTCCTTCAAGGTCAAACGAGGACAGCCAAACTTAAAAGTGCTTATAACTCGCTTATTATTGGTCCTAGAGGTTTGGGATGGTTAACCAACATATAGGAAATCATGGGCTGGGAATCTTCTGGTGTGGTCGGATTTGACCTTGGGCCCCTCCTTCTAGGTCAAACGAGGATAGCCAAAGGTAAAAGTGCTTATAACTCGCTTATTATTGGTCCTAGAGGTTTGGGATGGTAAACCAGCATATAGGAAGTCATGGGCTGGGAATCTTCTGGTGTGGTCGGATTTGACCTTGGGCCACTCGTTCAAGGTCAAATGAGGACAGCCAAACTTAAAAGTGCTTATAACTCCCTTATTATTGGTTCTAGAGGTTTGGGATGGAAAACCAACCTATAGGAAATCATGGGCTGGGAATCTTCTGGCGTGGTCGGATTTGACCTTGGGCCCCTCCTTCGAGGTCCAATGAGGACAGCCAAACTTAAAAGTGCTTATAACTCGCTTATTATTGATCCCAGAGGTTTGGGATGGTAAACCAGCATATAGGAAATCATGGGCTGGGAATCTTCTGGTGTGGTCGGATTTGACCTTGGGCCCCTCCTTCTAGGTTAAACGAGAATAGCCAAAGGTAAAATTGCCTATAACTCGGTTATTATTGGTCCTAGAGGTTTGGGATGGTAAACCAACATATAGAAAATCATGGGCTGGGAATCTTCTGGTGTGGTCGGATTTGACCTTGGGCCCCTCATTCAAGGTCAAACGAGGATAGCCAAAGGTAAAAGTGCCTATAACTCGCTTATTATTGGTCCTAGAGGTTTGGGATGGCAAACCAACATATAGAAAATCATGGGCTGGTAATCTTCTGGTGTGGTCAGATTTGACCTTGGGCCCCTCCAAGGTCAAATGAGGACAGCCAAACTTAAAAGTGCTTATAACTTGCTTATTATTGGTCCTAGAGGTTTTGGTGCATTGTCTCTATAGTGGATACAATTTGCATCGGTTTTCCGATGCGCTAGGTCTAGTTTTGCATGAGAAATTAATGCAAATTTATAAATTCAATAGGAAGTCATTTTCATTGTCCAAACCCATATCAGTAATTTATGCCCAGTGAAAATTTCTAATGATATTCCAGAGGTAGATAGAGTAAGAAATCTAAAATTTGCCACATATCTGAAATTCGCCACATGTGAAAATGCAAATAAAATAAATGAATTGTGGTGAGATTTGTTGACTATATGGTAAATTAAGACTTTTTGAACTGAAAAATACCAATTTTTAGACAAAAACATCATTTTCTTCATAAAATTAACTAAGGTTTTAGAGGTGGCAAATTTTAGATTCCTGGCTAATTTTAGATTTCTTACTCTACCTGGTATATTTTTTTCTGAAAAAAATTATGATAAAAGAAAGGTTTACAATAAAAACAAACTCTGAATAGCATAATAGAAAGACATATATAATGATTGAAGATGACAATGTTATACAATTGCATGAAATGTATCAATAGTCATATGGCTCTAGAATATATAAAAACATAATTTTTTAATGGAAATCTGATTCAATTTTCCAAAGGAAAACCAGTTAAATTTTATTTCCTGGAAAGACAAGTTGACAAAATGTTTGTCACTTTCCTTATGCAGCATTGACAGTTTCTAAAACACCCACATTTTCAGCTCTTAGAGTAAGAAATCTAAAATTCGCCACATATCTGAAATTCGCCACGTTAAAATACTAATAAAATAAATGAATTATGGTGAGATTTGTTGAATGTGTAGTAAATTAAGGCTTTTTGAACTGAAAAATACGAATTTTTAGACAAAAACATTGTTGTCTTCATAAAATTAACTAAGGTTTTAGAGGTGGCGAATTTTAGATTCCTGGCGAATTTTAGATTTCTTACTCTATATGGTTCGATACTTCTAGTATTTGTGTTCTTTTCTTCAATTTTATAAGAACTTGCTCTTGATTCATAACCAAATTTTTTATTAAGCATCAAATATTTGAAGTATTTTTTAATCAACCAGAAATACTGTATTGGTGAATATTTTTACAATGACAATGACTGAGTTTACAGTTACAATAACTGAGTCAGTTTATATATGTTATGTGTCCTCTTTAATGAAACAATTTAAATATACAATATAGCTAATGGATTTCTGTCATGCAAATTTTTGTGAATTGAATACCATCAGTTTTGGCTGTTTTTGCAAGGTGATTGCTGTTCTCAGTAATGAATGAAAAAGTATTAAATGCAATATAATGATTATAACAGTTGAATCTCAAATAACCAGAAAATCACCTTCACTTAATCAGAAGTTCAAGGTAACGACTTTATGTAGAAAAGACTCTGATTACCTGTTTAATAGAGTTCTGCCCAGCCTCTTTGCCACTTGTGGAGCAGTAGTCAATTTTACCAAAGGAAATTTTGGTGTGGAAGAGTTTGCTGATAGTTAAGTTGTTAAAACACATGTCCACGTGATCCATAATGCCCTCATACATAATATTTTATTGCAAAAGGGGTTTTTGGTCTCCACGAGTGTGAATAAAAAGACGTAAAAATGCATAATATTCAAATAAATTGATTTATGCCTATTGGGTGGATAGCTCCAATATTCCACATCCACCACTGCTCATGCCTTCTCCTGTGAGTATTTGGGAGTGCACCATTCTAATATTGAGAACTACATATCCTTAGCTGAGTGCCCCTTTCCAGTAAAATGTTTGGAAACTGGTGTCACTCTGCTGTCCTTTGGTTTAGTGACTGAGAGTTTGTGTTCATAAATTCTTGATCTGAACGCCCTTCCTGTTTCACCAACATAGTATTTAAAACATTTCTTACATGTGATTAAGTACACTATATCACTTATTTCACATAAAATTTGGTTTGGGAGATTTTGGGGTTGATGA
Source organism: Sabellastarte sp. h YS-2021 (assembly GCA_964017235.1). NCBI lineage: Eukaryota > Metazoa > Annelida > Polychaeta > Sabellida > Sabellidae > Sabellastarte > Sabellastarte sp. h YS-2021. The sequence goes on along the minus strand of OZ024927.1, from coordinate 51,282,166 downwards.
TTATCTCCACTGATTTTACAGGCAATTGTATCTTGTTTTACAATTAAAGGGCAATAAATACATCTACCCAATCATGTACAATGAGTGGGTATTAGTTTTTTAGTCTCCATGGTATTTGGTGGGTATACAATGGAGGCATTAGTAAGCATATCCTTAAGGTTTGGTAGTCTTTTGAAGCCAATGATAGGTTTATCTGGGAATGTACTGGAGCAGTCATTACTGTGTTGGATTATGTTCCAGTTGTTGTATATGAACCCTTTATTATTTGGGTTGCGTGGGTTATACCTTGTGGTCATGACTATTGCGGTGTTGGGTTAAAGATACCTTACCTCTAGTAGATCATCTTGACTGAATCTACTAGCTCTAAGCATTTTACTTATAAAAGATTAATATATCAAATAACAGAAATAGTCAAGTAAGACCATTTCATGAAAATATTTAGTCTTTTTATAAGTGCCTTTTATACCTTAAAATGCCTTATATATCATGACAGTGTCACTTCTTCAGTTATTCTAGTCTGACACTATATACCTAAATAATGTACTAATAAAGGTATATATCAGATATATATTGAACATTTGTATCTATTCAAATCATAAGTTAAAAAATGACTGAAGATGTAATTCCAACATCAATAGAGCTATCCACACTTATGATCATAATTCATGAATAAGATACCACCTTTACTGGGGATTACTAAGTGGATACCTGGGATGAACTTAATATATTGAGCCTAATTAATTAAGCCATTTGCCTAATATATAGCCTAATATATATATACCCAGACAATAACATCAACTAAAATTGTGTAAAAATTATTAACAACACTTTATGCACTTACCTGACCTTTCTTACCTATTGCACCTCAAAATAGTGTAAAAGTGCAATGCACCGCTAACGGTGCACCTGGTGCACCGGTGCAAATACCGGTTCATTTGCACTTTCAGAAAAGTACTTCAGGGATGATGTTAGCCCCCCAAAAAACAGCCACTGATGAGAAAGTTCAAAAATAGCATAGCTTTCGAAACACAATACACAAAAGTATAGGATATTGTGTAAGGCAATACTCATAATATCAATTGTGATCTTTTACATGAGTGTGCATGAACACTTCAACCAACCTTTGTTGTAATTGTACATAATATTTTATGCCACACATTTCAGTATACCAAGACTTTTACATGGTACTGGAAGAAACCAAAATTAACAATTAACATATATTACAGGGATGTTAACTGCTAGCTGACAGACATGATAATGGCAGGTAGACTTTGCTGTTGACAGATAAAGTTATCAAGGGGTTAAAGGTGTCTGACTGTAACTACATTATTTACATTATTTGTATAAAATGCCCAGGGCAATGCATATTGGAGGTGGAGTGGAGAGGCTACTATTTCAAATAAGATAAAAACAAGTGTCCAGTGGCAGTGGGTGATAATTAGATACAACCTGCATCTCGAATGTCAACACATATAATGGTAAGGGAACTTAAAATGTTATAAATAGTGTACAAACTTCACACCACCTACAGAAAACTTCCATGTTTTTGTTTTAATTAACTTAGTTTTTAGTGGTCAATAGAAACAAACTTTTACAAAAATAATGTCACAAAGGAATTATAAATGAAAAAAGTATCTGTCCACCATTTACATACTAATTCTGTGTGATTTTAGGGGCCAGCTGGTATATCTCTGTAATGGAGGCGCATTAGGCTTATGGCTGATTCATACTGCAACGAATCCGTATATACGGATTCGTTGAGTGGTATAAATCAATAGGAGGGTTCATATTGCACCGAATCGGTCAGGAGATTCGGTCAGGATCTAAATCTGCACGAATCTTTTTTCTAATTTTCACCCGGATTTTACACCGAATCAATAAACCAAGCAGACAATTGTACAGAAAAGTTAATAGCAGTGAAAGTTTCCCCTGTAAACAAACCATAAAGCATGTACAGGAAATATATATACACATGTACCGGCATATTATAAAATTTGTGGCTTTGTAGCCTCACAGTAAAATGTGTCAAAGCCAAATGGAGTTTAAATACTTGCCAGACTAACTGCTGTGAAATATGTGAGTTTTATAGCTTATTTATTGCTTTCTCCACTACAAAGTTATTTTTATGTCAAAACAAGTGGAAAACTGTAGCATAATTAGTGGAAAACTGTACCAAATGCTTTCTCCACTACAAAGTTATTTTTTATGTCAAAACAAGTGGAAAACTGTACTAAAATGTGCAGCTTTTGGACGAATTATTCGCTGCAATATGAATGGAAAATGTTAAAAATACGGCATGAATTAAGTGACAGATTCGGCCGAATATACGGATACATTGCAGTATGAATCAGCCATTAGTCTTGCATTAGTGTTTGAATTGAAGTGCAGTTTTGATATCGATATGACTCTCTAATTTGACTTTGCATGTTGACCGATATTGAAAAATTGTTTGCATCAGAAAATGCATCATTTTCACAGCCACTATTGCTTTATTTACCACAAAAGTACTAAAGATATATAAGAAAAATCACAAGGTTAACACAAGACATCTGTACCAGTAATCAAATTCATTAAAGATCTTAAAGCAAGTCTTCAGACATGATTATTGATGATCAAAGTATAAAACAGTTGTAAAACAGAACAACATTTAGAAAATACTGTCTCATGCGATATTTGAAATGATACTGAAATAAACCGTTTTGATATTTATATGGAACTTAAGAAAGCCATATCAGTTGATGTTGAAATACAGTCGAACCTCGATTATCCAAACCCCATGGGAGACAAACAATCCGGCCGGATAATCGAGGGGTTCGGATAGATGAAGGAAGCCGAAATTCACGGTCTATGGGTTACCGAGTGGGCGATATTTGAAGAATTGTCGTTTTTATGCAATAAATATAGATGTTGGGGGTCATTGATAAAATAATTTAATATATTTGTGTCACATAAGTGACCCTTCAATTGTCGCTTATTTGCTCCATATCTGTGGATATTATTATTTTTATATTTAAAATATTACGTGGACTTGAGCTGGGCGTGTTCGGTTTGGTACATGCATGTTGACGTTTTAATTTTAGATGAACATCGTTATGCATTTTGTCAACTGAAAACTCTGGGAGATTATTTATTGTAAAACTCCAAGCGAACACACCTTCAGTAGGTGTGTTTGGTTGGTAATGCATTTTTGACGTCTTTTCTTTTATACACGTTGTCAGTCTGTGAACCTACTCTGGGAGATTATAAATTGTGAAACCCAATTGAACACGCTTTCATTGAATAGCGCATTATGAAAGAAGTTATGTAACAGGGTCGTATGATTGAATTAATCCTTCCCCTATTGTAACAATGGTGATAAAGATCAAAGAAGTTAGCCATTTCTGTGAATGGTACGTTTTATAAAGCGATAGAATTAATAGTTTCCCGAGACTGTATAAAATCCTGTATTATCGCTCATGGTAGATGGTGCATTATATGTAGGGAGACATGATTTCGGTTTGGTTAATCCAGAGATTCAGATAATAGAAGGTCTGATAATCGATGTTCTACTGTATTAATATATCATTTCTCTTCCATTTTGTATGTGCTATCTTACACCAAAATATACTGTAATGGCGTCTATTTAAGCTTAAGATGTAACCGCAGATGGAAGCTCAGTTTCCTTGATAATTATAACAAACAAAGATCAGTCTGTACATATAAATGCATTTTAAAACCATTAGATGATCCAGTTTCGGGATAGAAACCTGGGTTACAGAGATCAGACTTGATTATGTTCTCGGATTACTCAATAAATGGGGAAAACGGCCACACAGTTCAACATAGAAGAGTTCATTGAAATGTGTGATTTTATTACGCTTTTTCAAGGCAGTAATGGATCTCCCCGATGACATCATACTGTTATTAAAGGCAAAATAACTCCCGGCAAGCTGGCAGTGTGCTCCATTATATGCAGCTGTGCTTGACGCTGTAATTCAATAGAGAGACTCGTGTAGGATTCTTTTTTGGCGGAGGAGGGGGGTAGTATTTTAGGATCCCTGACAGTCTATATTTCCCATTGGTTTTTCATCGAAGTTCTGTTTCACTGCTTCCCAATGGTTTTTCCATTGACTTAGCATCCTATGTGAAATAAAAAAATACGCACTTTTATTCACCTCAAGCAGTGGATAAAAAGCAAGCATTTAAAAAAAAAATTTTTGACAGCATTCACTTTTTCAAATTGGATTGCTGTAACTTTGGAAATGGGTAGTTTTGGCCTTTTAGGGATATTACTAGCTCATGAGCCCTCAAGGAGAATCTAGATGAATTAGAGTCTTATCGAATCCATTAATGCTGACCATGAGTCTTCCTCTGCCTAGTCACATTGTGATTTACTGGAAAGCTGATGATGACTCTGCATAATGTATGTATTACAAAAGTTATCTGTTTGGCTTAAGAAGGTCATACTTAGTCTGTTATAAGTGAAATCTTTAAAGTTTAAAAAAATCACCTACTTGGACAAAACTTTTTTGAAAACAGGTTATTGGCTGAACAGATGTAATTTAAATATTTCCTCTTATTTTAGATAAAAGGAAGCAGGTTTAGTAGAGGAATGAAATTTAGACAAAATTGATCTTATAAAATTTATAATTGTACTGGTCTCAATACTTAAGAAAGCATATATTCATCCTCTATTGTGTAGAGGTGCAGTAGACTGTGTATAAGTAGATCCAAATTCAACAACAACAGCAGCAGCAACATATTACAAAGTTAAAACTTGGGTTTTTCAATTCATTAAAAAACGATGGGCATACTGAGGCAAGCTTCTAGCATTTCCCTTGTTTTTTGTGGACTTGAACCCATGGCCACAGTGTTCTAAGCCAAGTGATTATTATATGCTCATATTTCACAAATCCACTGCCAAGCCCCTAGAAAACACCTTTCACAAGCAGGTGAATATCACAACTGATAAAATAGAAGTGATAGTATATATTGTCTTTAATCGGGATTTATACTTGTAGCCACAGAAGTAACAGTGATTGCTTGCCATAGTTGGCAAATCACTGAGATGCATTGTATTTTGAAAGGAGTGTATTAATCTTTTCTAAATTATCAATAAAAAGGTGCATGCTGACATTTATTAAAGTAGACTTTACAATTCTTACGAAAATTGATGAGAAAAAAAACAGTAAGAGTGGCACATCTCACTGTTTCTTCTTCCAAAAAATTTTGCTCTTAGTTGAATTGCACTTTTTAGTTTTTATTGAATTCCAACAGAGTACATTTTATGACTCTCAGTCCTCTGTTAGTTATTTCTTTTGATTTGCTTTCATTATTAATTTACTTTTTTGTCAGGTCCATTTGGATTTTGGATGAATAAGGTATTAGACAGATGGGCCAATTCAGTTATCTTGACATTCTGTATTGTGTTTCATTTCTTTTAAATGATGTGAGATTTGAATTGATTTCTTTGATATAAACATTATATTGCCTGCCCTGTGTGATGTTTGTTATTTAAAGGATGTGTTAGAGTAATCCAGATATTCTGGGTTTCTCTGACAGGGAGGCATGTTATGGCTTGAGAAATTGGTCAGCAAAATTAAGAGACACATTTGCAAATATATATTTTGAAGATAAGAATGGAGTGAAAAAACAACTTTATTTTTAACTTTAACATTTTAAAAAGTGCATAAACTTTAAAATTTTTCCCTTGAGATTTCATAATAAAGATACTTGATCATCATGTACATTCCCAGGAACTTGTTATTTATAAATTTTTGGAAAAAATCCATTCTGGTATTATGCATTGGCTGCATAATCATTTATTGTATAATTAAACACTGAAAATGCCCCATTGCAAGTAATTGGTTGTTTGATTGCCTGAAGTTATTGATATTATATTCTTTTTCTTGAGGAAGTTTACTTGTTATTGTATTTCCCTGATATTTCTGCTGGATATATTTGGTTACACATTGTAAGGTGGCTGCAAATGGTTCCTGATCATTTAAATAGAAAACAAGTGCCCTGATTTTTGTTTCTTGGGGTGTACTTGCACATTTGACGTGTACTAGTCTTGCTGAAGGCTCAATTTTATTGCGTTAATACATCCTATCCAATGGACAATTGCTATACCGGTCAGTGCGACCGGTCCTGCCAAACGACAGAAAAAGTCATCCTGTTTATACAACCAGCAGGACCGGTCATGGAGTGTACATTCGCTAGGTGTCGCCTCGCGCATGCTTCCTGTCTAGACAGGATGACGTCATTGCGTCTTTTTCATTTGGCGTGTGGAGTGTACAGACGTGTTTTTGTAGAAGAGTGAAAACATTTGCAGTTTTAAAGACGACTTTCTTATTTTGAACTATTATTATTTTAAACTGATATATATTGCTTCTGGAGTACCATGTCATCCCCTGGTCAGAAGAAAGGGTCATGTGGCCACATTATGGCTTCCTTTGATGGCCACTCCAAGTGTGCACGCTGTCGTGAGAAGGGAGTAGGCAAGGACCCTTGTGTGGAGAAGAAGTCCTGTTCTGTTCGTGATGTCTTCTCCGAAGAGCAAAAAAAGCAGCTAGCCACACCATCTTACAGGGTATGAAAAGATCTCCAGAATAAGAAGAAAACAGGCTCTCCCTCCCTTGTTGACCCATCAGACATTACAGTTTTTAGGACAGGTTGAGAGCAGGGATAGTGATCGAGGCAAAACTCCCAGTAAGAAATCCAAGAAGTCCTCTCACAAATCCCCCAAGAAGTCTAGGAAGTCTACAGAATTCCAGGCAAAACTCAAGACCATAGATGAGAAGTGGTCGGAACTGTTTGCTAGACTGGAAGCAATGTTCCTGGCAACAAGTTTTACTGCGCCGGTGGAGCCTGTCCAGAGAGGTGATATGGTGGTGACTGACAGGCTGTTCATCCCACAAGAGCAGCAGTCTACCGGTGCTACCGGGCAGAAGCAGTTGACCGGTCAGATGATGAATGCAGCCACCCAGCCTGTTGAGGCCCCCGGTGCAACCTCCATTGCCACTGCCACCCAGCCTGTTGAGGCTCCTGGTGCGGATACAGAGATGCTTCACACCAACCAGGATGCTTCCCTGTTTGTTGCGGTTGACAGACCCGGGGTACAGCCCCCAGGTCCTGCCAACAAGATGTCTGCCGGTGGTAGATCAGAGGTTCAGCCCCAAGATCCCACCGGTCAACCTACTACCACTGAGAGATGTGCTTCTCTTCTCACCAGTTCCGCAGTCCCTGTTGAAGATCCAGGAGCTTTAGAAGAAAACGTCAGTGACCGGCTTCTAGCATTGCTGATCCAAAGTGCAGGATAACATGACTAGCCAGTTGAAGATAATCCAGAGTGTCACTTCTAAAGGAAAATCTTCCAGCAAACTTCACCAGGCTACGGACGAACTGGACTACCTGGTGACTTTCAACAGGTCCATTACTCATGCTATGGCCAGGACCATGCAAGATTTGTCCGACGGTGTCTTTATTAATGTGGCCAATCTGACCTTAGCTCGAAGGGACAGCTATCTGGACTTTATTAAGACTGGCATAAAACAGGATACACTCATGTCACTCAGGACTGCTCCACTACACATGAGTGCCCTTTTCGCAGACCACATCATTTCCAAAGCGGAAGAGGAGATACACCATCATAAAGACAAGCGTACTCCAGGTCCGGCAAGGAAGGCTCCACGTTACCACCCGTACAGCCAACCTAACAAACCACACCAACAGGACACTGACCAGAAATCCACACCTCCTGCTTGAAAACAGAAAGCGTGGTCAGAAAACTTCTAGGCGCAAGGCCTCCTCATACTCTCAGCGACTGGCCAAGGGCTGCAAGAATTATAAATGACAATTATTGTGCATATCTTGTGGCCAGCAGAGAATATCCTGTCAGTGTGTCTGGCAAAGTGAACTGTTGTGTGAGTGGTTTCACAAGAAACTTAGATTTTATTGCGTTAATACATCCTATCCAATGGACAAATGCTATTCCGGTCGGCGCAGACCGGCGCCAAACGTCAGAAAAAGACGTCCTGTGTCTCCACTGGCCGGCCGGTCCCTAGTACCAGTGCACTCGCCAGATGGCGTGTCATACTTCCTTCATGTATACACAGCGTGACGTCATAGCATCTTTTTCGTTTAGCGCATGTACCTCGTGCACAGATAAATTCTGAGTTTATAGTTTTCAGTTTTTTGGTGAGTATATCTACGAATTTGCTTTTTAAAGCTTATTATTTGATTCTTGGTAGTGTATAGCACATTATGTCATCTCCTAGTCAGCGATGTGGAGGGTGTGGCCATATGATGGCAGGTCTTGATCTTCATGTTTTTGGCGCGCGTTGTCGTGACAAGAAAAAGGGTAAGGATCCCTGTGTTGAGAAACCAGGATCTGCTTGCCAGCACTGTAACGCCTTGACCCCTGAACAGCTTACACAACTATCCACCCCCTTCCTATAAACTGAAGAAGCAGAAACAATCTTACAGGGAGACAATGAGGGGAATCCGGTCGTTTATGGGATGGACCCACATTCCGGATATGGATACTACCACTGGCTCTTCAGAAGATAACCCATCTGCTGGACCAAAACTGCAGACATCAGTTTAGTTACCTACTGATGAGTGGCTCTGCCGGAACCTCTCCAAGCTGAACTTAACCCTCACTGATGGATATCCATCTCGCAGTGCAGAAGCCGGTGGACTGCAGAGAGATAAGTTGTTGAAGCCACCTAGATCTCAGGCCAAGTGGTACGGCTGCCACCCTCAACAGAAGAGTGACACTACAGAAACTCTTACGGATTCATCTAAGCTCAACAGTGGTTACCTGAGGATAGCAAGACAGGCTGGAATCGCCACCAGCCCTCCCCAGTCGTGGCCAATCTCTCAAAATACCTTGAGAAAGTGGGAGAAATCTGCCAGGGAGTCGTCAGTTATCTGCAACCAGGGTGCAGGTTTCAATAGATGCTTGATGAAAGTACAACAGGACATGCAGTCCCAGCTTAAAGTCATTAGACTCGAACACAAGGGCAAGTCTTCATCGAAACTGTCTGCAGCCACAGAAGAGTTACAGTTTCTCATGGACTTTAACTCCAGCATTTGCCAGGCTATGGCCAAGTCCATGGAACTTTTGACAGACTCTGTTTTCGTGAATATGGCTAATGTTACTCTCCTTAGAAGGGACTCGTACCTAGCGTACTTAAAGGCAGGAGTCAAGGCCGATACTCTGGCAGCTCTCAGGACTGCCCCACTTCATATCTCCACCTTGTTTCCGGATACGGCTCTGAAACAAGCAGAAGATATCTCCAATGCTGATAAAGGTCGGTCGGGGTCGATTTACAAGAAAGGTCGCTACCACCCCTATGAAAGACAGGACAGCAAGTCGGATAATAGAAGGCAAGACAGACCGGCTTGGAAAAACATATCAAGTGGTCACAACAAGAGGAATAAAGGCAAGCACCAGTACTCCTCGTGACCTGCCAAGGGTCAACAGCCTTATAAATGACAATCAATGTATAACTTTGTTACAGGAAAGGCTGTTGACCGGGAGCACATCAGTACCAAAGACAATAAACACTTTAAATGTAAATTGTCATGTTGCCAATCTTGTTCATACTGCCCCCGGGCACTCACAAAGGAAAGAGTTAAGTCCCGGGTCAGCAGGTTGGTATGTGATTCAAGAGAAATTAAAATATGTCAAAGGTGCTTCTTGTGTCACTCAATTGTCTTGTGCAAAACCTGTAACAAATGTCCCGGGGGCCACGGTGGCAGAGTGGTAACACTCTCGCCTCCCACCTCTGCGGCCAGGGATCGATCCCCGTCATGGCCGTAAGTGGGAAAGCTGGTAGTTGCTTGCCGTTGGTCGGCAGTTTACAGTACACAACCCTAGCGAACTCTATGTACTGGTTTCCTCTGCCCTTCCAACTACCCGTCGTGATATGACCTGTACAGTGTTGAAAGCGACGTTAAACCCCAAATAAACAAAATAAGTAACAAATGTCCCAATTGTTGTCACAAATCTACCTGTAGGGGCAAGACTTCAACACTTTTGGGAAACTTGGCTGGATCTGGGTGCCGGTCCGAAAGTAGTTCAAATCTTGAGAGAGGGCTACACCCTCCCCTTTCGGATCCGGCCAAAACTCACAAGGTCTCCTACAGTCATAAGCTGTTATGTCAATCCCCACAGGAACAGCTACCTGTTGGAGGCATTACATCAGCTTATAGACAAAAATGCAGTAGATTTAGTAAGAAACAAAACCTCTCTGAGCTTTTTCAACCGGCTATTTTTAGTTCCCAAGCCAAACAAAAAATGGAGACCTATACTAGATCTGAGCAATCTGAATTTTTTCCTCAAGGCGGAGAAATTCAAGATGGAAACACCGGAAACCATCAGGACATCCCTCCAACAAGGGGAGTGGGTCGTCTCGCTAGACTTCAAGGATGCCTACTTCCATATACCGATACAGGAACAATCCAGGAAATATCTAAGATTTCACCTCCAGGGTCAGACATACCAATTCAAGGCACTTCCTTTCGGTCTGTCCACAGCACCCTTGGAGTTCACTGTGGTAGCAAAGGAGGTAAAACTGATGGCTATACACAAGGGTATCCACCAGTACTTAGACGACTGGTTGGTGAGAGCCAGATCCTACCAGGCTTGTCTCCAGCATACTCAGGAACTAGTGAAGTTATGCAAAGAACTAGGTTGGCTAGTAAACTTAGAAAAATCAGAACTGGAACCCAAGCAGGTTTTCGATTTTGTAGGTTACCACTTCGATTTCAGAGCTGGTCGGGTCCGACCCACACCAGATCGTTGGCAGAACCTTCAGGACAAAGTATCAGAAATATTGTCACTACCGGCCTGTCCGGTCCGGCAGCTCATGTCCCTTATAGACCTACTGACAGCAACAGAAAAGCAAGTTCACCTAGGCCAGTTACACATGAGACCCATACAGTGGCATCTCAAAAACAACTGGAGGGTACCAGAGTCACTAGAAAAGGTGATTCAAATTCCCAGATCACTGCACCCTCATCTAGAGTGGTGGCTGTTGGAGGAAAACGTCCTCACAGGCCAACCATTACACCCAATAAAACATGCTCTGCAAATCTTTACAGACGCATCAAAAGAAGGGTGGGGTGCTCACTTAAACGAACGCACTGCAAGAGGGTCCTGGTCACTACCAGAAAGCAAGCTGCATATAAACTATCTGGACTTAAAAGCAGTCTTCTTAGCTCTAAAAGAGTTTCAAGACCTCTGTGGTCACAGGATGGTACTTGTAGCAACCGACAACACTACAGTATGGCAGACAAGCTATCACGGCTAGGCCAGACCATTCAAACAGAATGGTCCCTCCTTCAAGAGATTTTCCAAGCTATATGCAGCAGGTGGCACCGACCTCAGATAGATCTATTTGCCCCGAGGTTCAACAACAAGTTGCCCCAGTTTGTGTCACCAGTACCGGACTCCTTGGCAGTAGCAGTGGATGCACTCAGTGTGCCATGGGAAGATCTGGATGCATACGTCTTCCCACCAGCGGCCATCTTGGGCAAAGTGGTGGAGAAGTTAAGGACTCCCCTTGCAAGAGAATTATTCTGATTGCTCCGGGGTGGCCAAACATGCCTTGGTTTTGGGATCTAGTGACCATGTCCAGTCAGATCCCCTGAGCCTGCCCTGAACCTGCCCAACCTGTTGACACAATCTTTCAATCAGATCCCTCACAGAAATCTGACGAATCTAAATCTCCATGCATGGCTCCTAGAGCCACAGCAATCAAGGAGCAGGGCTTCTCTGAAGCAGTGGCAACAAGGATTGAGGCTCTTCAAAGAGGATCAACCAGATCAGTATATGAGGCAAAGTGGGCCATTTTTACAAAGTCAGAGCTTTGCGTTACTACTTGGACAGGACCTCAGACCTCAGGCAGAATAAGGAGTTGATCTTTGTCTCCTTCAAGAAAGGTTTCGACAAGGATATCTCACCTGCCACTATCTCCTCATGGATCAAGCAGACTATGATCCTATGTTATGAGCTCTCAGACCAGGAGGCCCACACCTTGCATCAGGTCAAAGCCCATGATGTCAGGGCCTTTGCTGCTTCCAAGGCGTTCCAGTCTGGAATTTCCTTGGAACAGATCTTGTCAGCCAGCCACTGGAAGTCACATAATACCTTCACACAATTTTATCTGAAGGATGTGGCTTGGGCTGACTCCGAGCTCTACCACCGGGGACCTGTAGTGGCTGCTCAGCAGATCCACAAGTAACCCAGGGAGAGAGGAGATTTTGTAAATATGTGAATAATGTATATACATGTATAAGTAAAAAAAAAACAAAAAAAAACAACAACTGTGCTTTGCTTCCTTCGGGAGGTTTATTTCTTCTTATTATGGGACTGAACTCACTTCAGAGCAGGTCTGTTAGAAAAGGGGGGGGGTAAACAATAGGTTGACCGGCTTCCGGTAACCTGCTATAGCCTTAAGGGTTTCTGACCAAAAGGTCGACCCAGGCCTGAAAGAAATTTTGTTAGTTTTGTTATGAGTTCAGCTAAGTCCCTAGTAACTTACCCGCCGACCAAGCAGTAGTTATTCAGCATTTGTCCATTGGATAGGATGTATTAACACAATAAAATTGCAAATTTAATAAGTAAATTAAATTTTTATAAGTTAATACCCTATCCAATGGACACGCAAGACCCTCCCACCGACCCCGCTGTCAACTTACTAGGGGTCTAATAGGTTTAAACAACAAAAAAGATGCTATGACGTCACGCTGTCTATACAGGAAGGAAGTACGACACGCCATCTGGCGAGTATACTGGTACTAGGGACCGGCCGGCCAGTGGAGACACAGGACGTCTTTTTCTGACGTTTGGCGGGCCGGTCTGTGCCGACCGGAATAGCATTTGTCCATTGGATAGGGTATTAACTTACAAAAATTTAATTTACTTATTAAATTTGCAATTTTGTACAGACTGGAAAACTGACCGGAAAGGACTGTTCTGTGATGACCGGCAGTACAGAGACAAGAACTTGTTTACCTGTAAAATATTGTGTAAAATATTTTCCTTTTGCAGGCGGGTCGCCGCAAAAGAAAGGCATAAATCCTGAACATCAGTTGCCAATAAAATCTGTGAAAGGTGTTTCTGGTGTAGATCAATTGTCTTTTGTAAACTGTCACAAATGTCCCACCTGTTGCAATAGATCTACCTGTAGGGGCCAGATTTCTTCAGTTTTGGGAAAAATGGGCAGCCCTAGGCGTCAGCCCCAAAGTTGTAACAGTCCTCAAGGAAGGCTACACCCTACCTTCCGGTTCCGGCCAAATTTGACCAGGTCACCTGTGAAAGGCCATAAGCTGTTATGTAGTTCCCCACAGGAACCTCTGCCTGTTGGAGGCATTGCATCAGCGTATGGACAAAACTGCAGTGGAACCGGTAGTAAATCAAACATCCCTGGGTTTTTACAACCGGCTATTTTTAGTCCCCAAACTCGACAAACGGTTGAGACCTATCCTGGATCTAAGCAATCTGAACAAATTTTTAAAGACAGAGTCTTTCAAAATGGAGACCCCAGAGACAATCATAACCTCCCTACAAACAGGAGAGTGGGTGACCTCAATAGATTTCAAGCATGCATACTTCCACATACCTATTCTGAGCCAGTCAAGGAAGTACATGTGTTTTCGTATACAGGGCAACTTATACCAATTCAAAGCACTACCATTTGGCCTCTCCACAGCTCCCATGGAGTTCACTGTAGTGGCCAAAGAGGTCAAGTTTCTGGCACTACAAAGGGGTATAAGGATCAACCAGTACCTAGACGACTGGTTGGTCAGAGCCAGATCCCATCGAATTTGTCTCCAGCAAACACAGAGCTTAGTAGCTCTCTGCCAAGAATTAGGATGGCTAGTGAATGGGGAAAAATCAGAACTGGTGCCCCAACAGGTTTTCAACTTCGTAGGTTACCAGTTCTATCTGAGAGAAGGCAGGGTCAGATCCACACAGGAACGTTGGCAGACCCTCCAGTCAAAGATAAAAACTCTCATCTCCAGTCCAATATGCCCGGTCCGGGAACTAATGCCCCTAATAGGTTTACTCACTGCCACAGAGAAACAAGTACACCTAGGGCGACTTCACATGAGACCAATCCAATGGCATTTGAAAAATCACTGGAAAATACCGGAATTGCTAGAAAAGGTGATGCCCGTTCCTAAGTTCCTCCACCCCCATCTGCAATGGTGGCTGGAGGAAGACAATGTGCTACAAGGTCAACCATTACTTCCACCAAAACATGCTCTGCAAATCTTTACAGACGCATCAAAAGAAGGGTGGGGCGCTCACTTAAACGAGCACACTACAAGAGGAGTTTGGTCTCTTCCGGAAAGCAAATTGCACATAAACTACCTAGAGTTAAAGGCAGTTTTCCTAGCTTTAAAGCAGTTCCAGGACCTCTGCCTCAAGCAGATAGTCCTGATAGCTACAGACAACATCACGGTAGTTGCCTATATAAACAAGGAAGGGAGAATGAAGTCGGGCCCATTATGCGCTCTTCTGTGGAGAATCCTAACCTGGTGTACCAGGAAACAGTTAACTATCAGAGCGAGACACATCCCCGGCTGTCTGAACGTGATAGCAGACAAGCTATCCAGACTAGGTCAGACTATTCAAACAGAATGGTCCCTTCACCCCAAAGTTTTCAGAGCAATTTGCGCTAGATGGCACCAGCCACAAGTGGACCTGTTTGCCACCAGGTTCAACAACAAACTGCCTCTCTTTGTCTCACCGGTTCCAGACCCCCAGGCCTGGTCAGTGGATGCCCTCTGTCTACCCTGGGAGAATTTGGACCCATATGCCTTCCCACCAGCAGCCATCTTGGGTAAATTGGTGGAGAAGTTGCAAGACTACCCGTGCAGCAGGATCATCCTGATTGCACCAGGGTGGCCCAACATGCCTTGGTTCTGGGATCTAGTGGCAATGTCCAGCCAGATCCCTCTGTGTCTGCCCACTTGGCCAGATCTACTCACCTAACCATTCAACCAGACCTTTCACAAGAATCTGGTGAACTTGAATCTGCATGCCTGGCTCTTAGAGCCTCAGCTATCAAGGAGCAGGGATTCTCTGAGGCAGTGGCGAAACAAATTGAGGCTCCTCAAAGAGGGTCAACCAGATCAGTCTATGAGGCAAAGTGGACCATTTTTACAAAGTGGTGCATCTGCAATCAGGTAGACTTCAGGGCACCACCTATAAAATCCATTGCTGACTTCCTCCTTCACTTGTTTCAGGATAGGAAGTTACAGCCAAGTACTATTGATGGTTACAGATCAGCTATTGCTGACAAACTGGGCAATACATCAGTCAATGTCAGCAGGGATGAAAACCTCAGACGTCTCCTGGATAGCTTCCACAGAGACAGACCCAAGGGCAGGAGGGGCATACCCTCTTGGAACCTCTCCCTGGTGTTACACCAGCTGACAAAGGCTCCCTTTGAACCCCTCAGAGAGGACTCCTTGAAACACTTGACCTTCAAGACTGTTTTCCTGCTGGCCCTCGGTTCAGGTAAATGCAGGAATGAGATTCATGCTTGGCTGCATAAAAACATCAGACACCAATCAGACTGGTCCAAGGAGTCTTTATATCCCTCACCCAGCTTTCTTTCTAAGAACCAGCTGGCTAGGGAAGGTCCAGACAGTGCGGCCCCAGTGGTAATTCCAGCTCTGGCCCCCACTCTGGATAAGTCTCTCAAGGATGACAGGTCCCTATGTCCAGTTAGAGCCCTGCGTTATTACCTGGACAGGATCTCTGATCTCAGGCAGAATAAGGAGCTGGTCTTTGTATCCTTCAAGAAAGGTTTTGACAAGGACATCTCCCCTGCCACTATCTCCTCATGGATCAAACAGACTGTGATACTGTGTTATGAGCTCTCTGATCAGCAAGCCCTCACCTTACATCAGGTCAAGGCCCATGATGTCAGGGCTTTTGCTGCATCTAAGGCCTTCCAGTCAGGAGTCTCCTTAGATCAAATCCCATCAGCCTGCCACTGGAAATCCCATAACACCTTCACACAATTTTACTTGAAGGATGTGGCCTGGGCTGACATAGAGCTCTTCCATTTAGGGCCTGTGGTGGCAGCTCAGCAGATACACACACAGGCTCCCAAGTGAGGAGATTTGTATACATGTAAATAATGTACATACTGTATATATATATTTAAGCAGCATTCAAAAAAAAAAAAAAAAAAAAAAAAAAAAAAAAAAAAAAAAAAAAAAAAAACTCTGCTATGCTTCCTTTGGGAGGTTTATTTCCTTTGGGGACTGAACTCATTCCTCTCCTTCCCTTACCTCAGAGCTAGTCTGTAGGAGGAAAATGGGGGGGGGAGAACCCTTGTCGGTGGTTCCCCCCGAACACTCGGGCTTGGTAACCAACTTTGGACTTACAGGGTTGACCTTAGATCAACCCAGGCCCTGAAATTGTTGTTGTTATGAGTTCAGCAATTGTCTATTGGATAGGATGTATTAACGCAATAAAATTGTAAATTTAACAAGTAAATTAAATTTTTATAAGTTAATACCCTATCCAATGGACAGGCAAGGCCCTCCCAACCAGCCCCGCTATTAGCTTACTAGGGGTTATTAGGTTTAGACAACGAAAAAGACGTGATGAAGTCATCCTCTCTAGACAGGAAGCATGCGCGAGGCGACACCTAGCAAATGTACCCTCCTTGACTGGTCCTGCCGGTTGTATAAACAGCATGACTTTTTCTGTCGTTTGGCGGGACCGGTCACGCCGACCGGTATAGCAATTGTCCATTGGATAGGGTATTAACTTATAAAAATTTAATTTACTTATTAAATTTGCAAGTTTCTTTGCAGTTAGGGAAACTTTTCAGTGCAGATAATGGAGTTTCAGTTTCTATAGTGAACTCATACATGTACTGACTTTTATAGCAGCATAAAGCTAAGAGAAAGTTCTATCTCTTAACATGTATGAGTGCTTTAGGAATACTAAATATCGTTTGAAAAGATATCATGCAAATTTGAGCCTTAAGCAAGGCTAGACCTGTACATGTCCACAGTTGTAAATATGTAGTTAATAAGTCATGGGTGGTTAGACTTTTGGATACTGAAGTTATGCATACAATATACGTTTGCTTCTAAGATCTATTTCCTTGTTATTTAACTTATTTTTTGTTTTGTTATTTTCAGGTTGTGCAGAGATTAGCAGGCTATGGCTGGCTCACAGTCACATGATGATGATTGTGTGTTCACAGAACGCGTAGCCACGCCCACCATAGTGATTGACAGGGATGTGGATGACCTGGAAGAGGCCACCTTTGAGGATGTCAATATGGAGGATCCAGAGATGGCGGAGAAACTCAAGAACTTCTCCATTAGGAAGCAAACGTCTTACAGGTGAGCAGAAAAGGCTGACACCCACCATCGACTACACACTATGAGATGTAATGATGGGATAATATCAGTTGGAATTGTTATGATATACAGTAGGACATCGATTATACGAACCCCATGGGAGACATACAATCCGGTTGGATAATCGAAGAGTTCGGATAGATGATGGAACCCGAAATTCACCCTCTATGGGTTACCGAGTGGGCGATAATTGAAGAAATGTCATTTTTATGCAATAAACATAGATGTTGGTGGTCATTGATAAAATAATTTAATATATTTGTGTCATATAATATGAGTGACCCTTCAATTGTTGTTTATTTGTTCCAAATCCACGGATATTATTTTTATTTAAAATATTACACGGACTTGAGCTGGGTGTGTTCGGTTGGTACTTGCATTGTTGACGTTTTAATTTTAGATTGACATTGTCCCACATTTTGTCAATTAAAAAACTCGTGGAGATTATTTGTTGTAAAACCTCAAGCGAACACGCCTTCAGTGATACGTGTGTTTGGAAGGTAATGCATGTCTTTTCTTTTATACACATTGTCAGTCGGTGAACATAGCCCGGGAGATTATAAATTGCGAAACCCAATCAAACACGCTTTCATTGATTACACATTATGAATGAAGTTGTGTAGCAGGGTTGTGTAATTGAACTAATCCCTCCCCTATTGTAGCAATGGTGATAAAGATCAAAGAATTTAGGCATTTCTGTGAATGGTATGCTTTATAAAGCACTAGAATAAATCGTTTCCGAGACTGTGTAAAATCCTGTTATATGTATATGTAGGGAGACACGATTTCGGTTCGGTTAATCTGGAGATTCGGATAATAGAAGGCCAGATATCAAGGTTCTACTGTACCTTGTCTTTCTTATCCACCACAT
Organism: Sabellastarte sp. h YS-2021; assembly: GCA_964017235.1. Taxonomy (NCBI): domain Eukaryota; kingdom Metazoa; phylum Annelida; class Polychaeta; order Sabellida; family Sabellidae; genus Sabellastarte; species Sabellastarte sp. h YS-2021. Next base: position 51,263,904 of record OZ024927.1, on the reverse strand, counting down.
TCTGTATGTAACTTCTATAGGGGCATGCAACGAACTGGATTTTTATGTCAGCTGACTTGTCAGTCAGCTGACATTATGGAATCACTCTTTGGCGTGGACGTTTGCATGGATGTAAAGACTGGTTTTCTGAATCACAAGAAACAAACCAGATTTATAATCAACCTTTCTACAGACATCAACCTTTTTGCAGACATGCAAGCATGTGTGCTTTCATATATGGTAGAAATGACTTTATTAATAAGTAATAAAGAAGTATCCTCAAAAAGGTTGTGCAAAAATGGAAAGCAGACATCTTATAGTTGAACAATGAGCAGTAATGTTAAAAATAAATGGGCTTTAACATGATTAAAAGAACTGAAGAGAACCATCAAAAAAGGCTTACAGAAACTAAGAATACAGACTTCTGACAGGTGAGCTGTAGGGTGTTAACATGCTGAGGGGTTTTTAGTTGAAGAACATCACTCACTAAGGTTGTTCAAGTGAGCAAAACATACTTTGTCTGTGTTAGTAATAAGGCAATATATGGACCTGAACACGCTGATGGCTTTTTTTTCCATTGTACATTCAATGGTTTAACTGTGGAATGTGTACATTCAACAGTCAAAGTCATTGAATGTGTATATGAACTTAAAAAATGGAAATAAGTAATTGACACTGCATAAAATGTAGCATATTTTTATCAGTTTCCTAATATCACATCTGTTTATCAACTTAAAAAATAACCTTTTGCAATAAGTTTATTATCTGTAGGCAGTCACATAGTTATGTCTTATAACAAACAATGTTGTGTTCTAAAAATGTTTTTCTTAATCTGTTTTCTAATTATATTGTCCCAATGAACCTCTCTAACATTATAAGGGTGCTATTGTTGGGCTAATTACAATTAAATCCCCAAATTCCACACATAGTTAGATGAATTAATTTCTGTGATATTGTAGACAAGTATCAAACTTTGAATATGACAAAGCCATTTAAAGTTTGAAATAACTGTTAATATGAAGAAATAGCAGATAACACCCAACTATTTAAGATATAAAGTCTTCATGAGGATTTTAGTAAATGCGCGTATTTACTGGACAAAAAACTCAGAAATTTTCAGGGAATACGTGTATTTACTGACCAAATCGGTAAATACGTGTATTTACTGATTTCGCATATTTACTGTAACATATACAAAGAAGCAGATCCATTTTTTGGCCGAGTGAAAGCAATAGATTTTCTGAAGATAATTAAACATAAAGATACTAGTATTAATCCAAGTAGTGGACTCTTGTTGCATATTTTTGTCTTTTTTTTTGGTGATAATTAAAAACGATGCACCATGAGGGTTGATGCATTTTTGTGATCCTGTGCATATGTACATATCTCTTTTTTGTTTTCAGGTATAGTTTTCAGGTATGCCAATAGCTTAAATAACCTAAAGCTAAGTCTCCTCAAACAACATTGAGCTACACAATGCCCTCCTGTATGTAACTTGCACATTGCACTTGCTGTTGAATGTTTTGACTCTCCTTCAGCAATTTGAGCTGTCACTTCAAAATTCTATTCTGTTTGTTTTTATATGATTAATATTATTAATAACATACTGGTACCTGGTTGTGTCTTTCTTATATTGCTGTTATGGCTACTGTAAAAGTAAATGTATTTGGAAAAGTGAATTAGTTTTTCTGGAGTTTTACAGATGATAGAAATTTTTTTAGATTGTGAGCTGTGTTAAATAGTAGTGAATCTAATATTTATGGTTATTTAATCTTTGTAGGTCATAATGTTTGTATTTTTAAATACTTTGACTTCGTACTTGATTGTTTAACTGCTCAAGACATTTGTTTTTCTAACACTGTCTGGTCCAATGTTGAGTTACAAGTAACATTTTCAAACTATGAGAAATCATATTGAAAACTTTGTTTTGAATCATGAATGAATGTGACCTTTTAACACTTGAAATAATTAGTGCATCAGTTTATTCTTTCTAAACAGATTCTGTATGTATGCAGTGTATTTTGTCTAGCAGCAATGCAATTTGCAAAATGCTTTAAAGTCCATGGAAGTGGTTGAGACTGTGGCATGAAAATAGAATGAATATGTTGTGCCATTATTGTGTGAGTGTGAGTTGAAATATTGTTAAAAAAATTTGAAAATCAGTTTTGTTCAAAGTATCAAAAAGCATATCAAATTTAGATTTCTTTACAAAAGGTTGATATACCTCATTGCATAGCCTTGCTAAAGACTCAAGTTTTGTTTCAGTTAGGGAATATTTTCAGTTCAGATAACAAAATTTCAGCTTATATAATGTACTCATACATGTACTGGCTTTTATATGGTAAGACCGATAAGGTTAAATCTCCTAACAGGTATGAGTGCTTTATGAATACCGAATATCTGTGTGCATGTTTAAAAAAGATATCACACTAATTTGAGCCATAAGCAAGGTTACTCAGTGCCTGATAGGTTGTCAGTGACTGAGGACAGAGGTCAATAAATAGAAAGCAAATATTCAAAAAAAATAAATTGTTGACAAAATGCGATGCTCTTGTATCATAATTCAAATATCAGCCAACGTTCAGGTGCTGTCCTATATAATGTATAGTTCAGACCTTTTTAACTGCACTTCTTCTCATCAGCTTGTAAAGTGAAACCTCATTTGTGAAACAGACACTCAAACTTTAAAATGTCTCATTGACCTGTGGCAATCAATAAATACCTAGTGGGAAACACATGATATATCAGCTGCTGTATATATGATTAGACTCATTGGAACTAGCTTCATGCAACTAAATCACTTCTGCAAAGGCGTAGGTTTAAATTTTGCTTATTTTTAGATTAAGCTTTGTTATTTTAAAACTGTCAACATAACTTGTGTAGCAGGGGTAAATGCTGCAATTAAATCATTTTGTGTTTTACTTTTACAGGGTTACTTTAAATTTCCATTAGTACAAGGGAGGCAGTCATATTGATTGAATTGCCACAAGGAAATTATAAATGACACTTGATGACATTTTTAAGTGAAGGTATTGGTTTATTTGCATTAAAGAGGTTGTTTGGATTTGTTGTGTAACTTTATATAGCTATTTTTGGCGGGATTAAAGGAGCGAAAACCGTGACATTCAAATTACAGTTAAACTCCTTTAAGTTGATATATGTTCAATGGAAGACTCTGTTGGGTAGAAATATGTATAAATAATATAACAAAGGCATTTCCTGCAATGAAGAATTCCTAAAATGAAATAGAAGTATTTTTAGATCCTCAGAGAATTGTGACCTAAGATTCTACCGTACTCAGGGTCTGTATATAGAGTCCCTCCAGATGAATTAAAGTAATTCTTGTTCCATGCATTAAATACATTTACTGGTACTGTTATATGGCTCACTTGAGTAGGCAATAAGTGAAAGATTTATATCATGCATAATGAGTAAATGATTGAGCTAGCATAATTCCAAACACTCGTTTTGACAGTTGAGAGGATTTATTGCATTACTGCTGCTGCAGTGGGATAATGGTCTTAACCCTGTGAGATTAAGTCGTTCATCAAATTAATATTAACAGGTGGAAATATTTAATAAAAGAGATGCTGTGGATAAGACTCAGAAGGTAGCCACTAAAGTAAATTAAAATTTTGTCAGTAAAGCTAAAAGCTTTATAATTGTCAATAATAATCGTAAAAAAATTGTTCATGTGCAAATAAGTTCAGACTGTTTGGAGTATTTAGCCTTTGTAGTGGGAAATGTTTGAGAACCATGAGGCTTGTGTGTCTATCACTTGAGTTTTCGTCATTACGTAGGAGAAACTGGGTGAAGGATTGATTAGGACAATGAAGTACCTGACATTGATTTGGATGAGCAGACTTCTAGCAAATCAATGGAGGAAGTACAAGTGAAAGTTACATACACACTCACTGATAACACCTAGCTTCTGCTGTAATTTTTTTTTCAAAATTTGCTGTTGATTTTGTGGCAGGCTGTTCAGATAGTGTAGAAAATAAGAGAATGGTATTATTAAAGAAGTTTAAATGTGATAAATAGCATGTTACATTAATGTTTAATCATATGGGTATGTAATACATGTAGTGACAGTACTATGGTTAATTTGGGAAGTGTAATGGAGAACACGCCCACTTATCTTCATCATCAGTTAGTTAAGTTATTTAACTACCACATTGAAGTTCAAGTATCTTTGGATAACAACATTTTCCAGTCATAGAAATACCTGACGGAAGAATAAAAAGTACTCAACAAATAGTATATTTAGGAAATAGCTCCAACCATGATAAAAAAGTTCCACAGGTGAGTAATCTATTTCCTGTACAGGACTTATGTTCAAACAGAAGCAATTTTTTGAAACCAATTTTTAGTCACAACATTGGAAAGTTCTGTGTTCTCTTGATTTAAGTAGAAGGTAGCCACAACTTGATCTTTTAACTCCTATAGATGTTAGAACTTATACTTATTCAGAATTTGCAATAATTAAAACCTGGATTATGGATATTGTAGAAACGCAATCTCAACCTTAAAGACAGACAATAGTAAAAGAACTGGAGTATCATACACAGAAAGCAAATACTGGTCTTGTAATTTTGAGAATTTCCTCCATTATTTGTTTTCAGAGGCAAATTGCTTCAAACTTCTATCCTATAATGTTTGACTTCAGCAATTGTAAAAAAAGCTTCAGTTTTATGGTAATATTAATACTGTAAGTTTGGTTTCTTTTCCCTGACATCAAACAATGCACACTTGTCAAGTTGTATTTCCATTGTAAGCTGATCAAATTGGTAAATGTATGTTAAAGGTTTGCTAGTGTCAAATGGTGGATTGTTTCTTGCAGTTGAGAATTTTTTTCCTCCTAAAAGATGGTTGTGATAGCAATTAAATTCAATTTGGCTTTGTTTTATATGCAGGAAAAATTGTTAGATAAGTATAGTTTTAAAGATAACTTTCACTACTAGTTGACTATATCCACTTGTACTACTGTACATATACAAGGACATCATGGAATCTAGTTGGACACCTGTTTACCACAACTGAGCAGCATCTTTTAGTATTTCACCCTTTAAGCAGTGTGAGTCTGCTGGCTCTGCTGGTTCCTGCATTTTCTATTGCTTATAGAAAAGCTCAGCAACCACTGGGTGGATTCTCTTCAAACTTAGCACATGTATGCAATAGCCCTGGGAAAAATTTCTGAATATGGTTGCATGACATTTCAACCAATCAGGGAAGTCACATGACCAAAAAACATGTTTTTCAAAGGGGTGTGCTTGTCTGGATGGTAACTTAAAAAGCGCTTCACCTATTCACATAAAATTTGGCAAGTAGGTTTGTTATATAGATGTCTGGAAATTATTAACTTTAGGAAGTGATCCAATACAAAATGGCTGACTTATAAACGATTAACTAAACGCCATGATTTTTCTTAACACTGAAAATGAAAAACCTTTAATTATCTCAGAAACAGTGCGAGATAGAGCAATTTCAAGGAAATTTTTAAATATACTGGTAACTTTTCCCAAAAATTGTTTTCCCGCCATTTTGGTGGCCATCTTGAATTTCTGCGTAAAACGCAAAAATGCATTTATCTTGGAAACGGTGAGAGATAGAGCGATTTCGACAAAATTTTTGACCCCCCGGGTATCTGCAACTTTTTTTACCCCCAGGTTATCTGAAGAGTCTACTGGCGATTTTCCCAAAAATCAGTTTCCCGCCATTTTTCACAGTCATCTTGAATTTCTGCATAAAACACAAAAATGCATTTATCTCAGAAACAGTGTGAGATAGAGCGATTTCAATGAAAATTTTTAACCCCTAGGGTATCTGGAGAGTCAACTGGCAGTTTTTCTCAAAAATTGTTTCCCCACCATTTTTGGTGGCCATCTTGAATTTCTGTGTAAAATGCAAAAACTCATTTTTCTTTAACTTTTGGAAGTGATCCGATAGAAAATGGCTAACTTATTAACGATTAACTAAATGCCACGATTTTTTCAACAATGAAAATGAAAATTCTTAGAGTGATGGTCATAGAAAATGGTCACCGATAGAAAATGGCTAACTCATTAACGATTAACTAAATGCCACGATTTTTTTCAACAATGAAAGTGAAAATTCTTAGAGTGATGGTCATCTTGAATTTCTGCATAAAACATAATGCATTTATCTCTGTAACGGTGCGAGATAGAGCAATTTTTATGAAATTTTTACCTCTAGGGTATCGGCAGACTTATCTGGCGATTACCCGCAAAAATTGTTTTCCCCGCCATTTTTGGTGGCTATCTCGAATTTCTGCCTAAAACACAAAAACCATTTGTCTTGGAAATGGTGCAAGGTAGATTGATTTCGACAAAATATTTTACCCTAATGGTGGGTGCAGTCATCTGGCAACTTTTTTCCAAAAATCATTTTCCCGCCATTTTTGGTGGTCATCTTGAATATCTGCGTAAAACGCATTTATCTCTGAAACAGTGGAAGATACAGCAATTTTAACGAAATTTTTGACCCCCAGGGTATCTGCAGTGTCATCTGCTAATCCTTCACAAATCATTTTCCCACCATTATTGGCAGCCATCTTGAATTTGTGCATAACACGCATTTATCTCGGAAATGGTGTGAGATAGAGCAATTTTGGTGAATTTTTTACCCACAGGGTATCTGCAGATTCATCCGGCGAACTTTCCCAAAAATAATTTTCCTGCCTTTTTTGGTGGCCATCTTGAATTTCTGTGCAAAATATAAAAACACATTTATCTCAGAAACTGTGTACCTCTCGCTATTTCACACCGTTATTCCTTTTCAACTGGACTAATTGATTCCTATAATACATTGAAGGGAGTGATTCTGTTCCAGTGGCATATTCTAGATGGTATATTTCATCAAATGTAATCAAATCAGATAATTGTGTAGCATGTTCTGTGACTGTCTTTATTGTGAGACCTTATGGCCCTTATATAAAGTAAAACTCGGTGTTAAAAAATCCCATCTCCAATAAACCATGGAAAGTGTAGCCCAGTTGAACTGGATCAAGCAATAAAAAAATATTTTAACTGGGAATTATGCTTCATGTAGATTTGCTCCAAGTCTTTGTATTTGTATCCATCAGTAACTTGAACAGTTAAATTTAATTGGAAACTTACAGGAGTTCATTATACCACAAGCATTCTAGAGGGGGGAGTCTCTGTAAAAACAACTTTTGTCGGGGCTGACTGTTTTTCCAAAAGTCATACAGTACCCATATATTACACAAAAGAAAAAAGGACTTGGTGAAAGTCTATGCTTCATGTTGCTCCGGTTTGATTAAATCCTGTGACACATTCATTTTTGTTTAATTCAGAAGTTTTATGAACGCTGCTACAGGTAATTGATTGCATATTAACACTGAATCATAGTTTGTGAAGCTGATTATTTCTCTTCCGAATCTGAGCAGCCTGAAGCCTTTGTGATTGTTGTACTTTCCATTGCATTGTGATGAATATCAATACATCTACCTGTATTCCCTGTGTGACTTCACACCATCTGCGGTTGTCAGACATTATGTCAGACTTATGTTAGGGAGGGTACTTGGTTTGTGTTAAATTGTGGATTTGGTATGCAGCTAATTGCCAGATATGGATTAAGAGCATAGGTAAACGTACTCGTTTAAGATCATTTCATAAAATAAGTGTACATATTTTATACTTAATTAAAAACCAACGACTGTCACTTATTTTAAATGCCGATAGTGACACTTAAAGTGAAGTGAAGTAAATCTGGCATGTTTAACACAGAGCAGTTGATAAATAGAATAGTGGAGGGGATATTACTGTAATTAAAATTAATGTGTATACCAGACTCCAATCACTCCATTGGTTATCAGAACAGCAACTTGGGAATATTGGGGCAATTATATGTAATGGTATGATTATGGACTTAGTTACATGTCTGATATATATTGTTGCCTTTATCAGGAGTCACTGTACTGTAGTTTTGTTTGGTGTATGAATTTAAATAAAAGAGTATTTTGATGAAAAATAACAACCAAAGTTGGAACTCTGTAGCGTTATGGCTGGAAAGCGTTGATTTTTACCTTATTTGTTAGATAAGTCATGTTTTATGTGTATGGATTATGGTGATATCAGTGTTTAATCAGACTGTGCTATGGATAAAGCTTTCTGTCTGTCAGGAAATGGTTCATTAGATTACTGAACACTAATTTCTCTCAATGTATGTATAGATGTACCTTTGTTATATTATCTAACTTGTGGAATTAAAACTCGAAAAAGAATACAACTTCAGTTAATAATTTGAGTGCTCAGTGACAACCTCTACTAGCTATAGAAATTCATATTCCCAGTTGACATCCATATGAAAGCATTAAAAAGAGAAGGGTATCGAAGTGGATTCAGGCACTGACATCCAGAAATTTTCACAAGAGTGTATAGTCTTTATAGACTTTCTTCAAGTCCTTTTGTGTAAGGTATTATATGAAGACTGAACAACTTTTTTACCAGTTTGTATTTCATCAGACAGTAGGATCATCACCCATTAGGTATATTCATAATGATTCCATGTATGGATTTGGTGGAATAAGAACTACAAAGACTTGGAGCAAGTCTATCTAAAAAGGTCGCAGTTAGTTTATTTTCCAGAATTTGGTGCTGATAAAAGTTTGTATTTTATCAGACAGTAGGATCCCCACCCATCAGGTGGATTCATAATGATTCCAGGTATGTCAGATTTGGTGAAATAAGAAATACAAAGACTTTGAGTAAGTCTATGTCTTTTAAGGAATTCATATTTACTTAGATAGTAGTCAATAGAAATGTAGAGTCAGTGTAATGAACAGTGTTAAAAAGTGAAACTGTTTCATTTTCTTTGTGATCAAACTTCACAAAGTTTATAAATGTCCTAAGCATGATATGTTATTGCGCTACAATACCTTACCATGTGGAACCGAATGCTGATCTTGGGAGGCCGCAGGCCCTGGCCAACGTCCAAGAAAAATAGACGTTTAGTGTTGACCGTAGCCTCAGGTTGTACTCTTGTGGAACTCTTCTCAATTCGTCCTCCTTTTCTTGTTGGCTGCATGATTTGGAAGCGTTTGCTTTTTGCATTCATATTTTATACTGTTTCCCAGTTTTTACGTATTGTTAGATGTTAACACTTGGCTATTTTGCTTAATTAATGTTATAGAATATTCTGTGAAAGTTCCATTTCGACAGGATAAGTATTTCTTTACTTTTTTTGTGTTTTGTGAGTTTTCTCGGTTCAGGCTTGCTCGTTTACACATTTTTATTGCTGAAAAAAATGTCCTCCCACCAAAGATCGAGCAAAGATAAACCTAGATCTTTGAAGTGTCGCCATTCCTGTCTCCCATTTGATAATCACAATTTTTGTCCTTCCTGTAGAGAAGCCAATAAAGGGGATGACCCCTGTGTTACCCTTGAATCTCTATGTGAAATTTACTCTGGGTTCCCGGAAGAACAAATGCTAAAAATTAAAAACAGGAAGCGTTATGTGAGGAAACAGAAAGCAGACACTTCAAAAGACGATGAACTAGATTTGCTAGGGGACGAGGGCGTGGAGTCCTTTACTGGATCTCAGGCAGACCTTGAGGGTGTTGCTGACAATTTATTTACTTATCCACCACATCCTCAGCCCCTATGTTTTGAATCATTGTCTCTTAAAACTCCAGCTAAATCGGTCGCACCTACCCCAGGTACAGCTTTACAACAGAAAATCGAGTCCAAACTCAAGAAATCCCTGGGTTCTCAGTTTAATATCCAATTGCAACAGCAAATGGGGTTTTTCCAGGCTTCTATGCTTGAGGCCATGAAGTCTCTCCGACATGAATTTCAGTCTTTCAAAAAGACATCTGAAGAAGTGGAGGTGGATCAGGCCTCCACTTGAGCCTCTAAGCCTGGTACCAGTAAACAAACAGAGAATCTGGACCAAACTCCTCCTCCGAGACCTCAGCCATCCTGACATATGGATGCAGCTATGGAGGTGGACTTGTATGGTCCACCCCTTTCACCTTGTCTTGGAGGTGATCAGTCCATGCATGACTCTAACCCGAGACATGTCTCGGATCAACATTCAGGTCAGTCCTATGTCACGAACCCTCTCAAGTGGTCTCGGCTAGACCCCCAAAAAACATGCAGATAAAAGAAAGCACAAGGTTAGGTCCAGATACTTGTCTCAGTCATCATCTTCAGAGGAAGATCAGTCCTCTGTACACATGCAAAGGTTTTCCAAGCCCTCTAGGGCCCCTTCTGATCAAGACCAACCTCAACACGATCCAGACCCACTTTTTTATAGGGAAGTAGCTCTCAATATGCTGAGGAAGTGCCGAGACCTTTAAGCGTATTCTTGATCTCCCTGACCCCAGGGAAACCATGTCCAGGTCTTCCACTTCTGTTCTGGGCCTGGATGACAAAAAGGGACAACAGGAGCTTAGGCCAAGAGGCCCTTCTTCTATATTCCCCCTTAGCTCTCACATCAAAGATGCCTTTGATAAGTTTGAGCATGATTTTCTGGCCTCTAATTTACCTGAGGGTAAATATATTAAACCCCCTCCCTCCACTGCAAAGTGGTACAAGGTTGGACAGCTTTGTTATGAGGACAAAATCCAGCAGTTGAATACAGACTTTTCGAAGATCTGTATCTCTCCTAAACCCTCTGGGGCCCCTATGGGCAAGGTTCCCCTACCAGTTCTTAAGGAACTAGAACATCAAGCTAGGTAGAACCTCTCCACTATCAATTTCATGGCTGCATTTGCTAAGACTTCTTCTTCCTGTAACTCCACTTTAGAGAAGTGTCAACGCAGTCTGAAGTCTTCCTTCAAAAAGGTTAAATCTCAGATCCAGAAAGGTGCCAATCCTGAAAAAGCAGCCAGGCGTGGTTATGAACAGGCCTGTGAATATTTGGAAATTTGGAATAAGACTATTCTTATCCAACAGAGAGCACTTGCCTGCCTAAGCAAATCTCTAGCCCATATACTCCAGAGGGAGCTATACCCCATGGGTAACACTGGCCTGCTAAGGCGCGAGGCCGAGATGACCCTACTTCAAACATATTTAGGGGATATGAGATGCCAAGACCTCAGCAATTCGCCCTTTTGGCCTTCCTTGTTGTTCAAGTCTCAGTTAGTCAAGGAGGGAGAAGACTTCCTCCTCAAAAAAGCCACCTCTAAAAATTCTCAGGATTTCGGACCCTGTCAAAATAAGCCCTTTTGTGATCCCCACAGTAAGAAAAGAGCCTCCTACAGGAAACTCCCCTATGGGGGCAACTCCTCACAAAGCAGTAACCAATCAGTTTCCTCGGATAGGGGGAAACCGAATTTCAGAGGCTCCAGGGGTCGTTTTCGACCCCACTCTGGGGCATGAGGGTGTGGAAACCCCTCCCCCCAATGACTCCTTAAAAGCCTCCCTCAGTCCACCAGTAGGAGGTTGCCTCTGTTCTTTCAGAAGAGACTGGCAAACAAACAAATGTTCAAACAACATGTTAAACATTATCACCAATGGCTACGTTCTTCCATTCATTTCAAAACCAAATCTTGCCAGAGTTCCTCTGATTCAGTCAGGATACAAGGCCCTTCAAAAAGACCAAGCTCTGGCCACTTGTATCCAGTCTCTTAGGTCAAAGAACGCAATAGAAAGGGTGGAAAATGTAAAATCTCTTCGGTTTTACAGTCGCCTGTTTCTAGTCCCCAAGCCTCACCAAAGGTGGAGGCCAGTTATAGACCTAAGCAGGCTCAACATCTTTCTACTTGTAGAAAGGCTCAAAATGGAAACACCAGAGTACATCAGGACCTCCCTGATTCCAGGTTAATGGGTATCGTCGATAGACCTATCGGACGCCTACCTTCACATCCCCATCCACCCAGATTCAAGGAAATACCTAAGGTTCCAGTTCACCTCTCTTCCATTCGGCCTGGCCACAGCCCCTCAGGTCTTACATGGCTTTATCAGGCTAATTGCCCTCACGAGGGGACTCAGACTTCACCAATACCTGGACGACTGGCTGATCAGGTCCCAGTCTCGGGAAGAAGCCCAAGTGAACACTCGGGCCGTGGTAGACCTAACCCAGTCCTTGGGGTGGATAATAAATCAGGAGAAATGAGAACTAAAACCATCTCAGGTGTTTTCGTATGTGGGCTATGAATACCATCTAGATTCAGCCCTTGTAAACCCACTCAAGAGAGATGGCTCAAACTTCAGGATTTGATCCTACGTCTCAAATCAAAACATATTTTGACTGCAAGATGTTTGATGTCGGTAATTGGGTTGCTTGCCTCAATGGAGAAAATGGTCCTGGAGGGACGCCTTCACATGAGGCCCTTTCAGTTTCATCTCAAGGAGCACTGGAGATATCCTTAGTCGCTGGACAGCCTCCTTCCTTGGACAGAAACTATTTCAGCACACCTAGAGTGGTGGCAGAATCCCACAAACGTGATGAAAGGTGCAGACCTTCATCCCAAAGACACAGTATCCAACTCTTTACAGACCTCAAATGAAGGTTGGGGCGCTCACTTAGAGCAAACCTCTATAAAGGATCTGTGGTCAGACAGGGAAAAAAGGCTACACATAAATGTTCTAGAGTTGAAGGCAGTTTCTCTGGCCCTTCAAAGTTTCAAGGACCAGTGTCAAAACCAAACAGTGTTGGTTGCAACAGACAACTCAACAGTGGTGGCCTACATAAACAAACAAGGAGGAACTCACTCAGCAGAAATGTGCGCTCTCCTGTGGAAGATCATGACCTGGTGCCATCATTACCAGATAACCTTGAAAGCCAGACACATTCCAGGGTGACTGAATCTGATGGCCGACCTTCTGTCCAGGTCAAACCAATTCCAGTCAACAGGTGTTCAAACAGTTGAATGCAATTGCCTGATCATTGCAATAGCCCCAGGCTGGCTAGGGATACCCTGGTTTTGGGACCTAGTGCAGCTTTCAACAGAGATCCCACTTCAGCTACCAGTGTCAACAACTCTTCTCAAACAGTCCCACAATTATGTGTTTCACAGCAGTCCAATACATCTCAACCTCCAGCGCAATAAAATTGAAAAGTTTGATTACTTAAATATAGCTTTTATAAGCTACAAGCTTACCATGTGGAACTGAAGAGAGTCCCACCCTGCCTCCCCGCTGTATTCCAGCTGAGGGGTATGGTTCAAAATTACAATGAGAAAAGGAGGACGAATTGAGAAGAGTTCCACGAGAGTATAACCTAAGGCTATGGCCAACACAAAACATCTTTTTAAGCATCCCACAAGGGACGCTTGTTTGTGTATGGGAGACCTTCAGGCTCCGCCGGCTCCGCATTTTGTTTTCCTTATAACTCTGTAACCATTAGGCGGATTCTTTTCAGATTTGGCAGGTTTAGGCAGTAGCCTTGGGGAATTTTTTTGAATATGCTGCAGTGACATTTCAAGCAATCAGAGAGGTCACATGACCAAAAATGTCTTTTTTCGATGGGGAAGCTTGTCCTGATGATAACTTTTTATTTTATCAATTCACCTGAAACTTGGCAAATACATTCATTCTATTAAAATCTGGAAATCATTAGATTTTGGCATTGATTGGTTAAGAAATGGCCGAGTAATTAATGATTAATTAATCATTATGAATTTTCCAAATAAGGAAAACACAAAAATGCTTATATCTCGAAAACCGTGCTAGATAGAGCGATTTCGACGAAATTTTTGACCCGCAGGGTACCTCTGCGTAGTAGTTATCTCAATTTTGAAAAAATTTTTGTCTCGCCAAAAATGGCGGCCATTTTGAATTTTCGAATTTTTTGCAAAAATTGCAAAACATAAAAATGCTTATATCTCGAAAACCGTGCTAGATAGAGCGATTTCGACAAAATTTTTGACCCACAGGGTATCTCTGCAGAGTAGCCATGCCTATTTTCAAAAAAATTTTGTCTCGCCAAAAATGGTGGCCATTTAGAATTTTAGAATTTTTCGCAAAAATTGCAAAACATAAAAATGCTTATATCTCGAAAACCGTGCTAGATAGAGTGATTTCGACAAAATTTTTGACCCACAGGGTATCTCTGCAGAGTAGCCATACCTATTTTCAAAAAAATTTTGTCTCGCCAAAAATGGTGGCCATTTTGAATTTTAGAATTTTTCGCAAAAATTGCAAAACATAAAAATGCTTATATCTCGAAAACCGTGCTAGATAGAGCGATTTCGATGAAATTTTTGACCCACAGGGTATCTCTGCAGAGTAGCAATACCAATTTTCAAAAAAATTTTATCTTGCCAAAAATGGCGGCCATTTTGAAGTTTCGAATTTTTGTGCAAAAATTGCAAAACACAAAAATGCTAATATCTCGAAAACCGTGCTACATAGAGCGATTTCGACGAAATTTTTGATCTTCAGGGTATCTCTGCAGAGCAGCTATCCCAAAGAGCTTTCACTCGGTGAAGATTCAGACCCATAGCTAATTATTCACCTACTCAAAATGAGTAAATGCTAATTATCTCTAAAACTATTGCAGATACCCAATTTTTATCAAATAACTCATTCATCTACTTTTGGGAGAGCTTTCACATGGTGAAGTTTCAGACCCATAGCTAATTGCTCACCTCCTCAAAATGAGTAAATGCAAATTATCACTTAAAAGTATTGCAGATAGCCAATTTTTCTCAAATAACTCATTCATCTACTTTTGGAAGAGCTTTCACTTGGTGAAGTTTCACACCCATAGCTAATTACTCACCTACTCAAAATGAGTAAATGCTAATTATCTCTAAAACTATTGCGGATACCCAATTTTTATCAAATAACTCATTCATGTACTTTTGGGAGAGCTTTCACATGGTGAAGTTTCAGACCCGTAGATAATTACTCACCTACTCAAAATGAGTAAATGCGAATTATCTCTTAAAAGTATTGCGGATACCCAAGTTTTATCAAATACTCATTCATCTACTTGTGGGAGAGCTTTCACATGGTGAAGTTTCAGACTCATAGCTAATTATTCACCTACTCAAAATGAGTAAATGCGAATTATCTCTAAAAGTATTGCAGATAGCCAATTTTTCTCAAATAACTCATTCACCTACTTTTGGAAGAGCTTTCACACACGAAAATGAAAAATTGTGAATATCTCGGAAAAGTTATTTCTTCTCCTTTAATGCTCGGCGGGAGATACACACCGCGGCAGTGGTCTTGACAAAAATTTTTGTCTCCCCATAAATGGTGGCCATTTTGAATTTTCAAAGTTTTTGCAAAACACAAAAATGCTTATATCTCGAAAACCGTGCTATATGGAGCGAACTCAACAAAATTTTTGACCTGCTGGGTATCTCTGCAGAGTAGCCATGCCAATTTTCAAAATATTTTTGTCTCGCCAAATATAGCAGACATTTTGAATATTTGCAAAACACAAAAATGCTTATATCTTGAAAACCGTGCTAGATAGAGCAGACTGCGCTGACTTTGGTTGCCACAACAGTATAAGGCTAGAAACGAAGCATTTTCTTAATACTTTAGCACTCACCTTTATATCCTTTTCGGGACGCTTTGTTTTTGCTATGCAAAAACATTATCTTTTTTTTTTGCGAGCGATCCTCTAGTTTTTTTTGCGGCCTCCCAAGATCAGCATTCAGTTCCACATGGTAATCTTGTAGCTTATAAAAGCTACATTTAAGTAAATTCACTAACCAAAATTTTCAAGTTTTGGTGAATGCTGAAAGGCATAGCAATGATACTTAACATAAGCCATGGATTAATCAATAGTTTTGTCATTGACATGTTAACTCCATCTTATCAAGGACATTTAAACTGGATTTATTCTATGTAGAATGGACTAATAACTAATTCAGCTGTTGGGAATTGAAATTCTTTACATCTCTGTTGTTATGCTTCGGAGAAGGGATACTGTTTAGCTGAAGCAAGATATCATTTTGTGAATATATTTTATACTCAATCTATTACTACAAGGGATACACCAGTCAGTGAATGAGGAATTGTCATGACTAAGGTGCTTAGCTAATTGCAGTGGCAAATGGACAGGAACAATGGCATCAGACAGAGGCGGCTGTGTCTCTACACAGGTTGAGTATAATAAACCAGTGCTAGTGTTAAGGCCCCAAAATAAAGAGTCTCCAGAACTATATCAGTGTTATATTAGTGGAATATCAGAGATAAAAAGACTCGGACTCCCTGTATTTCAAGTATTTGGAATATTTGAACTGAAACTTACTGTCAGTGTAAGCAATGGGTGTTCTCTTTTAACTTCAAGTTAAGTTGCTTGTAGTTTATTAACTGGAAGCCTAATTGTCACGATACAGAGCTGTTTCATTACATTAAACAATGGATCCCTTGAGATACATCAGAGGCTGACTGCTCAAACCTGGATGGGTTCAGTACCAAGCTCCTTTCAAAGGTAAATTTATACAGAATTTTGAATTACTAGATTATTAGTTTGAAAGCTAATATACTGCACAATTATAAATTACCAGGATGGCTGTACAATTATTATGGGGGTGTTCCACTGGGGCTAACTTGTCGGCAACTAAAGATTTTTTGAGAGTTGGGAGCAATGTTTACATACTCAGTTAGGATCAGTTGTGATTTCCACAAGGTGGGGTGGCAAAACATGATTGATATTTCATCAACCCTCAACGATTCTTGATCCAGACTTTGGCTCGGCCCACCTGGAAACTGGCTTGTCTTGTCTGCCTTTGTCTTGTCATAGTTACTTCCTGTCTTGTCCTATACTGTTACCGTCTTGTCGGGAAGCTGTCCTAGTCTAGTATCTGGACATCTCTCCACAACAGGGCATAGAATAGTGTCGACTGTGCTTGAAAGGAAACCGGCCTGTCATAAACACCCCCGACCTGACTTGGTCACTTCCTGTCAAGATGGAAATTCTCAAAGTCTTTGGTTGCACAGTTGGTAACATCGCAGCAGGACAAGCCGGGAACACACCAGGCCCAGGTGTAGGGGGAAACTGATAAGTCGGTTACAGTAACAGACAAGCTAGGAAGTGTGTAGGACAGACTGGCTTCTTTTTACTGACTTATTGCTTGTCGGTTATGCAATCTGTGAGTATAAAAGGCGAGTCGCCACACGACTTCAACTCTAACGGAATACAACTAGCAGCATTATGGACATATTATTTTTGCTTTTTCCGGCGTCCGGCGTCCGGACACTTGGTTTCCGCTCATTTAAAGGAAAAGTCTTTATCCTATCTTTACCAAATTTGGCATGGGTGTTTATTGGGTTAATAGCTTGCATGGGATTGCTTTTGGTGAAGATAGGTCTATAGCTAACTGAGTAATAGCTACTTAGCTACTTTTGTGTACTTCTTTTGTTTCTGGGCATTTTAAGGAAAAATATTTGACATATCGTTACCAAATTTAGTATGAGCATTACTTAGGTCGATAGCTTGCTTGGGATTGGTTTTAGTGATAATAGCTATATAACTGACTGAGTAATAGCTACTTAGCTACTTTGCCAAAAATGGAAAACACAAATTTGCTTCTATCTCCTTAACCGTGCGAGATAGTGATTTCATCGAAATTTTTGACCCACAGGGTATCCAAGCAATGTACTCTTCGCAATTTTCAAAAAATTTTCCCCTCCTCAAAAATGGTGGCCATTTTGAATTTTCGAATTTTTGCCAAAAATGGCAAAACACAAATTTGCTTCTATCTCCTTAACCGTGTGAGATAGAGCGATTTCGTCAAAATTTTCGACCCCCAGGGTATCTGAGAAATGTCATCTTGGCAATTTTCAAAAAATTTTCCCCTCCCCAAAAATGGTGGCCATTTTGAATTTTCGAATTTTGGCCAAAAATGGTAAAACACAAATTGGCTTCTATCTCCTTAACCGTGCGAGATAGAGCGATTTCGTCGAAATTTACGGCCCCAGGGTATCTGAGAAATGTACTCTTGTCAATTTTCAAAAAAAATTTCCCCTCCCCAAAAATGGTGGCCAGTTTGAATTTTTGCCCAAAATGGTAAAACACAAATTTGCTTCTATCTCCTTAACCGTGCGAGATAGAGCGATTTCGTCGAAATTTTGCGACCCACAGGGTACCTAAGGAATGTACTCTTTGCAATTTTCAAAAAATTTTCCCCTCCCCAAAAAATGGCGGCCAGTTTGAATTTTTGCCCAAAATGGCAAAACACAAATTTGCTTCTCTCTCTTTAACCGTGCGAGATAGAGCGATTTCGTCGAAATGTTCGACCCACAGGGTATCTAACAAATATAATCTTTGCAATTTTCAAAAAATTTTCCCCTCCCCAAAACTGGCGGCCATTTTGAATTTTCGCCAAAAATGGCAAAACACAAATTTGCTTCTATCTCCTTAGCCGTGCGAGATTTCGTCGATTTCGTCGAAATTTTCAACCTACAGTTTAACGGCAGTTGTTTCTTCACTGATCATAGGAAAATTCCTTAAAATTATATCATACTGACACAACAAAAAATGTAGCCATAACCACACAATGTCAAGTGGATGGACTGTCATGATATAAGCAATGGGGGTTATTTAATAACAATCATCTTTTGCGACCAACAGGAAGATAGAGAACAAGATAAATCATAACATTCACAGTCCGGAGGATTGTCTGTTTTACCTTCTGCAGGGATAAAATGTGAAAATATACTTAACAAGAGTTGTTTTATTTTCATTTTCACAGTAATATGTTAAAAGTCTGAATTAAAAAGTATCCTTGGAATAGTATGTGTCTCATAAGCAATCTTTTTTTATTGCATTAATACTTTTTACCCTATGGATATATGCTACACCGGTCGGCGTAACCGTTCCCGCCAAATAACAGAAAAGCCTTCCTGTGTTTCCAGTGGCAGGACCAGTCAAGGAGTGTGCATTCGCTAGGTGGCACATCATTCTTCCTTCCTGTCTAGACAGTCTGATGTCATCATATCTTTTTCGTTTGGCACATCGAGTGTGCAGACACGATTTTTGAAGAGCTCTCGAAGTGTAAAGAAATCTGAAGATGTTTTGCGAATTTGAGGTTTATTTTATAAAGATTTTATACTGCTGTGTTCCATGAAGATTATGTCATTTTGAGGACAGAAGAGTAGCACTTTTTGCCATATTATAGCAATTTTTGATGGCCATTTGAAATGTGCAAGATGTAGGAACAAAGGGGTGGGCGAAGATTTGTGTACAGAAGAAAGACTGTCCTATCCATGAAGTGTTTACTGTTGAACAGAACTGCAACTGGCCGCCCCTACCTACAGAGCGACAGAAAAAGGAACACAGCAAGAACGCTCTAAACGCCTCTCCGTCTGCTGCTACCCCCACCCTAGTGGACTCTAAAGACTGTAAGCTCATAGGGAGGGTAGAGGGAGGTAGGCTGCTGGCAAGAAGAAACTGCCTGAAGATTCCCCTAAAGCCAGCAAGTTGAAAGCCAGCAAGCCGATCTCTGATGACCTGAAAACTCTTGATGACAAGTGGTCTCAAAGATTTGCCTGATTAGAGGCTATGATCCTGGCAAAGACTTTCGCAGTACCGGTGAAAACGGTTCAGAAGACAGGCAGTGAAGTGGCGACCAGTAAGAAGCCATTTTTTTTCCCTGCAGCCGGAACTTGTAAGAAAACTGCCAGTCTGGTCACCCAGCTCTCAGAGCTACTGGTCCCAGTCCTGTTCAGGCCACCAGGGATGTTACTGTCAGCTTGACTGGCACCCAGCCTGTTGAGGCTCCCAGTGCGAAGATGAGAGTTGCCACCTAGCCTGTTGAGGTTCCCGGTGTGAAGGTTGCCACCCAGCCTGTTGAGGCTCCTGGTGCTAGACCTGTGGTCCAGACCAGCTTATTGGTACCAGCAGTGAAGAAGTTAGACCTGTAGACCAGTCTCTAACCAGAAAGAAAACTGTACCTGTTACTACTGCTAGTGTGTCAGCTCACTCTGTGTAGGGATTAAAGTGCAATTTCAATTTCAATATCAAACTCAAATTTAGCTTTCCATATCAATCTATATTAAAATATCTTTTCGCACCATAGAATACATTACATTGCACCTACTGATCCATCATTTATCAAAAAATATATAACATATACAAAACTGACTATGAATTTAATACAAGCTGCTTATAAAAGCAATTAATGTTCATAAAAAATCTCACATTAAGTTTTTTAATGCACAATTACTGATGATCAAACTACATGGAACTAATAAATTACAACATTATTTTGAAAAATTCTTCCTGGTGGGTGCTGGAAATGATATTGAAATTCACACTTTTAGTATCGATATTGAAATTTAGAAAGATATATCCATTGATATTGATATGTCGATATATGATCCCTTCCCTAAGATGGACTCAGAAGATGACCAATGCAGTGAGCCAAGCTCCCTTGCTGGTTTTATTGAAGAACAGGGTGAGCTCACAGACAGGGACACCCCCAGAGAGGAAGAACTGGACCAAGAATTGTCTCAAGATGCCAACTACTTGGTGACCATGAAAGGGGTGAGGTCATTTATGAAGTGGCCGGAAAATTGACACTTTCTCATCATCTTTGAACTACAACCCCTTTGTCGGTTCCAGGACAGAGCAGACTGTTAAAGTATCTGTTAACCTGCCAGCAGATGAGTGGCTTTGCGAAAAGCTAGAAAAACTGAACATTACCGTCACTGAGGGCTATCCATCGAATAACTCTGAAACTGCTGGATTTCTCAAGGACCAATATATGAAAACGCCAAGAAGCTCCAAGTGGTACAACATGTATTCAGAAAAGTTTACAGTTTACATGTAGTACCAGAGATAGCCAGACAGAAGGACTGTTTATCTGTGACCAGCAAGAGAGAGACAGTAAATTTTTTACCTATAAACTCTTGTGTAAGTTGTAACTCGTGTTAATTTTGCAAAGGGGTAAAAGAAAGGTGTAAATCCCAACATTGGTCATCATACGGGAGTAAAATATGTGAACGGTGTTTCCTGTGTAGATCTGAGATCTGTAAAAAGTGTCACAAATGTCCCCAACTGTTGCTCCAGATCTACATGTAGGGGCCATATTGCACCAGTTTTGGGAAGAATGGGCAGCCCTGGGGGCCAGTCCCAAAGTTGTAACAGTCCTTAGGGAAGGCTGACACCCTCCCGTTCCGGTTCCAGCCAAATTCGACCAGGTCACCCACCATCACAAGCTGCTATGTAAATCCTCACAGGAATCTCTACCTGGTGGAGGCATTACATAAGCTTTTGAAAAAAATGCTGTAGAACCAGTAACAACTCAGAAATCTCTTGGGTTTTATAACAGACTTTCTGGTTCCCAAACCCAACAACCAGTGGAGACCTATACTAGACCTCAGTACCCAAGTTTTTAAAGACAGAGCCATTCAAAATCGAGACACCAGAGGAAATAACGACCTCCCTACAAACAGGGGAGTTTATTACCTCCATAGATTTCAAAGACACATACTTCCATAAAATGATTCAAAGTGAGATTCGAAGTACATCTGTTTCCAGGGTCAGTCCTACCAGTTCAAGGCACTTTCATTTGGTCTGTCCACAGCACCCATGGAGTTCATGATAGTGGCGAAAGAGTCAAACTATGTGCATTACAAAGGGGTATATGGGTCCACCAGTACCTAGACGACTTGTTAGTCAGAGCCAGATCCCACCAAACCTGTCTCCAGCATACACAGACACTGGTAGTTCTTTGTCAGGACCTAGGTTGGCTAGTCAACACAGAGAAATCAGAGCTGGACCCAAACAAGTTTTCGACTTCGTAGGTTACAAGTTTGACCTGAAAAAAGGCAGACCCACCCCAGAGCATTGGCAGACCTTAAATACCAAAATCAAGAAACTTCTCACCCACCTGTCCTGTCAGGTTCACCTAGGTTGACTCCACATGTGGCCGAAACAGTGGCACCTGAAAAAACAACTGGAGGGTACCAGAATCACTAGAAAAGGTGATCCCCATTCCCAGGTCAGACCACCCTCATCTGAAATTGTGGCTGGAGGAAAGCAATATGCTACAAGGTCAACCATTACACCCACTAAAGCATCCTCAGCAGATCTTTACAGACACATCAAAAGAAGGGTGGGGGACTCACTTAAACTAACACACTACCAGGGGAACCTGGTCCCTTCCAGAAAGCAAGCTACACACAAACTATCTGGAACTAAAGGTGGCTTTTCTGGCCCTAAAAGAGTTTCAGGACCAGTGCTTGAACAACATAATTCTCATAGCTACAGACACCACAGTGGTTGCCTACATAAATAAGGAGGAGAGTATGCAGTCAGGCGTGATGTGTGCCCTTCTGTTGAGAATCCTGACCTGGTGCTCCAGGAAACAGGTGACTTTCAAAAGAGCCGACACATTCCAGGCCGGCTGAATGTGATAGCAGACAAACTATCCAGGCTAGGCCAGACCATCCAGACAGAATGGTCCTCCATCAAGAGATCTTCCAAGCAATATGCTCCTGTTGGCACAAGCCTCAAGTGGACCTTGTTTGCCACCAGGTTCAACAACAAGCTGGCACAATTTGTTTCACTGGTCATAGACCCCCTTGCCTGGGCAGTGGATGCACTCAGCCTGTCCTGGGAGCATCTGGACTTCTATGCTTTCCCACCGGTAGTCATCTTGGGCAAAGTGGTGGAGAAGTTGCAAGACACCTGTACAGCATAATCATACTGATTGCTACAGGGTGGCCCAACATGCCTTGGTTTCGGGACCTGGTGGCCATGTCCAGGCAGATCCCATTGTGCCTGCCCAATCTGACGAATCAACTGGTTCAGCCAGATCCTTCACAGGAATCTGTCAAACCTGAATGCCTGGCTCCTAGAGCCTCAGCTATTAAGAAGCAGGGCTTCTCTGAAACAGTGGCAGCACCATTGAGGCTCCTCAAAGAAGATCAACCAGATCAGTCTATGAGGCAAAGTGGACCATTTCTACAAAGTAGTGCCACAGTAATCAGGTGGACTTCACGGCAGCCCCTTTAATGTCCATAGCTGACTTCCTGCTGTATCTGTTCTAGGACAGGAAGTTGCAACCAAGCACCATTGATGGCTACAGATCCTCCATTGCAGACAAACTGGGAAACTCGCCCATCAATGTCAGCAAAGATGAGAATCTCACTTGTCTCTTGAATAGTTTCCACTGAGACAAACCCTAGAGTCAGAGGGTCATCTCCTCTTGGAACCTTTCCCTGGTGCTGCACCAGCTGACAAAGGTTTAATTGAACCCCTTAGAGAGGCTTCTTTGAAGTATTTTGTCTTCCTCTTGACTTTGGGTTCAGGCAAACACAGGAGTGAGATCCATGCTTGGTTAAGTAAGAACATGACAGACACCAGTCAGACTGATCCATGGTATCTCTTTACCCTTCACCCAGCTTTCTTTCCAAGAACCAGCTGGCTAAGAGGCCAGTTACACATCCAAGGATCCCTCACAGATATATGCAACAGTTCCATATATGGTAACTGACAAGGGATGAGGGTGGGTCATGTAAAACATTTACGGAACTGCCATGGATCTGCTACGGACTGCCACTGACCACAGCGGTCAGGTTTGCGGATGAAATGACCGCACCAAGGATTGTTCTTCTGACTTTTTTATAATCTTTTCCGTGTCAGTCTGTAGCTGTTACTTAGCAGATCCGGTTAGATCCGACAATGTTTTGGGGGATATTTGTTGGCACGGAAGTGTCAAGGATGAAAGGGATACCACAAGGACATCCAGGATGGGTTTAGAAACAATAAGGACACTCACAGATGAACTATGGATGAGATACAGAAGAGCTATGGATACTAAGGTCCGTACGGACTTTACGGAAAAATCCAACAGTTTTGATTTTTCCATAACACTATAGGGATCTTATCTGATCCTTGGCATGTCACTATGGACCTTAGTATGCCACTACGGATCTCAAAAGGTTACGGATGACCGTATGGACACAAAATATGATCCGTAAATCACTCAACATTTCCTATATTAGGAAACCTGGCGAGATCTGGCAGACCATCCGAAGATGTGTAACTGGGGTCTACAGAGGGTCCAGACAATGTGGCCTCGGTGGTAATCCCGGCCCTCGCCCCAACTCTGGATAAGTCACTCAAAGGTGACAGGTCCTTACGTCCAGTCAGAGCATTGCGTTACTACTTGGACAGGATCTCAGACCTCAGGCAGAACAAGGAGTTGGTCTTTGTTTCCTTTAAGAAAGGTTTCGACAAAGATATCTCACCTGCCACTATCTCCTCATGGATCAAGCAGACTGTGATCCTATGTTATAAGCTATCTGATCAGTAAGCCCTCACCATAGCTGCTTGTAAGGCCTTCCACTTAGGAATTTCCTTAGAACAAATCTTATCAGCCTACCATTGGAAGTCACACAACACCTTCACACAGTTCTATTTGAAGGATGTGGCTTGGGCTGATTCAGAGGTTTCCATTTGGGGCAAGTGGTGGCTGCTCAGCAAATCCACCAATAACCCCAGGAATGAGGAGTTCTGTACATATTGTATATAATTTGTATATAGTATACATAAAAAAAACTGACATGCTTCCTTCGTTAGGTTTATTTTCCCTCTGGGACTGGACTCATACCTATCGTCCACAGGTATGTTTAAAAAGGGGTGGCAACGTCGTAGTGGTGTGAACGGTAAACCGGTATACCGCATTCCGTTTGGGGGTCATTTAACCTTTAAAATTTGAGTTTAGTTATAGTTTCAGTTATATCGATTCATATATCCATTGGGTAAGAAGTATTAACGCAATAAAATTGCAAATTTACCTTACCCAATGGACAGGAAAGGCCCTCCCAACTGACCCCGCTATCAGCTTACAAGGGGTCTAAATAGGTTTAGACAATGAAAAAGACGCGATATCGTCAGACTGCCTAGACAGGAAGCAAGTATGATGTGCCACCCAGCGAATATACATTCCGTGACCAGTCCTGCCGGTGGAAACACAGGACAGCTTTTTCTGTTGTTTGGCGGCACTGGTCACGCCAACCGGTATAGCATATGTCCATTGGGTAAGCTATTAACTAATTTACTAAATTAATTTTCAAATTTATTTGCATGCATCTTTTTTAATTTGTAATTTAACAAACTCCCTTATTTGTGGATGGATTTATTGAAAAAAACCAGAAAACAAAACAAAACCATGTGTACCATGGGTGCCATAATTTTTTAAAATATTTGTTTGTCCTAATTAATGAGCACCATTGCATATAAAAACTTCAACTTTTAACTCATAATTTCTATCCTTTTTGTGTGTAAGCCAGGTGTGATTCCAATGTAAAGCTTCAATGGTAATGTAGTTATTAAATAGGAAATCAAACAAAAAATTTAGAAATCGAGGATCACCATGTTGCTTATTGGAGGATAAACCCTATAAAAGTTGGTTAGAAAGAGAATTGTATGTTTACACTCTTGTCTCATAATCCTGTTTGTGTTGTATTCAACTCACACAGTTTTGAACCATTCTAAAGTTTACTTGTTGTTTTTGTTTCGGTAAGTTTGTGAAAGAACTGTTATTATATCAATACAGTTTAAAGACTCGGTTTTTGCAGCTTTATAGTTTATGTAATATTTAAAAATTCTTTGTACAACAAACATTTATTCCAAGTTATTTCTCTTAAAAAAATCTCACACTGTGAGTACTATCATACTGTTAACAAGAAATATGTCCATTCCGCTAATGTAAAATGTCATTTATCTTGAGAAGCGTTAGAGATAAAGTGATTTCAAAATTTTTTTGGACCCTTTTAGTATAAAAGACCTTAGGTTTAGTGCCTCTTTAAAATTTCAGATATCCTGAAATTCGCCCACCATCTTGAATTTTAGCGGAAATCAAAGATGTCGTTCATCTTGGAAACCATCAGAGATAGAGTGATTTCAAGCAAATTTTGGACTTGTTGGGTACAAGACACCTAAAGTTTAGTGCCTCTGAAAAGTGTCTATTATTGCGCTACAATAGCTTACCATGTGGAACTGACTGCTTTCTCAGACGTTGGTATGTCAGGAAACAAAAGGCATCGGATCCTTGCAATACTAGTAAGCATGATGATCTGGACTTATCGGGTCATGACGGGGAGGTGTTTTCTGGCTCTCAAGCAGACCTTGGGGGTGCTGCTGAGTGCTGATAATTTATTTTCTTCACCTCAACATCCCCAACCCCTATGTTTCGAATCTTCATCTTTGAAGACTCCTCAAACTGTCCCACCCACCCCAGGTACTGCCTTGCAGAATAAAATAGAGAGTAGACTAGAAAAATCCCTGCGTAATCAATTTAACATCCAACTCCAGCAACAAATGGGGGTTTCCAAGCATCCATGCTGGAGGCTATGAAGTCTCTCTGATATGAAATGCATTCAATGAAAAATCCTCCGAGGCAGAGGTAGATAAAACCACCTCCACGTCTTTATCAAAAGCTGGACCAAGTAAACAACCAGACCCGACCCCTCGGGCATCTGTTCACTTGGATGGTCAACTAATGTACCCTCCAAGGCAGAGGTAGATCAAACCACCTCCACGTCTTTATCAAAAGCTGGACCAAGTAAACAACCAGACCCGACCCCTCGGGCATCTGTTCACTTGGATGGTCAACTAATGGACACAGATGTACATAGTCCTCCACTTCCTCCAAAGTTCACTCAAAGTGTCCAGTCCGACCATGCTTCCAAACACTCGGACCTTGAATCCGACCACCACTCGGATCCTCATTTCGAGGACCAGTCGGAGCAACCTAAAAGGGTGTGTTCCAAAGCAAAAAAGCACTTGGACAACAAAAAAGCACAAGGTTCGGGCAAAGTACTATTCTCAGTCGTCTTCTTCAGAGGAAGATCAGTCCTCTGTCCCTATCAAAAAGTCGACTAAACCTCAACGAAATGCTTCTTCTGAGCCTGAACATCTACAGGATAGCACAGACCCAGTTTTCTACAGGGAGGTAGATATGTCTGACCTCCCTTCACAATATGGCTTGAACAGCCAAATACTACAAGGTGGGACAACCTTGTTTTGAAGACAAACTTCAGGAGCTCAATACAGATTTTGCCAAGATCTGTATTTCTCCTAAGCCCTCTGGGGCAAGGTTCCCCTACAAGTTCTCAAGGAACTTGAACACCAAGCTAGACAGTATCTCTCTACCATCAATTTCACAGCTACTTTGCCCTAGACTGCCTTTTCTTGTAACACTGTTATGGAGAAGTGTCAGCACAGTATCAAGGCTACTTTTAAGAGGGTTAAAAGGCAGGTTCAGAAGGGTGCTGATCCTGAAAGAGCTGTCAGGTGTGGCTATGAAAATGCCTATGACTATTTTGAGATTATGAATAAGAGAATCCTTTTTCAGCAGAGAGCCTTAGCCTGCCTCAGGAAATCTGTAGCCCATATACTCCAGAGAGAGCTATATACCATGGGCAACACTGGCCTGCTAAGATGCGAGGCCGAGATGACCCTCCTTCAACAACATCTAGGGGACTCTAGACGTCAAGAACTGAGGAACTCACCTTTTTGGCCTTCTCCTCTGTTCAGGTCACCGTCAGCCAAGGATGGAGAAGACTTCCTCCTTAAAAAAGTCACCCCTAAAGATTGTCAGGGTTTTGGACCCTATCAAAACAAGCCCTTTCATGGTCCCCACCACAATAAGAAAGAGGATTGTACAGGAAACGCCACTATGGGGGCAATTCCTCCCAAAGCAGTAATCAATCATTTTCCTCAGGTAGGGGGAAATAGAACAACAGAGGCTTCAGAGGTCATTTTCTACCCCACTCAAGGGGACGAGGGCGTGGAAACCCCTCCCCCCCCAATGACTCCTTACAAGCCTCCCTCAGTCCACCAGTAGGAGGTCGCCTCTGTTCTTTCAGAAGAGACTGACTAACAAACAAATGTTAAACATTATCACCAATGGTTACATTCTTCCATTCATCTCAAAACCAAATTTAGTCAGAGCTCCCCTGATTCGATCAGGTTACAAGGCCCTTCAAAAAGACCAAGCTCTGGCCGCTTGTATCTAGTCTCTTCTGTCAAGGAACGCAATAAATGTAAGGAAAGTGTAAAATCGCTTGAGTTTTACAGTCGCCCTTTTTTCTTGTACCTAAGCCTCACCAAAGGTAGAGGCCGGAAATAGACCTAAGCAGGCTCCACACCTTCCTACATGTAGAAAGGTTCAAAATGGAAACACTAGAGTACATCAGGGCCTCACTGATTCCAGGGGAATGGGTGTCGTCGATAGACCTATCAGATGCCTACCTTCACATCCCCATCCACCCAAACTCAAGGTTTTGCCACAAGTCACAGGTGTTCCAGTTCACCTTCCTTCCCTTTGGGCTAGCCACGGCCCCTCACTTGACAATGATTGTAAAAGAAGTGAAGCTGATGGCCCTGACAAAGGGTATCAGACTTCACCAGTACCTGGACGACTGGCTTATCAGAGCCCAGTCTCAGGAAGAAGCACAAGTGAACACTCAGACAGTGGTAGATCTGACCCAGTCATTAGGGTGGATAATAAATCAGGAAAAATCCAAACTGAAACCTACTTAAGTGTTTTCATTTGTGGGCTATGAATACCATCTATATTCGGTCCTTGTAAAACCCAGATGAGAGATGGCTCAAACTTCAGAATTTGATCCTACGACTCAAAAGATGTTTGATGTCACTAATTGGGTTGCTTGCCTCAATGGAGAAAATGATCCCAGAGGGACACCTTCACATGAGGCCCTTTCAGTTTCACCTCAAGGAGCACTCGGGATTTCCTCAGTCATTGGACACCCTCCTTCCTTGGACAGAAACCTTTTCAGCACACCTAGAGTGATGGCAGAATCCCACAAATGTAATGAAAGGTGCAGACCTTCATCCCAAAGACCACAGTATCCAACTCTTTACAGACGCCTCAAATGAAGGCTAGGGCGCTCACTTAGAGCAAGCCTCTACAAAGGGTCTGGTCAGACAGGGAAAAAAGGCTACACATAAATGTTCTAGAGCTGAAGGCGGTTTCTCTGGTCCTTCAAAGGTTCAATGACCAGTGTCAAAACCAAACAGTGTTGGTTGCTACGGACAACGCAACAGTAGTAGCCTACATAAACAAACAAGAAGGAACTCACTCGGTGGAGATGTGCGCTCTCCTGTGGAAGATCATGACCTGGTGCCATCACTACCAGATAACCTTAAAAGCCAGACACATTCCAGGATGTCTGAATGTGATGGCTGACCTTCTGTCCAGGTCGAACCAAGTCCAGTCAACAGAATGGTCACTGCATCCGCAGGTGTTCAAACAGATCTGTCACAAGTGGTTCACTCCTCATGTAGATATATTTGCCACTCGTCTGAACCACAAAGTTCCACTGTACGTATCTGCAGTCCCAGACCAAAATGCTTGGGACATGGATGCTTTGAACATAAACTGGCCTGGTCTCACTGCTTATGCTTACCCTCCCACGGCTCTCCTTCACAAGGTGATCCAAAAAATCAGGCAATCCAGTTGCCTGATCATTGTGATAGCCCCAGGCTGGCCAGGGATGCCCTGGTTTTGGGACCTAGTGCAGCTCTCAACAGAGATCCCACTTCAACTACCATTGTCAAGAACTCTTCTCAAACAGTCCCTCAACTATGTGTTTCACAGCAATCCACAACATCTCAACCTTTTCTGAGGAACAAGCCTTTTCTGAGGAGGTGGCAGAGACAATTGCTGCCCCTCAGAGGTCATCAACAAGGACCATCTACAAGTCAAAGTGGGCCCTATTTGAGAAATGGTGCAGCGAAAATTCGGTGGATTTATCCACTCTCTCTGTAAAGCAAGTCTCAGACTTCTTCATGTACCAGCACCAAGACCTACACAGGCGCCCTTCGACAATTGATGGTTATAGGACGGCCATTGTTGACACCTTGGGCCCAGCAGGGCTCCATATCTCCCAAAGTTCAGACCTTCACAGGTTGCTCTCCAGTTTTCACAGGGATCGTCCCCAAAGTTCCAGGAATCTTGGAACCTTTCTGTTCTCAATGAGCTCACAAAAGCACCCTTTGAGCCTATGAAAGACACAGCCCTCAAACATCTTACCCTCAGAACTGCTTTCTTGCTAGCTTTGCCTCCGGCAAGTGCTGCAGCGAAATTCATGCCTGGGTTGCAAACAAAGTATCGAATCTAGGTCAATGGGAAAAGGTTGCTTTGTTCCCCTCTTCAGATTTTATAGCCAAAAACCAACTAGCAAGAGAAGGTTCTCAGAGTGTGTCTCCGGTGACTATTCCTGCCCTAACTACCTGTATAGATAGACAATTCAAAGAAAACAGGACCCTGTGTCCGATACGGGCCCTGAGGTACTATTTGGATCAAACCAAAGACCTAAGAGGGTCTTGATCCCTGCTTTTTATCTCCTTTAAGAAAGGACATACCTCAGACATCAGACCCGCTACACTCTCTTCTTCGCTAAAACAAACTATCCTACTTTGTTATAAACAAGCTGATCAAAAAGCCTTGGACCCGGTCCAAGTAAAAGCGCATGACATTAGGGCCTTTGCGGCCTCTAAGGCCTTTTACGGTTGGGTATCGGTGGACCAAATCATGCAAGCCTGTCACTGGAAAGCTCACAACACATTTACAAATTTTTACCTAAAAGACCTTACTTGGTCAGACAACGACAACAATATGTATCTGGGACCAGTAGTGGCGGCACAACAAGCCCTAGACACTTCCCCTCAGACTGCTCATCCTTGGAAAGAAAAGAAGGGGGATGTTATGGTAAGGTCTCTTATCTATTATTTCTGTATTTAACTGTTTCATGTATTAAGTCTTTTCAGTGTACCATAATCTCATATTTAGCTTTTCAAGTCAATGAGATTCAAGCTTAGGGCTGGTGTTCATTACAGTCATACCCTTCGGGGCTATACTCGCATAAGTGAGCACAGCTGCACTTAACCCTTCAATAAAAACATCCTGACAGTATCTGTACTGTCATTTATTAATCTTCTGGTTTGGCTTCTTACAGGTCCGATTTTTAGAATTGGGGCTCTGTAAGCAGGACTCAGACTGGTTTTTCAAATATTCATTTTATTTATTTATTAATTCAAATCCAAGAAAAATTCACTATTATTCCAGTCTCAGCTGTAATGCCTCCACCGTACGGTTGGATTCAACATTCAGTTCCACATGGAAAGCTATTGTAGCGCAGTAAAATTGAAAATTTTAATACTTAAATGTAGCTTTTATAAGCTACAAGCTTACCATGTGGAACTGAAGAGAGTCCCACCCTGCCTCAACGCTGTATTCCAGCTGAGGGGGTATGGGCTAAATTTACAACGAGAGAAGAAGGGTTAGACGCGAGATTACACTGTTATGGTACACTGTCAGCACGGGGATCTGGTCATTACTAAACGTCTATTTTTCTTGGATGTTGGCCGGATGCCTGCGGCCTCCCGAGAAAAGCATTCAGTTCCACATGGTAAGCTTGTAGCTTATAAAAGCTACATTTAAGTAATTAAATTTTCAAATTTCAGCCAAAATCTTGATTTTTTTGCAGAAATTGAAAATGATATTTATCTCAAAAACCGTAAGAGATAGAGTGATTTTGACAGATTTTCCCTCTATATGGGAAAACTATATTTTTCTTTATGTTTCAGCATATTATAGATACTTTCACAATGATAAACTAAGGGAAAAAAGCAAGGCTTACAAGTTTGAAGTAGTGTAAGAGGAAACATTTTTTTCTATTTCATACATACATAATGACAGTACATGTTATAGCGAAATACCCTTACCATTTCCTGACAGTAGCTATTTGTTGGAGCCATCCAACCCAATGGCCAATGCAGAGATGCGATTTTAAGGTTTACTAACAACCTTAACCAAGCCATTGGGTTACAGTAGTCCGTCCTCGCGCCAACGAGGTCACATGACTACATTGTTAACCTCATTATTTTTGTTGGCCATCATCAGTATGGACATCTTTGGAAATTAGTAGAAGTTTTTGTCAAGGTTTTATTTATTTTTTGAGATTTACTGTTAATACATTTATTAGATCTTCGGTATGCATTATATTATGCAATAAAGGACTTTTGGATGGCGACATCGAAAGTTCAATCGTCTTCAACCTCGAGGAAATAATCTTCATAAAGAAGGTCCTGATGCAACAATAATATTATTATACAGCTTGCCAGTCGTTTGGTTCAGTTTGCTGGACGATGGAAGCTATAATTTTGCAGCATACATATATACAAAGAATGTACTCTTCAATAACAGAAGCGAGCTGGACGACGCCATCTTGGATGAGAATGACAATTCGAGTGGCCGTTATTACTGTTCACGTTGAAAGCAATTTTTGATCATATTTTTCATCCCAGTCGAATAGATTGTCGACGGGTCAGTAGAAGGAATCTCCCTTGGAGGCGGCCATTTTCGTTGCCGTGGACACTGCATCGTGCAGAAGTTTTGAATGCAGGAAAGACTACCTCTTCGGGAAATTCTTCCGTTCGAGGTCCAATCTGAACATTCAGTGGAGGAAATACCTGCATGACGTCATTCAAAAGACAATCGAGTTTTCTATTCCTCCAAAAAGGTTTAGATTCTGGTTGTCAGATGACGGGAGTGTCATTCATATCTACAAGCAAGGCATCTACAAGCAAGACATTTGATTCAATGTTTGAACATTTTAGCAGTACAATCGGGTTTCTATACCTCTCAAAAGGTTTAGATTCGGGTTGTCAGGAATACAACACCTAGTCCTTCTTTTTCAGAGTTTTGCTGACTATTATTAAGTGGCTAGTCATTGATATGATAGTCACAGGCAGTGTGAATGCTCCCTCGTTTTGTCACATTTACCTACAACATGGAATTTCCACATTCCTTGGGTGAACAGACAGCATTAAATGTGGCCTTTACTTGGGGTTTTCAGGGCGTTTTGAAGCCTCTGGTGTTGTAAAGAGCAGTTATCCAGGAAGAAGTTTTTCATTGGACTTCCCTACTTAAATCACTTTCCTGGGCAGATCCTTGGTTGCAGGAGGTCTACAGGAAGTTCACTTTCAGACACTTTAGGAACAAGTTCCCTTGTTGAAGACCTTAGTAGAGACCAAAAATGTATGGTCTCACTTTTTCTGTTCAGGTCTAATTTAAGGGATCTAAGGGATCAGCATGAGGTGTTGTAGACTTATAATGCCTTTGGACAGTGTGCAGTGTGTTGCATTTCCAGTCCACAGTGGGCTAGTTTTTGTGTTCTAATCTTGTTGTTGGAGTTTCACCATGTCTAACAACATGTGACTCAACAGAAGGGATGTATCTTAGAATGCCTTTAGAAAACATACAATGCATTTGTGTCTGTTAATGTGGTTCTCCTGCTGGACATGTCAGATGTTCAGAGGATTTTCATGTAGTTTTCATGAAAATAAGGATGATGAGTAAGTTTAGGAGTGAGCATGCTCCTAGTCTGGACTAATAAAGGGACACCAGGCCTCAGAGCAGATCTTTTTGTCCCTATCATGACAGTTACCCTGGAAATAGAGTTACAAGTGCCTCCTACTCCTCAGCTAGTTAAAAGGGGAGTGGATCTTACTTATACAGGCCCTATGGAAGCAGGGATGATAGCTGGCTTCCTGTGGTTTCAAGGAACCTTTGCCCAGTTTTGGTACTATACAAGTCTTGGGAAAGGAGAATAGGAGAAACAGCAGTTTTGATAAAAGCTGTTTATGAAATGATCGACAAAAGGGCGATATCACCAGTCACATCGCTGGAAGTTTACAGTTACAGTCTATTTCTTGGGATTAGTAAGAAGAAATGACTGTCAGTATACTTAAGGTCAGGTAAACAAGCTTTGCATGTACCTTACTCAATATGAACTGTTGCAGTATATTCGCCATTCGTGTATAGAAGGCGACTGGTTGACGTCACTAGAATTTATGGGTGTAGTACACATAATTCACTGATTCATCCAGCTAACAAGGTCTCTTCGCTTCATTGGAGGCTACAGATTCTACCAGTTCACTGCCTTACCCTTCAGCATTGCTACAGTTTTTTCTCGAGTTCACCAAGGTAGCAAAAGAGTTGAAGTTGATGGCTCTCGCAGAAGGCATCAGTATTCGCCAGTATATAGACGGTTGGCTAATGACAACAAATTCAAAACAGCAATGCCAGGGATACACCCACTGGGGGTGCATCTTGTCGAGAGCCTGGGTTGGATCACAAATTTCTAAAATTAGATTTATTTCCAACTCCATTAATCGAAGTTATGGTTACAATTCGACCTCAGGGTAGGTCTAGTCTTCCCAACTCAAAGGAAATCTATTGTCTTCTTGGAAAGACAGTTACCATGTTGTAAGCTTCTCACTTATCTCCAGGGAAGCTCATGTCACTTTGTAAAGCATGTTTTCAATGGAGAAGATTATACCATTGGGTTATCTGCACAGGAAGTCATTCCAATGGTATCTGGAAACACTGCTGATATCTTCAGTCTCTGGATATCCCATTTCTTGGGTCTTTGGTTCAGGGATCATCTTCACTGGTGGACCAATAGTTCAATTTTGAAGGAGAACTCACCACTCCTTTGGAAGGAGCTCAGTCTCTCTCCTTTCACAGAAGCTTCCCTTAGGGTTGGGGTGCTCTCTTGAAGCATCCCCAGCCATTGGTCTGTGGAATCAGGAAGAGTCAAGACTCCTCGTAACATAACATTATACAGCCGGAAGCTATGTTGTTACCTTAATATGATTCAGAAATCAGCTTATGAGTTGAAATCAGTTAATTTTCACAGACAATTCTTTAGTGGTTGCCTATGTGAACAGCCAGGGAGGCTTCCACTCGGGGAATATGTACCTTGATCTGTAGAATCATGGTTCAGTCCAATGCCAGAATGATTCAGAGTCAGGGAAGTACATCCTAGGGAATCTACATGTTCTGGCAGATTCCTTGTCTAGGAAGATAAGTTATTTCAGACTTAAGGGGCTATGAATCGTCAGGTTTTTTAATCATATTACACATTGCTGCCATCAATCAGTGGTTGATGTGTTTGCAACAAGATGAATCACAAGATTCCTATGTAGCTCTGCTCTGAAAACAGGTGCTTGAACATCTCTTGTGAAGGTCTGGACAGACAGGTGTTTTTGCCCAGGGTCTTGGTCCTGCAGGTGTTTTTTACATGTATATGTCTCATGTCCCAGATAGTTGGGATTGGGGAACAGATGCATTAAATGTCATGGGGGAGGGTCTGGTCAGTTATGTCCAGTGGCCCTCATCCCTCAGGTGATTCAACAGATGACCACCTACAGGTGCAGAATCATCATGATTGGGTGGCCAGGGATTTTGTAGTTTTGGGATCTGATGAATCTGTCCACAAAACTTCTTCTAAGACTTCCCTTGGGGGTAAATCTGTTGACTCAACCATTCAGCAACAGACTTCACAACAATCTAGTTTACTTGAATCTTCATGTTTGGCATCTGAAAGTCAGGCATGAATATTATGGAAAATTCCCAGAGGAAGTGGTGAAACAATGAAGGAGCACTCCTCAAGGAGAATCTGAGAATCAATTGTTCTTTTTTGGGAAGTGGTGTGAAGAGAGCCAGGTACCATTCCACATGGAGCAAATTTCCTGAAATACTAGTTTAAGGAAACATCCTAATACCATCCATTATTGTGGGCTATTGAACAGCAATTGTGGATGGTTTGGGGCCAAAAGGTTCAAGAAGTATCTAAAAGTTGAGACAAATAAGACATTAACAACTTTTGACAAACCAATGTTTGGAATTTGTCATTGGTCCTGCATGCTCTTATCAGACAACTTTTGATCTTGTAAGGATGGCTTTCTTGAAGTTTTTTCCTTTCAAGACAGTCTTTCGTCTTGGCTTCAGGTAAAGTAGTGACAATCATGTTAAACCCTTCCCTTAGTTATAGGGAGAATGGGTCACAAGTACTTTGGCCCATTGACTGCCTTTTTGGCCATGAACCAGTTGGCTTCAGATGGGCCTACTGCAATTACTGCAACTGAGCCAGTGATCTGTGTCTCTGTGGATTGCAGAGTCATGGTAAAGGAGTGACATTAATGCTTGGACATATTCTTCCTTTAGTTATAAGGAGAATTGGTCACAATTGCCAGATCCAGTTTGCTTTGGATGGGCCTACTGCAATTAAGCCTGTGGTCATGCCAGCTCTTAGCCTCTTTGGACAACAGTTTGACTCAATGTGGGTCTGTCTGTCCTGTTAGGGGTTGGTAATCAAAAGGTTTGAGATAGAACAAAATCTTTTGTTTTTACTGCCATTAAGAAAGTTTCTTAATAAGACTTATTTTTTGGCATCTACTTCATCTTGATTGAGTCAAGATTGAGTCACGGAAACTATTGATGTATGTTTTTGATTGCATCTTTAGTTTTTATAGATGCTTTCCTTACATGAGTTCTTGATACATGTTATTGGAAATTGCATCGTATGTATACCAATTTCTGCCGGGAAAAACCTCTGTTGTCATAGGGTCAGTTTTGAAATTGGTTCCTACAGTTGCAGTTACAGTTTGTTACTTTATAAGTATGTGTTTCTTACTTATATTGGTACATTTGCAGTTTGTGGCTTGTATGTCTGCAATGCTGGATGTATTTGTAGTTAGATATCAATGTTTGCCTAAATCTGACTTGGGAAGGATTTGGCATTATGCTGATGACACTTACAGGTTGGTTTGACCTTGTTTTGGGGTCGGATATTACAATGTAGATGGGATATCTATTTATGACATCTTTTTGCAACACCAACATTGTCAGCAGTTGTGAGAACTACAGCTACATACTGCCATTTTTTGGAGTTGTATGTTGTGAATGTTTGGAAGTTATATGTTCATTAATGCATATAATTCCATTATGAAGTTCTCATGATGTCTAGTTGTAGGTTAGGTAGTGGTTTTCTTAAAAAGAATTCCCTCCATCCTACAAGGCTGAATTCAGCTACTGTTAGGAAATGGTAAT
The DNA here is from genome assembly GCA_964017235.1 of Sabellastarte sp. h YS-2021. Taxonomy (NCBI): domain Eukaryota; kingdom Metazoa; phylum Annelida; class Polychaeta; order Sabellida; family Sabellidae; genus Sabellastarte; species Sabellastarte sp. h YS-2021. Next base: position 51,227,096 of record OZ024927.1, on the reverse strand, counting down.
GGTATTTCGCTATAAAATTGAAAAATTTAATAGTAATTTAAATTTTTATTATGTCAGCTGACTTGTCAGTCAGCTGACATTATGTCATCACTCTGCGGCGTGGCCGTCCGCGTCCACAACTTCTTCTCCAAAACTACAAGGCCTAGAGACATGCTGTTTTTTTTAAAAGATACCTTATCTATCGAGGATGAAAAATTGTTCAAGGCATGCAAATCTGTCTGTTCGTCTGTTTGCTAGAGACATTACAAGGGGGGTACCCCCACCAAAAGTGTGAAAATTTCAACTTTTTATCACAATTTTCTCAGTGACTATTGCAGGGATTTCTCTCATATCTTGCATATATGTACTAGGCCAGAGGTAGATTCTCTTGTGTGAGTATGAGATCTGGATCTGTCTTACTTTTTTTTTTAATAAATTTTTTTAATAATTTTTAATGCATTAAAATTCATGAAATCATGCACTAAATCACTTATAACTTCAAAAGTGTTGCATTTACAGCATTTTGTGAAAATATGTTATTCAGCTACTTTTTTCATAGCTACAATATGGTGAGTAAGTTGGGTGTCTGTCTCAATAGCTAAGTGAGTAATAGCTACTTTTGGGCTTTTCAGTAACTTCCATTATGAGTAAAATCACTTGTAACTTAAAAACTATTGCATTTAGAGAATTTCGTATAAATATGTTATTCAGCTACTTTTGGGCCAGCTATAACATAGTGAAATTTCAGACCTGTAGCTCATGGCATAGCTGAGTAATAGCTACTTTTAGGCTATCACTGTTGAGTAAATCACTTATAACTTGAAAACTATTGCATTTAGAGAATTTTGTATAAATATGTTATTCAGCTACTTTTGGGTCAGCTATAACATAGTAAAATTTCAGACCTGTAGCTCATGGCATAGCTGAGTAATAGCTACTTTTAGGTTATCACTGTTGAGTAAATCACTTATAACTTGAAAAGTGTTGCATTTAGAGCATTTTGTTAAAATATGTTATTCAGCTATTTTTTTCATAGCTACAATATGGTGAGTAAGTTGGGTGTCTGTCTCAATAGCTAAGTGAGTAATAGCTACTTTTGGGCTTTTCAGTAACTTCCATCATGAGTAAAATCACTTGTAACTTAAAAACTATTGCATTTAGAGAATTTCGTATAAATATGTTATTCAGCTACTTTTGGGCCAGCTATAACATAGTAAAATTTCAGACCTGTAGCTCATGGCATAGCTGAGTAATAGCTACTTTTAGGTTATCACTGTTGAGTAAATCACTTATAACTTGAAAACTATTGCATTTAGAGTATTTTGTTTCAATATGTTATTCACCTATTTTGGGGTCAGCTATAACATAGTGAAGTTTCAGACCTGTGGCTCATTTCATAGCTGAGTAATAGCTACTTTGAAGTTCTCACTGTTGAGTAAATCAGTTATAATTGGAAAACTATTGCATTTACAGAAATTTGTGCAAATATGTTATTCAGCTACTTTTGGGTCAGCTATAACATAGTGAAATTATAGACCTATAGCTCATGGCACAACTGAGCAATAGCTATTCTCAGGTACTGACTGTTGAGTAAATCAGCTATAACTTGAAAAATATTGCATTTGGAGTATTTTGTTAAATTATATTGTTCACCTACTTTTGGGTCAGCTATAACATAGTGAAATTACAGACCTATAGCTCATGGCATAGCGGAGCAATAGCTATTTTCAGGTTCTCACTATTGAGTAAATCAGTTGTAGCTTGAAAACTATTGCATTTACAGTAGTTTGCTTAAATATGTTGTTCACCTACTTTTGGGTTAGCTATAACATAGTAAAATTTCAGACATGTAGCTCATTGCATAGCTGAGTAATAGTTCCTTTGAGGTTCTCACTGTTGAGTAAATCAGTTGTAACTTGAAAACTATTAAATTTAGAGTAATTTGTTAAATATGTTATTCACAGAATTTTTGGTCAGCTATAACATAGTGAAATTGCAGACCTCTATGTCATGGCATAGCTGAGCAATAGCTACTTTCAGGTTCTCACTGTTGAGTAAATCATTGTATCCACTGGATAGCCGCAGTGTGTTGAGAGAGATTTCACCATTACTGCTCTGATGAAAAAAAATATTATAGCTAGCTTTCATAAGTTTGCAGTATATATTAATAACCATAAAATGTTGTCTGGGAATATTTTTGGCCTCATTTTGAGAAACAAGATGGCCGCCACAGGTGTTTTTTGTCAGTCATGAAAAGTGCTTATATCTCCCTTATTATTGATCCTAGAGGTTTGGGATGATAAACCAACCTGTAGGAAATCATGGGGTGGGAATCTTTTGGTGTGGTCAGATTTGACCTTCAGTGACCCCTCCTTCAAGATCAAACAAGGATAGCCAAACTTAAAAGTGCTTATAACTCGCTTATTATTGGTGCCAGAGGTTTGGGATGGTAAACAGACAGGAAATCATGGGCTGTGAATCTGTTGATATGGTCCGATTTGACCTTGGAACCCTCCTTCAAGGTCAAATGAGGATAGCGAAAATTGAAAGTGCCTACAACTCGCTTATTATTGGTGACAGAGATTTGGGATGGTAAACCATCCCATAGGAAATCATTGGCTCGGAATCTTTTGGTATGGTCAGATTTGACCTTTGGACCCCTCCTTCAAGGTCAAATGAGGACAGCCAAGCTTAAAAGTGCTTATAACTCATTTATAATTGGTCCTAGAGGTTTGGAATGGTAAACCATAGGAAATCATGGGCTGGGAATGTATTTGTGTGGTTAGATTTGACCTTGGACCCCTTCTTCAAGGTTGAACGAGGATATTGCATTTGTAGTATTTCTTTAAATATGTTTTAACCTATTTTTTACACTTAAACAATTACCTTGTTATTTTCCTTCATAATACCATTTACAGGGCACAACTTTTTTATCCTTTTCTTCTGTCAGCTTCGGAATTTCTTTCGAACTTTCTGTTCAGTTACCATTTACTGTATTTCTGTACAGCCCTTTTCCTGATAATTATTCTGTCCTCTAATCACCTTCACAAATCAAAAACACTCAGTCAGCTGACACAGTGCCCGTTCACGGGCACTCTCCTCTTGTTAGAAATACTTACCATTTCCTAACACTCAAATTTCCCTCCCGCCTCCCCGCAAGTCATTCTTTTACTTGCAACAAAAATAATGAGGTAAACAATGTAGTCATGTGACCTCGTTGGCGGGAGGACGGACTACTGTAACCCAATGGCTTGGTTAAGGTTGTTAGTAAACCTTAAAATCGCATCTCTGCGTTGGCCATTGGGTTGGATGGCTCCAACAAATAGCTACTGTTAGGAAATGGTAAGTATTTCTAATAAAAATTTAAATTACTATTAAATTTTTCAATTTTCTGTATTAAAAAAGACATCACATACGGTAGTTAGTAAAAAAGTAAAACAATCATTCAGATGAACATTTGAAAGTTTTATCAGTAGATATTAAACCATTAGTGGTATTATGCTGCACACATTCTAACTGAACACACATTTAGATGTATCAAGAAGATCTGGGAGATATTATTTTGTATCTCATCAGCATAGTATTCTTACAAAAGATATAAGACTTGTGGAAACCGTTCTTATCACCAGCCCTGGATTATGAAACAAGAATGTTTGGCAGCATTAGTTAGGTGGACATTACACATAATAATGTGTTGTCTTTTATTGCTATCCTGCATTTACTTTCTGTGGTGTATTTCTTTCTATCTTTGGGAGGAAGCTTAGTTTTTGCTTGCGTAAACAGCCATTTTCTACTTTACATTTGACAATTATCCAATCATCTATGATATATTTTGTAGCCAAAATACACAAAAAGGATCTTTAAAGACTACTTTACAACTTTTGACAAGAGCATTCATAGGGTGGACATTACACATGCTTTAGTGTCTTCTTGTACAGCATTGTGTTACTGATCATATATTGCAGCTACTGTTAACAGTGCATTCTATTTCTAGTTCAACAAAAAATATGCATTTTCATAGGGTTACAGCTGTAAATAACTAATCAAAGCTAATTCTAATTCATATACTGTAACAGTGGTATTTTTTGAAGTTTCTATTATCACAGTCATATGATATTTATTTGGAAATTTCTTCTTGGTTCTATGATTAAATTGTTGGTTTAAATCCTTAATTCTATTAATGTTTTGCTATTACGATGTATACATGAAAAAGAAAATTCCTGTGAATTGAACTTGGAATCCAATCACTCTGGCAAACAAGTTTGATATTTTGCCATAATGTACCCATATATTGTGGTGCAGCTTTGTGTGGAAATTTTGAATGAGGACATAATGATTTTACAACTGAAAGAAAAACAATATTCATAATGCACTCAGTCATGACTATTTTTGTTTATAATTTCATTTAACAGCAATGACGAATAGGTTACCAGTATTTATTCTTTCAGTCAGTGGTAGTTATAACATGAAATGTATAAACAATCTTCTAACCAGTGAAAAATAATGATGCTGTCTGTCATAATAAGTGCATGAAACTCCAGTTTACTATTTAAAAAAAACAACAAAATAAATTGATTTGAACTTGTCTTTATTTTCTGGGCTACTAATTCTTCCCTTGAGTGATCAGATTAATTGTGTCATAATTGAAATCCAAAATAGTTCTTTCTATTCTAGAATTGTCAGATTTAAGTCAAAGGATGTGTAATTAATATGAAATAACAATAGTAGTTTTGAACTGTTTGGTTGTGGATTGAACTATGTGTTGAGAGAATTACATACAAGCATGACAGTGTGGTAGTCTTGGACTGATGACCATTGCATTGTGTTGCATATTTATACTGAACACAATATCTCCTGCTCCTGCAGGACTCAAAGTCACTATTGATCCATCCCAACTGTACAAGTACAGTGCAAGCCCCCTAGTAACTGACATTGCTGTAACTGAAAGACTGAGGCTCAGGGATGACCATTTATCAATGTCCATGAGGTTCTTTAGCCTGCTACTGGGGTTAGAATCCAGTGACAGTGGACCAAGAATGTGAATTTGGGCCCAGGGCCTGTATTCACAAAGATTCTTATTCTTAGAATTAGTCTTATTCATAGAATTTTCTTAAAATTGCCATTTTTCTTAGAAAAATTCGAAGAATAAGAATTTTCCTATTCACAAAGATTCTTATTCTTAGAATCATACTTATTCTTACAATTTTTCTAAGAATGGCTTTTATTCTTAGAACATTTCTAAGAATAAGAAATTGCTATATGCACAAAACTCTTATTCTTGACACCAAAGTTGTATCCAAATAAAGAAAGTCACTTCTGGGCCTGTATTCACAAAGATTCTTAGAATTTTTCTTTGAATTACACTTGGTCTAACCTGTACACACATTTCTTTTTACCTCAGTCTATTCTTAGAATTATTCTCGGCTAAGAATTGTTTTGTGAATACGATTTTATTCTAAGAATAAGAAAATTCTTAGCATAGAATTTTTCTTAGACTTAAGTGTAATTCTTAGAAAAATTCTAAGAATCTTTGTGAATACAGACCGAGGTGTATAAACAGAATTTTTTGTCTTATACTAGTTAGTCCATGTACTTGTGATGTCCCATCATCTTTTGCTGTATCTTATTATTTTCATACTTTACATTCAGGACTTGGACTTCATTTTTATAAGCATTGTATGAGGCCTTAATGGTGCCACCACTATGTCTTTGACTTGTGACAGGGAAGACAAATGTTATAAATTCCTCAAATATAAATGGACTTAAAACAAATCAGATACTCACTTAACCGAGAGTGGAAAAATTGTTGAGGAAAATTGACATATTTTGTTGTTTACATCATTAAAAATTGAGTAACAGTTGCAAGGTAGAGTTATGGTGAGAGAGTATTAAGTTCAGTGTTGCAAGTATGATCAGTTCATAGTTAAAGAGTGTTCCAAAGCATTATTTTATGTCCAGTCTGTATCAAAGAGCTTCTTAGCTTCGGATTGTAGTGCTCTAACAATTGGGAATTTAGTTCAGCATGTTTAACATTTCTATAGCAATCAGATCTCCTGTTTATCTCCCATCAGTTATATATTTTACTAAACTATTGATGATTAATTGTATCAAATGCACTTTCTGTCATCCTTTATTACAAGCTTTTAATATATTATGAATTGCAATAGAAATGAGATTGTTAAATCACTTTAACAGAAAAATACAAATGGTTATACAGTCAACATATCTAATGAATAAAAATGAGCAGAATCGAAACATGTTTCTTTGTTGTCTCTCCAAATGGACTTCCTTAGAGGTCTCAGATCAACAAAAGCTCTGCCATTAACTTCTTTTCAAACATGAAGACTTGTGTGTTTTCATGACATCCAAACAGTCCACTGAAAACAAGGCCACTGCCGCAGCAGTTATCTCCAGCCTTAGAATCAGAACTAAAGGAGATATAAGGCCTTTGTAGTTTAACCCCACTTGACATTGAAGAAGGGGTCAAAGGTAAAAGTCAGCAATTGGAAAAGAGTCTCCGGCCATGACTTTCGTTAAGTTGTTTTCACATTTGGAACCCCTAGTAGCAATGACAGGGTGTATCCAGTCATGGAAAACTTGGAAAAGTCATGGAATTCCATTATTTTTCTCCAGGCCGGGGAAAGTCATGGAAATTGACTCCAGGTTTTGGAAAATTCATAAAAAGTCATGGAAATTCAAAGGCATCTCTTTCATGTAAAAGCATGTAAAAGGTCCTTAATTTTAAAGTTTCGGTCATGGAGAAGTCATGGAAAAATATTGAAATTTAGTGGATACACCCTGCAATGATAAGGGAGATATAAGGCTCTTTTAAATAGGATAATCCGATTTAACATTAAATATGTGATATGACGGCCATTTTGTTTTCGAAACTAGGCCAATTACTATCAGGCTAACTTTCCTAGCCATATATCTTTTTGCAAATTTGGCTGAAATGTTTCAAGTTTTAGAGTGTCTTAAGGAATTTGAAATAGCTGGCTATGGCAGCCATTTTGTTTTTCAAAATAAGGCCAAAATTTTTCTCAGGCAAAATATTTGCGGACCAGGAGTTTTCATGCTCTGTGTTTACATTCTGAAACCATAGCTCCAATGATAAGGGATAAATAAGGATGTTGTAGTGTGATGACCCCATTTAACCTTGAAGCAGGGGTCAAAAGGTCAAATTCAACACCTGGAAAAGATTCCCAGCCCATGACTTCCTACAAGTTGTTTTCACATTCCGAACATCAGGGAGCAATATTAGGGAGATATAAGGCCTTTTAAATAGGATAACCCCATTTAACATTAAACATGTGATATGGCAGTCATGTTGTTTTTGGAACTAGGCCAAAATTACTATCAGGCTAGATTTTCTAGCCCTTTAGCTTTTGTGCAAATTTGATGAAGCTAGCTGAAATATTTCAAGATTTAGAGCACCTTTATGATTTTCAAACAATTAGCTATAGCAACCATTTTGTTATTCAAAGTGAGGCAAAAATTTTGCACAGACAGGTTTTCATAGCCACAAACATTCCCCCAAATTTGGTGAAGATATTTTTATCAATGAATGATATATTAAGGTTTATATAAAAACGTGATGAACGGATGGAATTACACATGCACGCACATACATATGGAAGGCGTTTTATAATCTCCCGACCACGGCCTTCGGCTGCAGGCGGGAGATAATAAGGAGGATGAATGTTGTTACAGGTTTGTCTTGTAAATAGATGTCATGTGATACTAGTTTGTGCAGAAAGGGAGTCTGTGAATATGATAAGATGAAGATCTCGGCCATTAATCAGGGTTTTTCCATTGCTAAGAATCAAAGATCAAATGGCACATGACTGTATTTGCAGAAGCTTCTGAGCATCAGCTGTTGGTACAAAATTTATAGTACAACATAATACTTAAATAATTTAAGCAGACATTATTTAATACCCGGTATATGTCAAGCACCTGTTGGGGCCATGGTGGAGGGACTAATAGTGTAAAATAGATCCAGGAGGAGTTGGATATTTTAAATATTCATGAATATGGCAAACTAATAATGTTATTATCAACCATGGTATGATTGAGTCGCACTTTTGATCTTGTGATTTCAGTTTCAAGATCAGTATATCATGGACAAACAAAATATGTCATATTTTAGGCAAAAGTTATACTAAATGAGAGCTTAGCCACTTAAAGCTGAGAAATAATTTATAAATTCAAATTACTTCCTGAGATATATGTACCTTTCATCTTGTAAACAAATTAAAAATTTCTTGAATACTAGTAATACTAGTTCATTCTGCCATTAAAATTGACATGTTTTCATGAAAGCGTCATAACACTAATGTAATAACAGTTCTTTAGTTGTGATAATGTTGTGACAATGTGTTGACATCCTGACACCACTTTGTGTAAGATGACCTTTCTGTTGCAACGCTTTGAAGTTTCTTTGTATAATGTGGCAAAACTCAACTTGTTCTACTGGTTTGCCTACTTGGAATTATCAGTCAGTCCTTTATAAGTTCATCAGAGTCAGAATTAGTGTTTCAAATCCCTCCCAAAAACCAGGATCATATTGGGACAGGCCCACAGTGTTTTTACATGATGGAAGTGAACTTGCACAGAGGTGAAAGCCAATGATGAGATGCCATACTAAGTGTTGCAATCACCTGGCAATGGAGGACCCGTTCATCTGGTGGAATGACGGTCTCTGGGTTGAATTATTGTGGAGTCTGGTCCTCTGGAAACCTTGTCCTATGATGTGATAATTCTCATTTTACAAAACATGGAATATTTTTCTTTCAAAATATTTCAGTATCTGATGACCTAAGCAAGTTCTATATATGGTCATTGGCAGATTTTTAACCTTTAAGGAATATTTTTATGTTGTTCCTGTGAATTAATAGCATTTAAAATTGTGTGGCATAAAAGTGGTCAGTAGTATAAAAATATGTATGATCCTTAATTACTTAAACTTTTTTTCAGAAATATCATTATGTCTTTTATCACTTTAAAACGTCATTTCATCTCTGAAATAAACCCATTGAAACACAACAGCTGAGCTTATTTTCCAGAATGGAGTAATGAAGGGAGGGTCTAATGGTAAACACAGTTAAACCTGTGTAACTTAGAGATTGAGTTTACAATATTCTGAAACATTACTGACAGATGAACCCAATAATTAATGTGTGGTTTTCAGAGCTATAAATGAGCCCAGATTTTTCTGTTAATAATTGCATACAAGTGCGAAGCCCTCAAATTAAAAATTCTCTGCCAGGGCAAATGTGTGAATTTTCTTCTCCAAGTTACATATTTTGTCTCCAAGGTTGTGGTTTTGAATCTTCAGTTTACTAGTATTTATTGGCATTTTATTGGTATCAGAAATTGATTGCAAATGGCTAACACTGGGGGCAGTAGTGTTAGCATGAGAAACACTCTCTCCTCCCACCTGTAAGGTAATTATAGGTTCAAAACCTTAAGTGGGAAAATATTAGTTACTTTCTGATGCTTTATGATTTACTGGACAGAATCTGGACTAGCTAGTATGTTTACTGTTTTGCTACACCCCTTCAGTAGCTTGTGGTCATATGTCTTGCACAATATGTTGAAAGTAGTGTTTCAAACTTACAATAGATCAAATGAAAAGAGAAAGCCTTCAGTTAATTTCTAATCCTCATGTTAAGAGGTTTTTTAACTCTAGATATTTTTATGGTCTTCCCTCTTTGTTTAAGGAGTGGCATCAAGTTGTGTACATATTCAAAGTTGTCTGTATGTGAACATTATGAAAAGTATAACAACATCAAATTTGGAGTAAGGAGAAAATTTTAAAGCACATGTACCTTGTATCTTGAGATACATTATGTATTTGTTTCCGATTAACAATTGTACTGCAGCTGAATAGCCCTGAATAGCTGAATAGCCCTTTAAATTATTTACCTAATTCTATCACTATCATAGACAGACATCCGTGTTTCTGTACAACACTACATAGCTAGTTATGGCCCACGCATTTTATAATATATATGTTTTCCATATGCATGGATATTTTCAAACAACGAGTACAGCTTACTTTGTATGTTTATAATTTATTAGGCAGGTTAAACAGGGAATATGTGTTACAGAAACAGTGTTAAAGTTTTAAAACCACAGATTGTGTGGTCAGAAGTGTTTGGAATTGAAATTTAGATCAGTTAGATTATTGTTGGAAAAATGGGAAAATACTTGTTAAGGGAATATGGGAAATGGAAAGGAAGTAAAGTTAATGATTTATTGAAATATGACAGGGGATAACATCATTAGCCTTCAGCATTCACTGTGATGAGAATCTGTGTGCTGGTGTTTCAGTTTCATAACTGAAAGAGCTACAGCAGCTGGTATGGCTGAAAAAGTTATCAGAATTAAGAAAAAATAACAAAATTTGATACTTGTTATATAACATAGCTATAGGGGTTTGACATACGTAATGTCACATATTAAATTTTTTATTCAAACAATACCAGCCACAAAATATTAATGGGATTCTTTTTTATTGTGTGAAAATTTAGTTGTAGATTTAAAGTTTTTATGTACAGTAGAACCTCAATTATCCAAACCTGGATAAACTGGAGACATACAATAGGGTCGGATAAGCGGGGGGGTTTGGATAGGTGAAATGGAGTCACGTTTGGCCAAAAACTGGGGTAGTGTGGGCGATAATAGGTCAATTTTAGGTTTTTGCAGAAAAATGGAGATGAGGCATTATATCACAGTATAATTTGATAACTAACTAACTTTGATTTGCAGTGTTTTCATTGGTCCTCTGTTGTTTTAAAGCATTAAGTACACTTTAAAGTAACTTTATTCAACATATATTACGCCGGCTTGAGTTGAGTGTGTTGGTTTGGTACATGCATTAAAGACGTTTAATTGTCGATAAAAGTTGTTATACATTTTGTCAATTGAAAAACTCCTGGAAATTATAAATTGTAAAACCCCAAGCAAACAAGCCTTCAGTGACTGGGTACATTCGGATGGTAATGCATTGTTGACGTTTTTTTTCTTTTAATACACATAAGTCTGTGAATCAGCCTACCATGGGAGATTATAAACTGCAAACCCAATCGAACACACATTCAGTGATTGGCGCATTAATTATTAAAGAAGTTGTGCAGCAGGGTTGTGTAAATGAATTGATCCCTCCCCAATTGAAACAATGGTATTAAAGATCAAAGAAGTGAGGCGGTTCTGAGGACAATGTATTTTATAAAGCACTAGAATTATTGGTTTCCGAGAATGTGTAAAATGCTGTATTATCGCTCTGGCTAGACCGTGCTTTAAAACTGCAAGTAAAGAGACAAGGTTTCGGATCAGTTAATCCGGAGATTCTGATCAAAGAGGGCCGGATAATTGAGTTTCTACTGTAAGTGCATTTTGATGCTTTGAGACAGTTGTCTTTGTCCATTTTAATGGATACATAAACCAGTTATCAAAAAATAAAGAAATTAAATGGAGAAAATGTAAAAGAGGAGCCCCCCCCCCCCCCCAAAAAAAAAAAAAAAAAAAAAAAAAAAAAAAAAAAAAAAAAAACCGTTCTTGAGCTGTGCAACCTTCTTGTGCTTTGCAACCTTCACCCTATTTGCATCACGAGGTTTCATTTTATCCCGTTTTTATATGACTTTTAAATATTTTACCCATTGTTTTCTCTGCCAGAGTAATCTGATTGACATATTGCAGTGAGGTCTTGGCAACCAGTGTGAGTATTTAAAAATGCAGGACGTGTTCCCTACTCAACAAACACTATGCATTAACCCATGCTACAGCTGTTGTACCTTGACGTATAGCCAAGTGTGATGAACAGTCAATTGTTAATTGTGTGGGTGGAATTAGCAAAACTCAGCTGAGTAAAACTGCCAAGAGAATCACTAGTGAAAATAAAAAGAGGGAAAATAAGGCTCTGCATATGTGTGTGTGTATTGTAGTGCAGATTGCTGGTTTAAGCCAAGACCTGGGTTGAGACATGGAAGAGTGAAAGACGTTAATGAGCAAAACCTGTGTGTGTGGCTTTCATTGAAGAGTATATATACAATAAGTCTGTGTATAGAGAGGATCCTGTAATACTAAGTAATTCATAACACCTTTTAGGTTATTGATGAGGAAAAGCATTGAGCTGAAAACTACAACCAGAAATAATACACCACACACAGCTTACCTTTCTTTGGTAAGTGGATATTTTTTTCACTCCGAAGGGTACTCTTGATGAGTATGAGTTTATCATAGAGAGAGTAAACAGCCAACTCAGGATGGACTATCTTCTCTCAGCAGCAAAAGGCTTACTATCAAGTGCTATCTGTTACTGAGTTAATGATACTCAAGCTAAAGTACAGTACAACTGTACAACATGGGTTAATTAGCTTTTAAAAGAAAATGAGAGTGCCAATGAAACAGTCTTGCCTTTTTGTGCTGCGGTTTTGCTGCTTGACCTTTTTTAATAACTTGAGGAGGAAGTTTTTCTCACTGAAAGGATAGATATGTGTCTTTCAGATAATTATGTTGTTTTTAAAAGGTTGTTTCAAGAAACATTGATGAATTACTCATGAAAAACAGTGGAAAAGTTGGAACCAAATAGAGAAAAAAAAATAAACCTGAGAAATACCTGAAACATCTGTGAACTCTGATAACAATATGAAAAAAAAAATAATTTGGAAAAAATGAATCACACTGAACACATACAAACACATTAAAATGTCACAAATGATGCTTCCTACAACCTTGGATTTGCACCTTGATCAGGTTAATATCAGGCTTGGTGGTGTATTTATGTAAAAAGATTTAAGAATGAAGATTTTTCGCCGAGCTAGGTCCAGGTCACCATCTATCCCCCGTTTATGCTTACCAAAGGATCAAGCGAGCCAAAACCAGGTGGACAATGAGGTATCTTTGGCCAGCAGGAGTTCCAGTTTGAGCACAGATGGGGAACAAGAACGTTCCATGTCTTTTGAAGCCTCCACCCTTGTGGTTCCTGTTCATCCTCGTGGAAGATCATCCAGTTTTGATGCCAGCTCTCTAAGGCGTAGTAACCAAGACAACAAGCTGCAGGTTCCTACGTATCCAAGTGTTGATGGCTCTACGTCAGAAGAGGAGTGCAACGCTACTTCCAAGGAGAAATTCTCCTTAAAGGTACCTGGCTTACAGAAGTACTACAGAAGGAGATCTCTGGACATTCCTAAAATCTGCATCCATTGTGTTCACCTAGAGTCCCTTTCCAGTCGGGAGCAATCACCTATCTCTCCTCAGATGAATAAGAAGTTTGCATACAAGGACTTTTTCAGCAGTGACTCAGACAACAACCACTCTGATCTCAGCAGTGGGGATGAATCTGGGACTACAAGTGAGACAGGAGAGGATGATGATGAAAATGAGGAAGGTTATATGTCACCAGCTAATACAGACAATGATAATCACTGCAAAAAAAACACATTTGCTCAATACAAGACTGTCAAACAGTTTGCCATGTCTGCAGAAAGCTCTCGCCTTGGAATCACTCGCCAATTTTCCACTTGGGGCCAAGAAGAAGAAGGAACATTAACTCCTCAAGGGGCATTGTGTCATGGTGTTGGTAAAAAGAGCAACAACACTATCGACAGCCCTTTTGGAAAGCTATTTGAAAGCTCCCCAAACTATAAGAGTCAAGATAAACTGGACAAAGCAGACGAGGAAGACTCAGTGAAAACAGTAGTAACACTTGAAGTGCCATTAGTTAAGCCACGCTCCTCCTCAGTGGATGTGACTTATCTGTCTCCAAAATATTCAGCAGATAACCAATCTGGATTGTTGAAACCCTTGAATTCTCACTCCCCTAAGTCATCTTCCATTGATGTGAGTCTACCAACAGATGAATCAAACTGTTATAAGGCTATCACTACATCCCCAAGGCAGTCCAGAAAGTAGGTATCTAAAAACTAATAATCTGTACCCAATAGTCAAAGTTTCCATTGGGTATGTTGTCTTTTAATTATCCTTGCATATAATTTTGTGAATGTGTATTTTTGAAGTATATGAATTTTTGGAGTTTGGTGTTCAGTTGCAAGGTTGCAGTAATGACAGAGATCAAATATCAAGGCCACACATTAAAATAATTTGAAAACTGAAAATTACAGTTGGAGTACTTGCTCAAGCTGTACCGAACATATGTCAAATTATTTATGTATCAAATAGGAACAATTTCTTGGTCAGTACTTTAATCTGTCAGATGCATATGTAGGTCTGAATATATTGATTAAACTGTAGAGGAACAGCTGAAACTATATAAAAAGCTAAAACAAGAGAAGAGGAGAACTTGAAAACATCTGTGTTAATTTACAGTAATATGATATCTGTAGTCAATTGTTTCCCTGTGTTGTTTAGGATTACTTTCCTTTTTTAACTTTAATTTTGAGACTATGGACAAGGAGAAGTCCTTCTGTTTATGATCCTATTAACCCATTTAAATAAACTTTTAGTGCATGTAGTTCATATTTGTAACAGATATGTATTATATAATGATATACATTACATGTATTTTTTCTTGGCTACGGGTCGTTATCCAAATTTTTCTCAGCAGAAATTTACTACAGTGCAATAGATTTCTTCATTTTCACCACTTTTGGATCATTAATAAATGTAGATATGTATCCATTATTATGACTAATAATGAAACAACGGTATGCTTTTAGAATTCCTGTGACCTGTGGACTTACGTCAAATCTACTTGTTTTCACTCACAACTCCTTACCACTCCCAGAAATGAATAACTGAAAGCAAGCTGGAAATTATTTAGTTCTCAGTGCTATTTCGGTGATATTTCCATTGAAATAAAAAAATTATTCCTTTTTTGCCAAAGCAAAATCTTCAGCGAAACTGGAAAATAGATATTTATTTGAGGTTTTACAGAGTTTGAAACTGTAACTTTGTTTCATTATTACTCTTTGTAAAATTATTCATCTGGTAATTTGAGTTTTCAGTCATTGTTGCTGAGACAATGGAGTCCACGATTGTGTTGCAGAAGAATCTCAGATTTCAGCCCTCTTTATTCTTCCATCCTTTTCACCAGGAAAATCCATCCTGAAATTACAAAAGGAGCCCACTCAGTACTCCCGTATTCATCAACCTGTAAGGAAAAAGTCAGTGCCACATTGACAAATGAGGCAAATTAATTGAACCTTTAAAGTTACTTTGTAAAATCTGCTTCCTGTGAAAAACTATGTATTCTTCATTTGTAGCCTGACTGAAGATACAAAGGCCACATATGCAGAGATGTATACTTTGTTTTCATATTATCATTGACTTTCAGCAGTGGTTCTGTTTTTGTCATCAGCTTTTATATATTTCAAGCACACACAATGTATCTTTTTTGGCCACGGATAGCTTGTAACTTTTACATCTGGTGTTTAGGAGGACAAATTATAACACAGTAGAACCTGCTAATATTTAGCTTTTTCTTTTCTGAAAATTCAAATTTTCGCCGGGTTGATTATAACCAACCCACCTATTAGATTGATATGTCTGATGTCTGTCCCTTAACATTTTGGTTTTTTTTCGGACTCTACCTCGAAGATGCTTACACTGATCAATTTGAAATTTTTGACAGGGTGGTAGAACATCACCTTGGCTAGGTTGCTTTCGAAATTGGTGCTAATGGTTTGTCAGTCTGTCTGTACTTTTGTCAATATTTTGTTTTCTTGACTCTAACTCAAAGATGCATTCGCTGATTGATATGAAACTTAATAGGGTCGTAGGACACCACCTAGTCTAGGTTGCTTTTAAAATTGGTGCCATTTTAAGCAACAAGAAATTAATAAAATTGAAATTTGACCCTATCATTGATTTTAGTGTTTACAAATTTCGTGGTTTTATACTAAAAGACCTCTTCTATTTTATAATCTATATTGTCATTTCTGCAAGTTGAACCAAGACATGGGGAAAAAAATAGGCTTTTTAGCATATTGCAGCCAGCTTAAGTTTGATCAAAAGTTGTCTGAGGTGTTTCTTAAATGATTTAATTGTGTTAAAATTTGGACACATGATTTTCAAGAAATGGATTTTTGGATAAACTACTTCTCCACAACATTAATACCATATTATTCTACCCAGTTTTAAGGTACATTTTTTTGAAAGAGTTACATTTTATTGTCCCAAATACTGCTTGTTATAATACAATATCTGAATTTTAGTTGTCCTGTAATCTACAGAATGCCATCCAGTACATAAAAACTGCCTTCCATATTAACTGACCACCACACAGTTCCATGTGCAAACAGATTATTTAGATATTCTACCATATTGATCAAAATTTGTTCTGGTCTGAAAATTGTTGCATCACCCGATTTATTTCTACGGTTTCTTTCAAAGTCTTGAATGTTTCTCTTTCTTAGTCCTCATCACCAAGACAGTCATTGTTGTTGTATTATCAAGATTTCCACCCCAAAAATACCCAAAACAATATGTTGTTTATTTTTCAGGTGTTGGAATTCAGAGGCGTTTGATTTTGACAAAATTCGAAACTGCACAACATATGCAGCATTATTAGAAAGTTTTATCCAGTTAATAAATGATTCGTTAAATTAAAAAAAGTGCAATACTTCATACAAAAATATGCCACACACAACAAGACAGTATCAAATCCCTTCTCAAAATCAATTGGCTTAAGGAGGCCCATGATTTTTACCCCACAGCCCTGTAGGGCTGTCGGAGTATAGTTTTCACCCATGGTGTCCAGATGGGCGGGCGGGCGGCAGGAAAAAGTTTGTCCGGGCTATATCTCAGAAACCGTAAGGTGTAGGAAGTTGATACTTGGTAGGGACATTGGTTAGGGGGTGTAGGTGTGCAGCGTCATGGTGTGACCTTGATTTGACCTTTGACCTTGCTGCAGTGACCTTGAGTTTGAAAATCTTGCCCGGGCTATATCTCAGAAACTGTAAGGTGTAGGAAGTTTATACTTGGTAGGGACATTGGTTAGGGGGTGTAGGTGTGCAACGTCATGGTGTGACCTTGATGTGACCTTTGACCTTGCCGTAGTGACCTTGACCTATAAAATCTTGTCCAGGCTATATCTCGGAAACCGTAAGGTGTAGGAAGTTGATACTTGGTAGGGACATTGGATAGGGGGTGTAGGTGTGCAACGTCATAGTTTGACCTTGATTTGATGTTTGACCTTGCCGTAGTGACCTTGACCTATAAAATCTTGTCCGGGCTATATCTCGGAAACCGTAAGGTGTAGGAAGTTGATACTTGGTAGGGACATTGGTTAGGGGGTGTAAGTGTGCAAAGTCATGATGTAACCTTGATTTGACCTTTGACCTTGCCGTAGTGACCTTGACCTATAAAATCTTGTCAGGGCTATATCTCAGAAACTGTAAGGTGTAGGAAGTTGATACTTGGTGGGAACATTGGTTGGGGGTGTAGGTGTGTACCGTCATGGTGTGACCTTGATTTGACCTTTGATCTTGCTGTAGTGACCTTGACCTATAAAATCTTGTTTAAGCTATATCTCGGAAAGTGTAAGGTGTAGGAAGTTGATACTTGGTAGGGACATTGGTAGGGGGTTGTAGGTGTGCAACGTCATGGTGTGACCTTGATTTGAACTTTGACCTTGCCGTAGTGACCTTGACTTTTAAAATTTTGTCCAGAAAATATCTCTGAAACCGTCAAGTGTAGGAAGTTGATAGTTGGTAGGGGCATTGGTTAGGGGTTGTAGGTGTGCATCATAATTTTTAGTATACTGATTAATGCTGTCATCTTGCTATTGAATTGTCTTGTTTCAATACTTTATCTTTACATACATTTTCCTTCTCTTAGATGTTATTTTCTCTACTTAAACATCATTTTGACCTTGATATTACTGACACTGCTCTGAAAGCATCCCGATCTTTGTACTGTTTCACTACTTCTATATCTCATGGTGTTGAAAACTATTTCCCCAGGCTGTGGGGTACGGGCATCTCTGATGTTGTTTTGTTCTCTGTGTAAGTAAATTGTATACAAGTATCTTCACTGAGATTTAAAATGTTTTGGCCATATCTGTCTTGTGTGTAAATTCATAAATTTTATCAAAGTACCATTTTGGGAGGGGAAAAAATCAAAAAAATAATTACATGTTGTTGAACAATTTGCTTTGTTAATGATTGAAATGGACTTT
The DNA here is from genome assembly GCA_964017235.1 of Sabellastarte sp. h YS-2021. Taxonomy (NCBI): domain Eukaryota; kingdom Metazoa; phylum Annelida; class Polychaeta; order Sabellida; family Sabellidae; genus Sabellastarte; species Sabellastarte sp. h YS-2021. The sequence continues at coordinate 51,208,975 of OZ024927.1, read as the reverse complement.
TTATGTCTCATAGCAATTACTGCAGCCAACCTACAGAAACCATGTAGGAAGTGAATCATGACCAAAAGTGGAAATATTCAGCAATATATTGCTGCCACTTTGTGCCTCTTTTATTTTTTGTAGGCAATGGTAAATATCTCAATTCCTATTATTATGTCTTCTGGAAGAATGATTAAATGTTGCAGAGGTTACATGTGATTTTTCACACTTTTTGGCAAGCCAGAAGTGCAATACAGATTGTGGATTAGTTATTGAGAGATTTGAAAATACCGTAAACTGTTGTTGGTATGCAAAACATTTGTCGCAGTGTTGATTATTATAACCTCATTATTGTGAAATAATAGGCTGTTCTCATATGTAACAGAAATATTTTAGCTGCGTTATTGTTACTGACATTCAGGTGTGAATTGATCATTTGCTCATAATAAACATGTATTAAGTACATGAACTTTTGCATTAGAAGAATCTATTCTTTGGTAATTTTATGATTTGTACACATTGTCCAGAATCCTATCATTCTTCATAGTTCTGGAGTAGGTTGAGTTCAGTGTAATGATCCCTACAATAAAAAAAATCAAATCTTTTCTGAAAGTTTAGAGAGGTTTGGCGAGTCTTGTTGATGCATTACTGGCATCTTATGGGGCCTTGTGTGACCTTTTCATAGTTAACACAAGGTCAGATAAATATCCTCTCCTTTCATAGGGGGAGATTCTAGTCAATCCTAAGAATGATTACAAGTATGGGATGAAGCAAATCACTCCTTCTAGCATTAGAAAAGGCATGGGACTTTGCACATAAACACTAGATACATTGTCATGGCTATAAAAAAATCCATTCTGGCGTATAACAGATAGATCTTTAGGGAAGAATTAAGTTGATGTACAAATAGAACTTTGAGAAATCCTTCAATGGATCCCAAGGGATGAAATGAAGATTTACTGGCAAGAAAGGCATTAGGCAAGCATAAGTTTTCTGAAGCTGTGAGATTATTGTCTTGATGACAGTGAAGGCAGAGATGTTGTTTGCAGGGTTCAAGGATAACTGTACAGAAAGTGTGTGGAAGGATTATGCTGTAATCACCATTAAGTCTCCCTTGAATTGGGCAAACTGTTATTGAGACAAAAACTGTAAGCCTTGCATTGCTAATATCCATTAACCTAATAAATGATAGTTCAAACATTATGGACATTATGGAAAGCTTTCTTGCTGCCTCAACATTAATCCATTATTTGACTTTGTCTTGTGAATAACTTCCTCAGGATTTTCGGGTGAAAATTGTCCAAATTGGAGTCATTTATTGCACCATAAAGTGTAGTTTAGGTTGTTACAATTTTTTTTCCTGCACATTTGTAAGCTGAAAGGGAATGCTGCTTTAGTTATCTGAATAACATTTATACTGTGTCATATACATGTATGTATTTCCGAAGAGTACAATTCATCCAAAGGTGTCAAAGAAATATCCACATTTCTTGCAAGTTTGCTTTAACTCCTATTTCAAAGTAATTACTCTGTTAAAATACAAAGGCATCTAGACTTTTCTGATTTGTTATAAATTCAATTGTTATAATTAAAACAGTCATAGGAATTTAGGCAATTTTCTAATCATTTGTTACAGTGAAATTGTTTGTTTTCATTAACCACTAAAATGTGTCCTATTGATCAATGTTAAGTAATCGGAAATGTAACATTGGTTTTGGTATTAGCCTTGATGTTATGACAGTCCCAGATATTGGTAATTCAATGACAATTAACAGCACTAACATGGATTATAGATTCGTGATAGTTCAAATACATAACTTTGCAGAAACACATTTTGCAAAGCAGAGAATGTACAAACAGAGCCTTCAAAGACTGTGTGGGTATTATTTTCATCCATAATGTCCAGCTGGGAGGTGGGGATAGGCAGCAGGAACAATAATATTGTCAAAACTGTATTTCCAGTCCTACTTACATGCGACCCCTGAAATTCTTGCCTTTCAAGCACACCACAAATTTGGTTTTCTCAACCCTAACTTAAAAAAATCTAAAAGACTGGGACAGGATTTAAGTTTAAAAACATGGAGCTCTAGGAGAGGACACAGACCAGTTTCAGAAACTGTAAGGTGTAGGCTGTGATACTTGGTAGAGACATTGGTTTGGGTTTGTAGGTGTGCAGTGTCATAATGTGACTTTTGACCTTGCCATAGTGACCTTGACCTTTCAAATCTTGTCCTGACTATATCTTAGAAACCGTAATGTATAGAAAGTTGATACTTGGTAGGGATATTTGTTCGGGTGCAGGTCTGCAAAGTCATGGTGTGACCTTGATTTGACCTTTGACCATGTGATAGTGACCTTGACCTTTAAAATCTTGTCCGGGCTCTATCTCAAAAACCATAAGGAGTGGGAGCTTGATGCTTGGTAGAGACATTGGTTGGGTTTATTTACCCCCAGTACCTTTTGTTTATATTGTGATGGGTAGTTGGAAGGGCAGAGGAATCCAGGACATACAGTTGGTCAAGGTTCTACTGTGAACTGCCGATTTACCACCTAGTACCTTTTGTTTATATTGTGATGGGTAGTTGGAAGGGCAGAGGAGTCCAGGACATACAGTTGGTTCTACTGTGAACTGCCGACCAGCTGCAAGCAATTACCAGCTTTCCCACATGGGATTGGGCCGGGATTTGAACTGTGATCTAAGAGGTGGGAGGTGAGTGTGTTACCACTGAACCACTCTGGCCCCAGACAATGCAGACATGGGTTGGAGTGTAAGTGTGAAAGATCATGGTGTGACCTTGATTTGACCTTTGTCCTTGCCATAGTGACCTTGACTTTTAAAATCTTGTCTGGGCTATATCTCAGAAACAGTCCAGTGTAGAAAGTTCCCTTAACAGCTACACTTCAATTGAGAAATTGAACAGCTGCATAACATTTAGTTGTATCCACCAGACAGCTATGGATTTCGCTTCGTTACGCCAATGCCGCCGCCGCTGCAGTGAGTAGACAGATTTCACTGTTACCGCTCTAACGAAAAAAATATTATAGCTAGCCTTCTCAAATTTGCAGGATGTATTCATAACCATAAAATCTTGCCTGGGAATATTCTTGGCCTCATTTTGAAAAATAAGATGGCTGCCACGGGCGTTTTTTCGACTTTCAACAAGGACTTTTGTTGGCCCTCTAGAGCAAAGGGTATTATAGCTAGAGATCTCAAATTGGAAGGATATGTTCCTCATTACAAAATCTTGACTGGGAATATTTTTGGCCTCATTTTGAAAAGAATAAGATGGCCACCATGGGCGTTTCTTTGTCAGTCGTGAAAAGTGCTCATATCTCCCTTATTATTGGTCCTAGAAGCTTGGGATGTGAAGCCAACCTATAGGAAATCATGAGCTAGGAATCTTTTGATGTGGTCAGATTTGACCTTGGGTCCCCCCGTTCAAAGTCAAACAAGGATACCCAAACTTAAAAGTGCTTATAACTCGCTTATTATTGGTCCTAGAGGTTTGCAATGTGAAACCAACTTATAGGAAATCATGGGCTGGGAATCTTTTGATGTGGTCAGATTTGACTTTGGACCCCCCCCCTCAAGGTCAAACGAGGATAGTCAAATTTAAAAGTGTTTATAACTCGCTTATTCTTGGTCCTAGAGGTTTGGAATGTCACAGTAACCTATAGGAAATCATGGGCTAGGAATCTTTTGATGTGGTCAGATTTCACCTTGGGCTCCTCCTTCAAGATTAAGTGATGGTTGATTGGCTTTGGTGAGTTTTCTTCTGGTGGATACAATTTGCATCGATTCTCAAATGCGCTAGGTCTCGTTAATTTGGTCATCATTGCCTTGTTTAATACATTGTCTTTCCAAATATACATATCTCCCACTGTGGCCTAGTTGGTAACACACTTACCTAGGAACATAGAGAACATGGGTTCAAACCCAGCTAGAGGCAGATACATAGTGGCTAGGATGACCACTTAAAATGGCATTCCTCTGTCATTGGGTCCTAGCCCCAGTGGCAGACTGAAGAACCTCAATTACTCTCTCACATGTTATTTTCTCCTGGACCTTTACATAGCTTACACTGTCTATTGTGAAAGTCTCCTGCCTTTGTATTGATTCACCTCTTGTGTCTCATCGTGTTCAGGGCTATTTCCCTGGGCAGGGGGTACGGGCATCTCTGATGCTATTTTTTAAACTTAATTTAAACTTAATTTATTTTCAATTGTTTAAGAATTTCTGTTAAATTCATGTCTGAGTGTGTGTAGTTTATTGAGGAAAAATGATCCAAATATTGGTTTAAGTTCTTTGATAGGCTTCATAGAGAAAAGAATACTGATGATAATCCTAAGCAGGAGATATGCTAAAAAAAGTAAAATAAAAAAGTCTCTGTGGGTCCAGATGTTTTTCTTCGAAAACAAATTAGTTTTCATGCAAAATGGTAGTCAGTTAAATTAACCTTGCCTTCAGCCTCCAGAAGGGTGCCATTGTTATGCATTGCAAGTACAAAGATAAAGCAGACAGACAAATATTTTCAACACATGCCCGGTATTTTTTTTAATCTCCCGCTGGGCTTTAGCCCGGGAGGGAGATTATGAAATGATGCCTGTGTGTGTGTGCGGGGGTGTGTGCGTTAGTGTGTCACGCAGATTTCTCCAAAACTACTACAGCTACAGATTTTTTGTAAATTTATTGTCCCAATGAATTTTCACACCCTTGAACATTTTTTTGGTTTTATGGACTTAGGCCTGAAGATAAGCGAGTAATAGCAATCTTAGCTACTTTGAGTAAAGGACTCATAACTCAAAAACTATTGCACTTACAGGGTTTTCTTCAAATATGTTGTCCAGCTACTTTGTCCTTAGCTATAAGATGGTACATAGTTTGGGGTCCCATTGCATGCCATAAGTGAGTAATTGTTATTTTCTTATATGCAGCAAAATAAAGACATAAGTAAATGTCAAATATCTTCAAAAGTATTAAAGTTAGGGAATTCTTTTCAATTATGTTATTCATCTAGTTTTTGGTAAGCTATCACATAGTAAAGTTTCAGACCTGTTGCACATTGCATGGCTGAGTAATAGCTACTTTGAAATTCTGACTGTTGAGTAAATCCATTGTAACTCCAAAACTATTGCAGTTAGAGTATTTTCCTAAAATATTTTGTTCAGCTACTTTGTCCTTAACTATAAGATGTCATATAGTTTGGGGGTTCCATTGCATGCCATAAGTGAGTAATAGTTATTTTCTTATTTGTAGCAAAATAATGACATAAGTAAATGTCGAATATCTTCAAAAGTATTACAGTTAAACAAATCTTTCAACATGTTATTCATCTAGTTTTTGGTAAGCTATCACATAGTAAAGTTTCAGACCTGTTGCACATTGGATAGCTGAGTCTTAGCTACATTGAAATTCTGACTGTTGAGTAAATCCTTTGTAACTCCAAAACTATTGCAGTTAGAGTATTTTCCTAAAATATTTTTTTCAGCTACTTTGTCCTTAACTATAAGATGTCATATAGTTTGGGGGTTCCATTGCATGCCATAAGTGAGTAATAGTTATTTTCTTATTTGTAGCAAAATAATGACATAAGTAAATGTCGAATATCTTCAAAAGTATTACAGTTAAACAAATCTTTCAACATGTTATTCATCTAGTTTTTGGTAAGCTATCACATAGTAAAGTTTCAGACCTGTTGCACATTGGATAGTTGAGTCTTAGCTACATTGAAATTCTGACTGTTGAGTAAATCCTTTGTAACTCAAAAACTACTGCAGTTAAGGATTTTCCTAAAATAATTTGTTCAGCTACTTTTTGTTTAACTATAACATGGCATATCGTTTGGGGTTCCATTGCATGTCATAAGTGAGCAATAGCTATTTTCTTATTTGTAGCAAAATTATGATGGAAATAAATGTCAAATACCTTCACAAGTATTAAAGTTAGGCAAATCTTTTCATTTGTTATTCATCTAGTTTTTGATAAGCTTACTTTCCTGTCCTTTATATTTGTGTTGCTTTTGCAGATCTAGGTCAATAGCTAAGTGAGTAGATAGCTGAGTAATAGCTACTAAAATGAGCAAATGTCTTTGATCTCTAAAAGTATTACAGGTAGGCAATTTCTTCTAAATAAGTCATTCACCTACTTTTACCTGATGTACCACATTGCGAAGTTACAGATCTATAGCTTTTTGCATAGCACACTCATAGCTACTAAAATGAGTAAATGTCTTTTATCTATAAAGGTATTGCAGATAGGCAATTTCTTCTAAATAAGTCATTCACCAACTTTTGGGTGATCTACCACATAGTGAAGTTGCAGAACTGTAGCTCTTTGCATAACTGAGTAATAGCTACTAAAATGAGTCCATACCCTTTATCTTTAAAAGTATTACAGATAGGCTATTTCTTCTAAATAAGTCATTCACCTACTTTTGGGTGATCTACCACATAGTGAAGTTGCAGAACTGTAGCTCTTTGGATAGCTGAGTAACTCAGTACTCTGCCATCCAAAGAGCTACAGTTCTGCAACTTTATTAGCTGAATAGCTGAGTAACAGCTTTTATCTCTAAAAGTGTTATGAAAAGGCAAATTCTTCTGAATAACTGATTCACCTTTCGGGTGATCTACCACATAGTGAAGTTGCGCATCTATAGCTCTTTACATAGCCGAGTCATATACCTGCTGAAATGGGTAAATGTCTTTTATCTCTAAAAGTATTGCAGATAGGCAATTTCTTCTAAATAAGTTGTTCACCTACTATTGGGTGATCTACCACATAGTGAAGTTACACAACTGTAGCTCTTTGCATAGCTGAGTAACAGGTACTAAAATGAGTAAATGTCTTTTATCTTTAAAAGTATTGGACATAGACAATTTCTTATAAGTAAGTCCTTCACCTACTTTTGGGCGATCTACCACATAGTGAAGTTGCAGAACTGTAGTTCTGCAGAGTAATAGGCACTAAAATGAGTAAATGTCTTTTATCTCTAAAAGTGTTACAGAGAGGCAGTTTCTTCTAAATATGTCCTTCACCTACTTTGGGTTGATCTACTACATAATAAAGTTGCAGAACTGTAGCTCTTTGGATGGCAGAGTAACAGCTATTAAAATAAGTAAATGCCTTTTGTCTTTAAAAGTATTGCAATCAAACATTAAAGTGCCTCTTGCTTGTTGTCACTTCTACATGTGCCTCCATCTCACAAGAAAATTTATATTCCACTATCTTTAGCACATCTAATTTATACGGCGGGAGATAAATGCATGCGTCAGAATGCTTGTATTCAATAATTTTATTTTCCTCTTTTCCATGTATGTGTACAGTAGACTGTTTACCTAGAACCTCCAATACCCATACAATTTACTTCAACTTTTCCCCATAATACTTGTATTCACCGGAAGCATCCGGTGGATACTTTGGTTTAGCGTCCGCTACGCCGCCGCCGCGCGTAGAGAGATTTTCGGCGTTAACGCTCTAAGAGGAAAACAACAGCAGCTAGGTTCACCAAATTTGCAAGATATCTTCATTGGGGGGTAAGCTTCTCTGGGAAGGAAAATAGCCTCATTCTGAAAAACAAGATGGCCGCCACGGGCATTTCTTTGAAAATAATCTACATTTTTCTACTGGCTGTTCCTCATAGGTAGAAGGTTGAATCTCTTCATAGGTGATATGTATAACACATATACATGTCCTCTATAACCTTGCACACATTTGACCTTGAAGCTCCTAATTCAAGGTCATCCACGGAGTGCTGAAGTAACCCACATAGCGGACTTTAAAAGTGCCTATATCTCCCTTATTATTGGTCCTAGAGGTTTGCAATGTGAAGCCAACCTATAGGAAATCATGCGCTGCGAATCTTCTGATGTGGTCACATTTGACCTTGGGCCCCTCCTTCAAGGTCAAACGAGGACAGCCAAATTAAAAGTGCTTATAACTCGCTTATTATTGGTCCTAGAGGTTTGGGATGGTAAACCAACCTATAGGAAATCATGGGCTGGGAATCTTTTGGTGTGGTCAGATTTGACCTTGGGCCCCTCCTTCAAGGTCAAACGAGGATAGCCAAAGGTAAAAGTGCCTATAACTCGCTTATTATTGGTCCTAGAGGTTTGGGACGGTAAACCAACATATAGAAAATCATGGGCTGGGAATCTTTTGGTGAGGTCGGATTTGACCTTGGACCCCTCATTCAAGGTCAAACGAGGACAGCCAAATTTAAAAGTGCTTATAACTCGCTTATTATTGGTCCTAGAGGTTTGGGATGGTAAACCAGCATATAGAAAATCATGGGCTGGGAGTCTTCTGGTGTGGTCGGATTTGACCTTGGGCCCTTCATTCAAGGTCAAACGAGGACAGCCAAACTTAAAAGTGCTTATAACTCGCTTATTATTGGTCCTAGAGGTTTGGGATGGTAAACCAGCATATAGAAAATCATGGGCTGGGAATCTTCTGGTGTGGTCGGATTTGACCTTAAACCCCTCCTTCAAGGTCAAATGAGGACAGCCAAACGTAAAAGTGCTTATAACTCGCTTATTATTGGTCCTAGAGGTTTGGGATGGTAAACCAACTTATAGGAAATCATCTGCTGGGAATCTGCTGGGAATCTTCTGGTGTTTTCGGATTTGACCTTGGGCCCCACGGTCAAGGTCAAATGAGGACAGCCAAACTAAAAAGTGCTTATAACTCTCTTATTATTGGTCCTAGATGTTTGGGATGGTAAACCAACATATAGGAAATCATGCACTGGGAATCTTCTGGTGTGGTCGGATTTGACCTTGGGCCCCCCTTCAAGGTCAAATGAGGATAGCCAAACTTAAAAGTGCTTATAACTCGCTTGTTATTGGTACTAAAGGTTTTGGTGCATTGTCTTTACGGTGGATACAATTTGCATCGGTTCTCCGATGCACTAGGTCTAGTTCAGTATTGTTAAATGTTGGGACCTCAAAATGTGTTTCACTCATACCTAGCTGGACTACAGTCAGGCTGCAGTGACAGAGGTTTAACTGTACACTGCTGCAGAATGAACACAGCCACCCCTCCATCAGCATCTCAGAAAGGCTCCATAAACACTCTAAAATAATGTTTAACAAATGATTATACAAATTTAGTCTTAAATTGATTAATTCAACCATTATTAATTTGTTGAAAATTTCTGGTACTTTTGTCTCACTATAGTTATAATAAAGACTTAGCTGTAGACTGTAATAATAAGTGTCATAAAATCATAACTTTTACTTTGATGTGAATGTGACAATATAAATCTAAAATTAAAACTTACTTTTTGTTGTAAATGCCCCATAAATTCTTGTTGTGACTGGTATATGTAATAGTATATAATTTTGTTATTAACCACAAAAATTGCATGACTTATCCAGATTACTTTTCTAGAGAGTATGAGGTATTTCACACTGAAATAAGTTCAAATAACCAGTAATGTTTTTGGAATGTATGTGTTTTCTATTTACTCTATTAATTTACTGAATAATGCAAGTACTAGTAAGGCTATACACACTGTTCAAACTGATACAATATACTCAGATAATACCCCCCACCGCCACCCGACGCTCAAACCAAACAAAATGGAATAAGTAGGAGACTAGAACCAAGTAAGTTCTGGTATTGTTAAGTTGTTGAGTTTTGTAGTGTATGGTAAGGAATACATAGGACACCTCCTAATTTTATGCAATGGTTGGCGAATTCTTTAAAACCAAATTTTAATCATATGGCATACTTTTTTGGTTGGATGCAGTGTATGTAATTTCAGCTCAAATGATATTATAAAATCAAATCTAATTGTATGAACTCACGTAGAGATCTCTGTTGGCATATACAAGTCTTCTACAAGTTTATATATACTTACTCAAAAAAGAAACGCAAATTTTAAGTTACAATATATCTTGTGTTTCTTCTTTGGCTAAGTGTTTGTGTATCAGTGTCACCAATGATACTGAAATATTTGACAAAAAACAATCGAGGTTTAATCTTTTAAAAACTGATAGATTTGTATATGTTACGAGCAAATTATCTAATCAGGCATTTTGCGAAGTGCCTTAAGATTCCAGGCACTTCACGAAATCCCTGATTCACTTAGGCATTTTGCTAAATGGCTAAAATTTTATCCCCCAGAACCTATTTCACTTAAATATTAGGATAACTTACTCTTATTTCCCTGCACCTTCTACCATGGATATAGGTTTGATGATTATGTGTAAACAAGTGCAGCATTTTCTTTAATATTTGTAAAACTAAGTTATGTTAAGTTGTTAATCACACATGCATTGAATCTATCATATATCAAACTTATTTTTTGTAGTGCATCTGCTCAGTCTTGTTGTATCATATTAAAATCTATACAGAAATGGCTTTCAGTTTACACTGAAAACAAGTTTATTTCAAATTTTCCCAAGGACATAAAATAGTGGGAAGATAAAAATTTTGTACAGTGATGAAATTATATTCACTCTATATATTACCTGTTTTACCAGCACTGAATATAATAGACAGTTACTGGTAGATCTATACTAAGTTATTCAGACACTGCTTAACATATAACTTGGTTGGACCTAAAAATGTGGGGATAAAGCCACTACATTGACAGTTCTCTGATGCTTTAAAGAAAAAATAATACATTTATCTTTTGGGAATTTGTCAGGTCACATGCAATCCTGACATCGTCGTATTTAATTCTTCTTATTGTATATGACAACTTGACAGTTCCAAATTGAGTATCATTCTATACATTGCTAAAGGGGGTGAGTTGTCGGCTTCATGTCTTAATATAGCTGCCATGTTATTAGGGCTTCCATCCTGCCTGTTGTCTGTAAACTGCAGTGACTATTTCGCTCATTGATGAATATCACAGACTCTCTATAATAAAACAAGATTTGCTAACGAGATTAGCCTGGCCCCAGTTCAGTTATATTTAGGAAGAATATATGAAACTTTAATGTCAAGTCACCAGTTGTATTATATGTATAGTTTTGTGCATTGGTAATTTTTAACCCATTCCCTCAAAAGTTGCCACTGTGGCTCAGCAGGTAATATACTCATCTTGGAACATAGAGGATGTGAGTTCCATCCTGGGTACAGACAGATACATAGTGGCTTGGATGACCATTCACAATGGCAGTCCTCTATCATTAGGTCCTGTACCGGGTGTAGCAGGCTAAAGAGCCCCAGGGATGTTGACAAATGGCCTTTCCCAAGACTGTCAGTCAGGGGAATGTCAGTTGCTCGGGAGCTTTGGCTGTACTTATGTAGTCAGTATGTGTTGTATAATACTTTTGAGTCCTGCAGTAAAGGAGTGTAAATGTTTTAGCGCCTGTTTTAGCGATTAGCTTTTCTGCAAATATCTGTTTTGTCAATCAAGATTGTCATGTTTTCGTTTTTCTGTGTTTTACAACAGGAAAGCTATATCAGGAGGCAAAGCAGTTCATACAAGTGAAAACCTACTGCACCCTAAACATGCAGAGTTTGGTTACAAAAAGAAAGATTTGCCTTGTGTAGTGGATTGGACTGTGAGTACTGAAGTTGTGTCTTAATTTTTTTTATCTCAAACCATGTTTTCAAACAGCCATTCTCAACAGTATCCCATGGTATATGTAGCACTTTAAATTGATAACTTATATTACACCTCCATGGTCCTTGTTTTGAGTCTCAGTTGCAACATTATGTGGGTAATAGTAGTGACTAGTGCTGGGAGATCGCCATGATATTACGTGTCGATGTTCGTATCGGAAATTCGTGAACAAACTTCGAACATTTCCGATCATGGAGTCAAAAGTGTAAACCAGACAGAAAAATCAAATATTAAATAACAACAAGCAAAATACACAAATTATCACAAATATAACAAAAATATAAACCTAAAAGCCATTCACAGACGTCTCTCTCACTAACAGACCATGCTGGATGTATCTTCACTTGTGATTGGCTCATCTTATGATTACCTTGACAATAATGGGAAAACCCCAAATTGTTTCTATTTACGTTATTTTTATTGCATTCACAGCTAGTTTTGACATTTTAACTAATAAATATTTCAAATTTTTACAAAATATTATTCCGGTTAGTGTTTTATTGTGACTAAAAGGCTACAAAGAAATGAGTTTAGCAAATATCGGTTGTACTTAAAGTTTACCGGTCATTGATCGGCAATGAGCCAGCGAGCGATAATACCGAAGTTTGCAAACATCGTCCCAGGACTAGTAGTGACTTTTCTTATTGTAGTGTTAGGATGATTAGACGTTTGCTCGATTAATCATTGGTGACAGTGTACAAAGACAGTTGGTCATTGTTGTTTTCTAATAATCAAATTTTCTGCTTAAATCTTACCTTTCCTAATATACCTCCATATCCATGTATTTTTAAAATATTTTAGGCATTATTGCTTAATAAATTGACAAATTGTCATGAAATTCGGCATTGTTTATATCTACTGCCATATTTACAGGAAGTGGCTATTTTTGGTAGATTCTAAATGTCAGAACACTGTTATTCTTACCGGAGTGACTAATGCTTCATCCTGGAAAGTGTTTCATAAATAATGACCAACAATGGAGTAAAATAATTGATTAGGGGTCAGTCATCAGTTAGAAAAATGGACAAATAATCGACCATGAAAGTTGGAGGCGAGTCCCAACACTATTCCATTGTGAAGTATTTACAATTGTGCACTTTTAGTCTGTACTTTATATAGAAAATGATTGAGTCTCACCTTATTGTACTTTTAATATACAAATATTGATGTCATCCTATCTCACAATATTTCTTGACATTTATGCCTGAGATATATAATAGCAAAATTTCACGAATGACATATACAGAAAAAATATATCACTAATGAAGATAACAAATATTATACGAGTGCATAGCACAAGTATTGTATTTTTAATCTTCATGAGTGATACATAGTTTCTGTATATGTCTAGTGGGTTATTATGTCCACCCCCTTGTGGGGTGGACATATTATTTTGCTTTTTCTGGCGTCCGTCACACTTGGTTTCCGGTCATTTCAAGGAAAAGTATTTATCCTATCTTTACCAAATTTGGTATGGGTGTTTATTGGGTTAATAGCTTGCATGGGATTGCTTTTGGTGAAAATAGCTTTATAGCTAACTGAGTAATAGCTACTTAGCTGCTTTTGTATACTTCTTTTGTTTCTGGGCATTTTAAGGAAAAATATTTGACATATATTTACCAAATTTGGTATGAACAATAGTTAGGTCAATGGCTTGCCTAGGATTGCTTTTAGTGACAATAGCTATATAACTGACTGAGTAATAGCTACTTAGCTACTTGGAGTAGCTTTTTTATTTTAAGCATTTTAAAGGAAAAGTATTTCACCTATGTTCACAAAATTTGGGATGGAGGATTATTGGTTCAGTAGCTTGCTTGGGATTGCTTTTGGTGATAATACCTTTATAGCTCTCTGAGTAATAGCTACTGTGCTATATAGCTATTATGCTATTTTGAGTTGACTTTTTTCTGGACATTTTAATGAAACAATGTTTTCTATCTTAACAAAAATTTATATGAAGGATAATTGGGTCAATTGTTTGGCCATGATAGCTTTTGGTCGATGATAGCTTTGTAGCTGAGAAAAGCTGCTTTGCTACTTTGAGCCTACTCTGAATTGCATTCTGTTTTCTGTTTTCACTCTCCTTAACCATGTGAGATAGAGAGATTTCGCCGAAATTTTCGACCCACAGGGTATCTATGAAATGTACTATTGGCAATTTTCAAAAAATTTTCCTCTCCCTAAAAATGGCAGCCATGTTGAATTTTCGAATTTTTGCCAAAAATGGAAAAACACAAATTTGCTTCTATCTCCTTAACCGTGCAAGGTAGAGCGATTTTGTCGAATTTTTCGAAACACAGGGTATCTCAGAAATGTGCTATGGGAATTTTCAAAAAAAATTCCTCTCCCCAAAAATGGCGGCCATTTTGAATTTTGCCAAAAATGGAAAAACACAAATTTGCTTCTATCTCCTTAACCGTGCAAGATAGAGTGATTTCGTAGAATTTCGACCCACAGGGTATCTATCAAATGTACTATGGCCAATTTTCAAAAAATTTTCCTCTCCCCAAAAATGGCGGCCATTTTGAATTTTCGCATTTTTACCAAAAATGAAAAAAAAACACACTAATTTGCTTCTATCTCCTTAACCGTGCAAGATAGAGTGATTTCGTCGAATTTCGACCCACAGGGTATATATCAAATGTACTATGGCCAATTTTCAAAAACATTTTCTCTCCCCAAAAATGGCGGCCATTTTGAATTTTCGCATTTTTGCCAAAAATGAAAAAAAACCCACTAATTTGCTTCTATCTCCTTAACCGTGCGAGATAGAGTGATTTTGTCGAAATTTTTGATCCACAGGGTATCTATAAAATGTACTATTGGCAATTTTCAAAAAATTTTCCTCTCCCCAAAAATGGTGGCCATTTTGAATTTTCACATTTTTGCCAAAAATGAAAAAAACACAAATTTGCTTCTATCTCCTTAACCATGTGAGGTAGAGCGATTTCGTCAAAATTTTCGACCCACAGGGTATCAGAGAAATGTAGTAAAGGCAATTTTCAAAAAAAATTTCCTCTCCCCAAGAATGGCAGCCATTTTGAATTTTTGCATTTTTGCCAAAAATGGAAAAAAACACTAATTTGCTTCTATCTCCTTAACCGTGCGAGATAGAGCAATTTCATCAAAATTTTCACCCACAGGGTATCTTATTAAACCAATGTACTATTGGCAAATTGCCACAACCCCCTCCACCCTAGCTACCTGTTGTCTCAGTGTAAGAGGCTCAGGCTGGTCAATCAGTCCAGTCTGCTTAAGGTTAATGTAAGATGGCCTTACATTTATTCAGGAGTGATATCAAAACACCATTATAAGTGTGGACAATGAGGATAGGAAAAGAGATTGCTAACCATATTGTAAACTTCAACAGCTATAAGCTATGTTTAAGTGACACATTTGATGCCCAGGAATACTGGACACAATTGCAATTGCGAATTTAGTAGCTGGTGTTCATTACAACAGATGTCAACCCTTATATAAAATAAAAGCCAAGGGCATTGTAACTCCTTCTGGCTCAAGAGTCACTGCACACAATATCTCTTGTCACTGGAAATGTTATTCCTTCTAAGGTTGACACATGTCACACCTGAGTTATTGACAGATTATGGAAATATATATAGTGAAATAAAAAATTTATTAGGTAGCTATTGCTTTTGCTTATATCCTATAATCTCAGTCTCTCAGTGTCACACTGTTGTCACAAGATATTTTTAATCTGCCTTTTTACCCAGAATGATTTAAAATATTAAAGTAGTATTCACTGTTTTAACTGTTTAAATGATTATCATTGATCCTGTATAATTTCTACATTGTTTAAAAGTAACTTATTTGCTATATAAGTCACTTGATGTCCTATTAAATATCATGAAAGTTCGGTTTTTTTCCAGTTTTGTCCATTTTTTCCCAGTTTTATCTGGAAAAGGGGGGTTTTATCCAATTTTATCCACTGTCCTAGGCCGGGATTCACAAAAGGTCTTAAGTTTAGGCAATTTTTTTGCTTAGACAAATCTTAAAGTTATGACTTTTGTTTTAGCTAAGATTTCTCTTAAATTGGGATTCACAAAAAGTGCCTAGCAAAATCTTAGCTGAGACAAAATCTGTGCAAAAAGTCGTAACTATTTTGAATTCAAACATAGTTTCAAAGATATTAGTGAAAAAGTGGAATTTATTGACACTAACGGAGACGCCGTTGAAAACAAATAAAATATATCCTGTTCCGTATATCCCTCTATACGGCATACAGTGGATTATAAATAATAATACAAAAATTAAGGAACTGCTAAATTGATAGAAAACCCCCAACGCATTGATATATAAGAATAGGAAAGTGCAAATTCAAAAAACAAAGATCAGAACCAAATAACATCCACACAGAGGTGCAACTTGGAAGGGGATAGACACTGTTTTATCTCTTTTTTAGTTGTTTTGGTCCTAAAAAGCCAACCAATTTTAATTTCAAAAACTGGTTGTTACAAATTGCTGTTAAACATGTACAACTGGTTTTAAATTACTCTGTTTGTTTCATTCATTATGAAGAAGGCTGTTACTCAAGGAGAAAAACAGGGCATCTGTTTGGCCAGAACAGACACAAATCTAGGTAACCATGGCCTAGTTATAACCATCTGAATGTACCAGTGATGCACACATGGTGGATGATGTAAATAAAATTACTGTTTAAAGTTAAATAAATCTGTGAAAGTAAGAAAAATCACGTGGAAAAACTAAAACCAGGTAGAAAAAATTCATTTTCAAGTAACTAAGGCTGTGACGGGTGGTTAAAATCCAACCTGGTAGCTGAGCTGCCCAAATTCGTCTCGTAATTTGGTATTCGCACGGTTTAGTATGCACATTTTTACCCTCTCCATAAACACATGGGTGGTTTCCAGAAACAGTGTCTTTACATTAAAATAGTTGTGAAAGGTATCCAAAACTTATTATATTGTTATAAAATGAGGAATATTATATAAAACTCGGCAATATACAAAGAATTCTGCTATTTTACTGTGTTGACATGTTTTTTCGTACTAAAACTTGTGACCCAAGTGAGTGATAATATAAAAAAATTGTAGTAGTTAACTACTGCTGAGTGGGCTGGAAAGCACTCAAGATCTTCCTAAATCAACACCAATCACGAATATCGACCATCCGGTCATAGCCTTACAGGTAACCAGGTTTTAAAGTCTGCCACAGCCTAAGTACCAGGTATGAATAATCTTCCAAGTTTCTGTTAAGATTTCAATTGAAATATTCCTATTTAGGTTACAAAAGGCATAATACCTGATGAAATACCACATTCAATTTATTAACCAAAATGATTCCATGGATTCACAATCTGGTGAAGATATGTACCTCATTTATATTTTTTTTTAAACAGTTTGAAAGTTTTAATATCTTTTTTTTAAAACCAATTTGTGTGCAAATATTTGGTTGTTTTCTGAAACCAACAACTAGTTTAGGAAAAATAAAACAAACAGCTACTCTGTAGAAAATGTCTTCGAATGATTTCTCAAATGTGCCTGAAATATTCTTCAGGTGGAAGTTAGCATTTTAATCACAACTCTAAGTTGTACCAGTTTTATCTTTGAGATTTGCTGCCAAAAATTGAAGTTATTACGTTGTCAATTTAAACTTAAAAATAATAAAATGGGACTTCAGAAGCCTAATACAGTCGTGAAAGTCACAAAAAGAATATCTCACAAGACCAGGAAATGGAGGGTGTGACTGAAAAACTTCATATACTCGCTCAAATTTCATAATTCTCCTTCTATCATCTGTTATTTTGGATGCTACAGATGTCACATTGGAGGATACTAAATCCCATTACATTATAGTGAGTAGGCCATGTCAAAAAATAAGTTGCTTCAATATCAGGTGGAAGAAATGAGTTGGAAGGGTTTAGCCAAAGACCTGTGCCCTTTTAGACAGTTGGTAGTGTTCACAAACATTTAATAGAAGACTCTGCCAGTCTGCCTCTGTGACAAGTTAAGCCGGATTGCGTTTACAGGAAAAATGCCATTAAATACCCACTTAATGTTTCTGAAATGGCTCACTATTGGAGTTCACAAATTACATTTTTACCAAAGCTATTTTGCACACAGTAGACTGGGATAAATGAAAACTTGATTAAGCAGGGTGGGAATGGGCTTTTTTATGCCTGCAGTTTTTGTGTCTCCTGGGCAAATTTGTGCCTGCAACTGCCAACGGTTTTCTGGCAAGAGGAGTTACAAATGACTGGCTCTGTGAATGTTCGTAAATAATCAGAATTTTTACTAGTTTTTTTTTTTTAAAAGCAGTGGTAGGTCAGTAATTGAAAGATCCCCCCCCCCCCCCCCCCCCCCCCCCCAAAAAAAAAAAAAAAAAAAAAAAAAATAATAATAATAATAATAAATAAAATAAAATAAAAAATAAAATAAAAATTAAGTGAGTGACACACGTAAGTGTCGGGGTTATGTGTTTTTGTTATCTTTAACTTCAAAGTCTTTACAGTATTGTATGTGATGTTTGTGCCAACTGGATCTTTTATTTTAACAAGTTTTTGTGAAAGTAATGTGCTGCATTATAACTTGAAGGTAAGGTTTCATTGTAGAAAAGGGTCACTTATCACTCTGTACAAATAACCTTTAACTGTCACTTCAGAAATTTTCAGAGAAAATCAGTTACCTCTATGAATATGTGAAGTGTCCAAAAAAAATTAATACCTTGATTTATGTTACTCATGAGTGAGATATTTTATATATATAGCATTGAAGCTATATGTAGCATCTGTGTAAAATTACCTGACATGTGAGTTGTGACTTAGCATTATTTTTTTCATATTGCCATCATATGGCGTGACCTTCTGTACTCTTTTTATTGACATATATAAACACTGCTAGATGTATATATAGCTACATAACTATATCTGTATGTAGCTCCTGTTAATGTTAGTGTAGCTGAAATGTTATAGGTTAGGGTTACATTTCAACAGGAGACTGTGCAATGACATTGTCATATAGTCACTGTTGTGGGGATTCTGTACTGACAGCTGATCAGATCTCAAACCTCCTTTTGAGCAATAGAGTTATTGCATGGCCTGCTTTGGATAATGCCAATGAACCTTTGAGTTTCTTTTCTCCTTTAACTTACTCAAGGACATCTAATTGATTTAGATTTCATTTGATTTCCAAATTACTAAAGTTGTGGTTTTAATATTTTATATATATATATTTTGTTTCAGACTTGTTTTACAAGTGTATTGAAAAGGTCTTCAAAAATTGTAAACAGCTTCTTCCATTTGGTGAAACTGATATGTCTTTTGGTATTTTACCAAATAGCTAGGCTTTGAGAATCCTTTAAAAAGTTTTATTAAAATTTTCACAGAACTTGGACACAAATGTCCATATCTAATTTTTGCAATAACAGTGCTCAAAAAATATAACAAATTGTCGGTGTTTGTGAAGAAAATGGCCAGTAATTTCATGGATGCTTATCCATATGAAAACTTGAAGAAGGATTGCGAAACCAGGGGTTCCCAAGCATCATTGTTTTGACTATTGACCTTCATATATGCAATTTAATCTAATCATAACATTATATATTCTGAGCTCTGTTTAAAAACAAACATTCGCTTATGATTTGAGTTTTACAGTTAAAACCTTATAGGCTTTGTTGTGGATGTGCAAAAAAGTAGTGAATTGACTCTTACAATAAAATAACTTCTATGTAGATATTTAAGTACAGGAAAATAAATGGAAGACAGATTCTTATTAAATTAAGACCAGTTGCATGATGAAAAGCCAATATAAATAAATGAAAAAGTCGGACAGAAATAAACAAAGAAAAACAATAACATGCATTTGTAATGTAGTAAAATTATTCTGGGTAGAATAATCCTGAAGAATAAATAACTGGAGGTATATAACGTAATATCAGTCTAGAGCTCATCATCTGTTGTAATCATCGAGTCTGCCAATTAGTACCTGGCTTTTACTGATGGATGGCCAATTTTGATCTCAGAGTATGAGGATATGGAATCTTGGGAAAAACAGAGAGTTATTAATTTCTAAAAAAAACTCATTCATAAATGGACAGATTTTAACTGGAAGCTGTGGAGAAGAAAAAAATATTCTAGCCCCTATAAAGCCCTTATTGAAAGTGAAACTGATAAAATTAAAAAAATTAATGTGAATTTGCCGGAGGGGAAACCGTCCCTCTTATTTCCTTGGCTTCAGGAAAATTCTTCATTCATTTATGATTTATGTGACCACATTATATCTCTTCTCTCTGTTCATCCAAAATTTGCACTGATTTTGATGATTTTATCTTCGTTTTAACGGATGACCCTGGGCTCCACTGGTGAAGCTCATATAAGTGAGTTGACTTTCACATTTTCTACTCATTATCGCTGTCATTGTAGTTAAAACTGGCAGTAGCAGGACACCTATTTTGTCCAGTACAAATCACAGGGAAGGTACTAACTGACAACATCCTGGATCAGCAGAAGATTTATGCTTTGAAAAATTGTTCTGAAGAAAAACAAAAATTGACACCCCAATAGGCCACAATGATGGCAACTGAAGCCTTAAAAAAAGAGTCCTTTTACCTCTGTATGTGTGTGTGGTTGTCAAGTCCCAGAAATTTAAAAATAGACTTAGAGTTTCAGTTCATTTCTTTGCTGCAGTACATTTCACCAAATAAGTGTTCCATCAGCAAATGAGCAATTATGTGAGTAATGGTGTCTTATAGTATTTATAAGCTAGTAAATCTGAGCTTTTGAAATATGAACATCTCTTAGTTCTTATACCTTGGTATTGAATTATTGATCTACCATTTATTTTGGAAATAATTCTTCAAAATGATCCGAGTGGACAATTTAGAAGTGAAGAGGAAGCCTCACCTGGAAAATGGGAATTTGGTAGTTACTTCCCAACATCCACTATTTCACAGTACAGAATCTAGTCCAATTAGTAGTGCTGGGAGATCGCCAAGGTTTGATCTCTCGATGCTCGAATTGGAATAATATAAACAGAGATCGATCATCGCCGATCATGGAATCAGAAGTTTGAACCAGATAATAAAAATCAAATATTAAACAAAAAACAAGGCAAATGGACACAAATTACCAAAAATATAACCAAAATAATATAACCGAAAAGCTATTTACAAACATCCACCTGACTCCCTGCCATGCTTTATGTATCCTCATCTGTGGTTGGCTGATTTTATGATCACCTTGATTAAAGTGGGAAAACCCAAAGGTATGTTTTCTTATTTCGTTTTGTGAGTTTAACTGGTGAATGAACACTATTTTCACAAAATAAGATGTTAATGTGACAAAAATACTACAAAGAATTGAAAGAAATGAGTTTAGCAACTATCGGTAGTTTTTAAATTTTACCGATCATTGCTCGGCAATGAGCTAGTGAGCGATAATACTGAACTTTGCAGACATTGTCCCAGCACTACCAATTAGGATACAATTTTCTATCAGTTTTAAAACTACCCATTGTGACTAGCAATACGTTGGAAGGGACGTAAAACCCGCCTATCACATCTCTCACACTGATTACACAATTATGTCAGACTGGGTTCTTTTGGTAAATTGTGAGAGTGGTACAAATGTACTCCACCAATATCCACTGGTCTACAATGCAAAGTCTAACACTGGTCACACACGTTAAT
The DNA here is from genome assembly GCA_964017235.1 of Sabellastarte sp. h YS-2021. Taxonomy (NCBI): domain Eukaryota; kingdom Metazoa; phylum Annelida; class Polychaeta; order Sabellida; family Sabellidae; genus Sabellastarte; species Sabellastarte sp. h YS-2021. The sequence continues at coordinate 51,187,757 of OZ024927.1, read as the reverse complement.
ATACTGCATTCAGCCACATTTAAACTACCCATTGTGGTATGACCTGAATCATTTCTTGAAAGCTATATGTAAAACCTGGGCTCTATTACCCTGATTACACCTGTTTGGTTTGATTGGTTGGTGTCATATAGTTAACACTGCTTTCTTCTACATTTCAAATCAACTGCTCAATAATTATCTGTATGGTTTCATTAAAAAATGATACAAAAACCCAATATATTGCCCTGATTACACCATATAGTTGTGCCTGATGTATGTTTGTGAACTTATATTTGCAGGAAGGTGCAGTGAATGGTGAACATATCTGGGTGGACAGCAATGCCTCAGGAGACTTCTGCTATGTAGGAGAGTCAGATTGCTCAGTAAGTATAGTCATTCCTGCACAGCCAATAAAGTTTATCACCTACCCTAAAAAGTTACGAGACATTCTATCTATGTAGTAAGAAATTGAAGTAAAAAGTATTTGTACAGTTCATATCTGCACCAGGGACTTTTTCTTATCCAAAATCTGATCCAGATCTTCCCCCAAAACATTTAACTTCTCCCTTTGGTCAGCCCTTCCTTTGGTCAGCCCCCAAATCCTGATGCCCCTTTCACACTACGGGCAGTACATCCCGAGGTTTTACTCAGCAGCGGAACTGCCCCCGGGTCACCCAATTTTGTCAGAGTTGTTCACACTACAGGTGGGTGGTCACTTATTGAACATGTTTTTTTAACCGTCAATAACAGTAGGATGACAGTACTACAAATGTTGGTCACTGAGAAGCAACCTCCATTAACCGCAACTCACCTTCGGTAGCCGTCGTATAAACACGTGGCGAAATAACCAATATGTCACTCACCTAATGTCACCGTATTACACCAAAAAAAACCCGACCAAATAACTACCTTATGTACACCGGGTGCCACACCTTCAGTTATCATAGTAAGAAATTTATATATGCATGTACAAAATTGTCTGCGCATGCCCAAGGTAACAAAATCAGAGGCGGAAATTATAAACATTTCAAAACTTCCGTAAGACGCGCAAGATGATGGACAGTTCCCCACTGACTCACAAGGTCGTAAATGGACGTCAGGTGATGATCCAAGGACAGGGACGTTTCACTAAATGCCGGTTACCATGGGTGATAGGGCCTGTAGTGTGAAAGGGGCATTGACTTCTTCCTTTAGTTAGCCCCTACCCACGTAAAAAATATCACAAAGATCTGTTCATTATTTTGGAGTAATTGCAAGACAAAAGAAACACACACACACACAGTCACACAAAAAAAAACCTGATTGAGAGAGGTAATATATACTGACAAAAGTATTGTATAATTCAAGATTGAAAGTTCATCAGTATAAAGAATTTTTAATATTGTCATAAACCGGCATTGTTGAACTCCTCTTGATAAACTTCACTGACTGAGCAGTGCTGATTCCATTATTATGTATATCCTTATATCCACATGGGTATGTTGGATCATAGTACTTGAAGCATTTTTATCTCACCAATATTTCCACTTCACAGTTTTGTTGAATAGCTAAAATCATCACACTTGAAATAAAATATTTTTAAATATTGTGTAATTGAAAGTTAAGCAATAATAAAAACTTCTTGGTCAGATTCATCCAGAAATCATTCCATGTTTCTTAACCTTTTAATTACTCACAATTTTGAACTTGAACTCATTAGTTATGGAGCCTGTCCCATAAATGTCTCGTGTATTCAGTACTCATCTGTAATAACCTACATCAAAACAGCTGTAGAGTCAAAGTTGTGGTTTTATGTCCCGTTCAACAGCCAGTGTCATATTGGGACAGATCCACAGCATTGCCACTTGTGGGACTCGAACCCACAGAGGTAACTGCCTGTGATGGGATGCCAAACTTGCTAACCACTAGGACACTGAGGACCTCTTCAAAACAGATATAATACAAGGCACTAACTCCCATGTTTTAGAAATAAATTAGTCACAGTTTTTTTCTCTGGGAATCATCTGTAACTAGAAACATACCATTAATCTTAATGAGACCATACCATCAAGTTAAAATGACCATCTGGGACTGTCCATCACTTGGGATAAAAGCGAAATACGGGATTTTGCTACATGTGCAGTACCGTAATCTCCGTAATAACTGCCCCAGAGATATACATTTTGGCAAAAGTGGGTTACTTACAATAACAACAAAAATGCAACAGTGCAAGCCTTGTATGTAGCAAAGTTAAACAAGTACCTTACTTTACTACATGGCTATGTAAAAGGACCAACTATTTTATTATATGTATAGTTGCACTTTAGCGTTTTTGAAATGATGAAGATTAAGGGCTATAAAACTCCATATTAAATTAGATTAGATTAGATTATGTTTTTTTTTCTCTTTCTCATATTTTTCTGACTTGATCCAAGTATAATTTTTATATGTTTTATTATGATTTTGAGACATTTTTATGGCATAACAAGATTGAGTCTGTGAAAATTGTGAAATTACTGGATTTAAAAGTAAGCTTTCAGTGGAACTGTATGCTTTAAATTCTCACTGCTTTTTCCAATGTAGCTACTTTAATTGTACAGTATTCAAAAAACGTATTGCATTTAGGTAAAGATTTCATCTCTATGAAAATAAGAAATGAGTTTCTAAAATTGTGTTCAATGAGAGATTTGTGGACCTGGAGATATCATTACCTAAATAAACTTTGGAAAACCTGTTAGGCAGAATAAAACTCAATATCAGATCAACAGTTTTATGACCCTGTGATCCAACCAGTTTCTGTAGATTGACTTTCTAGGTCAATCATCTTCTTACATTTTTTTCTTCATTTGTTTTTCTTATTGTAGATTATTGGTTCAATCAGATAGTTTGCCCTCAGTTGAGCAGTTTTATGATAAAAAAGTAATGTGCAATAATGGAAAAAATACCAGAAAATTAGTTTTGTTACATAAAGTAAAATGATCTTTCTTTTTTATTTCTCATATTGCTAAAGAACAGCTGTTACAGTAGCATTTTTATCAGTCTTGTTGCTCTATACTAATATGTAAATGTATCTCTTAAGACCTATGCACATATACGCGGCACGGTGCGGCGCGTTACATTTTTTACTGCATGCTGAGCAGGCGAATTTTCTTTACCTTGTACATTTGGGCGATTTTTCCCAGCGGTTTCAGTAAATTAACAAAATTTTTTAAACTGTAAGTGACTAGAATAAATAAATAAAATAATCACATATAACTAAACATTCTATATCCCACAGTACACGTCTATGATCCCCATTTCAACACCGATCCTACCCTTACATACATTTAATCTCTGTCACAATGAAGAGCCTTAACCCTTGACCAGTGTCCCTTATATTGTTACACACCTAACTTGTCATTCCTTTCTCCATTATAAGTACTTAATCCGTCTAAAAACAAGACCCTTGTAAAGTGTGTCCCTTTTAGAATTGCTGGTAATTGCAATCCCCAATCAGTTCAACCCTGTTATGTGTCTGTATTGACACAACCATATTTTGTCATCTATCTGTCAGAAGTTAATCCCTTCACAATGAGTGTATGTGCTTGCATTTTGTTTTCCAATTATATTTATGTAGAGTTCTGTGATATACTACCATTTTAAACATGTGGGAAATCCAAATATCTATGAAAGCTTGGGAAAAACAGTGAAAAAGCCACACAGTTTTTCCAAAAATTAGAAAATTTTCTAAATGGAAAAATCTGTGCCGCACTGCTAGCTGCCGCGACACACATATGTATAAACAGTGAACTAGTTCCTTTATTTCTATTTTATGTAGCCGCGCCACACCGCGCCGCGCTAGTATACAATGGGCTTTACTGCTTAATTTTTCTTCAGTGTTTATATTTTCCACAAAAAAAAAAAAAAACAGATACAAAGCGTTGTAGATGATATTTTTTATCTCCGCTATAAGACTCATTCATTCCAAGAGACTCCATTTCTTCACTTCACCGTGATGATACAAGCTGCCTGATTTAAATTTGTTCACTGAATGCTTGTTTTAGAATCATTTTGATATAATATATTAAGCTGAAACCTCATTTCCACTGTTGATGTATTTGTTTGGATGCAGTTTATGCCAAATACTTGTGTTAATGATTAAAATTGCCATCAGCTGCATATTTTGTACTTGCAATAAAAGATGCCACTTTTTATTAAATGTACAAATTGTTCACAGATTATTTATAGTGCAATAACATACGAGAGCCAAGTTTGTTTGTATTATTGGCATAATGGATTTTTTAATTATGAAAATTGTATTGGAGAAAGTGTATTAAAATCTATTCTACCAAACCTATTTCCCTTCCCTAGTTTTGTGAAACCTAGCCCAGGAGATAATTGTCTTCAAATAACAATGAATTGGGTGTAAATTTCAACTGGGCATGTATTGAATTTGTTTTGTTGTTTATTTAAGTTTTATATCAGTTTTAACACATTTTATAGGCCATATTAGCACTGATAGCTGAATGGTTGGAGGATAGCAGTGAATAAATGATTTTGTCCAAGTTTTGATCTGAAAACCATTGGGAACAGACACATAACTATCACCATTCCCAATTTAGATCAGTAGTTTATTAAAATACTAATGTTGTCAGTTATAATCATTCTGGTCTGTGTACATGCACCAGAATGAAGACCGCTCTAGTGCCCCTTTAGAAATAAGTAGACGGTGGGCAGTTGCATAAGCATTATAAGCGATAACATGACCATGGGCAATAACATGTACAAAATTAAATGAATTGACATAGCTCAAAATGTTACACAATGCATTCAATTCAAGTGATCATGCAGAATATCTTCCTGGAAAGTTTGTCCTTATATCATGCAACCATGCAAAAGAGCCTTAAAGTTCATTTTGAGTGTCCATAATTAAGACTGTTTTTTATACAAAGCTAAAGGGGGGGCCACGGTGGCAGAGTGGTAACACTCTCGCCTCCCACCTCTGAGGCTGGGGTTCGATCCCCTTCATGGCCTCAAGTGGGAAAGCTGGTAGTTGCTTGCCGTTGGTCAGCAGTTTACAGTACAGATCCCTGACGAACTGTATGTTCTGGTTTCCTCTGCCCTTCCAACTATCCGTCGTGATATGACCTGTACAGTGTTGAAAGCGACGTAAAACCCCAAATAAATAAATATACAAAGCTAAAAGCAAAGGGAATATGATTATTGCTGAGAATAGTGGTTATTTTTGCACCTGTTACTCCTTCACCATAGCTCTCCTTAAAGGAGTATTCTTTTGAGTGCTTAACTGTTAAGCTTAAAACTCACTAGACTTGCGTACGCGTACGCGTGTGCCTATACGCAAGAAAAGCTTTCAGTGTAAATTATAGTATCAAACTCACTGTCTGCGTTGCGTATGTTGCCTTGCGTTGCGTTAGTTGTCAATGCACTGCATTACGTATGAAAGCTACAGGGACCTTTTTTACACATACACAATGCGTAGAATTGATTTCCAGACAACCTTAATAATTGAACCTATGAGGTTTGCAAGCCTATTTGATCACAAATCTGACAATTAAGAATATTATGTATGATATATATATTTATAAGCATCAAATATTCTTTTTGTTGTGATTATCCCTTTAATAAATAAAAAATAAGTCCTGCATTTTTTATATTTCTTTCATTTATATAATCAGTATTTTTAATGGTAAACCTTTGTTTAAGATCAAGCAAGTGTAGATTTGTGACATTCACAACTATTGTTTTGAAATGTAATTATGTAAACATACATGTATAGCAAGATATAGCCTGAGAAATATCGGAAACCGAGAAGACTACAGTGCACTAACTAATAGAAATCAATATGAAAAAATAAAATATGCAATATAAATCTGTGTAAGATCAAAACAGGTGAGTTTACACTGAACGCATACGCAAGATTATGTACGCTTACGCAGGTCTGGTGAGTTTTAAGCTTTAAAAACATGGTTCACATTCCTGTGAAATATCTCTCAAATTGACTCGCATGTGCACTATCTATAGGTGAATAAATTATCTACTTTGGTCTCATTTATACTCCAGGATATTCTGGAGTACATTCATTACTGCATTATTAATATGTAGTCATGACAAGTACACTACCACAACTCAAATCACTTGAATACTACTTTTTAATACCATTTGTTAGGAATGGTCTAGTTTGACAAATATGTAAATTAATCACTCAGAGTACATATCATTTGTAAATAAAAAACAGACAAAAAATCACCATTCAGTGAATGAAAGAAATATAAATTCTTTGAATTGGTAATCATTGGTCAGAAGTGAAGGCAGGATGATATTAACGTTAACATGCCGACACTCTACTACCAATCAGTTATACGGAAGGGATGTACCCCCTTAGTTAATGAAATTCCTTTCTGGTGTACACTTGACCTAGGGTAAATAATAATATTGCTTTCACCCACACCTTTACTTGTAAATACTTCATGAATTACAGAATTATAATTACTGTGCAGTTAGAAAGTCAGGGAGAGTTAACTAGTTATGTGTAATTCAACTGCAGAAAATACGAGTTGAAAATGACTGTTAATGTTACTCTCTGATATGTCCTGTTCGAGAATCCTCCATATACTTAGCCGACTTAGCATGGTCGCAAATAATAGCAGTAATGATGAAACAGAACACACATTTTTGCTCTGGCTTAAACTTGTCAAAAAATTTTACCGTGCAATTTCTTATATCAAGGAATTATGTCCACCCCACTGGGGGGTGGACATATTATTTTTGCTTTTTCTGCCGTCCGCCGTCCGTCATGCTTGGTTTCCGGTCATTTCAAGGAAAACTATTTATCCTATCTTTACCAAATTTGGTATGAGTATTTATTGGGCTAATAGCTTACATGGGATTGCTTTTGGTGAAGATAGCTCTATAGCTAACTGAGTATAGCTACTTAGCTACTTTTGTGTACTTCTTTTGTTTCCGGGCATTTTAAGGAAAAATATTTGAGATATCTTTACCAAATTTGGTATGAGCAATAGTTAGGTCAATAGCTTGCTTGGGATTGCTTTTAGTGATAATAGCTATATAACTGACTGAGTAATAGCTACTTAGCTTTTTTATTTTAAGCATTTTAAAGGAAAAGTATTTTCACCTAATATGTTCACAAAATTTGGGATTGAGGATTATTGGATCAGTAGCTTGCTTGGGATTGCTTGTGGTGATAATACCTTTATAGCTGAGTAATAGCTACTGTGCTATATAGCTATTATGCTATTTTGAGTTGATTTTTTTCTGGACATTTTAATAAAATAATGTTTTCTATCTTCACAAAAATTTATATGAAGGATAATTGGGTCAATAGTTTGGCCTGGATAGCTTTTGGTCGATGATAGCTTTGTAGCTATCTGAGCCTACTCTACTTTGAGCCTACTCTGAATTGCATTTCTGTTTTCACTCTTTTAAAGGAAACATATTTAACTCATCTTTGTAAAATTTGGTGTGAAGGTTTATAGGGTCAATTGCTTGCTTGGTATTGTTGTTGATGGTAATAGCTTTAACCTCATGAGTAATAGCTACATAGCAAAAAACATAAATATGTCTATCTCCTAAACCATGCAAGATAGAGCGATTTTGTTGAAATTTTCGACCCACAGGATATCTAAGCAATGTACTGTTGGCAATTTTCAAAAAATTTTCCTCTCCCCAAAAATGGCGGCCATTTTGAATTTTCGAATTTTCTCCAAAAATGCAAAAACACTAATTTGCTTCTATCTCCTTAACCGTGCGAGATAGAGCGATTTTGTTGAAATTTTCGATCCACAGGGTATCCAAAAAGTGTACTCTTGCCAATTTTCAAAAAATTTTCCTCTCCCCAAAAATAGCGGCCATTTTGAATTTTCGAATTTTTGCCAAAAATGCAAAAACACAAATTTGCTTCTATCTCCTTAACTGTGTGAGATAGAGTGATTTCGTCAAAATTTTCGACCCACAGGGTATCTTAGGAAACTACTCTGAAATTTTCAACAAAATTTCTTCTCCCCAAAAATGCAAAAGCACAAATTTGCTTCTATCTCCTTAACCATGTGAGATAGAGCGATTTCATCAAAATTTTTTACCCACAGGGTGTCTTAGCAAACTACTCTTTGCAATTTTCAAAAAATTTTACTATCTTCAAAAATGGCGGCCATTTTAAATTTTCGATTTTTTGCCAAAAATGCAAAAAACACAAATTTGCTTCCATCTCCTTAACCGTGCGAGATAGAGCGATTTCGTTGAAATTTTCGACCCACACAATATCTCAGCAAACTAGTCTTTGCAATTTTCAAAAAATTTTCTTCTGTCGCCTTAACCGTGCGAGATAGAGTGATTTTGTTGAAAGTTTCGACCCACAGGGTATCCAAAAAAATGTACTCTTGCCAATTTTCAAAAAAATTTCCTCTCCCCAAAAATAGCGGCCATTTTGAATTTTCAAATTTTTGCCAAAAATGCAAAAACACAAATTTGCTTCTATCTCCTTAACCGTGCGAGATAGAGTGATTTCGTCGAAATTTTTGACCCACAGGGTATCTAAGCAATCTACTCTTGCCAATTTTCAAAAGTGTTTCCTCTCCCTAAAAATGACGGCCATTTTGAATTATCGACAAAAATGGAAAAACACAAATTGGCTTCTATCTCCTTAACCGTGTGAGATAGAGGGATATTGTTGAAATTTTCTACCCCTAGGGTGTCCAGAGTGTATTGGCAGTTTTTCACAAAAATCACTTTTCTGCCACTTTTGGCGGCCATCTTGAATTTCTGCGTGAAATGTAAAAACACTTATCTCAGAAACGGTGCGAGATAGAGTGATTTCGACAAAATTTTGGGCCCACAGGGTATATTAAGAGTCTACTGGCGACATTTTGCAAAAATTGCCTTCCAGCCACTTTTAGCGGCCATGTTGAATTTCTGTGTAAAACGCAAAAGTGCATTTATCTTGGAAACGGTGCGAGATAGAGCGATTTTGACAAAATTTTTGACCTGCAGAGTATCTGCAGAGTCTACTGACGACTTTTCATAAAAGCGCTTTCCTGCCACTTTTGGCGCCATCTTGAATTTCTGCATAAAATGCAAAAGTGCATTTATCTCGGAAACGGTGCGAGATAGAGTGATTTCGATGAAATTTTGGACCCACAGGGTATTTGCAGAGTGTACTGGCAACATTTTTCAATAATCACTTTCCTGCCATTTTTATGTCAGCTGACTTGTCAGTCAGCTGACATTATGTCATCACTCTGCGGCGTGGGCGTACGCGTCCGCGTGAACAACTTCTTCTCCAAAACTACAAGGCCTAGAGACATGCTGTTTTTTTTAAAAGATACCTTATCTATCGAGGATGAAAAATTGTTCAAGGCATGCAAATCTGTCTGTTCGTCTGTTTGCTAGAGACATTACAAGGGGGGTACCCCCACCAAAAGTGTGAAAATTTCAACTTTTTATCACAATTTTCTCAGTGACTATTGCAGGGATTTCTCTCATATCTTGCATATATGTACTAGGCCAGAGGTAGATTCTCTTGTGTGAGTATGAGACCTGGATTTGTCTTACTTTTTTTTTAATAAATTTTTTTAATAATTATATCCCCAGACGAAAGTCGGGGATATATTGGATTCAGGTCCGTCGCGCCGCCGCCGCCGCCGTAGAAATTTCCTTGTGGACGCGATAACTCAAAAACAAATTAATATTTTTTTTTCAAACTTGGTACACATGTTAAGGGTGCCCAAAGGAAGATCCCTATTTTAAGGTGACCTTAAACTCCCAGTAAAAAAGAACTTATGGCCACCTTAAGGTCAGAAATTGGACTTTTGGCCACTTAGAGCCCTGTAGGTCACAAACTATGATGCTCAGCTGGCTGAAATTTTACCTGACAACACATTAATATGTTCTTAGTACATGTGCCGAAAATCACGACTTTAAGTTGAGGAGAAAATTGTGTTTGAGGCCCATAAATACCCCCACTTGGGGATTTTTTGCTATACTTTTCACATATTTTGCCCTATAATTTGGAAGTGGTAATTCTGATGAGTCTCAAACTGCGCTAGGTATAACTTTGATATGTAATCCTTGTCTGTAGAAAATTTTAGGGCTGTAGGTTTACCCAAAGGGGTCGACTTAAGGTCTCAAAAGTGCCCACAGAGACCCAATTTATGCACTTTTTGCCACTTTCAAGCACTGTAGCTTTCAAACTATGTCTCTCATCTAAGTTAAATATCATCTGGGAATATATCTATGTGTTTTCTTATATGTGCCCCAACATTTAGGCCTTTAATAGACAGTTAACCTGTGTATCAGGACCATAAACACCCACCCGAGTGACCCTTATAAGACATTTTTCACATCTTTTTCCCTGTAACTTGGAAATGGTAAGTCTGAGAAGTTTCAAACTGTATTAGATATATATTCTGTGTGTAATCTTAGTATGTAACAGATTTTAAGTCTGAAGCTTTAATTTTGAAGGTCAAATTGAGGTCTCTAAAAGGCTCCCAAAGACCCAATATTTGGACTTTTTGCTACTTTTAAGCCCTGTGACTGTCAAACTATGTGACTGATAGAGCTCAAATCCTATCTGGGAAGATATTAGTATGTTATTTATATATGTGCCAAAAATTAAGGCTTTAAGAAGACATTTAACCTGTGTATGAGGACCATAAATCCCCACCCGAGTGACCATTTTTAGACATTTTTCACATATTTTTCCCTGTAACTTGGAAATGGTAAGTCTAAGAAGTTTCAAACTGTATTAGATGCATATTCTATGTGTAATCTTAGTATGTGACAAATTTTAAGTCTGAGGCTTTAATTTGAAGGCCACATTTAGGTCTCTAGAAGGCCCCATAAAGACCCAGTATTTGGACTTTTTGCCAATTTTAAGGCCTGTGACTGTTAAACTATGTGACTGATAGAGCTGAAATCTCATCTGGGAATACATTATTATGTTCTTTTTACATGTGCCAAAAATCAAGGCTTCAAGTAGACATTTAACCTGTGTATGAGGACCTTAAACACCCACCTGAGTGACCCTTTTAAGACATTTTTCACATATTTTGCTCTGTAACTTGGAAATGGTAAGTCTGAGAAGTTTCAAACTTTATTAGATACATATTCTATGTGTAATCTTAGTATGTAACAAATTTTAAGTCTGAAGCTTTAATTTGAAAGCCACATCGAGATCTCTAAAAGGCCCACAGAGACCCAATATTTGGACTTTTTAACCACCTTTAAGCCCTGTGACTGTTAAACTATGTGATTGATGGAGCTGAAATCCCATCTGGGAATGCATTATTATGTCCTTTTTACATATGCCGAAAATCAAGGTTTTTAGTAGACATTTAACCTGTGTATGAGGGCCATAGACACTCGCCCAAGTGCCTTTTTGGACATTTTTTCCGTATTTTGCCCTGTTATTTGGAAATGCTTAGTGTGACAAGTCTTAAACTGTATTATATATAATTTTTGTTTGTTATGTATGTCCCCCAAAAAGTTTCAGATCTGTTGTTTAATTGCTAAGGTCTCTTTAACAATTGTAAAATGCCCACAGAAACCCAATTTATGGACATTATGCCACTTTAAAGCCCAGTAACTGTCAAACTATGTGGGTTATAGAGCTGAAATCTTTGAATTTTTAAAAGGAAATGCCTGTCTATTTAAATTTTGAATATTAATGATGTTATGGCTATCTTAGTCTTTTAAGAACTTATTTTTGTGTGTTATACCTCTGCTTGCTGAGTTTTTAACTTTTTAAAATGAAACTGGTTAAACATATTCAAGTAGACAAAATGGACACTTTAAGTGAGCTTTAAGTCCCAATATTAATGAAATTATATCCTTATGTAGTAAAAGTAGGGGATTTTTAACCCTCAACTAGCCCAGTTTTATTCAACTTGCCTCAGTTAATTTTGACACAGCTCCTACAGTTATGAACTCATTTCAGTTGATAATCACATACTTAAAATTCTCAATTCTTTTTGTATTTGAGCACCCCTTTTATATAGATTGTTTGTTTACCATTTATGCATCCCCCACCCGGATTCCCCCCACCCACCTCTGGGACCTCCAGCTATATTGAGTGACACTAAATAAACAAAGGTATTTAATGATATCAGATGAGAAACAAAGAACTCAATGGGGTTGCAGATCTTGTGTAATAGTGAGAGAGGTGTGGAGAAGGGGAGAGGGGTGGGGGTGGGAGGTGGTGGGCTTCATTACATATAACACAAAGGGGAGTCAGAACTGAGATTGTGTCACATATTTAGGTTGCATATATATGGACCACATATATAGGTATAGAGGAAATGAATAACTGAAAACAATTTGCAAATTCTAAAAATAATATAATAAAATAATAATATAAATAATTTTTTTTTAAATAATATTTTATTTGTGAACAAATATAGAAACAGATATGCGCTTTTGGGATTATGAATTTTAGAATGGACATTGAATCATCAATCATTTAAATACTTTGAAGGAAGATTGAAAAGTATGATGAGTTGAGTTAAAAATAATATTTTATTTGTCAACATATATAGAAACAGATATGCTCTTTTGGGATTATTATTTTAGAATGGACATTCAATCATCAATCATTTAAATACTTTGAAAATAGGTTTAGAGTTATCATTGCAGGAAGATTGAAAATATAATTTGAGTTATGTATTCGGCGTCTGGGGATACACCATCTTCCTTGGAAGATATAAACAGAGTAGATTGATGTGCTGAAGTTCATATAATAATGGGTAATTATGTTTTAAAAAATTCCCGATCAAAACCTGTGGCGTGAGTGATGACCTGTCTGGGGATATGTTGGCGCCGAGTTGGCCCAATCTAGTTTTTAATGCATTAAAATTCATGAAATCATGCACTAAATCACTTATAACTTGAAAAGTGTTGCATTTATAGCATTTTGTGAAAATATGTTGTTCAGCTACTTTTTTCATAGCTACAATATGGTGAGTAAGTTGGGTGTCTGTCTCAATAGCTAAGTGAGTAATAGCTACTTTTGGGCTTTTCAGTAACTTCCATTATGAGTAAAATCACTTGTAACTTAAAAACTATTGCATTTAGAGAATTTCGTATAAATATGTTATTCAGCTACTTTTGGGTCAGCTATAACATAGTAAAATTTCAGACCTGTAGCTCATGGCATAGCTGAGTAATAGCTACTTTTAGGTTATCACTGTTGAGTAAATCACTTATAACTTGAAAAGTGTTGCATTTAGAGCATTTTGTTAAAATATGTTATTCAGCTACTTTTTTCATAGCTACAATATGGTGAGTAAGTTGGGTGTCTGTCTCAATAGCTAAGTGAGTAATAGCTACTTTTGGGCTTTTCAGTAACTTCCATCATGAGTAAAATCACTTGTAACTTAAAAACTATTGCATTTAGAGAATTTCGTATAAATATGTTATTCAGCTACTTTTGGGCCAGCTATAACATAGTAAAATTTCAGACCTGTAGCTCATGGCATAGTTGAGTAATAGCTACTTTTAGGTTATCACTGTTGAGTAAATCACTTATAACTTGAAAACTATTGCATTTAGAGTATTTTGTTTCAATATGTTATTCACCTATTTTGGGGTCAGCTATAACATAGTGAAGTTTCAGACCTGTGGCTCATTTCATAGCTGAGTAATAGCTACTTTGAAGTTCTCACTGTTGAGTAAATCAGTTATAATTGGAAAACTATTGCATTTACAGAAATTTGTGCAAATATGTTATTCAGCTACTTTTGGGTCAGCTATAACATAGTGAAATTATAGACCTATAGCTCATGGCACAACTGAGCAATAGCTATTCTCAGGTACTGACTGTTGAGTAAATCAGCTATAACTTGAAAAAATATTGCATTTGGAGTATTTTGTTAAAATATATTGTTCACCTACTTTTGGGTCAGCTATAACATAGTGAAATTACAGACCTATAGCTCATGGCATAGCGGAGCAATAGCTATTTTTAGGTTCTCACTATTGAGTAAATCAGTTGTAGCTTGAAAACTATTGCATTTACAGTAGTTTGCTTAAATATGTTGTTCACCTACTTTTGGGTTAGCTATAACATAGTAAAATTTCAGACATGTAGCTCATTGCATAGCTGAGTAATAGTTTCTTTGAGGTTCTCACTGTTGAGTAAATCAGTTGTAACTTGAAAACTATTACATTTAGAGTATTTTGTTAAATATGTTATTCACAGAATTTTTGGTCAGCTATAACATAGTGAAATTGCAGACCTCTATGTCATGGCATAGCTGAGCAATAGCTACTTTCAGGTTCTCACTGTTGAGTAAATCATTGTATCCACTGGATAGCCGCAGTGTGTAGAGAGATTTCACCATTACTGCTCTGATGAAAAAAAATATTATAGCTAGCTTTCTTAAGTTTGCAGTATATATTAATAACCATAAAATGTTGTCTGGGAATATTTTTGGCCTCATTTTGAGAAACAAGATGGCCGCCACAGGTGTTTTTTGTCAGTCATGAAAAGTGCTTATATCTCCCTTATTATTGATCCTAGAGGTTTGGGATGATAAACCAACCTGTAGGAAATCATGGGGTGGGAATCTTTTGGTGTGGTCAGATTTGACCTTCAATGACCCCTCCTTCAAGGTCAAACAAGGATAGCCAAACTTAAAAGTGCTTATAACTCACTTATTATTGGTCCCAGAGGTTTGGGATGATAAACAGACAGGAAATCATGGGCTGTGAATCTGTTGATATGGTCCGATTTGACCTTGGAACCCTCCTTCAAGGTCAAATGAGGATAGCGAAAATTGAAAGTGCCTACAACTCGCTTATTATTGGTGACAAAGATTTGGGATTGTAAACCATCCCATAGGAAATCATTGGCTCGGAATCTTTTGGTATGGTCAGATTTGACCTTTGGACTCCTCCTTCAAGGTCAAATGAGGACAGCCAAGCTTAAAAGTGCTTATAACTCATTTATAATTGGTCCTAGAGGTTTGGAATGGTAAACCATAGGAAATCATGGGCTGGGAATGTATTTGTGTGGTTAGATTTGACCTTGGACCCCTTCTTCAAGGTCGAACGAGGATATTGCATTTGTAGTATTTCTTTAAATATGTTTTAACCTATTTTTTACACTTAAACAATTACCGTAAATGACCTATTTAGCGCACCCGCCCTTGTAACCGCACCCCATTGCTTTTCAAGGCAATATACTTGACAACTTCTACAGTACTGGGAGGAAAATTACAGTACTACAATACAGTAGACCGCGACAGTGCACACTCGCGGTTGGTTACTAAAGGTTTCTAATGATAAACTATCCAGCTTAAATCTTACCTTTCTTAATTTTCCTCAATATCCACATATTTTTAAAATATTGCACGTATTTTTACTGAATAAATTGACACTTTTGCAACAACTTTCGAGTTTGTTTTCATCTACCTCCATATTTACAGGAAGTGGGTTCTTTCGGTAGATGCTAAATGTTGAAACACCGTTATTCTTACGGATTGACCTATACTTCATCCCGGAAAGTGGTTTATGTTGGGGTGCGCTTAAAGGGGAATTTTTTCACCAAAAAATTGACAAAAAATTAGACTTTCCTTAGCGCACTGTGCGCTAAATAGGTCATTTACGGTACCTTGTTATTTTCCTTTATAATACCATTTACAGGGCACAACTTTTTTATCCTTTTCTTCTGTCAGCTTCGGAATTTCTTTCGAACTTGCTGTTCAGTTACCATTTACTGTATTTCTGTACAGCCCTTTTCCTGATAATTATTCTGTCCTCTAATCACCTTCACAAATCAAAAACACTCAGTCAGCTGACACAGTGCCCGTTCACGGGCACTCTCCTCTTGTTTTGGTGGCCATCTTGAATTTCTGCGTAAAACGCAAAACACATTTATCTGGGAAACTGTTCGAGATACAGTGATTTTGACGAAATTTCTGACCTGCAGGTTATCTGCAGAGTCTACTGGCGACTTTCCACAAAAATCACTTTCCCGCCATTTTTTGGCGGCCATCTTGAATTTCTGCGTAAAACGCAAACACACATTTATCTTGGAAATGGTTCAAGATAGAGCTATTTTGATCAAATTTTTAACCTGCAGGGTATCTGCAGAGTATACTGGCAACATTTCACAAAAATCGCTTTGCCGCCATTTTGACGGTCATCTTGAATTTCTGTGTAAAGTGCAAAAACGCATTTGTCTTCGGGAACGAGATTTTGACTGCCATCTTGAATTTTGGCGGAAATTGAAAATGTCATTTATCTCAAAAACCCTTAGAGATAAAGTGATTTTGAGCAATGTTTGGACCTTTTGGGTACTAGAGACCTTAGATATAGTGCCTGTGAAAAAAGTTGAATTTCCAGAACTTTGTCAGCCATGTTGAATTTTGGCGAAAATTGAAAATGTTGTTTATCTTGAAAACAGTAAGGGATAGAGCAATTTCAAGCTAATTTTTGACCATTTGGATATTACAGATCTTTGGTATATTGCCTCTGAAAAATGTAAAATTTTGCCCACCATCTTCAATTTTATCAGAAATCGACAATGTTGGTTATCTCAAAAACCTTTAGAGACAGAGTGATTTTAAGCAAATTTTAAACCAATGCAAAAAGGCATGAAGCTGAAATAATTTACATGTATACTAATAAATATTTAAGCATCATTGATACATTTTACAAATGAAACAGGGTCTTGTAAGACTACTGTACAGTTGTTGCAAAACGTTCATGGGGTGGACATTACACATGATAATTTGTGTTCTTCTATGCTATCCTGTTTCTTTTCATATGTTGCAGCTACTATCAATAGGGCATCCTATTTCTAGTTGCAGTTTCATGACAAGCCTTCATCTGCCAGTATAGGTTAACAGTGTCATTGTTAGACTGTTTGACCCTCACCTCTGTCGGTCTCTGTGGTGATGTGTTCAAATCCTACTCATTTCTAAATATGGGATTATTATAGAGGGCCTGTCCAGATGTGACCTTAAATACTTAAAAGGATATAAAACCCTGACTTTGACTTATGTTTAACTTTTGTCACTGTCTTTTCATTACCTTTTCAGTGAAATATAACAGTCTCTTGTGGTGCCTTACAATTATAAATTTTTTTGAAGAGATACAAACTGTGCCTTCTTATAAAAACTTGCGTGTATTGTGAATCTAAACTCATTAGTGGTATGGTTTTGTTTAGAAATTTTCCATATGATAGTTTATCTTGTTAAATATTTAATTCTATACCAACCGCTCTCTGAGGCCTCTTCTGTAAAAGATACAACAAATGAGAAAGCTCCTGTGGTGTCTCTTGAAACTAAACAACTTAAAAGTTCTGTATCCAAAATAAACCCATAGCTGTATTGACTAATAAGGCAGAAATTTGATTAAGTAAATATTTTGATCAGAAGCTATAGTTAGCAAAACTAAATATTTTTGAATCTGAATTGAGCAATGAAAATATTACCTATAATCATGCATTGCATTATGACTGTACCTCGGTGTGAGGGTGTTGTACAATCTACTTAAGCTTAAAATGAAAGCAAGATTCCCATTGTGTAATGTAAAGTCATCAATTACACAACTGCGGGAGGTTTTGATATAAGAAATTTGTGAAAAAACTCTAACAAATGTTTGTCTAATTTGTTTTGCAGAAAGCTGGTCAGAGAAAGAAATGTGCTGCTTGCAAAATACTTGTACATTCAGGGTGTATGGCTCAGTTAGAAAAAGTGAGTAGATTTACACATCATTTTGTTCATTAAATTTATTAACTTTTTGCCCTCAATACTTATCTACATGGTAATTAAGCGTCCCGCAAGGGACGCTTGTTTGTGTATGGGAGAGCTTCTGGCTCCGCCGGCTCCGCCGGCTCCGGCGGCTCCGCCGGCTCCGCCGGCTCCGCCGGCTCCGCATTTTGTTTTCCTTATAACTCTGTAACCGTTAGGCGGATTCTTTTCAAATTTGGCAGGTTTAGGCAGTAGCCTTGGGGAATTTTTTTGAATATGCTGCAGTGACATTTCAACCAATCAGAGAGGTCACATGACCAAAAATGTCTTTTTTCGATGGGGAAGCTTGTCCGGATGATAACTTGAAAGGAATTTTATCAATTCACCTGAAACTTGGCAAATACATTCATTCTATTAAAATCTGGAAATCATTAGATTTTGGCATTGATTGGTCAAGAAATGGCCGAGTAATTAATGATTAATTAATCATTACGAAATTTCCAAATAAGGAAAACACAAAAATGCTTATATCTCGAAAACCGTGCTAGATAGAGCGATTTCGACAAAATTTTTGACCCACAGGGTATCTCTGCGGAGTAGTTTTCCCAATTTTCAAAAAATTTTTGTCTCGCCCAAAATGGCGGCCATTTTGAATTTTCGAAATTTTCGCAAAAATTGCAAAACACAAAAATGCTTATATCTCAAAAACCGTGCTAGATAGAGCAATTTCGACAAAATTTTTGACCCGCAGGATATCTCTGCGGAGTACTTTTTCCAATTTTCAAAAAATTTTTGTCTCGCCAAAATGGCGGCCATTTTGAATTTTCGAAATTTTCGCAAAAATTGCAAAACACAAAAATGCTTATATCTCAAAAACCGTGCTAGATAGAGCGATTTCGACGAAATTTTTGACCCACAGGGTATCTCTGCAGAGTAGCCATGCCAATTTTCAAAAAAATTTTGTCTCGCCAAAAATGGCGGCCATTTTGAATTTTCGAATTTTTCGCAAAAATTGCAAAACATAAAAATGCTTATAGCTCAAAAACCCTGCTAGATAGAGCGATTTCGACGAAATTTTTGACCCGCAGGGTATCTCTGCAGAGTAGCCATGCCAATTTTCAAACAAAAAATTTCTCGCAAAAAATGGCGGCCATTTTGAATTTTCGAATTTTTCGCAAAATTGCAAAACACAAAAATGCTTATATCTCGAAAACCGTGCTAGATAGAGCGATTTCGACGAAATTTTTGACCCACTGGGTATCTCTTCAGAGTAGCCATGCCAATTTTCAAAAAAATTTTGTCTTGCCAAAAATGGCGGCCATTTTGAATTTTCGAATTTTTGCGCAAAAATTGCAAAACACAAAAATGCTAATATTTCGAAAACCGTGCTACATAGAGCGATTTCGACGAATTTTTTTATCTTCAGGGTATCTCTGCAGAGCAGCTATCCCAAAGAGCTTTCACTTGGTGAAGCTTCAGACCCATAGCTAATTGCTCACCTACTCAAAAAGAGTAAATGCGAATTACCTCTAAAAGTATTGCAGATGGCCAATTTTTCTCAAATAACTCATTCACCTACTTTTGGAAGAGCTTTCACATGGTGAAGTTTCAGACCCATAGCCAATTACTCACCTACTCAAAATGAGTAAATGCGAATTATCTCTAAAAGTATTGCAGATAGCCAATTTTTCTCAAATAACTCATTCACCTACTTTTGGGAGAGCTTTCACATGGTGAAGTTTCAGACCCATAGCTAATTATTTACCTACTCAAAATGAGTAAATGCTAATTATCTGTAAAAGTATTGCGGATACCCAACTTTTATCAAATAACTCATTCATCTACTTGTGGGAGAGCTTTCACATGGTGAAGTTTCAGACCCATAGCTAATTACTCACCTACTCAAAATGAGTAAATGCGAATTATCTCTAAAAGTATTGCAGATAGCCAATTTTTCTCAAATAACTCATTCACCTACTTTTGGGAGAGCTTTCACTTGGTGAAGTTTCAGACCCATAGCTAATTACTCACCTACTCAAAATGAGTAAATGCGAATTATCTCTAAAAGTATTGCAGATAGCCAATTTTTCTCAAATAACTCATTCACCTACTTTTGGGAGAGCTTTCACTTGGTGAAGTTTCAGACCCATAGCTAATTACTCACCTACTCAAAATGAGTAAATGCGAATTATCTCTAAAAGTATTGCAGATAGCCAATTTTTGTCAAATTAATCATTCACCTACTTTTGGGAGAGCTTTCACTTGGTGAAGTTTCAGACCCATAGCTAATTACTCACCTACTCAAAATGAGTAAATGCGAATTATCTCTAAAAGTATTGCAGATAGCCAATTTTTCTCAAATAACTCATTCACCTACTTTTGGGAGAGCTTTCACTCTGTGAAGTTTCAGACCCATAGCTAATTACTCACCTACTCAAAATGAGTAAATGCGAATTATCTCTAAAAGTATTGCAGATAGCCAATTTTTCTCAAATAACTCATTCACCTACTTTTGGGAGAGCTTTCACTTGGTGAAGTTTCAGACCCATAGCTAATTACTCGTCTACTCAAAATGAGTAAATGCGAATTATCTCTAAAAGTATTGCAGATAGCCAATTTTTCTCAAATAACTCATTCACCTACTTTTGGGAGAGCTTTCACTTGGTGAAGTTTCAGACCCATAGCTAATTACTCACCTACTCAAAATGAGTAAATGCGAATTATCTCTAAAAGTATTGCAGATAGCCAATTTTTCTCAAATAACTCATTCACCTACTTTTGGGAGAGCTTTCACTCTGTGAAGTTTCAGACCCATAGCTAATTACTCACCTACTCAAAATGAGTAAATGCGAATTATCTCTAAAAGTATTGCAGATAGTCAATTTTTCTCAAATAACTCATTCACCTACTTTTGGGTGAGCTTTCACTCTGTGAAGTTTCAGACCCATAGCTAATTACTCACCTACTCAAAATGAGTAAATGCGAATTATCTGTAAAAGTATTGCAGATAGCCAATTTTTCTCAAATAACTCATTCACCTACTTTTGGGAGAGCTTTCACTCTGTGAAGTTTCAGACCCATAGCTAATTACTCACCTACTCAAAATGAGTAAATGCGAATTATCTCTAAAAGTATTGCAGATAGCCAATTTTTCTCAAATAACTCATTCACCTACTTTTGGGAGAGCTTTCACTTGGTGAAGTTTCAGACCCATAGCTAATTACTCACCTACTCAAAATGAGTAAATGCGAATTATCTCTTAAAGTATTGCAGATAGCCAATTTTTCTCAAATTAATCATTCACCTACTTTTGGGAGAGCTTTCACTTGGTGAAGTTTCAGACCCATAGCTAATTACTCGTCTACTCAAAATGAGTAAATGCAAATTATCTCTAAAAGTAGTGCAGATAGCCAATTTTTCTGAAATAACTCATTCACCTACTTTTGGGAGAGCTTTCACATGGTGAAGTTTCAGACCCATAGCAAATTACTCACCTACTCAAAATGAGTAAATGCGAATTATCTCTAAAAGTATTGCAGATAGCCAATTTTTCTCAAATAACTCATTCACCTACTTTTGGCAGAGCTTTCACTTGGTGAAGTTTCAGACCCATAGCTAATTATTCACCTACTCAAAATGAGTAAATGTGAATTATCTCTAAAAGTATTGCAGATAGCCAATTTTTCTCAAATAACTCATTCACCTACTTTTGGGAGAGCTTTCACTCTGTGAAGTTTCAGACCCATAGCTATTTATTCACCTACTCAAAATGAGTAAATGCTAGTTATCTGTAAAAGTATTGCGGATACCCAATTTTTATCAAATACTCATTCATCTACTTGTGGGAGAGCTTTCACATGGTGAAGTTTCAGACCCATAGCTAATTACTCACCTACTCAAAATGAGTAAATGCGAATTATCTCTAAAAGTATTGCAGATAGCCAATTTTTCTCAAATAACTCATTCACCTACTTTTGGGAGAGCTTTCACTTGGTGAAGTTTCAGACCCATAGATAATTATTCACCTACTCAAAATGAGTAAATGTGAATTATCTCTTAATAGTATTGCAGATAGCCAATTTTTCTCAAATAACTCATTCACCTACTTTTGGAAGACCTTTCACACATGAAAATGAAAAATTGTGAATGTCTCGGAAAAGCTATTTCTTCTGCTTTAATGCTCGGCGGGAGATACACACCACGGCAGTGGTCTTGACAAAAATTTTTGTCTCCCCAAAAATGGTGGCCATTTTGAATTTTCAAAGTTTTTGCAAAACACAAAAATGCTTATATCTCGAAAACCGTGCTATATGGAGTGAACTCAACAAAATTTTGGACCTGCTGGGTATCTCTGCAGAGTAGCCATGCCAATTTTCAAAATATTTTTGTCTCGCCAAATATAGCGGACATTTTTAATTTTTTTATTTTTTGCAAAACACAAAAATGCTTATATCTTGAAAACCGTGCTAGATAGAGCAGACTGCGCTGACTTTGGTTGCCACAACAGTATAAGGCTAGAAACGAAGCATTTTCTTAATACTTTAGCACTCACCTTTATATCCTTTCGGGACGCTTTGTTTTTGCTATGCAAAAACATTATCTTTTTTTTTTTGCAAGCGATCCTCTAGTTATTTACCTACTCAAAATGAGTAAATGCTAATTATCTGTAAAAGTATTGCGGATACCCAATTTTTATCAAATTACTCATTCATCTACTTGTGGGAGAGCTTTCACATGGTGAAGTTTCAGACCCATAGCTAATTACTCACCTACTCAAAATGAGTAAATGCGAATTATCTCTAAAAGTATTGCAGATAGCCAATTTTTCTCAAATAACTCATTCACCTACTTTTGGGAGAGCTTTCACTTGGTGAAGTTTCAGACCCATAGCCAATTACTCACCTACTCAAAATGAGTAAATGCGAATTATCTCTAAAAGTATTGCAGATAGCCAATTTTTCTCAAATAACTCATTCACCTACTTTTGGGAGAGCTTTCACTTGGTGAAGTTTCAGACCCATAGCTAATTACTCACCTACTCAAAATGAGTAAATGCGAATTATCTCTAAAAGTATTGCAGATAGCCAATTTTTCTCAAATAACTCATTCACCTACTTTTGGCAGAGCTTTCACTTGGTGAAGTTTCAGACCCATAGCTAATTACTCACCTACTGAAAATGAGTAAATGCGAATTATCTCTAAAAGTATTGCAGATAGCCAATTTTTCTCAAATAACTCATTCACCTACTTTTGGGAGAGCTTTCACTTGGTGAAGTTTCAGACCCATAGCTAATTACTCACCTACTCAAAATGAGTAAATGCGAATTATCTCTAAAAGTATTGCAGATAGCCAATTTTTCTCAAATAACTCATTCACCTACTTTTGGGAGAGCTTTCACTTGGTGAAGTTTCAGACCCATAGCCAATTACTCACCTACTCAAAATGAGTAAATGCGAATTATCTCTAAAAGTATTGCAGATAGCCAATTTTTCTCAAATAACTCATTCACCTACTTTTGGGAGAGCTTTCACTTGGTGAAGTTTCAGACCCATAGCTAATTACTCACCTACTCAAAATGAGTAAATGCAAATTATCTCTAAAAGTATTGCAGATAGCCAATTTTTCTCAAATAACTCATTCACCTACTTTTGGGAGAGCTTTCACTTGGTGAAGTTTCAGACCCATAGCTAATTACTCACCTACTCAAAATGAGTAAATGCGAATTATCTCTAAAAGTATTGCAGATAGCCAATTTTTCTCAAATTAATCATTCACCTACTTTTGGGAGAGCTTTCACTTGGTGAAGTTTCAGACCCATAGCTAATTACTCGTCTACTCAAAATGAGTAAATGCGAATTATCTCTAAAAGCATTGCAGATAGCCAATTTTTCTCAAATAACTCATTCACCTACTTTTGGGAGAGCTTTCACTTGGTGAAGTTTCAGACCCATAGCAAATTACTCACCTACTCAAAATGAGTAAATGCGAATTATCTCTAAAAGTATTGCAGATAGCCAATTTTTCTCAAATAACTCATTCACCTACTTTTGGCAGAGCTTTCACTTTCAAAATTTTGGACCTGCTGGGTATCTCTGCAGAGTAGCCATGCCAATTTTCAAAATATTTTTGTCTCGCCAAATATAGCGGACATTTTTAATTTTTTTATTTTTTGCAAAACACAAAAATGCTTATATCTTGAAAACCGTGCTAGATAGAGCAGACTGTGCTGACTTTGGTTGCCACAACAGTATAAGGCTAGAAACGAAGCATTTTCTTAATACTTTAGCACTCCCCTTTATATCCTTTTCGGGACGCTTTGTTTTTGCTATGCAAAAACATTATCTTTTTTTTTTGCGAGCGATCCTCTAGTTACAATAGCACATAACAGATATTGCATGTGTGTATGTTTTCTTATCTAGTTTCTTCTGTGCTTCGCTGATTTTTTTAAAGTTGCATGTTCAAATGCTACTTTTCATTGAAAGAAGGCTTGGATTAATGTCTTCTGCTATATTGTCAAGAAGGAACATATATTGTATTGGTGATTCAGGCTGTTTTACCTTTTTACTCAGGAAATGAGTACAACAGTGTAATGTCAACCTTGTTTGCCATAGCAACAATTTGCCCCCTAAGGTTCAGTAATTATTGCCAAAAATTATTTTGTTTACCCGAGAGAACAGCAAGGTATTTTTCATCAGTATATGTTTGGTGATATCTATATTTCAGTACATTTAAGTTAAGAATGCCATTTGTAGAGTTTGTGTCTCAGATATATTTTTTGTAACAAGTAATATCAAATTTAAAGGGATTTTGTTTTGGTCCCTACTCTGATAGCCAAACAGTATATCAAAAGCTGAAAATTTTATCTGAAAACCAATTGCCAGAAGTTGGTGTCGTTGACAAGTTGGGCATATTCTACATGACATTATTATAGAGAATGAAACAATATCTTCCAAGTAGATTTAAATAGAAGATAGATGTCTGAATAACTCAAAGTATCTGCAACTTAGAATTAATTTTAAAATCTTATTTTTAACGCTCAACGATAAGAGAGGGTTATTCTAATCAGTTTCTTTCTGTCCTTCTGTCTGTACACCTTCCTTCTTTCGCTTATAACTCAAAACTACAACATCAATCAAGTTGAAATTTGGTGGGCAGATACTTCATGTACATACAAGGATTCCTCCAAATTTTGTGAAATTCGAGTAAAAATTAAAGTCCGGAGACAGTTTTCTCTTTTTCAAATGGGCATATTCAGAGAAATCTGCTTCTGTTCAACATGTACGTAAATCAATATCATGTCTAGATTTCTTTACAGATTTTCATCCAATCAGAATTGAAGGCCCTTGTGATGTAGGCAGTGTAAAGTACTGATTACCTCATTACAATAATTTCTTCACCACATAATTACATGTAATGTAAATTAGTGCCGATTTTTACCTCACAGCCCTTAAGGGCTGTCGGGGTATTGTTTTCACCCATGGTGTCCGGATGGGCGGGTGCTTGGGCGGGCAGCAGGAAGAAGTTTGCCCGGTCTGTATCTCAGAAACTGTAAGGTGCGGTAAGTTGATACTTGGTTAGGGGGTGTAGGTGTGCAACGTCATGGTATGACCTTGATTTGACCTTTGACCTTGCCATAGTGACCTTGACCTATAAAATCTTGTCTGGGCTGTATCTCAGAAATCGTAAGGTGTAGGAAGTTGATACTTGGTAGGGGCATTGGTTAGGGGTGTAGGTTTACAATGTCATGGTGTGATCTTGATTTGACCCTTGACCTTGCTCTAGTGACTTTGACCTAAAAAATCTTGTCCAGGCTATATCTCAGAAACCATAAGGTGTACGAAGTTGATACTTGGTAGGGACATTGGTTAGGGGATGTAGGTGTGCAACATCATGATTTGACCTTTGACATTGCTGTTGTGACCTTGAACTGTGATATCTTGTCTGGGCTATATCTCAGAAACAGTATGATGTAGGAAGTTGATACTTGGTAGGGACATTGCATAGAGTAGTAGGTGTGCAATGTCTTGGTGTGACCTTGATATGACCTTTGACTTTGCCACAGTGACCTTGACCTTAAAAATCTTGTCAGGACTATATCACAAAAACCATAATGTAATGACTCTGCTCTGAAAGTCTCCGATCTTTATACTGTTTCACTATTTCTATGTTTCATGGTGTTGAAAACTATTTTCCCTGGCTGTTTGCTATGGGCATCTCTGATGCTATTTTTTTTAAATATTTTGGAAACTTGTTAACCTGCAAAAAGATTATTTACATAATTAAAAAGGTGTTATTACAGCACTTCTGCATTTTAGTTGCACAAAAATCCATGCAGATATGGCGGAGAAAACATGAGTTCAAATCCTAGTTTTTTTCTTTGCAGCGATAATTTTTCAATGGGATATGGCATCAGTGCCGATTTTTCATTAAGCATCTTGCAAGGGATGCTTGTTTGTAATTAGGGGAGAGGAGAGAGAGAGGCTCCCGTATTTTCCATTGCTTATAGCTGTGCAACCACTGGGCGGATTCTCTTCAAATTTAGCACATTTATGCAGTAGCCCTGGGAAAATATTTTGAATATGGTACCGTGACATTTAAACCAATCAGAGAAGTCACATGACCAAAAACAAGTTTTTCAAAGGGGTGTGCTTGTTCGGATGATAATTTAAAAAGCACTTCACCTATTCACATAAAATTTGGCAAGTAGGTTTGTTATTTTGATGTCTGGAAACCATTAAATTTTGGAAGTGATCTGATATAAAATGGCTGACTTATTAACGATTAACTAAACGCCATGATTTTTTTCCACAATGAAGAGATAGTGGGAGATAGAGCAATTTCAACTAAATTTTTTACCCCCAGGGTATATGCAGACACATCTGCCAATTTTTGCCAAAAATCATTTTCCCGCCATTTTTAGCTTGGCCATCTTGAATTTCTGCATAAAATGCAATAACTTATTTATCTTAGAAACAGTGTGAGATAGAGCGATTTCAACTAAATGTGTGACATTAAACATTTTGACTTCCAGGGTATGTGCAGAGTCAACTGGCAATGTTTGCCAAAAGTCATTTTCCCACCATTTTTGGCGGCCATTTTGAATTTTTACAGAAAACGTATTTATCTCAGAAATGGTGTGAGATACATTGATTGTGACGAAATTTTTGACTTCCAGGGTACAGTTGAATTATCTGCCTCTTTTTGCCAAAAATCGTTTTCCCGGCATTTTTAGCGGCCATTTTTGCAGGTAGGATGAATTTTTTAAACAGAGGAAGATATTCATTGTGACAAAATCATTATTGCTCATTGGGACGCTTTGTTTTTGCTGTACAAAAACAATTTCTTTTTCTCTTTTGCGAAGCAATACTCTAGTTAATATTTTGGAAACTATGACACCTAGATATATGTTATATTTTTTTACAGTGCACGTGGTCATTTTTTTTCCTTGTATAATAATCTATGCAGAAATGGTGGAGAAATCATTAGTTAAATATCAGAGTGTCTTTTGTTTTTGCAAGGATATTTTAAAGGGATATAGCATGAGCTCCAATGTTTCATTAATATTTCAGATACTAGGTAACCTATAAATATGCTAATAGTATAAACCTTGTGTGTGTCAGATTGCATTTTGCGCTCTCCGATTGCATATTGGTATGCGAGTGCAGAATGTAACCATTTAAAAAAACTATGCAATTTTGTAAAACAGTCACAGGTGTAATACCTTTGAAATAGCCATGTAACTGGTAAAAAAAAATAAAATAAAATCCCAGTCAGTTAATGAGTAATAATTGGCATTGAAATGTCTGTTTGAAGAGAAAAGACATAATTTCGGTTTTCCAGGTCTTGCCACTTACAAAATTACTTCATCTTATTGCTAGAAATGGCTTTGTATTTATTTTTGTCCAACCAAGGAGATAAGGCATAAAACATGACTTTAAACACAGATGATGCTAATTGTAGCACAGTATAATAAATTCGACCTTTCTGTTGTTAGCAGTGTAGACATAAAATCAAGTAAAAAGTGCTTGTGTGGGAACTTGAAGGAAAAAAATGCTGTTTCCAATTTCCCAGTCATACCGTTCCTTATGATCATTGTGTACGTATTTGCTTTACAGTGAGGACCTTGTCTTTGTGGGTCTGCAAAGAAACCTTCTATATATTCATAGTACAAGTTGAACAATGAGCTGTCCCAATTATCCATCCTCACCCCGCTTCACCCCTCCAGCATTTAATATGTTTTAATACGGTTCATGAAGACTATTTAGAGGTATTTCAAATGTTTCCAAAAAAAAAATAAAGGATCCAAAATTTAAAACACATTCCAAGTTATGTTGAATTGCACCGAAGGTATCATACCTGACAGTGTTTCCGTTTACGCACAAACGTGCGTAAATTTACGTCGACATCAAGCGATTTACGCACATAATATTTAACTGAGCGTCAGACTGACGCAGAAGTATTTGTAAAAAGAAATACTGATATTTCGTCAATATATGCAGCAATTCTTTATTTATTCCAATTTCAAAACAAAAATGGCCGATTTCCTGTTTGTTTACCTGTCAATGCGCATGCGTGGGATCAAAAGGTCGAGAGGTGAAGAGTTCACGAGGTCACGCATGCGCATTCGCGTTAGTCAAGAAAGGACTCGAGATTTATTTTTTAATGAAAGATAGATGCACATGCAATAAAAACAGCACTGAAGATAAGCTATATATTTTAAAATTTCATGTGAGATGAGAGCTACGCAGATCCATCTTCGACGGCCAGTGTTATAATGTACCCGTGCAAATCTTATTCGAAACGTTACACATCGAAAGAAAAGGTGATCTGTGCCAGGACACCATTGGAAACAACGTTTCCGAACGATGACAAATATACCTTGTGCAGGGGGGATACGTTCTACTAAATCTCGGAAATTCTTGAATATTTAACCCCGGAAAAATATTACCTCTGAAATTCAAAAATATTTACAGGGGTTGTAGCAAAATCACTGTAACTTTGGAACCACTCAATGGATTTTTGTCAAATAAAAAGCAACTTAAACTACAATAATTTGTCTTTCAAACAGTATAGATATCATATTTGTAGTGTAAATATAAAATAATTTTTTAGAAACTATCAACATATACTATATTCAGTAGTTCATTAGTGCTTCTGTTCATTTTTGCTACCTTAAAAATCATCCAAAAATAAGAGGAAAAATTCAAATATATTTTTTGACTGTTTTCTTTACCCTGATATACCTTCAGATATTTTTATGAATGTACAACAATGTACAGTGTACTATAATTTATTTTCAAAGTCATAAATAAATTTAAATCTGATTTATTGCTTTTTAGTAACTGGGTGTATCTAAACATTGTTTTTTGAGGAAAATCTGGCAGAATATCACTTGTACCCCATATTCGATGGCCCATGGGTACATGGTACCCCACATTTCGTAACTCTAACACACACACTGTCTTTTTAAGGTATTTTAGGTATTGTTTGTCCATTATTTTTCTAACCGGCAGTTTAAGTAGAAGGGGGTCAAGCCTAACTGACCCTCAAAAATTTTGATTGACCCCCGGTTTTCAAAGGAGGGGGTCAACTGACCTCCAGAAAAAAGAGGCTCAGGAAACACTGCCTGAATGCGAATCCCATAGAATGCATCCAGCCAAAATATAATGCAGATTCAACTTGGTCGAACTACAACCAAAGGTAGACTAGTTTGGTTACACCTTGTGACCCCCAACACAGAAAGGTGTGACCTAGGTATAATGTAAAAGACTGTAATTACATTTGATATCAACATTGCACATAGTGAGAAGTATGTTTTTAGGGGAAATTCGATTCCAACAATGTTTCAAAGGATAGGTAACATTTTTATGTAAAAGTGTATTTCCTCAGGGTGATTAGGCCTGACCTAGTTTCGCTGCTGTTAAGACTGTTAAGAAGATGAAAACGTTTCCATTACCCTTAAACATTTCCCCCATCCCCCCAACCCCTCCATTCTTTTTTGAGTGAGAAATGTGAAATTCGCTGCAATATGTGAAATTTGCAGTTGAGGGAAACCTCTTTTCTTTTTCCCTGACTTCTTAGAAATTGTAATTTTTGTGAGAACAGTAGGTCTCTGATCTGTCATAATACAAAAATTGGCACTAATTTTGATAATTCTGTGTCACTCTTAATGGGTGTCCCCAGTGGCAATTTCATACACAAATTTCCATCTTTCTTCCTCTATTTATTTATTGGTCACAAGATAGATACTGCTTGCGCTGTTTCCCTTTCCACCCACACACTGCCCCATTTAAGTGGCCATTATAATGCGAGTAAGATTACTCGCCACTAATAGAATGGATTTTAAAAAAACCATGCCTACTATTCTGCTGCAGCTATACAATAGGCCAAGGTATTAATTTTATTGCAGCAACCGCAATTACTAGCTAGAATTTCCAGCAGATAATATGCTGTAGCTTTGAACATTGTCTCTGGGTGTTTGGAAAGAAATAAGCAAACATAAAAGAAACAGTGCATTGTAGAAGTTAAAACCTTTGTCGGAAAGTTTATGTAATTTGTTGTGGCCAAAAATATGCTGAAGCATGTGATTTCCACAACCATGGTACCTGATGGCCAATATACAACACTATTATTTAACGCTGAGGGACGTAGGGACACAAGTGCCAGCAGTGTTTCCGTTTACGCACAAACATGCGTAAATTTACGTCGACATCAAGCGATTTACGCACATAATATTTAACTGAGCGTCAGACTGACGCAGAAGTATTTGTAAAAAGAAATACTGATATTTCGTCAATATATGCAGCAATTCTTTATTTATTCCAATTTCAAAACAAAAATGGCCGATTTCCTGTTTGTTTACCTGTCAATGCGCATGCGTGGGATCAAAAGGTCGAGAGGTGAAGAGTTCACGAGGTCACGCATGCGCATTCGCGTTAGTCAAGAAAGGACTCGAGATTTATTTTTTAATGAAAGATAGATGCACATGCAATAAAAACAGCACTGAAGATAAGCTATATATTTTAAAATTTCATGTGAGATGAGAGCTACGCAGATCCATCTTCGACGGCCAGTGTTATAATGTACCCGTGCAAATCTTATTCGAAACGTTACATATCGAAAGAAAAGGTGATCTGTGCCAGGACACCATTGGAAACAACGTTTCCGAACGATGACAAATATACCTTGTGCAGGGGGGATACGTTCTACTAAATCTCGGAAATTCTTGAATATTTAACCCCGGAAAAATATTACCTCTGAAATTCAAAAATATTTACAGGGGTTGTAGCAAAATCACTGTAACTTTGGAACCACTCAATGGATTTTTGTCAAATAAAAAGCAACTTAAACTACAATAATTTGTCTTTCAAACAGTATAGATATCATATTTGTAGTGTAAATATAAAATAATTTTTTAGAAACTATCAACATATACTATATTCAGTAGTTCATTAGTGCTTCTGTTCATTTTTGCTACCTTAAAAATCATCCAAAAATAAGAGGAAAAATTCAAATATATTTTTTGACTGTTTTCTTTACCCTGATATACCTTCAGATATTTTTATGAATGTACAACAATGTACAGTGTACTATAATTTATTTTCAAAGTCATAAATAAATTTAAATCTGATTTATTGCTTTTTAGTAACTGGGTGTATCTAAACATTGTTTTTTGAGGAAAATCTGGCAGAATATCACTTGTACCCCATATTCGATGGCCCATGGGTACATGGTACCCCACATTTCGTAACTCTAACACACACACTGTCTTTTTAAGGTATTTTAGGTATTGTTTGTCCATTATTTTTCTAACCGGCAGTTTAAGTAGAAGGGGGTCAAGCCTAACTGACCCTCAAAAATTTTGATTGACCCCCGGTTTTCAAAGGAGGGGGTCAACTGACCTCCAGAAAAAAGAGGCTCAGGAAACACTGTAAGTGGGACCAGGTATGTGTTTGGTGCCAGATTTGATCCTAATCAGGGTAACCATGCTTTAGTTGTAACCAACACATAGTACCATTGAAGCATATATGCTGGATGATGTAAATAAGTTTATCAAAAATAAAATGTTAAATATCTTTAAAAATAAGGAAAATTACTTGAAAAACTGAAATGGTAGACAAGATGGAACACAAAGGCTTGTCAAAATAATTTCTTGGATTAAACTATATTTGAAGAGCTTTTCGATAAACAACATTGCATTGTACTTAATTACTCAACAAATTTGCAACCAGTGGTGACATAGATTTACTTTATACACCTGATATTTAAGATTCATTCATTGCCTCGGGTTTTGTTTTAGCCATGATTTATTTCTTCAAAAATTTTGACAACTAACACCTACATATAAGGAAAAGTTATCAACACCATTTTTGGACATGTATACTTTACCTGCTTATTACCAATATAAACTGACTTTTTGCTTCATGGTAGAGAACTAGGATCTGCCAAAAATGTATATAGTATATACTTCAAAAAATTACGATCATTTACACAAAAATTTTGTAAACTGTACACAGATAGGTTTTGTGTCAGTTTATAGTGTCAAGGATATTGATCCAATTATGTTCAAATTTGAGTCAGTTCTTCCTTGTAGTAGTTCTGACGCTCCCTAAAAATTCCATGCAGGAGTTTTTGAGTTATGCTTTAAACCAAACAAACTTAGAAACAAGTAAACAGATGGCTTAGTTACCTCTGCCATAGAGGTTATGTAATTGGCAACGTGCATTTATCCGTTTGTTTGCCAAATAATTTGAAAAATAGTCGACAGATTTTCATGAAAAATTCAAGAAATGTTTACAGTGGAAGAAGGAGCAAGTGAATAATTTTTGGTGATGATCTGATTCACTGTCTGAATTTAAGAATTTTTTAAACAAGTTTTTGTTATAGCACTCTTAAGCAATATTGGAGGTGGTAGGCCTTGGCAGAGGTATGGGCTCTCCAAGTGCTCTTGTTTTTTTATTTAGTTTATTTTTGTTTTTGAGCCATGTCCCTTCAGAAGTAACGGTTGCTTTAATCTCTTTCATGGTACTTGTTTTGTCTATAGTAACATTAGGATATCATATACTATAAAGAGGGAGGCATCTAAGGTTTAGATCATAGGCCTTAACAGTGTATACTAACAAAAAGCATCCAAATTATATTTAGTTAGCATTGCAAATTCATGAAGTGATTGTTTACCTTCTTCCAAATGTAGCCAAATCCATAGACTAGGAATGGCTTTTAAATTTGTTACACAATAGATACAATGATAATTTGCTGTTAATATTCAGAGCTTTTATAAATATTCTCACTCTTAGTTTGTATTCATTCAAATTCGGAAATCAAAAATTGAGTTTACACTATTGTTAAACTTCTGTTCCTTTGATACAAAAGTTCTGATAGTTGTAGGTGTGTTATTGTATTATTGTATTAATTGTGAAAATAATGCCCACAAAAGTCAGGTTTAAAAACAACTCATCATTTTACTGTCAGAGTGTCAGTTGAACTTGAAAAGATGCTGTGTACAACAGAGTAGATTTGTTGCAGAGATACAGAGAGATATCAAAATTGTAGTTTTGAGTCTTGTATATTTTGCGTGAATCTGATTTATTTTTGTAACAAATGTGTATGTATTTTTATAATTTTATTTTTAGAACACAGGCCTAAAATAGAATTCTGGGTTAACCTAATTAGTATTAAGGAGATGGGAAGGGAAAAAAACAACATTATTTCATGAATGACATCAGAATAATCTGGACTATTTCATGTTTATAGGTATTGGTTTTGTATATCTGACAGTCTCTTTGGAGTTGTGGAGATGGAGGCTGTTTTGAGGATGGTTGGTTTACTGCAGAAAAATAACAGTTGCACTCTTCTCTGAGAATAGAATAGTCTTTGTTTTGATGTCAATAATTTTCTCTGATTTTTATGCTTACAGAGCAATTGTTTTCTGAATACAGTAACTGCTTTCAGAGTTAGGGCCCCTGTGCATATTGATTATTGATGGCCCTTCAAAGGCTAGTTTAAAAATCAGGTTGTGTTTCTGTTGTTGTATCAGAAGACTTATAATTAGAACAGTCTACTTACAATGGCCACAAATAGATCAACTTATTCATCAATCTTTACACAAGGGTAACATTAGTGTGCCATTTCTTGAATTGTTTTTTGTTTGCTTATAGACTTTTTTGTAAGTAATGTCAAGCAAATAATTTATTGATTTCTTAGGTTTTGCTAAATATTTCTATTTCTGACAGAGAGATAGATTAAACGTATATATAATTTAACAACTTGATAATCCAAGAAGTCACAGGTTCGTCATCAAAGGTAAATTGAGAAACAGTTAGTAAAAGTTAAAACTGAAGTAGAAAAAATCCTGATTAAGTCATTGCTCTAATTGATTAATGTAAATATTTTATGAGGTATTCTTTTTGAAAAAAACATATAAATGAAACTGTGAACACAGAACAAGTCAATTAAGCTTGTTTTTATTTCTCAGTAGCTCTTCTTAAATGATCAAGCAATGCTGTTCATAGTATAGTGAAGTCACGGTTACTTGTGCTACTATTAATATCAGACCATAATAAAGTGAATACATTTTAGAAAAGAATATTCATGTCCTCAACCAGTGCAGTCTGAATTTCTAGTATAAGTAAAACCAATTTAAGACATATTAAGGTACAAGCATAACCAGTTTAAGACAAAAGCAGGTACAAGTAGAACAAATGTAAGACAAATTGAGGTGTTAGTAAAACCAGTTTAAAACAAATTATGATATATATAAAACCAGTTTAAGATGATTTTAGGTATAAGAAAACCAATTTAAGACAAATTTGGGTATAAGTAGAACTGTTGTAAGACAAATTAAGGTATAAGTAGAATGCAAGTTAAGGTCCTCCTTTTAAAAAATGCTGTAGTTTTGTAGGTATGTGTAAACTTCAGCTGTAATTGGAACTAAGTAATATCAATACTGGAGGTTCTAGTTATATAGAGTGTATTGTATATATACGCTGTAGCTATTAAAAGAACCTTGTGCATGTCATTTACGTCAGTTCTTAGGCATATGTGTGTCACCATGTAACTCACCTGTAACCATTAGCCAAGTTAGAAGGTAACAATGTGCGTAAATGGGATTGAGTGGCAGACCTTCCATTCACCATTTTATCTTCCCTGTTTTCATGTCAGTGAATTGTCACATGACATTGCATTATTAGTTGTGTAGTTAACCTCTTAATTGTGGAGCTTTTAGGAGAGCAACATTTGTTATGAACATGATACCTGGTCATGGTATTAAAAAATTAAGGAAAATTATCTTCAGGTGTAGTTGGTTTTAATTTTATAAAGTCACTTGTTGGTTTCTAACAACAACTGGTATCCACTTTCTAAGCCCTTTTTGGGAAAAAAAGGAAAAGAATAATTAAAATGTCTTCAATAACTACTAATGGACCATGGTATGTAGTTTGGTGAAATGATATTATGTACTGCATATATACAATGCTAAAGAATGCTTGCAAATATAACATATCATCAAGTTGTAAGGATTTGTAAACTTTTATAAAATTTCATTGCACTCCTGAATGAAACTTGTTTAAATATTTTCATAGTTAAAGTATAATAACAAAAGCAACAACTTGTTTTGAAAATTGGAAAAGTTATTTTTTTTTTGTGGCAGACCAGCCAATATCCACATAAACCAGTCTTCAGTTTACAATAGCCTTTTATTTATTAATGATTAATATGTTGAGGCACAAGTATTTTAAATCTTTTCAAATCACAGTTTAACAGAAATTCTTTTTTTTTTTTTAAATTTACACATTATAGAATTGTGTCTTCAAGAATTTGTATCTTTAATTGGTAACTTGTATAATGTACATACATATAAGTGTTAAATATTTAGCACTGTATATCAAATGACAAACTCAAGATGAATCTTGAGAAAATGGAATTTATTGTCTTTGGATCAAAACAGCAACAAAGCAAGCAAGAAACCCATTTACCAATCAACATTCTGAGTTCTACTTTGTTTCCTAGGAATAGTATCCTAAATTTTGGAATTTTATTCAGTGTAAGGTCCTCATTTTGGTAAGCATATTAAGAAGAGTTGTGGTGGCTGCTTTTCTCAGATGCATGATTTCAGACACTTTAGAAATTGCCTCACATTTGAAGCTGCAATTCTGAATTGTAATGCTCTTGATGGCAGTTACCTTGACCACTGTAATTTCTCAGTTCAGAAGTCTGTCAAAATCCACTGTCAAGAAACTAGTGTGTCCAAAATAGCTTGGCTAGAATCACAAAAAGTAGCAAATTTTCTACAATCACCCATGTTGAACAATGCTACATCTTCAAAACTCTGACTGAGGTATGTAAGTACCTCCACACTTGTTTTCAAAAGGATTTTAGCCCTTAACTTACTCAAGCATATTGTACTTACAACACCAAG
This sequence comes from Sabellastarte sp. h YS-2021, assembly GCA_964017235.1. Classification (NCBI taxonomy): domain Eukaryota; kingdom Metazoa; phylum Annelida; class Polychaeta; order Sabellida; family Sabellidae; genus Sabellastarte; species Sabellastarte sp. h YS-2021. The sequence continues at coordinate 51,151,678 of OZ024927.1, read as the reverse complement.
CACAACAAACCTGTCAGAAATTACCGGAATGTTCCACACATGTTATGTCTTCAGTGCACAAATCAGAAGAGCACTTTAGCCACTACTTTGCATTTAATGCTTCAGATTAAAGATGTAAGATGAACTCCCTGGAGACATCCGAAGTGTGGTTTCTCTGGCATCTTTCAGGTGAAAAATTGAAGAAAGACCTCTTCATTAAAACCTACCCACCTCAGTTCTCTGGGCTCCCTGGTGTCTCTCTATCAGCCTGCTAAGTGTCTCGATTGTGATTTCATTCCTTCTCCTTTTATGGCTCTATCACCATAGAGGTGGAAATCAAGCTGTATAAAAGTACTCAATATGTTACAAGCATGTAGACAAATGATGCAAAAGTTCAACATTCAAGGTCATCCGTGGAGTGCCAGAGTAGTGAGAGTACCCCAGTGAACTGTTTCTAACAGTGCCTATATAATTGTTATTGTGATACCTGACACCAACCAATGGGGAATCATATGCTGGAATTCTTTTTTTGTGGTCAGATTTGTCTGTGGACTCCTCCTTCAAGGTTAAACAAAGGCAGCCCAACTTAAAATGCTTATAAAACTGTTCTGTTTCTGCGATATATTGTAAACTACATCCCAGGATCATGCATTTTTTTTATTATTTATAATCGTATACCAGTCATAAACCACACTGAGAGAAGTCAAACAACCACTTTATAACTTGCTTATTATTGATCCCAAAGGTGTGGATGTGAGTCTAACTTACAGGAAATCATGGGCAGGGAATTTTTTTTATATGCCCCATTTTGTCCTTGGCCTCTCCTTTAAAATCCAACTTAAAAATGCTTCTTACTCCCTGGTTATTTTTCCTGGAGTTTTGGGCTCTGAAATCAACCTCTGGGAAATCATGGGCTTGGTGTCCTTTTATTAAGTCAAATTTGATCTTGGTCCACTTGTTGAAGGTCAAAAGGGGGTGCCACAACTTTTGCCTATATAGCATTTATTATAAATTCCTATCCCAGGTGCTAGGTAAATTACTTCCTAACTTAGGAACTTCATCTTTCGTTGGGTACAAAAAAGTATCAGCCGTCCGGTGTGCTAGTTAAATGGTGAATGGTACCTTGATGTAAGGATTAATTAGAATGACCTTAATATAACAACATATTATAATATAAAATTATCATTTTATGGAGTCATCAAGTTTTACTCTTTACCCAATGCACATAAAGGCTATACATGTATCAGTTATTTTAACCATACAATTTTGGCACAATGTTCATTCTTTTACCACCAAGAATAGAAAAATAACCATACTAAACACTGTGAGTGAATAATTAATGTGTTTTGGGATTGGGTCTATCTTTGATGACATGATGGCACCCAAATTTAAAAGGATTATCTTGGTGAGGGAGGGAAACAAAAAGTCTTTCGTTTTCCTTGGTAAATGAGATGCAGTGCACCTGTGGCTTCCTTGTTTTTGTGAACCCAGCAAATTTTTCACACAGTCCAAGGACTAATGTTTGGAAACAGTTTATTTTGTCTTCCTTTCAAAGTTGAAGTTGTATTTAAAATATCAAAGTTTACGTTTGAATATGCTATATATAGTTACATGGTGTTACTAAATTGAGAATGCAATGTTTATGAGAAATACTAATACAGTTAAACTCTGAAAAAGTGGCCAATACCAGAAAATATTGGAGAGCATGACCTGGTATGGCCGAGATTTTCAATATTTTTTTCCGTATTCAATTTGGCTATTTTTGAGGAACTTGGCTGTTGTAAACCCCACTTGATATCTTATTGGATCCCTGGTCCCAAGAGATACTTTTGTCCCCAAATTCTGTAATTTCTCCTTTTACTAGAATAAATTAGTTCTCCCCAAAAAAGGTCAGGGAGAGAAAGTGTCCAGTACTGATTAGTATTGGATATATCAGTCAATAGTGAGAACTCTGCAAGACTAGTGTGGTTTATACCAGAATATGTGATAATTACCAGTGTGACCACTCAGTAATGTTAAGCCAGACGATATAATAAGTTGTTTAAAGTCTGCAATGGATTAGTTAAATGGTCATATGTAATGGTCACAAAACCTGTATATATGCAAAGAATGCCCTATTCCAAGGGCATGCTAAAAGTTGCTTTATTGACTTTCAAATTTCAAGCATAATAAATGCATGTTTCCATAATATAAGTACATAGCTAAATTATGTACATACAGATCTTTGAAAGTATATCTAGGGTTCTGCTTGTACTTTCAGATGACTTTCAAATGCAAACCAACATTCCGTGAAGCAAGTCCTAGAAATTATAGGGAGGTATGTAGCCATAAAGAGTAAATGACTTAATAATGTGAAAGAGTATTTGTATAACTTTTATTGAGTAAACAGTTGTGTAAACAGTTTGGTGTTGTAAACAGTAAACCAAAAACAAAAATTTAAGGCTGCAACGATTCTTTGGTTACTCGGAAACAACACCATTCAGTTCAATACTCGAGTCAAGAAAAGTGAACCGGCTATTCGAAAACAACTAAAAATAGACATAAAATCTACTACAAAATTAAATTTTTTCTTTAAATACAATAGAACCTCACTTATCCGAACCCCATGGGAGACATACAATCTGGCCGGATAATCGAGGGGTTCGGATAGATGAAGGAAACCGGAATTCACGGTCTATGGGTTACCGAGTGGGCGATAATTGAAGAATTGTCGTTTTTATGCAATAAACATAGACGTTGGTGGTCCTTAATAAAATAATTTAATATTTTTGTGTCATATAATATAAGTGACCCTTCAGTTGTCGTTTATTTGCTCCATATCCATGGATATTATTAAGCGTCCCGCAAGGGACGCTTGTTTGTGTATGGGAGAGCTTCAGGCTCCGCCGGCTCCGCCGGCTCCGGCGGCTCCGCCGGCTCCGGCGGCTCCGCCGGCTCCGCATTTTGTTTTCCTTATAACTCTGTAACCGTTAGGCGGATTCTTTTCAAATTTGGCAGGTTTAGGCAGTAGCCTTGGGGAATTTTTTTGAATATGCTGCAGTGACATTTCAACCAATCAGAGAGGTCACATGACCAAAAATGTCTTTTTTCGATGGGGAAGCTTGTCCGGATGATAACTTGAAAGGAATTTTATCAATTCACCTGAAACTTGGCAAATACATTCATTCTATTAAAATCTGGAAATCATTAGATTTTGGCATTGATTGGTCAAGAAATGGCCGAGTAATTAATGATTAATTAATCATTACGAATTTTCCAAATAAGGAAAACACAAAAATGCTTATATCTCGAAAACCGTACTAGATAGAGCGATTTCGACGAAATTTTTGACCCACAGGGTATCTCTGCGGAGTAGTTTTCCCAATTTTCAAAAAATTTTTGTCTCGTCCAAAATGGCGGCCATTTTGAATTTTCGAAATTTTCGCAAAAATTGCAAAACACAAAAATGCTTATATCTCAAAAACCGTGCTAGATAGAGCGATTTCGACGAAATTTTTGACCCGCAGGGTATCTCTGCGGAGTAGTTTTCCCAATTTTCAAAAAATTTTTGTCTCGTCCAAAATGGCGGCCATTTTGAATTTTCGAAATTTTCGTAAAAATTGCAAAACACAAAAATGCTTATATCTCGAAAACCGTGCTAGATAGAGCGATTTCGACGAAATTTTTGACCCACAGGGTATCTCTGCGGAGTAGTTTTCCCATTTTTCAAAAAAATTTTGTCTCGTCCAATATGGCGGCCATTTTGAATTTTCGAAATTTTCCCAAAAATTGCAAAACACAAAAATGCTTATATCTCAAAAACTGTGCTAGATAGAGCAATTTCGACAAAATTTTTGACCCACGGGGTATCTCTGTGGAGTACTTTTCCCAATTTTCAAAAAAATTTTGTCTCGCCAAAAATGGCGGCCATTTTGAATTTTCGAAATTTTCGTAAAAATTGCAAAACACAAAAATGCTTATATCTCGAAAACTGTGCTAGATAGAGCGATTTCGGCGAAATTTTTGACCCACAGGGTATCTCTGCAGAGTAGTTATCCCAATTTTGAAAAAAATTTTATCTCGCCAAAAATGGCGGCCATTTTGAATTTTCGAATTTTTCGCAAAAATTGCAAAACATAAAAATGCTTATATCTCGAAAACCCTGCAAGATAGAGCGATTTCGACGAAATTTTTGATCCACAGGGTATATCTGCAGAGTAGCCATGCCAATTTTCAAACAAAAAATTTCTCGCAAAAAATGGCGGCCATTTTGAATTTTCGAATTTTTCGCAAAATTGCAAAACACAAAAATGCTTATATCTCGAAAACCGTGCTAGATAGAGTGATCTCGACGAAATTTTTGACCCACAGGGTATCTCTGCAGAGTAGCCATGCCAATTTTCAAAAAAATTTTATCTTGCCAAAAATGGCGGCCATTTTACTCACCTACTCAAAATGAGTAAATGCGAATTATCTCTTAAAAGTATTGCAGATAGCCAATTTTTCTCAAATAACTCATTCACCTACTTTTGGAAGAGCTTTCACATGGTGAAGTTTCAGACCCATAGCTAATTACTCACCTACTCAAAATGAGTAAATGCGAATTATCTCTAAAAGTATTGCAGATAGCCAATTTTTCTCAAATAACTCATTCACCTACTTTTGGGAGAGCTTTCACATGGTGAAGTTCCAGACCCATAGCTAATTATTTACCTACTCAAAATGAGTAAATGCTAATTATCTGTAAAAGTATTGCGGATACCCAATTTTTATCAAATAACTCATTCATCTACTTGTGGGAGAGCTTTCACATGGTGAAGTTTCAGACCCATAGCTAATTACTCACCTACTCAAAATGAGTAAATGCGAATTATCTCTAAAAGTGTTGCAGATGGCCAATTTTTCTCAAATAAATCATTCACCTACTTTTGGGAGAGCTTTCACTTGGTGAAGTTTCAGACCCATAGCTAATTACTCACCTACTCAAAATGAGTAAATGCGAATTATCTCTAAAAGTATTGCAGCTAGCCAATTTTTCTCAAATAACTCATTCACCTACTTTTGGGAGAGCTTTCACTTGGTGAAGTTTCAGACCCATAGCTAATTACTCACCTACTCAAAATGAGTAAATGCGAATTATCTCTAAAAGTATTGCAGATAGCCAATTTTTGTCAAATTAATCATTGGCCTACTTTTGGGAGAGCTTTCACTTGGTGAAGTTTCAGACCCATAGCTAATTACTCACCTACTCAAAATGAGTAAATGCGAATTATCTCTAAAAGTATTGCAGATAGCCAATTTTTCTCAAATAACTCATTCACCTACTTTTGGAAGAGCTTTCACATGGTGAAGTTTCAGACCCATAGCTAATTACTCACCTACTCAAAATGAGTAAATGCGAATTATCTCTAAAAGTATTGCAGATAGCCAATTTTTCTCAAATAACTCATTCACCTACTTTTGGGAGAGCTTTCACATGGTGAAGTTCCAGACCCATAGCTAATTATTTACCTACTCAAAATGAGTAAATGCTAATTATCTGTAAAAGTATTGCGGATACCCAATTTTTATCAAATAACTCATTCATCTACTTTTGGGAGAGCTTTCACATGGTGAAGTTCCAGACCCATAGCTAATTATTTACCTACTCAAAATGAGTAAATGCTAATTATCTGTAAAAGTATTGCGGATACCCAATTTTTATCAAATAACTCATTCATCTACTTGTGGGAGAGCTTTCACATGGTGAAGTTTCAGACCCATAGCTAATTACTCACCTACTCAAAATGAGTAAATGCGAATTATCTCTAAAAGTATTGCAGATAGCCAATTTTTGTCAAATTAATCATTGGCCTACTTTTGGGAGAGCTTTCACTTGGTGAAGTTTCAGACCCATAGCTAATTACTCACCTACTCAAAATGAGTAAATGCGAATTATCTCTAAAAGTATTGCAGATAGCCAATTTTTCTCAAATAACTCATTCACCTACTTTTGGGAGAGCTTTCACTTGGTGAAGTTTCAGACCCATAGCTAATTACTCACCTACTCAAAATGAGTAAATGCGAATTATCTCTAAAAGTATTGCAGATAGCCAATTTTTGTCAAATTAATCATTGGCCTACTTTTGGGAGAGCTTTCACTTGGTGAAGTTTCAGACCCATAGCTAATTACTCACCTACTCAAAGTGAGTAAATGCGAATTATCTCTAAAAGTATTGCAGATAGCCAATTTTTCTCAAATAACTCATTCACCTACTTTTGGGAGAGCTTTCACTCTGTGAAGTTTCAGACCCATAGCTAATTACTCACCTACTCAAAATGAGTAAATGCGAATTATCTCTTAAAAGTATTGCAGATAGCCAATTTTTCTCAAATAACTCCTTCACCTACTTTTGGAAGAGCTTTCACATGGTGAAGTTTCAGACCCATAGCTAATTACTCACCTACTCAAAATGAGTAAATGCGAATTATCTCTAAAAGTATTGCAGATAGCCAATTTTTCTCAAATAACTCATTCACCTACTTTTGGGAGAGCTTTCACATGGTGAAGTTCCAGACCCATAGCTAATTATTTACCTACTCAAAATGAGTAAATGCTAATTATCTGTAAAAGTATTGCGGATACCCAATTTTTATCAAATAACTCATTCATCTACTTGTGGGAGAGCTTTCACATGGTGAAGTTTCAGACCCATAGCTAATTACTCACCTACTCAAAATGAGTAAATGCGAATTATCTCTAAAAGTATTGCAGATAGCCAATTTTTCTCAAATAAATCATTCACCTACTTTTGGGAGAGCTTTCACTTGGTGAAGTTTCAGACCCATAGCTAATTACTCACCTACTCAAAATGAGTAAATGCGAATTATCTCTAAAAGTATTGCAGCTAGCCAATTTTTCTCAAATAACTCATTCACCTACTTTTGGGAGAGCTTTCACTCTGTGAAGTTTCAGACCCATAGCTAATTACTCACCTACTCAAAATGAGTAAATGCGAATTATCTCTAAAAGTATTGCAGATAGCCAATTTTTCTCAAATAACTCATTCACCTACTTTTGGAAGAGCTTTCACATGGTGAAGTTTCAGACCCATAGCTAATTACTCACCTACTCAAAATGAGTAAATGCGAATTATCTCTAAAAGTATTGCAGATAGCCAATTTTTCTCAAATAACTCATTCACCTACTTTTGGGATAGCTCTCACTTGGTGAAGTTTCAGACCCATAGCTAATTACTCACCTACTCAAAATGAGTAAATGCGAATTATCTCTCAAAGTATTGCAGATAGCCAATTTTTCTCAAATAACTCATTCACCTACTTTTGGGAGAGCTTTCACTGTGTGAAGTTTCAGACCCATAGCTAATTACTCACCTACTCAAAATGAGTAAATGCGAATTATCTTTAAAAGTATTGCAGATAGCCAATTTTTCTCAAATTAATCATTCATCTACTTTTGGGAGAGCTTTCACTTGGTGAAGTTTCAGACCCATAGCTAATTACTCACCTACTCAAAATGAGTAAATGCGAATTATCTCTAAAAGTATTGCAGATAGCCAATTTTTCTCAAATAACTCATTCACCTACTTTTGGGAGAGCTTTCACTTGGTGAAGTTTCAGACCCATAGCTAATTACTCACCTACTCAAAATGAGTAAATGCGAATTATCTCTAAAAGTATTGCAGATAGCCAATTTTTCTCAAATAACTCATTCACCTACTTTTGGCAGAGCTTTCACTTGGTGAAGTTTCAGACCCATAGCTAATTATTCACCTACTCAAAATGAGTAAATGTGAATTATCTCTAAAAGTATTGCAGATAGCCAATTTTTCTCAAATAATTCATTCACCTACTTTTGGGAGAGCTTTCACTCTGTGAAGTTTCAGACCCATAGCTATTTATTCACTTACTCAAAATGAGTAAATGCTAATTATCTGTAAAAGTATTGCGGATACCCAATTTTTATCAAATACTCATTCATCTACTTGTGGGAGAGCTTTCACATGGTGAAGTTTCAGACCCATAGCTAATTACTCACCTACTCAAAATGAGTAAATGCGAATTATCTCTAAAAGTATTGCAGATAGCCAATTTTTCTCAAATAACTCATTCACCTACTTTTGGGAGAGCTTTCACTTGGTGAAGTTTCAGACCCATAGATAATTATTCACCTACTCAAAATGAGTAAATGTGAATTATCTCTTAATAGTATTGCAGATAGCCAATTTTTCTCAAATAACTCATTCACCTACTTTTGGAAGAGCTTTCACACACGAAAATGAAAAATTGTGAATATCTCGGAAAAGCTATTTCTTCTGCTTTAATGCTCGGCGGGAGATACACACCGCGGCAGTGTTCTTGACAAAAATTTTTGTCTCCCCAAAAATGGTGGCCATTTTGAATTTTCAAAGTTTTTGCAAAACACAAAAATGCTTATATCTCGAAAACTGTGCTAGATGGAGCGAACTCAACAAAATTTTGGACCTGCTGGGTATCTCTGTAGAGTAGCAATTTTCAAAATATTTTTGTCTCGCCAAATATAGCGGACATTTTTAATTTTTTTATTTTTTGCAAAACACAAAAATGCTTATATCTTGAAAACCGTGCTAGATAGAGCAGACTGCGCTGACTTTGGTTGCCACAACAGTATAAGGCTAGAAACGAAGCATTTTCTTAATACTTTAGCACTCACCTTTATAGCCTTTTCGGGACGCTTTGTTTTTGCTATGCAAAAACATTATCTTTTTTTTTGCGAGCGATCCTCTAGTTATTTTTTTTATTTAAAATATTACACGGACTTGAGCTGGTTGTGTTCGGTTGGTACTTGCATTGTTAACGTTTTAATTTTAGATTAACATCATCCCGCATATTGTCAATTAAAAAAATTATTTATTGTAAAACCCCAAGCGAACACGCCTTCAGTGATACGCGTTTGATTGGTAATGCATTGTTGACGTCTTTTCTTTTCTACACGTTGTCACTCTGTGGACCTACTCCGGGAGATTATAAATTGCGAAACCCATCGAACACACTTTCATTGATTGGCGCATTATCAAAGAAGTTGTGTAGCGGGGTCGTGTAATTGAATTAATCCCTCCCCTATTGTAACAATGGTGATAAAGATGAAAGAAGTTAGGCGTCTCTGTGAATGGTACGTTTTATAAAGCACTGGAATTCATTGTTTCCGAGACTGTGTAAAATCTTGTATTATCGCTCACGCTTGACCGTGTTTTATATGTAGGGAGACATGATTTTGGTTCGGTTAATCTGGAGATTCGGATAATAGAAGGCCGGATAAACGAGGTTCTACTGTATATGAATATATTTACCGTAAATGACCTATTTTATTACGCTACAATAGCTTACCATGTGGGACTTAATGCTGATCTCGGGTTGCCACACCCGGGGCCAACGTCTTAGAAAAAAAGATCGTTCTTGTTAGCCACCGGATATACTGGTAGTTGTCGTCACGTGATAACTTCTGACCAATCGTCCTACTTTCTCGTTGGCCACGATTGACTGGTAGCAGTTTGTAAATATACAGACATTTTCATTTATTTCTCAGACTTTACTTATTGTTGGAGGCTAATATTTGCATATTTCTTGTAATATATATCATAGATCATTCTGTAAAATTTTAATTTTCACAGGATAAGTATTTTGTCTTCAGTCGCGTGTTTTGAGTTTTCCTCGGTTCAGGCAAGTACATTGTACGTCTTTTATTGCGTATAAAATGTCGTCTCATCAAGCAAATAAAGACAAACCGAGAGCGCAGAAATGCCGCCATTTCTGCTTTAGCTTTGATACACATAATTTCTGCCCTACCTGTAGGGAGGCTGGCAAGGGAGATGACCCCTGTGTCACCTTTGAAACCCCTTGTGAAATTTGCACGTCTTTCACAGATGAGCAACTACAGAAAATCCAAAACCGGAAACGGTATTTGAAAAAGCAGAAAGCGACAACTAGTTCCAAAGATGAACTAGATCTTTTGGGTGAAGGCGACGGGGACTCCTTCACTGGGTCCAATGCAGACCTCGAGTGTGCTGCTGATAGCCTTTTTACTTCACCCCCCCGTCCACAACCTCTTGCCTTCAGTTCCCTGTCCTTGAAAACGCCAGCTAAAACTATTCCACCCACCCCTGGTACGGCTTTGCAAAATAAAATCCAGAAAAACCTAGAGAAATCACTCGGTGATTCCTTAAATATACATTTACAGCAGCAAATGGGTACCTTCCAGGCATCCATGTTGGAAGCTTTTCAGTCACTCCGAGAGGAGTTGGCTGCAAAACAGAAAGTCGAGGTAGAGTCTTCTCTTCCTGCTTCAAAACCTGGCTTGTCCAGTAGTACTGCTGCCCCTCTGGATTTACCCCCTCCGAGATCTGGTACTAACATCCCAAGCGAGGATATGGATGTGGACTTCGGTCCAGCACTTCCTCCGCGTTTAGTATCTGCTCAACCTTCCTCGGATCAGTACGTTGCCCCCTCTGAAGGTCACCCCGAAGAGGTCTCGTACTCTCACAAAAAGCAAAGCCATAGGCAGCCAGTTGACCCGAGCTCTGCCTCGGACCAACTAAATGAGGATTCCGATGAACCTCGGATCCCTTCTTCTAGATCCAAAAAACACTCTGACAAGAGCAAACATAAATCAAGATCTAGATACGTGTCATTTACCTCAGAGGAGGAGCACTCCCCTGAAACCAGACACAGGTCTTCTAAGCCCTCTAGGGCTCAGCCCTCAGGAGTAGCTTCTGATCAAGACCTACCACAACATGATCCAGACCCCCCTTATTATAGGGAAGTAGCTTTGTCTGACATGCCCTCACAATACTCTGAAGAAGTGGACACCTTCAGGCGTATTTTGTCTCTCCTTGACCCCAGGGAATCTATGCCCAGGTCGTCCACCTCAGTGTTGGGTCTGGATGATGAAAAAGGCCGTCAAGAGCTCAGACCTAGAGGTCCCTCCTCTATTCTTCCACTTAGCTCAGTTATCAAGGACGCCTTTGATAAATTCCAACATGAGTTTAAGGCTGCCAACTTATCTGAGGGAAAATATGTCAGGCCTCCTCCCTCAACTTCAAAGTGGTACAAGGTGGGACAACCAACTTTTCAGGACAAAATTCAGGAGTTGAATACGGACTTTGCTAAGATCTGTATTACTCCTAGACCTTCTGGGCCCCCAGTAGCCAGAGTTCCCCTGCCAGTTCTCAAGGAGCTAGAACTCCAGGCTAGACAAAATATTTCTACCCTCAACTTCACCGCTGCATTTGCCAAAACCTCCTCTTCTTGCAATGCTTCATTGGAAAAATGCCAACATAGCATCAAGTCTACGGTCAAGAAGATAAAGTCTCAGATTCAGAAAGGTGCCAATCCTGAGAAAGCGGCAAAGCGCGGATATGAGGAAGTAGCTGACTACTTAGATTTTTGGAACAAGACTGTACTTGTTCAACACAGGGCCCTCACTTGTCTCAGCAAATCTCTAGCCCATATTTTGCAGAGGGAATTATACTCTATGGCTAATACCGGCTTGCTCAGGCGCGAAGCCGAAATGACTCTATTACATCCACAATTAGGAGAAACGAGACGTCAAGAACTCAGGAACTCGTCCTTTTGGGGCCCTTCCTTGTTCGAGTCTCAATTAGTGAAGGAAGGTGAGGACTTCCTTCTCAAAAAAGGCACCTCAAAAGATTCTCAGGGTTTTACACCCTACCAGAATAAGCCCTTTCGTGGTCCCCACAAGAAAAGAGGCTCCTACAGGAAACGCCCCTATGGGGGCAATACTTCTCAAAGCAGTAACCAGTCCTTTCCTTCGGGAAGAGGAAAATCCAACTTCAGAGGCTTCAGGGGTCGTTTTCGACCCCACAATAGAGGAAGGGGGCGTGGAAACCCCCCTCCCCAATGACTCCTCCAAAGCCTCACTCAGTCCACCAGTAGGAGGCCGCCTCCGTTCTTTCAGGAGAGACTGGCTCACAAACAAATGTTCTCAAAACGTGTTAAACATTATCACCAATGGCTACGTTCTGCCATTCCGTTCAAAGCCAAACTTGATCAGATTTCCTCTGATTCTGTCAGAGTACAAGGCCCAACAAAAAGACCAAGCCTTGGCTACTTGTATCCAGTCCCTCCTGTCAAAGAACGCTATCGAAAGGGTAGACAATGTAAAATCTCTCGGGTTTTACAGTCGCCTGTTCCTAGTACCCAAGCCTCACCAAAGGTGGAGGCCAGTCATAGACTTAAGCAGGCTCAACACTTTTCTACACGTAGAAAAGTTCAAAATGGAAACTCCAGAGTCCATCAGGACCTCCCTGATTCCAGGGGAGTGGGTAGCGTCGATAGACCTGTCGGACGCCTACCTGCATATCCCCATCCACCCAAGCTCAAGGAAATACCTAAGGTTTTGCTACAAGGCTCAGGTGTTCCAGTTCACCTCCCTCCCGTTCGGACTAGCCACAGCCCCCCAGGTCTTTACCATGATCGTAAAGGAAGTGAAGCTAATGGCCCTCTCAAGAGGACTCAGAATTCACCAATACCTGGACGACTGGCGGATCAGGTCCCAGTCTCAGGAGGAAGCCCAAGTGAACACTCAGGCAGTAGTAGAACTGACTCAGTCCTTGGGGTGGATAATAAATCAGGAAAAATCAGAACTGAAACCTACACAGGTGTTCTCGTTCGTGGGCTACGAATACCACCTAGATTCAGCCCTTGTAAAACCCACTCAAGAGAGATGGCTCAAACTTCAGGATTTGATCCTACAACTCAAGTCAAAACATGTTTTGACTACAAGATGTTTGATGTCTCTAATTGGGTTGCTAGCCTCAACGGAGAAAATGGTCCCGGAGGGACGCCTTCACATGAGGCCCTTTCAGTTTCACCTCAAGGAGCACTGGAGATATCCTCAGTCGCTGGACAACCTCCTTCCCTGGACAGAAGCCATTGCAGCCCACCTAGATTGGTGGCAAAATCCCTCCAATGTGATGACAAGTGCAGACCTTCATCCCAAAGACCACAGTATCCAACTCTTTACCGACGCCTCAAACGAAGGTTGGGGCGCTCACTTAGACCAAAATTTTACCAAGGGTCTGTGGTCAGATCGGGAAAAAAGGCTTCACATAAATGTCCTAGAATTGAAGGCGGTCTCCCTGGCCCTTCGAGACTTCAAGGACCAGTGCCAGAATCAAACAGTGTTGGTTGCGACGGACAACTCAACAGTGGTAGCCTACATCAACAAACAAGGGGGAACACACTCGGCAGAGATGTGTGCTCTCCTGTGGAAGATCATGACCTGGTGCCATCACTATCACATAACATTGAAAGCCAGGCACATTCCAGGGTGCCTGAATGTGATGGCCGACCTGCTATCCAGGTCCAACCAAGTGCAGTCAACCGAATGGTCTCTGCACCCACAGGTCTTCAAACAGATCTGCCAGAAGTGGTTCACACCTCATGTAGACTTATTTGCCACTCACCTGAACCACAAACTCCCTCTATACGTGTCTCCTATCCCAGACCCAAGGGCCTGGGACATAGATGCTCTGAACATAAACTGGACCAACCTCACAGCATATGCGTACCCTCCTACGGCTCTCCTTCACAAGGTGATCCAAAAGATCAGGCAATGCCAGTGCCTGATCATCGTAATAGCCCCAGGCTGGCCAGGGATGCCCTGGTTTTGGGACCTAGTGCAGCTCTCAACAGAGATCCCACTGCAACTCCCAGTGTCAACAACCCTACTCAAACAGTCCCACAAGCTGGTGTTCCACAACAACCCCCAGCACCTGAACCTCCACGCCTGGTGTCTAGGAGCGGACAACTCCAAGAACAAGGCTTCTCTGTGGAGGTGGCAGAGAGAATTGCTGCCCCTCAGCGGTCATCAACAAGGACCATCTACAAGTCAAAGTGGGCCCTATTTGAAAAATGGTGCAGAGAAAATTCGGTGGATTTCTCCACTCCATCTGTGAAACAAATCTCAGATTTCTTCATGTACCTGTACCAAGACCTTAACAGGCGCCCCTCGACCATTGATGGTTACAGGACTGCAATCGTTGACACTTTGGGCCCAACGGCCCAACATATTGCACACAATGCAGACCTTCATAGGTTACTCTCCAGTTTTCACAGGGATCGTCCTAAAAGTTCCAGAAACTTACCCAAGTGGAACCTTTCTGTTGTCCTTAACGAGCTCACCAAAGCACCTTTTGAGCCCATGAAAGACACAGACCTCAAACATCTCACTTTAAAAACTGCTTTCTTGCTAGCCTTGGCCTCCGGCAAGCGCCGCAGCGAAATCCATGCCTGGGTCGCGAACAAAGTATCTAATCTAGGCCAATGGGAAAAGGTTGCCTTGTTCCCTTCTTCTGACTTCATAGCCAAAAACCAACTGCAGGAGAAAGCGCCGCAGCGAAATCCATGCCTGGGTCGCGAACAAAGTATCTAATCTAGGCCAATGGGAAAAGGTTGCCTTGTTCCCTTCTTCTGACTTCATAGCCAAAAACCAACTAGCAAGAGAAGGTTCTCAAAGTGTCTCTCCGGTGACTATCCCTGCACTGACTACCATTGTAGATAGACAGTTTAAAGAAGACAGGACCCTGTGTCCCGTGCGGGCCCTGAGGTTTTATTTGGACCGAACTAAAGACCTCAGAGGGTCTCGTTCTCTCCTTTTCATCTCCTTTAAGAAAGGACATACCTCAGACATCAGACCCGCTACACTCTCTTCATGGTTGAAACAAACCATTTTACTTTGTTACAAACAAGCAGATCAACAAGCCTTGGACTTGGTCCAAGTCAAAGCGCATGACATCCGGGCCTTCGCGGCCTCTAAGGCCTTTTACGGTGGGGTATCGGTGGACCAAATCATGCAAGCCTGTCACTGGAAAGCTCACAACACATTTACAAATTTTTACCTAAAAGACCTTACTTGGTCGGACACCGACAACAATTTGTACCTGGGACCCGTAGTGGCTGCTCAACAAGTCCTAGATCCTTCCCCTCAGACCAGTTGTCCTCCACATCCGCTACAACCAAGTCTTCAGGAGTCTTTCCCAGGATCTAGGTATTCCTTTACCTTCAAGATGTTACGGGTAAGGTCATTTTATCCTCTAATTATCAAGTAATTTCTATTAAGGACTTATTTAGTTGTCATTAATCTCATTTTCAGGTTGTAAAAAATTTTATGAGATGCCCAACCACTGGGTTGGTCAGTCACACGTGAAGGGCCCTTTTGGACCCTCAGACCTCGGAGTGAGCACTGCTGCACTTCCGTCCTACAATAAAACATCTAGACAGTTTTAGCACTGTCTCTCAATTTCTTAGGTTTTTGGCTCGTTACAGGCCCGGCCTTCGGGATCGGGGCACTGTAAATGGGACTCAGACTGGTATTTCTGGCACTATTCTATACGTTTAATTCAAAATCTTAGAAAAAATGACATTCCTTCCAGTCTCAGCTGTAATCCCGCCACCGGGCGGTTGAATTCAGCATTAAGTCCCACATGGTAAGCTATTGTAGCGTAATAAAATTGGAAATTTTAATTACTTAAATGTAGCTTTTATAAGCTACAAGCTTACCATGTGGGACTTAGAAGAGTCCCACCCTGCCTCCCCGCTGTTTACAGCTGAGGGGTAGGTTTAAAAATTTCAACGAGAAAGTAGGACGATTGGTCAGAAGTTATCACGTGACGACAACTACCAGTATATCCGGTGGCTAACAAGAACGATCTTTTTTTCTAAGACGTTGGCCCCGGGTGTGGCAACCCGAGATCAGCATTAAGTCCCACATGGTAAGCTTGTAGCTTATAAAAGCTACATTTAAGTAATTAAAATTTCCAATTTAGTGCATCCGCCCTTGTAACCGCACCCTACCTCTTTTTCCCAGCAATCTCGTCGGTGACAGTGCACAATATCCACATATTTTTCATATATTGTACGTATTTTTACTTAATAAATTGAATTTTTTGTCACGACTTTCGAGTCTGTTTTCATCTACCGCCATATTTACAGGAAGTGGGTATTTCTAAATGTCGAAACACCGTTTCTCTACCGGATTGACCGAAATTTCATCCCGGAAAGTGTTTCATATGGGTGCGCTAAAAGGGACATTTTTTCCCAACAAATATTGAATAAAAATAGACTTTGCTTAGCACACTGTGCGCTAAATAGGTCAATTACGGTATATATTTTACTTTACTAGTGTTTCTGTTCGTTTCAGTTTTTTATATTTTAAGCATTTGCAAACTTTAATTGTATGTGTAACAATGTTTTTAATAGACAGCAATTTTATATAACGTATTTCAAAGATGCCTCAAATCTCGCAACATAAAAATGGTTAAAATTTTCTTATATTTTGCATTATAAATGTGTCTTTTCCCCAAAATTCAATAAATTATCAAAATTCTTTCCTATTGTGTGCCTTTTAACCATTTTATAAGGCGTGGTGTATCAAAATATGATGCAGAGTATTTCGTGGGCGATAATCAAGCGAATAAACGAGTCTGAGTCGGTTCTTCTAAAACGAGTAATCGAGGCGCATTTTCTGTGACTTTATATTGTCTAGGACTAAATTAGGGTTTTAAAATTTCAAAATATATTGTGGGAACATTTCTCATTTCAAATGTCGTCTTCCGTGATTCATCATTTTTTTTTTAAATAACAGATTTTGTATGTTTCGAAAATATTCTTTTTACCACCTTTATCCAAGTGTATATGCTTGCATGCAAATGATGCAAAATCAAAGTTAAAGGTCAAGTGCTAGTTGCCTAAAGATTTCCATGAGAACATAGTTTCTTCACATGATTACACATTCTTTGAATAAGTGAGTCAGCTTTAAGTAAAGAGGAAATCAGTAAAAAAAGAAATACCGGTATATGACATTTTTTAAATTAGTAAGCTACCAGTAAAGAGGGAAATCAGTTAAGAAAAATACAAATGTGATGTGTTTGAAGTTTTTATGTCTATGTAAAAAAAAAACAATTTTGATCATTATTTTACAATCATTCAAAAAGTATATATTGGGGTTACTTTTCATGCACAATGGTGTATTATCATTAATAATTTTTACTTTTCCAGAACACACTGATGCGACATCATTGGGTTCATCGAAGACGCCAAGAGGGCAAATGTAAACAGTGTGGGAAGGTATGTATTACTGTATCACAATCTTTGCTTTAAAGCCCAGGTCCCACATACATGACTATGTCATGACCTAATTGACAATTAACAAAGATTGTTGCTCATTAACAAGTCTTTTGTCAGTCAGCAAAATTTGATGTGAAAATGGGATCACACGGGCAACGCTGGAGATTTGTCACCACTCTCAGCAGTTCTGTCACATTTATACTCCAATTTAATCTAAAATTTGTAACATGACACGATTATTTGAACACGGAAAGAGGAAGAGTCATGAAAGTAATTGCATAAACATCTACCATAGTTGTAAGACTGTCTGTGATTGATGAAGACTGCGTTAAGACAATTTATGAATAATGATGACCCATGATAATCAGTCCATGGTTATTTTTCCTCCCATGAAGATAGTACTGAGGCTTGTATATTTGTCATTACCTGCAGTAACGTGTCAGATCCACAGAGACTGTCTCTAAAGGCTAATTATCACTGATACAAAAACAGATGACAACATCACTGCAGGTGTGCTATCGGCTTGTCTGGTTTACTATGTAAGGGAGAGACAATACAAGGATTTCTGAAGACAAATCATATTGATGACTGATGACAAAATTTTCAAACAGTTAAAAAATTCGTCGCACATTGAAGTGATCAAGTTAGGCAGCAGACAATGCAAATGAGACTTATAAAGACTGATGCAGTTTATAGTACGAGTGATGAGGACTTCAAACTTGCTGACTGTCGTCCTTATAAATTGCCAAGGTGAGACCTGGACATTAGGCAATATTGGGTGTTAAGTGTAAAAATTTAGAGATTCCAGATTTCCATTAGTTTGAAAAAGTTAAATTCAAAAGACAAAATTCAGAGGAATACTTGAAATACTCTTTGTTTTAGTATGCTGCTTGCAATTTTCAATGCCCGACTTGCCACAGCGATTTTCGCCTACCATGTTTCTCAACAGACATTGGATCTTCACTGTAATTTTACTTGACATACAATTTCTTCCCTCCTAAAGCGAAAATTCGCTGTCGCAAATTGAACATAAGGTATTGTAAGTCACATACATGTGTACATACATTTACTCATGTATGGCTAGTCTTTCAAATTAAGTTTCAAATTAACTATATACAAGAAACTCTTGAAGTAAAATCACAAATTAAGTTAGATTTTTGAGCAAACAGTACATTTGTGGCCTTCTGAGGCTGTTCTCCACAGACTGAGATTTTACAGTGGTCTAGGGAAGAAGTTTTCTGGTTACTTGGAATTTGATACAGTCCAGCTGAATAGTTTCTTTACGATATAATATGGTTGAAACTTCTTTGGATATATTTTCTTATTGGTAGCCCTCCAGTGCAACACTGTTCCAATTCTAAATATAATGAAGTTTTATTCTAGCATAACCCTCAATCAAATAGGCCCAGTAACAGCAAGTGAAGTTCATGAAAACAAAACAGGGCAGATTTCCTCAAACATGTACACTATAGAAATTTTAAAATCTACAATATTATGGCATGAAAATTAAAAAAATTTCAGATTTTTTTGTTGGTTTCTGATATTTTATGTTTTCCCACAATAAAATATGCTAGCGGTTGGTTGTAAAATGTCAATGCATTTTGGTGAAATGGTTTTGATATGGGTTAAAGGGATTCATCGCTACTTGACAAAATACAATGGTTGGTTTCAATTTTTGTACCATAAAAATTGAGATAAGTTTGGGTTTAAGATATTTACCAGTTCCAAAGTAATGACTTTGCAAAATATAACTCATGGTAAAAGAAGTGATTGAGTGGAATACTTACTTTTCAGCTTTTGTTAGGATATAGACGGAATTAAGATTTACCAACTCACAATATGAGCCATTGTACATTATATTGATGGAAATCGATTCCTGGAATTATTGCCTTGAAAAGGAAAAAAAAATAAGACCAGCAGTTGTCAACAGACCAAATGAATCATAAGATGTCTGGTTACTATTGTAAACCTAGATCAAATGACCTGTTGTGTGATGCTTCATATGTTAGCGTTGTATTTGTGAGGCTTTCCATTTCCAGTATGATGACTGAAAACATATTCATTGTATCTCTGGACGAAAGTCAGGGATACTTAGGATTCAGTACGGTCACGCCACCGCAGAGATTTCCTTTCGGACGTGATAACTTAAAAATATTTTAGTTAGACCTTTCAAATTTGGTATGTGGGTATATATGGGCAATGCCACGAATGCTATTTTGTGACCTTGACCTTCAATTTCAAGGTCACTGGTGGCCTCTTAAAGGTCAGATTTTGGCCATTTTTTCACATTTTGGCCCAGTTCTCATATACAGAATGATAGATAATCCTATGGCTGGTATATATAATACATATATATATCCTCTATAAGCATGCAGAAATTTGACCTTGAAGCTCTTCATTAAGGTCATCCACAGACCACCAAATTACCTCACCGAGACCATTTTTGGCTTTTTTGAGATATTTTTACACTTAATGAAAAAAATATTATAGCTACCCTTCTCAAATTTACAGGATATATTCATAGCCATAAAATCTTGCCAGGGAATATTTTTGGCCTCATTTTGAAAACAAGATGGCTGCCACGGGCGTTTTATTTACTTTCAGTAAGGACTTTTGTTGGCCCTCTAGAGCAAAGGGTATTATAGGTAGAGATCTCAATTTTATTGCGAAAAATACACTTACCATTTCCTGACCATTGCTATATGTTGGTGCCATCCAACTCACTGGCCAACGTTGAGAAACGTTTTAAGATACCTTAAGAGGCCAGTGAGTGAGTGTGAACTAGCATGTCCCCCTAGTGGTCATGTGACCACGCTAGTAAACAACCTTCATTATTTTTGTTGGCCATCCTAGAGTGTGGACGTGTTTTTTCTATTTGAATTTTTTATTAAGTTGATGGATTTTTTGTGGCTTTTTGAGTTCTGTGGTAAGACATCTGTGTTGACAATGTCTTCTCAGGACGAAATTAAAGAAGCACAGAGGAAAAGTGCTTTTGTGGTCATTTTATGGTGGATGGAGCGCCACTTTTGTAAGATGGCGGCATTGATGTTTCGTTGTTTGTTCTTCAAAAGGCTTGTGTTTCATGAGAATGAGCCAAGTTCTTTTATTTTTATATATTTTTTGTATATATATATATATATTTTTTTTTGTCCACTGGATTGAAGATTTACTACATTATACACTGAAACTGTCGGCAGTCTTACTAGCTCCGGCAGGGACAGTTTACAGGTTGCTAGGCAACCAAGGAAGTCGCCATGAAAAACAAGGAATTCCTTGTGGAGGATTCGGTTGTCACATAAGCTTATCACGTCGGGTTCGTATAGCCAGGCGTTTTGGTAGCAAATATCTCACCACGTCATTCTCTGCCGAATGGGTGACTGGACGGAATCCCCTATGGGGGCAGACATCTTAGCTTCTGTTGGATGCTGCATCGTGGATAAGTTTCGAATGCAGAATTGATCTCTAAACCATTTATTTCTTCCGGTGGGTTTCAGTCGGAACTTTTCACGGAGGAAAATGCTTGCATGACGTCATCCGTAGACAATCGAGTTTCCATACCTCCCAAAAGGTCCGGAATCGGGTTGTCAGATGACCGGAGTTGTGTTTCATCTCAGAATTAGCTTTTCATTCTGTGGGGTTATGCAGGGTTTCTGCTGGAAACCGGCACCGGTACATAAAACCTGGTTGTACCCATTGTCAGATTTTGTTCAAGAATACAGGTTCTCTGTGTTTCTTGCAGCATAATCATGTTAAATCTTAGACTACAATTTTTGGAGTTATTTAGCAGGACCTCTGTCAGGAGGTCTTCAAGAATTTAAGGTTTAACAGAAATCTCCTAGAATATCCAGTACTACCTTGGACTGTGTACAGTAATTTCAATTACAGTCTTCAATGATCCTGGATGTTTTGTGGGCAGTGCGTTGACCAGTTCTTCAACTTTTACTCGTCAGGAGTGTTACAAGTCTTTTTTTTCTCTATCTTATCTCTTAGATGATTTTGGTAGAATAAAAGTGCTTTTTTCACTCTTAATGAGGTTTTTCTCCTGCTGAACTTTTGGTCAGATGTCCAGGAAAACTTCATTTTGTGATCTCGGGTGTATAGTGTTTCTTCTGTCTGGGAAGGAGCAAACTCCTACACATGGCTAGAAAGGGGATTAGTGCCCCAGTGCAGTTTTTTGTGCCCATTATGATAATTAATCCTCCAACTCTGTTACAAAACTCTCCTCCTCTGTAAGACTTAGAGGGGTTAGGAGTAATCTTTAGGAGGAGTGTTTGTCCACTAGTGGCAGATATTCTACACCTTACATCTCAACATAGTAAGAGGATAATTTTCAAACATACTTTACCTTTCACAGAGGCAACAGTACCAGGACGGATTACTTATTCATGTTCCTAAAGCAGTTGTGGACATGTGTGTTAAGAATAAATGAATAAAATGCGGGAGACATCAGTTGCATAAAAGCTGTTTATGAAATGATCGACAAAAGGGCGATAACACCAGTGAGATGGTGATATCGCTACAATTTTACACTTTATCGGTTGTGATAAGCTGGGAAGAGATGGCTACCACTAATAGTTGAGGTCAGGTAATACACCTTTACATGTACCTTAATTTCGCATAGTTGGGATTTTCGCAATTGTTACTAGTAAGTGAATGGGTGTGTCAACTCGTTTCCTTACAGTTGCATTCTTTCGTAGCCGGATTCACACAAATTTTTATCTTCACTTCCCTGTTGATGACAGTTCACACCGGATCACTACCTGTTTGCTATGTTAGTCCATGGTGAGACTGTGGGATCTATAAGAACGCATCATGCTTTACCAGTATATAGACCATTTCATTGCTTTACTCTTGGAAATGGTTTATTTTCGACTTTACTATTGTATCAACGGATAGTGAACCTGATGGCTGCAGTAGAAGGCATTGGGTGTCACCAGCTTATATATATTGAAAAAAAAAAAAAAAAAACATCTTGTCTAAAGCACCAGGATTTTTAGTTTGGATTGCAGATTCCACCTTAGGGTACATCTTTACTCATAGCAAAGCATTTTCTCCGGCTAATGGTGTCTAAGGAAGCCATTTCTTTGGTGGCGGCATGGCTTCATAGGAGAAACAGTGCCATTGGGTCATTTGTTTATCAGGTAACCCCAAGGCTATCTGCTAATGTACCACAGATACCACACATAATACACAGATAATGTACCAGTTTTTCTGTTCTCAGGTTCTCAGGGATCATCTTCAGTGGTGGAACGACTTTTCAAATTTGCAGGAGCTCCCATTACTTCATCAGAAGGAGCACAATCTCCTTTTGTTATTAGATGCTTTCTTTAAGGGTTGGGATGCACAATTATGGCATCAAACAGCCAGTGGTCTGTTGTATCATGAGGGGTCAAGACTCCACAGTAACAGGGCTACTACCTTTAGAATCATTTGGAAGTCTGATTCGGATTCTGAATCTGTTGATTTCCACAGACAGTTCTTCAGTGGTTTCCTATCTGAACAGGTAGGGAGGTACCCACTTTCAGGAATGTGTTTCCTTATCTGAAGAATCATTCCTTGGACGAATGCCATGGGTTCAGATTCAGGCATATCACTTCCCAGGGTATACAAATATTCCAACAAATTCTTTGTTCATGAGGGTCAAGATGATTCAAATTGAATGTGTTTTGGATGAATTTTGAATCTTCTATTCTGATTCAGGTGTTCAATCAAATCTGTCTTTGATTACAATCACCAATGATGGATTTGTTTTGCAACTAGTTTGACCCACAAGCTTGTCTTTTTCAACTTTTCTTGGGATGGACTGGACAGTTTGTTTGGTCCTGTGACCTTGATTCTTCAGGTGATGCAGGTGAATCACTTGGCTTCTTAGGCTCCTTTGGTTTTTCAACCTGTAGTCATTCCTGCTTTGGAACCTTCTTTAGATCATGCTTTGGTGCAAGATAGGTTTCTTTGTCCAGTGAGAGCCTTGAGAGGTTATCTTGATACGACAAAAGATCTCAGGAAAGGCAAGAAATTCTTTTTGTAGCTATTACAAGGGCTATTAAAAGATTTTGGTGCAGAATCATCTTGATTGCATCAGAGTGGCTAGGGATGTCTTATTTTTGGGATCTGGTGGATCTGTTCCACAAAAGGTTCCTTTTAAGGCTTCCCTTGTAGGTGAGTTCAATCATTATGCCATTGGTATCCAACAATCTGAATCTTCTTGGGAGGATCTGGACAGCTTTGTGTTTGTTCCAGTGGCTCTCATTCCTCAGGTGACTCAAGATGATCACCTACAGGTGCAGAATCATCATGATTACACCAGAATAGCCAAGGATTCTTCAGGTGATTTAGGAGATGACCACCTTCAGGTGCAGATTCATCATGATTGAATCATGATGGTCATGGTGGATGTTCTTTGTTGTGGGGCCTGTTACATCTATCCACAAAACTCCATCTGGGGCTTCTTTGTGGTGAACATCTCAGATAATACTTTTCTACATAATCTAAAGCTATCTACTATTGCTGGTTACAGAATAACAATGGTAGATTGCTTTACGTGAAGGGTAATAAGTCTCCAGAACTATTCAGTTGTATAGATTGTTGACATGTTTCTATAGAGACAATCCAGTAGGCAATAGGTTAAGCCTTCTTTACCTTTTGTCTTGTTGGTCTCACCAGACAGCCTTTTGAGGAAGATTTCTTGGAGGTTATTAACTTTCACAACGATCTTTCTTTTGACTTTGGCATCAGGCAAAGGAAGAAGGTTAATTTTGTTAGCATTGTCTTCCCTTACTTAAAAGGAGTATTGCTCACAAATGGCTCTGGCCATTTATTACCCAAGAATCAGTTGGCTTCGGATGGGCCTACTTCAGTTAAGCCGGTCGATATGCCAGCTCTCAATCACTGGGACAGCAGTCTTGTGAGGTTGAAATACTTTTACTTGGGACAAAGGATTCAATGAGGAATTATTATGTCTTGTCTGTGCCTAGTTAGGAAGGCTTTACAGCAGATATTTTCAGGTTAACTATCTTATCTTGCTGTACGCAGACTAGCATTTTGACTGAAGGGAAGTCAAATTCTGACTCTCAACAGCAGCGAGTCAAAGCAAGAATCTTTAGGCTTTAGGATAGGGTTTCTGTATATGAGTTTTCAGATGCCTGTTACTGGAACCATAACTTTTTTACCAATTTTCAGTCTCACCTGCTTGGTTTGCTTGTGGTCAGACTTTGATATTGTGTCCTACAGTTTGTTATCTTATAAGTATATGAGTGATACTTATTTTGATACTTTAGTATGCATTTGCATCTGTATGTGTGTCATACTATCTGTCTTTATATTAGGCAGAATTGTTGACTTCATTCAGGCTGGGAATTACACAATATGCTGATGACACTTCCTATATTTGTGTCACCTGTGTGGGTGTTGGATGTTTGTCTAGATACAGCATTCAACTGTGGCAGTAACTGTCAGTTTGTGAGAACTTCAACTACATACTATGATTTAGGGGATCTGTATGGTATGTGGTGACTGTTGGAAGTTTAGATGTGGTTGTATGCATGTAAATTTCAATGTAAACCTCTCATAATGTTTTAGTTGTAGGCTAGGTAGTGAGTCTCTGTAATGATTACTTCTTTCCTACAACAGCAACAACAACAACAACAAGGCTGTGTTGTTTTGTAGTGCTCAACAGTTCCACTGCCTCATCGGGAGGTGAGTTTGGATCTGAATGCCTATAGGTTTGTGCTGTGTATGATAGCTGTGCAGAGTGGTGTACTGGGTCTTTATATTCTAGTACTGCCCTCCTTCCATGAAGGCTGCATTCAGCAATGGTCAGGAAATGGTAAGTGTATTTTTCGCAATAAAATTGAAAAATTTTGTTGTAATTTTAATTTTTATTAGATAAATACTTACCATTTCCTGACCAGGATAGTCCCCCCCCCTACCTCCCCGCAGATTCAGTACTAGGGGAGTATTTTCTGCAACAAAAATAATGAAGGTTGTTTACTAGCGTGGTCACATGACCACTAGGGGGACATGCTAGTTCACACTCACTCACTGGCCTCTTAAGGTATCTTAAAACGTTTCTCAACGTTGGCCAGTGAGTTGGATGGCACCAACATATAGCAATGGTCAGGAAATGGTAAGTATTTATCTAATAAAAATTAAAATTACAACAAAATTTTTCAAATTAGCAGGATATGTTCCCCATTACGAAATCTTGACTGGGAATATTTTCGGCCTTTTTGAAAAACAAGATGGCCGCCATAGGTGTTTTTTCGACTTTCAGCAAGGACTTTTGTGGGCCCTCCGCAGCAAAGGGTATGATAGGCAGAGATCTCAAATTCGCAGGATATGTTCCCCATTACAAAATCTTGACTGGGAATATTTTTGGCCTCATTTTGAAAAACAAGATGGCCGCCACGGGCGTTTCTTTGTCAGTCATGAAAAGTGCTTATATCTCCCTTATTATTGGTCCTGGAGGCTTGGTATGTCAAGGCAACCTATAGGAAATCATGGACAGGGAATCTTTTGATGTGGTCAGATTTGAACTTGGATCCCTCTTTCAAGGCCAAATGAGGAGAGTCAAACTTAAAAGTGCTTATAACTCGCTTATTATTGGTCCTAGAGGTATGGGATGGTAAACCAACCTACAGGATATCATGGGCTGGGAATGGTGTGGTCAGATTTGACCTTGGACCCCTCCTTCAAGGTCAAATAAGGATAACCAAAATTTAAAGTGCTTATAAATTGCTTATTCTTGTTCCTAGAGGTCACATCAACCTATAGGAAATCATCGGCTAAGAATCTTTTGATGTGGTCAGATTTCATCTTGGGCTCCTCCTTCAAGGTTAAGCGATGGTTGATTGGCTTTGGTGAGTTTTCTTTCTGGTGGATACAATTTGCATTGATTCTCCGATGCGCTAGGTCTAGTTATTGGCTGTAAAACTTACTGGCTAATGTTGATTATCTCAAGATGGCCCGCTGGACAGGAGATTATGTATGGCATAGGCCCATAGCTAAGCGAGTAATAGCACTGGTAGCTACTTTGAGTAACTTTGAGTGTTTATAACTCAAAAATGACTACATTTACAACATTTTGGTAAAATATGTTGTTCAGCTACTTTCTCCATGCCTACAAGGTGGTACCTTTTTCAGACATCTGTCTCAATAGCTACGTCAGTAATAGCTATATTCAGTTTTTAGCCATGACCAAAATGAGTAAATGAGAGTTACAATAATTTTGTCAAATATGTTGTTCAGCTACTTTTTGAGGACAGTGTCATGGCAAATTTTCAGAGCTGTAGGTCCATAGCTAACTGAGTAATAGCTACCTTTACAGGTCACCATTGGGTAAATCACTTTATCTGCAAACCTATTAAATTGAGAGGTTTTTTTGTCAAATATGTTGTTCATGTACTTTTAAATGTACTCTGTCATGGCAAATTTTCAGAGCTGTAGGTCCATAACTAACTGAGTAATAGCTACTTTGACAGTTCACCATTGTATAAATCACTTATAGCTGGAAATCTGTTGCACCTATCCTTACCAAGATTTCAAGATATTGGTCATAGAGGTTTTGGATGTGAAGACAACTTATAGGAAATCATGTGCCCCGAATCCTTTGGTGGGGTCAGATTTGACCTTGGATCCCTCCTTCAAGGTCAAATGTGGTACTTGATCCCTATGATGGACTATATCTCCCCTATTATTGGTCATAGAGGTTTTCGATGTGAAGACAACTTACAGGAAATCATGTGCCCCGCATCTTTTGGTGGGGTCAGATTTGACCTAATACTTTATATGTCATGCTTCAACCATGTCCCATCCGGGGATAGACTGCGTCGAAACGCATTCTCTAGTTACATGTATATTTGCTTTGCAGTTCACTTAGACTTTGGGAGGATCACAGTTCAATAGTTACCTTAAGTTCCTCATTTCATGGAAGTAACAGCCACTTTTAGGTTCAAAAGCCTGTTTGTCTGTTGGTCGGATTATGTCAAAAGTTAAAGCAAAACATTCCCAGTAAACATTACAAACGTTTATAAACCTAACTATCAATGGTTTAGATTAGGTTTAAAATGATGGGTCCCTAAAGGTTTGCCTATAAACGTTTATAAATGTTTAAGCACATTTATACACGTGTTTAAAATCTGGAGAAATATTTCTGTAAGTATATCTTGCTGTATCACTGTTGTTTGAAGCCATCATTATATTCTTAGTAGATATATAGAAGTATATAATTGCATGATATTATATACTTTTATATATCTACTTATAATATAATGATGGATTCAAACAACAGTTGATACAGCAAGATACAGTAACAGAAATTTTTATTGCGTTAATACATCCTATCCAATGGACAATAGCTTATCCGGTCGGCGCGGACCGGCCCGCCAAACGTCAGAAAAAGACGTCCTGTGTCTCCACCGGCTAGGCCGGCCCAGTACTGTGCACTCGCCAGATGGCGTGTCGTACTTCCTTCCTGTCTAGACAGAGTGACGTCATAGCATCTTTTTCGTTTGGCGCATGTACATGTTGCACGGATTTTCACAGTGAAGTTTTAATTCAGGTCTTTGTAAGAACTCTTACCTTTTTTCATTTACATTTTATATATACGGATTCTAGAAGACTTATAGCTTATTATGTCTTCTCCCAGTCAACGTAGGGGAAGTTGTGGCCACATGATGGCAGGTTTTGATTTGCATGGGGTTTGCGCGCGCTGTCGCGACAAGAAGAAAGGGAAGGATCCCTGTGTGGAAAAACCTGAAGGTGACTGCCCTATATGTAATTCTTTTACCCCAGAACAATTAACACAACTGTCAACCCCAACTTACAAGAATAAGAAGGAGAAGCGGGAGCAAAAGTCTTCAACACCAGCAAAGAATCCTTCAGATGTCGCTCTCAGTCCCACCCTTGTGGACCCGTCCTTAGTGACGGTAATGGGGGTTGTGGATGGTCAGCCGGCCTCCGGGCCGTCTGATTTGAGTGAGAAACCAGCTGAGAAGAAAAAGAAGAAAGAGGATAAGAAGGTCTCCAGCTCCAAGCCGGTCAAGTCATCTCACCGGCCCTCTGCAGAGTCTACCGACCAGAAGCTTGAGGTCATGGAGCAAAAATGGTCGGACCGGTTTAACCGGTTGGAGGCACTTCTACTGGCCAAAACTCTGGACCGGGAGCCTACTTTCAGTACTGTCAAGGTTGCACCGACACATGCTCCTCCGGCCACTGCTATCAGCTCTGAGCCCTTCATCAGACCACCTGGCCAACCCTCTTCATCCTCACAGCCACCGGCTGCTTCTATGTCACCGGCCACCGGCCCCACTATTAGTGTGCCTGCCTCCAAGGCCGGATCTGACGCTTCTCAGCCTGCCCACCGACCAGGGACTTCAAAGACAACCGACCAACCTGCTAAGAGGTCGTTCTCCACTGCCTTTGACACTAGAAGGGATACCTCGTCCAGTGAGTCGGACTCTGATAGTACTAGTTCAGATAGACCTCCTATTGATTTGTACCCGGAAGAGGGTGAACTTTCTGATGACCCGGAAGTGTCACTGACCGACCCCGACCAATCCCTCACTGAAGAGCAATCATATAGAGAGACAATGAGGGGTATACGGTCCTACATGGGGTGGACTCATGTACCCGACATGGATTCAGGTACCAAGACCTCAGATGATAACCCTTTTGCCGGACCGAAACTCCAGACGCCGGGCAAAGTTTCGGTTAATCTACCCGTGGACGAATGGCTTTCCAACAAATTGTCAAAGCTCAATCTCACCCTAGTACAGGGCTACCCTTCTCGTACCACTGAAGCCGGCTCTCTTCAACGAGATCAGTTTGTCCGGCCAGCCAAGTCCCAAAGCAAATGGTACGGTGTACACTCAGAAAGCAAGAAGGACACTAGCTCCACAGCTAAAACTTGGAACACTGGCTCTTCCCGCATTAATAGTACTTACTTGAGGATAGCTCGTCAGGCTGGCATTGCATCAAATCCACCTTTGTCCAGACCCATTTCCCAGGAAAGCCTAAGAAAATGGGAGAGATCAGCTCGGGAATCATCTACAATCTGCAATCAAGCAGCCGGCTTCAACCGCTGCCTACTTAAAGTACAGCAGAATATGCACTCCCAACTCCGTACTATCCGGGCTGATTCCAAGGGCAAAACAGCAAGCAAGGTTTCTGCAGCAACAGACGAACTTCAGTTCCTGTTGGACTTTAACTCCAGTATTTGCCAGGCCATGGCTAAGGCTATGGAGCATCTAACGGACTACGTATTTGTCAACATGGCCAACACCACCCTTTTAAGGCGTGATTCATACTTATCGTACCTCAAGTCTGGAGTAAAGGCGGACACTTTGAATGCTCTCAGATCTGCTCCACTAGAATTGGACACCTTGTTCCCAGACTCAGTGATTAAGCAGGCTGAGGAGGAGATTGCTAACTTTGATAGAAACCGGTCTGGATCGGCCTACAAGAAGGGCAGATACCATCCCTATGAAAAACAGGACAGAAAATCTGACCCCAAGAAGCAGGACCGACCGGCCTGGAAGAACATCTCACACAGCCAATACAGACGAGGGAAGGGAAAACACTAGTATTCCTCACGTCCAGCCAAGGGCCAGCAGCCGTATAAATGACAATCACTGTGTAACAAAGTTACGGGCACGGCTGCTGGCCGGGAGCACTCCCAGAGAGACATTGACTATTCAATCTTTAGAGAGACATGTAAATTTAAATGTTGTAAACCATGTTCATTCTGCAACCGGGCATCCGCAAAGGAAAGGAATAAGTCCTGGCTTGTCAGCTGTAATTTCAAAAGATTGTCTATTAAAACATGTCAAAGGTGCTTCTTCTGTCATTCAATTGCCTTATGTCCAAACTGTGACCAATGTCCCTCTTGTTGTACAAAATCTACCTGTAGGGGCCAGACTTCAAAACTTTTGGCAAATTTGGCTGGAAAGAGGTGCCGGACCCAAAATAGTTCAAATCTTGAGAGAGGGCTACACCCTCCCCTTTCGGATCCGGCCAAACCTCACAAGGTCTCCCATTGTCATAAGCCGGTATGCCAATCCCCACAGGAACAGTTACCTGCTGGAGGCATTGCATCAGCTTATAGACAAGAATGCAATAGAACTGGTCCACAATCAAACATCTCTAGGGTTTTTCAACCGACTTTTTCTGGTACCCAAACCCAACAACAAGTGGAGACCCATTCTGGACCTAAGCAAATTAAACCTCTTCCTCAAGGTGGAGAAATTCAAAATGGAGACACCGGAAACCATCAGGACATCCCTCCAGCAAGGGGAGTGGGTAACCTCAGTAGACTTCAAGGATGCCTACTTCCATATACCGATACAGGAACAGTCCAGGAAATACTTAAGGTTCCATGTCCAGGGCCGGACTTACCAATTCAGGGCACTGCCCTTCGGTCTGTCCACAGCGCCCATGGAGTTCACTGTGTTAGCAAAGGAGGTGAAACTGATGGCCATACACAAGGGTATAAGGATCCACCAATACCTAGACGACTGGTTGGTGAGAGCCGGATCCCACCAAGATTGTCTCCATCACACCCAAATTCTGGTCAAGATGTGCCAGGATCTGGGTTGGCTGGTGAACTTAGAAAAGTCAGAATTGGAGCCCAAACAGGTCTTCAACTTCGTAGGTTACCAGTTCGACCTCAGGTCCGGCCGGGTCAGACCGACACCGGACCGATGGCAAAGTCTTCAAGGAAAAATACAAACACTGCTGTCATTACCGGCCTGTCCGGTCCGACAGTTCATGTCCTTGATAGGTCTGTTGACAGCCACAGAAAAGCAGGTTCACCTAGGCCGGTTACACATGAGACCCATACAGTGGCACCTCAAAAACAATTGGAGGGTACCGGAATCTCTGGAAAAGGTCATCCCGCTACCCAGATCCTTGCACCCGCACTTACAATGGTGGCTGAACGAAAGCAATGTACTTCAAGGTCAACCATTACACCCCATAAGACATGCTCTGCAAATGTTTACAGACGCATCAAAAGAAGGGTGGGGCGCTCATTTAAACGAGCTCACGGCAAGGGGCTCCTGGTCAGTGCCGGAAAGCAAACTGCACATAAATTACTTGGAACTGAAAGCAGTCTTCTTGGCTCTAAAAGAGTTCCAAGACCTATGCACCGACAAAATAGTCCTAGTGGCCACAGACAACACCACAGTGGTGGCCTACATAAACAAAGAAGGAGGCATGAAGTCGGGTCCACTGTGTGCCCTACTGTGGAGAATCTTGACCTGGTGTTCCCAGCGACAAGTGACTCTAAAAGCCCGGCATATCCCTGGCCGACTAAATGTGATAGCAGACAAGCTATCCCGGCTCAATCAGACCATCCAAACAGAATGGTCACTCCTTCCGGACGTTTTTCAAAGCTTATGCAGCAAATGGCACCGGCCTCAGATAGACCTATTTGCCACGAGGTTCAACCACAAGTTACCTCTATTTGTCTCTCCAGTACCGGATACCCTGGCTCTAGCAGTGGATGCACTCACTCTGCCATGGGAGGATCTGGACGCATATCCCTTCCCACCGACCGCCTTATTGGGCAAAGTGGTGGAGAAGCTATTGGACTCCCCGTGCAAGAAGCTCATTCTGATTGCCCCGGGGTGGCCCAACATGCCTTGGTTTTGGGATTTGGTGACCATGTCCAGTCAGATCCCTCTCAGCCTGCCCAACCGGCCCAATCTGCTGACACAGCCCTTCAATCAGATCCCTCACAGAAATCTGATAAATCTAAATCTCCATGCCTGGCTCCTAGAGCCACAACAATCAAAGAACAGGGCTTCTCTGAGGCAGTGGCAGCAAGAATTGAGGCTCCTCAAAGAAGATCTACCAGATCAGTCTATGAGGCAAAGTGGGCCATTTTTACAAAGTGGTGCCTCACTAATCAGGTGGACTTCAGGTCACCACCTGTAAAGTCGGTGGCTGACTTTTTAATGTACCTCTTTGAGGACAAGAAGTTACAGCCCAGCACCATTGATGGATACAGATCTGCCATTGCTGATAAACTAGGTCCTACAACAGTCAATATCAGCAAAGATGATAATCTCACTCGTCTCTTGGAAAGTTTCCACAGAGATAGACCCAAAGGGCGGAGGGGGATTCCCTCCTGGAACCTTTCCCTGGTGCTACACCAGCTGACAAAGGCTCCTTTTGAACCTCTTAGGGAGGCATCTCTGAAGCACCTGACCTTCAAAACTGTCTTCCTTTTAGCCCTAGGCTCGGGCAAAAGAAGGAGTGAGATCCATGCTTGGCAGCACAAGAACATCAGACACCAATCCGATTGGTCTAAGGTGTCCCTGTTTCCATCTCCCAGTTTTCTTTCCAAGAATCAGCTGGCCAAAGAGGGTCCAGAGAGTGTAGCCCCAGTGGTCATACCAGCCCTGGCTCCTACCCTGGATAAATCCCTCAAGTCTGACAGATCCCTGTGTCCAGTCAGAGCCTTGCGCTACTATTTGGACAGGACTTCAGACCTCAGACAACATAAGGAGCTAGTCTTTGTTTCCTTGAAAAAAGGCTTCGACAAAGACATCTCACCTGCCACTATCTCCTCATGGATCAAACAGACTGTGATCCTATGCTATGAGCTCTCTGATCATCAAGCCCACACCCTGCATCAAGTTAAAGCTCATGATGTCAGGGCTTTTGCTGCCTCTAAGGCTTTCCAGTCAGGAGTCTCCTTAGAGCAGATCTTATCAGCCTGCCACTGGAAATCTCATAATACCTTCACTCAATTCTATCTGAAGGATGTGGCCTGGGCCGACTCAGAGGTCTACCATCTTGGTCCGGTTGTGGCTGCTCAGCAGATCCACCAGCAAACCGGTACCTAGAGGAGATCTGTACATATGTAAATACTTGTACATATTTGTATATATTGCACATATAGTTAAAAAAAAAAAAAAAAAAAAATCTCAGTACTTCCTCCGGGAGACTTATTTCTATGGGACTGAACTCATCCCTCTCTTCCCCTACCTCAGAGCAGGTCTGTAAAAAAAGGGGGGGGGGCAGGGTCGACTCTGACGGTTCCATCCCGGTTAACCGGATGATGATATTCGACCATAGCCTTAAGGGTGTTTGACTTCAAGGTCCACCCCAGGCTTACAGAAGGAATTTTCATTACCTAACATGAGTTCACACAAGTCCCTAGTAACTTACCCGCCGACCAAGCGGTAGTTATTCAGCTATTGTCCATTGGATAGGATGTATTAACGCAATAAAATTGCAAATTTAATAAGTAAATTAAATTTTTATAAGTTAATGCCCTATCCAATGGACACACAAGACCCTCCCACCGACCCCGCTTTCAGTCTACTAGGGGTCTAATTGGTTTAGACAACAAAAAAGATGCTATGACGTCACTCTGTCTAGACAGGAAGGAAGTACGACACGCCATCTGGCGAGTGCACAGTACTGGGCCGGCCTAGCCGGTGGAGACACAGGACGTCTTTTTCTGACGTTTGGCGGGCCGGTCCGCGCCGACCGGATAAGCTATTGTCCATTGGATAGGGTATTAACTTATAAAAATTTAATTTACTTATTAAATTTGCAAATTTCTACAGTTTCTCTCAAAATGGCTGTGCTGATGTCATTATCCCAACTGAAAGTGAGGTGAAGATATTTTTAACCCTTTGTAAAGGTTTAAAAACGTGTATAAATGTTTATAAACCAAACCAATGTTGCTGAAACGTTTATAAACCCTTAATATTGAATAATTGTCAATATTTAGGTTTATATTTGGTTTAAAAACGTTTATAGGTTTACTAAACGTTTATAAACGTTTGTAATGTTTACTGGGATTTTGCTGAAGTTATCAGGAGCAGTATTCTAAATGTAAAAACTCGATCAATTTTGCTTGCAATTATGATTTTTATTGCAAATAATATTGGCTGAGGTTTTTAAACTGTGATTATTTCATATTTTACTGAGACATAACTCTTAACAACTGACAGTTCAGTGGTTGGCTCATCGAGAAGGTTGAATATACAAAGTATATTTATAGAAAATTGAACATTAAAAGATAAATTTTATTCTTCATTTCTCTATTTCTGACAATAAGGTTTTATTTGATTCATGAGAAGTACATGCACTATTGTTTTGAAAAAAATGTGCAACAAATTTTTAAAATACTTTTTACCCCACAGCCCTTAAGGGAAATGGTGTCTGGATTGGCAGGAGGTCAGGTGGGTGGGTGGCGGGAAAAAGTTTGTCCAGGTTGTATTTAAGAAACCGTAAGGTGTAGGAAGTTGATACTTAGTAGGGACATTGGTTAGGGGTTGTAGGTGTGCAGTGTCATGGTGTGACCTTGATTTGACCTTTGACCTTACAGTAGTGACCTTGACCTATAAAATCTTGTCTTGGCTATATCTCTGGGACTGTAAGGACTGTAGGAAGTTGATACTTGGTAGGTACATTGCTTGGAGGTTGTAGGTGTGAAACATCATGGTGTGATCTTGATTTGACCTTTGACCTTGTTGTAGTGTTGTTGTAGAGTTTTAAAATCTTGTCCGGGCTATTTCTTAGATTCCGTGAGGTATAGAACGTTGACACTTGGTTAGGGGGTGTAGGTGTGCATCATGGTGTGACTTTCACATAATTGTGCTATTACCATTGACAGCTATTCTCCAGTTTATAAATTTTACAGCTTTGTAATTTTTAGTGTACTGATTAATGCTGTCATCTTGCTATTGAATTGTCTTGTTTTAATACTTAATAAATTTTACAGCTTCTTAATTTTTAGTTTACTGATTAATGCTGTCACCTTGTTATTGAATTGTCTTGTTTTAATACTTGATCTTTACATACATTTTCTCTGCTTAAACATTATTTGGACCTTTATATAACTGAGACTGCTCTCAAAGTATCCCGATCTTTGTACTGTTTCACTACTTCTGTATCTCATGGTGTTGAAAACTATTTTCCCAGGCTGTGGGGTACGGGCATCACTGATGCTGTTTTTATGTCAGCTGACTTCTCAGTCTCAGTTCTCTACTTTTTAACTTTTCAGTAACTTCCATAATGAGTAAAATCACTTATAACTTGAAAACTATTGCATATACAGAATTTTTGTATACATATATTATTCAGCTACTTTTGGGTCAGCTATAACATAGTAAAATTGCAGACCTGTAGCTTGTGGCATAGCTGAGTAATAGCTACATTTAGGTTATCACTGTTGAGTAAATCACTTATAACTTGAAAACTTTTGTGTTTAGAGTATTTTGTTTCATATGTTATTCACCTATTTTGGGGTCAGCTATAACATAGTGAAGTTCCAGACCTCATTGCAAAGCTGAGTAATAGCTACTTTGAGGTTCTCGTGTTTGAGTAAATTGCTTGTAACTTGAAAACTATTGCATTTAGAGAATTTTGTTTGAATATGTTATTCATCTACTTTTGGATTAGTTATAACATAGTAAAATAGCAGACTAATAGCTCCTGGCATAGCTGAGCAATAGCTACTTTGAGGTTCTCACTGTTGAGTAAATCAGTTGTAACTGGAAAATAAAGCATTTAGAGAATATTTTATGAATATGTTTTTCAGCTATTTCAGAACAGCTTTAACATAATAAAATTGCAGACTTGTAGTTCATTGCATAGCTCAGCAATAGCTACTTTGAGGTTCTCACTATTGGGTAAATTGCTTATAACTTGAATTCTATTGCATTTAGAGAATTTTGTTTGAATACGTTATTCATCTACTTTTGGGTTAGCTATAATATAGTGAAATTGTAGACCTGTAACGTCTTTACACAGCTGAGCAATAGCTACTTTTAGGTTATAACTGTTTGGTAAATTGCTTATAATTTGAAAAATATTGCATTTAGAGAATTTTGTTTAAATATGTTATTCATCTACTGTTGGGTCAGCTATAACATAGTAAAATTGCAGACTAAATTGTAGTTCATTGCAAAGCTGAGCAATAGCTATTTTTAGGTTCTCACTGTTGAGTAAATTGTTTATAACTTGAAAACTATTGTATTTGGAGAATTTTCTTTAAATATGTTAGAGAATTTTGTTTAAAGATGTTATTCATCTACTTTTGGGTCAGCTATAACATAGTAAAATTGCAGACTTGTAGTTCATTGCATAGCTGAGCAATAGCTACTTTGATTTTCACACTTTTGAGTAACTTGCTTATAACTTGAAAGCTATTGCATTTAGAGAATTTTGTTTAAATATGTTATTCATTGGCTTGTTATGGTTAGCTATACATAGTAAAATTGCAGACCTGTAACATCATAACATAGCTGAGCAATAGCTACTTTCAGGTTCTCACTGTTGAGTCATTTGTTAATTGAAAACTAATGCATTTACAGTATTTTGATTGAATATGTTTTCTACCTATTTTTTGCACCTTAATAATTAACTTGGTACTTTACCTCTGAATACCATTTGCAGGGTACAACTTATGTGTCCTTTCCTTCTTTCACTTCTAATCTGAAACTGAAAACACAGTCAGCTGACACAGAGCCCGTTCATGGGCACTGATTGCTTGTTATCATATATTAATTAAATGTTAAAAGTAGTGTTCACAAAGACAAAAAGTCGTAGATTAACATTTGCATTCATGGCGCTAAGCCACCTAGTGCAGGGACGTATTTGTGACAATGTCCTCCTATGATCATATGGCTTAAATTATCATATGGCTATAAAATATGTAATCCTTAACAGGCTTGTATAAAGTCTTCGTGGTTGTAGCATACATGCCTACCAGAATTTCTTTTTACAAAGTTTTTAATGCTGAATCAGTATACAGATTTGTATTTCTGAAATTGTTTCTAAGTATGCTCTCACATATCCTGGGTGTGACAGTGAGTCTGAAGCAATTATATTTGAGAATATGAAGCCTTGGTCCCCAAGTGCTGCAATAAACTTCCAGTTGAATTATTCAGCAGTTTTTGAGCCCCTTGTGCGAAAGTCAGAGGACAGATTACGCAAGCAATCATCTGCTCACCTTAGAGGCTATTATCGAGGTCACACAGTCAGCAGCTAGGCTTGGCAGGAGATTACTTGACATTCATTGACAAAGATACACCTCTGAATTTTCAATTTATTTGTTGCTGATAAGTATGCTACTTCAAACTGACAAATGCAGGATTTATTGTCGATTCCATGCAGACAATGGCTTAATGGCTTCAGTTTATCCATTGGTGGTGTTGTTTATCATTATATCCCCGAACATCGGGGATACTATCGGTCATGCACGATCATCGTCCATGTCTGCAGAGTTTTTCTTGTTTTACTTGTCTTTGTTTTCATTCATAGTGTTTATTTATTAAGGCTGTGATAGGTTACCTGTGGTGAATGTCATATGCTGTCAGAAATTATATGTTTAGCCAAAAAAGAATAAATTAGAAGAAATATTGTGTATCTTTTTTTGCTAGGTATACATATCTGACCCCCCAAAAAAGAGCAGAACAACATTTATAATAATGGGACTACCATAAAAAGTGGGTATATATAGTTTTGTGGCGATATCACCTGTTAAAACTGGGCCTTGCAAGCATCATTTTATGGCCTTACTTGTGTGCAAAACAAAGTCATTTGGGAACTTACCAAATGAGAGGGTCAATGAATGATGCAGTCAAAACATTGTAACATTGTAATCCTCTTTAAGGGAGAGGGTGAAAAAAGGCAGGAACTTGACAGGAAGTAGAACAGCTGCAGGGGATTCACTAAACACAGTGTCCCCCAGCAAACTCCACATCCTGTCAAATTCACTGAAACCGTAGAGGCACTTATGACAATAGTAACTTGCAGATCCATATATAACTCAGTTTAGTCATAGTAATATGTACAACTTTTACATTTAACCACATGTCATCATTACTAAAATATTGAACAAATAATAGAACATACAGAAGAAAGACATCCATAGTTGTGCCACATATAAACATTAGGGAGTTAAAACTAAGCTACTAGTATTGGATTTCTCACATATATTAAACAGAATATTGAATCTGTATTTAAAACATAGGACACTCTTTTAACATTTTTTGGTCTATATAAGGCTCTTGAGTTGAAGTCCTGTATTTTCTTTATGTTGGACATATGAAGGATATTACTAAAGCCCACAGGGAGAAGACGCCGCACTGGGAGCACCCACACACCCACTCTGGTTTATTGGTCCATCTTATTTTTGTGATATCCAGCCCACATACTGTGTCCTCAACAATGTCCGTCATCTGTCTCCCCGGTCTTCTGTTTAAGAGGGCTATATATTGTATATGTGCTTTGGTTGAAGGTTTAATATTTACAGAATACTGTGCCAATTACAGAAACTCCAAGACTTTTTATGAAGATTTTACAAAAAGGCACATAGTCATGTTAAAAAGGTTATTTTAAATATATGCAAAAATATAAAAAGTAAAGTTCACCATGAATGTTGTTCCTAGTAGTGGGGTTGTACACACAGAAAGAAAACTAAAGGTTGCCAGAACATGGGAAATCTGCCACAGGGCCCACCCTGTTAAAGCAATCAACAAAAAGCAAAATTGTGTAACTGGGTACCAGACTGGCTAAAACTAGGTCTTAATCTACAATGTTGCTTGTGGCATCTTGACTTGTGTGTTGCCAGAGGGACGTGAGAGTGTAGTAATGATTAAAAAGTAGAAAACCCAGTCTGTGGAGCAGATATAAACCAGACTATAAACTATGGTTACCTTTAGCAGGTAGTCTTTTTCAACTTAACTAAAATGTGGTCTTAACTTTACCACTTTATAGACTTTTCAGTTGCAGAAATTTGTGTTCACAAATCCGGTTTTTTCCTACTCATTTCCCATGTAAATTTTCTGTAAATATTTTTTTAATGTTGCATTTTGTGTTGTGTATTTTCAGTCTTTCCAGCAGAAGTTCTTCCAAAGCAAGGTAAGGACTGATAAATTTTTAAAAAGATATTGTAGTTAGCGTAACTGAGGTCATAGAAAATCCTTTGCTTGTACATATGAGCCATGACTTTTACATGACTGAACAAAAAGGTGGAATATTAATTGTAATTGCTTGGGTTCCATTGCTCTGCCAAATTTATGGTGTTGCCCTTATCCTTTTATATGTGTTTTATATCTAAATACATACACTATAACAGTTAGCCCCATTTCTCTTATAATTATTACAGAAAAGAAAGTTACTTTGCTCACCCAGTCAAGTTTGTCACTTGCATTTTTATGACAAATATTAAAACATCTTTACAATTAACTTTTATGAACACTTTTATGCATTGCAGTGCAAAGTATTATGTGTGTTCTTTGTATGTAATCATTGGCTACAAATGTATTACACATATTGCCCCCTTTTTATCCTCCCTTGTGTAATCATAGAAAATCTGTTGTTGCAGCTAATTGCCCGCAACAATATTTGTGTATAGTAATATCTTCCAGTGGCTTCCCGGTAACAAAACACCACAACTAACTGAAATTGAGTTACCATTATGGACAAACATAATGTGTCCTCAGACTCCCTCTATACTATATGCACACATGCTGTGTTTTGCAGGAAATCATTGCAATTAGCTGCTCCTGGTGTAAAGGTGCCTATCATAACAAGATCAGCTGTTTCATGATGCAGCAAATTGAGGAACAATGCACACTGGGAATTCATGCCAGCATCATCATACCCCCCTCATGGATCATTAAACTGCCCAAAAGGGTGAGTAGGAAACACTGTGACTTGTCACAGAGATCACAAGTTTGACCGGAATATCCTATAATTTAAAGTAAAATACCGGGTGTTGCCAAAGTTGCAAATTTAATATAATACCATTGCAAAGTCACATATTCTTCATCTGCACCTGTGTCTGGCTTGAGATACCCAGGGGGATTCTCCTTCATTCCATGCAGTAACCAATCTAATCAGATGGACTAATTCGGTTATTGGATGGCGAAAGGGAAAACAAATTTTTGTATTGCAATTAATTATTAATGGTGATTGTGACTTTGAACTGATGTTTAAATTACAAATTCCATCCAGAATGTATGTAGCAAACTTTACATTTAAATATTCACATTGGGGTTATATGTCTCCAATGTTTTCCCCCTGTTTTATTGTCCACTTTTACCTTAAAATTGTGACCTTGACTTTTGAAATGAATTTAGGCTATATTATATGAAAACTTTATTTTTTTTTACAGCATATAATTGCTTTAGTAGAAAAGTATGAAAAACCTTTTTTTTTTGAGTTCTCTGAAATGCTTATCATACTCAAATTTGACTGTTGTATTTTTCATACATGTCGGGTATAATGGTACAGGACCCAGATCTTTTGCACTTGTTACCATTGTTCCAGATGTAACCTAAAATCACAAAAGGTCCTGTCAGAGCCAGAAGCTCATGAAAGCTAAGCATCAGGCTGTTGAAGCCTTTACAGTAATTCTAGATTAACTGCAATGACAAGTCGCCCAGAATTTAGACAGCAATGAGATCCAGTCCTCTTTGTGCTAATTACCATCAAATCGATGGGCATATTTGTGTCTCTTTAACACTGTCAGACTAATGATTGTTGGACAAGTCATCGCATTACATCAAAGAAGGACACTGTCCAATTACCGTTTGAAAGAATCCTAAAATAGAATTGCTGTTTGTCTGATACCATTTAGAAATACATGTGTTCTATAACTGTGAGTAATGTCAGGGTTGAATAATCAAATAATGTAATTTTAATGGATTGTGTCACTCAAATAAACCAGCCAGTCAGAGTGCTTGTAACAGAATGTTAAAACTTAAAACTAGTGAATGATTACAAACTAGGTCTGGGTCATCCAATCAATTTTCTGAAGTCTTAAATAGCACATTGTTATTTTACTGTTGAAAGGAGGACCTCAGTGCATCTCATATGTTGTCCCAACTTGGGATTCAAACCCACACCTACACGGGTGAGAACCCAGTGATTATGTGACAAACATGGCCACTCTGCCAATGAAGATTCTGAATTTTTGAAAATAAGCAAAGAAAACGACATTACCAACACATACTCAAAAGCGAAAAGAAATCCCACAAATTATATTCTGGAAAAGTTTACTGTATATATTTTCATTGCAGGTCTTTTACTGCTCAGAAAATGTCCACAATAAAATACTGTATTTTTCCCCAATCTAACCCTGGGTTAACTTATTGACATATCTTTTGACTGTGTGTTATTTGAGAGGCAAACATAATTGGAAATACTCTATGCTATAGTTGCATTCTACATGTACACTGGTGCCACTTGCTGAAGCGCCCAGGGATAGTATGACAAGATATTGAAAAAAGTTGGGGATGGACATTTACGACAGTGAAAACCAGCCAGGTGTTTTGAAAAGAATTACCTGAATCCAGGTACTCATGTTTTAGCACACCAACTGGAATTAAAATGCTTTTGCTGTAAATAAATCTCTCCGCAATAAAATATAAATAAGGGGAAAATTTTGCTAAAAATGGATATAAAATATTGGTGATAAGATGGGGGTGTGCATATGAAAATTAAAAAAATAGGTGATACAGAGCTCCACATCAATAATATCAAATAATATTTTGGGGACATAATATATCCTCCATTAATCAAGTATTAAAATTTTGTACTATTTAATTCCTTTAATCCCAGCTCCTGTTTAAACCTGCGCAAATTTTGAAAAGTATAAAATATTCTGATCTTAGGTTTTTTCACGTTTTTATCTGACACCCAGAATTCAACTGGTCCTGTTCATCTTGCCATACAGTCAACCATTGGCATAAAATATTCCTTTCATTGCCTCTACTGAAGGAGCTCAAGTTCTTTGTATTGAAACTCTGTGCTCGTTCCACCTGATTAGTTTTGAGCAGCTCCCATCCATATGAATTGGCGTGAAAGCCTCTCATCATTGTTTTACTGCCTCTTGGTGTTGTTCTCGTCTTTTATCATCGGGTGTCTCTCTTTCTCAGTCACTTTATGGTGATATTTGTTGCCACTAGTAACTGGTTCATAGCTCTTTTGAATCAGTTTTTTTCACTATTCCACTTTTTTTGGGAAAATGCCATATATTTTTAGAATGGCTATTCTATACTGTGGTGATAATTGGTAGTTGGACCATAAGACTTGCATAGATTATGGCCATACACTTCAAGCAAAAAAAAAAATAAATAAATAAAAAAAAAAGAAAAAAAAGTAGCTTCACTTGCATCAAATGCTGGCTAAAAAGATGAATCAAATTAACTTTAAAATTAAGCTTTAAATGCTGGCTAAAAAGATGAATCAAACTAACTTTAAAATTAAGCTTTAAATCAAATATGAAATTTTATACCAAAATTTAAATATAAGGAAAAAATCCTTAATTGCACCAAGATTCAACGAAAATCTGATAAATTTGTCCAAAGATGTACTGAAATATTTTAATTTACACCAAAATTCAGCTAGAATATGACAAATCATGCTAAAATTTGACTGAAATGCAATAATTTTTTCCAAGCTCCATCTGCTGCCAGCGGCAGTGATTAAGGCTTTCTAGTAAGAGTCTTAAATACTCCAAGTCCTGTATTTATGGAAGCAGAAATAACAAACTCATTGGTTACACTGGAAGCAGGTTTATTTCAGATGTTCTTGGGACTGTATTTGCAGGGACTTAGATATTTGTTGTGCTGTAATTTTTGACACTGATCAGGTTTTTGGGACTCCATACATGTGAGCCTTGCTACAAACATTGGCTAGCTTATACGAAAACTTCTGAATGACATATATATCACAAATGAAGATGATGATAATATTATGCAAGTGTGTAACACATGTATTGTTAATTTTCATGAGTGATCTATTTTTTCATGTATCACTAATGGTGGATGTTTTATTATCCATCATTAGAATGAATTGCCTAATGATGTTCGTGCAGCTTCCTCTGTCACCTCCAGGAAAAACTCAAATTAGATTTGTTCTCCAAGACCTTTCCATCATAATGTGGTATTCTATAATGTGAAGAGTTTGAGTATAAACTCATTAAAAAGTGACCTTATGAGTGAGTTTTAACATGAGTTTAAGTTTAAGAATTTTTGTAAATATGGGCCCTGCTGAATAACAAGATATGGAGGAAAGGTCTTATGTGATAATGACCATTGCTATACCCATGGACTAATCAATTTTACAACACTGCTTATGATTGTTGCAACTTACAAGCTGCTTAAAAGTCTAGAATAGATAGAATTTTGTATCATTAATAAGTAAAATAAATCCATATTCAAACAAAGAAGATGAAAAGTGGCTGTTACATATTTCAGGGCATCAGTGAACATAAAAAGTTCAATTTTTAACGGACAGTATTTCCACCATTTCTGCATGGATTTTCTGCACCAGTAAATGCAAAAAAAATATTTCCCAGTTAACATGTGATGGATAACAGAAAAATAATAGATTGTACCTGTAGTCAACTAATGTCCCGATTGTCCCCTGTTATGGCATGTACTTGGTATGAACTTGATATTTTGTGTAAATGCTTTTGTTGTGTTTAAAAGACAATTGACTTCTGTCAGTAATACTTAAAATACAATTAATTTCAGTTGTCGAAAGACGTTTCAGAGTCAAGAGACATTGTTCTATTTTGTACATTAGGCCAGTACATCGATCTTCCAACATAATTGCCTCAGTCCTGTTACTTCACATGTCATGGAATCAAAGTAATTGACCACAAAAACAGAGTAGTCCAAAGCAAAATTAAATCATTTAAAGCTAGAATGAACAACAGAATTGACATTAGACCATTGTAGATTGAATATTAAAATGTGTACAAATATGAACAGCCAAGATGATTTAAATATATCACGTTTAGGCACTTTAACACTTGTTAGAAATAAGAAATTGTGAAAATGCCAATGATCTGTTGTTTATGATTGTGTTTAGATAAGTGTAAAATGAATATATACTTAAAAGTACTGTGTGAAAAAGCTATAGGAAAACAATATAGTTATCTACTTTTCAGAGTAAATATTTACCATATTTATTATATCTTTTGTATGCCTGTATAACAATTTACATAATTCTGTGATATTTACCAATTTCAACATATCTGAATTGGTCTAATTTTCACAAGTAGAAACTAAGAAACTTAAATTTAAAAAAAACCCATG
Source organism: Sabellastarte sp. h YS-2021 (assembly GCA_964017235.1). Lineage (NCBI taxonomy): Eukaryota > Metazoa > Annelida > Polychaeta > Sabellida > Sabellidae > Sabellastarte > Sabellastarte sp. h YS-2021. The sequence continues at coordinate 51,107,519 of OZ024927.1, read as the reverse complement.
AAAACAGGGTATTGCCAGATGCCACAAGCCAAGTATATAGTATGAATATAATTATGAAAACTACAATATGAATGAAATCTCTGTGGTTTTAAATACAGGAGTCTGTAGGCATTTGACATTTTTTAATGGGAGATCAGCATTTTTTTCCATCTTTAAATGGCGCACGTCAGTAAACAGGTGCACAGGAATGAAATTACAAGTAATTTCCTTGGTGAAATTGTCATCAGTGTCAAATTAGTAAATGCCTTGGGATATATATACGTCAGCCCCTCAATTCATGGCTCTCCACTTAGCCAGTATTTCTCTCCACTTTCCCAAGTAGTAGTTTCTAGTGCAAAGTTAATAATCCAGTTAGAGTAAGTCTGATCTCAGCTTGGTCCCGGCTAATAATGGCACGAATAACAGTAGAAATACAAGTGAAAGTTAATTTTCCAGGTATTTGTCTCAATGACCTTAACCAAGGTTGCCAAGGTTATGTTTTATTAGAATTTGTCTTATAATATGACAACATAGTGTAGTGTGTATACAACCCAGTGTCCCAAACATACATTATCTAATAGTATCTAGCAGTCTTTACATTATTAGTTAGGACAGTAACAAAAAATGTAAATATGAAGTACCTTCTGTAATAATATGCCCTATGATCATCATAAAGATCGTGACGTCAGGATGCTTAACAAAAATGTTGTTTCTGCAGATAAAATGACAAGCAAACCACAGTGTTTGTGGGGCACAGTATGCTTGTAAATTTCTAGTGTAAGTGAGATGCTTGAATGTGGCTAGTAAATTAACAGTGGTGTCCCAGAGGCCACATCAATCTGAGAGTATTCTTGAATGCAAATACTAATTTAATTTTTAATAAAAATTGGATAATTTAATTGTATCAATACCTTTGGGGCACTGTATGTATAATTAATTTAATAGTATTATACCTCCATTCAACGGTGTAGATGTGTTTTAAGTGGCCATATGTATGGAATTTAAACGTTTGTTAAATGAAGAAGTAGTCAATGAAGTGCTTAGTTAAATGTTAAAGAGAATGGTGTCTACATTTTGAGACTAATGAATCAAACAGAGTCTGAGAAATGTGCTGTACTTTCAGTCTAAATAAGTGTCAGTGCAATAAAGTAGTAAACCGAGAGACAAGTTCTCTGGTATTTGAAAAGCAGTATTATCAAAACAATGATCTTCTAAATCTTCATAGACAGATCCATATCTTAAAATATGCAACAAAATGAAGTTTGAATTTTATACTTGTTAAACTTGAGTCATTTTGAAAATGGCAAATCATGTTTCCAAAATCGATGTTTACTCTCCGACCACCAAATAGAATATGAAGTGTCAGAGGAAACTAGGAATATGGCACATGTACAGTCCACATATGTGTTGTAGCACTGACAAAAATAGTTTTTAAAATATTTGGGTTGGTCATTGATTTTTGCTCTCGCAAATAAGTAGCAGTAGTTAGGATAAGGTTAATATTACAATATTTTTGACAATTTGAAACTTAATGGTGGAGTACAAAGTATCTTTTGTTCCATAATTAATCAGTTTTAGGCATGCAAAACAAGAGCACTTAGAGAGTGCATACATACCTTATGGCCCAACACCTCCAAAATTGCTTATGAGTGCAATGAAAAAAAATTCCATTAAAATATTCCAGGATCCAGATGGTGATCTAGGTCAACACTAAACATTTCCTGTAAATTTCATCAAATCCACCCATAACTTTTTGATTCATTTCATAAACAGACAAACTTGGACTGTCAAAAACGTAACCTCCTTAGCATAGGTGTTAACATGAAAACACTTCCTTCCAGCAGAACAACATATTGCTTCCTGACTTTTATAGGTTACAAAATTGTGAGATTTCAGGCTATTTCCAGACATCTCCCTCTTGTATAATTCTCTATGTTTCGTTTTTCTGTAAATTGTGGTAATTTCACTGGTGTTCAAATTTTGAAATCTTGTTAATTATTTGCTTGTAAAATAAAAACCTGGTACAAATTAATACCAGGTGTGCTGGCATTTTTAAATAACATGTGTCTGAATCATATTTTAGAAATACGACAAAGTTATACTGAACTTGAAAATAAAATTGAAGCCAGTGTCACTTGGAGGCACATCTGAGTGACAAATAAACATTACATTGATTACAATGTTTATTTCATTCAGTGCCTTTGTATTTTTAATGTTATTTTTTTTATTGTGCTCCATGGCCGTACATTATCCTTGCTTCTTAACTAGTGTTGACATGTGATTTGCCCCCCTTACCTCATAGATGTTTAAAATAGTGCTTTGTCATTAGTGTACCACAGTCATGTACCAGACTTTATATTAAATTTGATGTCAGTTAGGTTACAATGTCTCTGTCACCAGTGTTTAATTTTGCACATGTTTTCAATGTCAGATAACAAACAAAACCCCTAACATAGGTAAACACTTCAGGCATCCATTATGTTAGGATCATGACAGCACAATTTTGATCTACAGAAGAATCCCATTTATCCGAACCCCTCCAGAGACATCCACTCGGTTCGGATATGCGAGAGTTGCAGATACATGAAAATCAGTTGCTGGGAGGCCTGTAATTGGGCGATAATACAATATTTTGGAGAAATATACGTTTGCGGTAACAGTAACACAGTTTCCTCTAAAAATTAAACAGAGAAATGTTTACTAACCTACACAAATTAGTTTCTGTAGTCCATAACTGTTTAAGTTTTCAAATTCAACCATTTTTATGCAACTTTGACAAGGGATATCGATGGGAGATGAGGGCGTTCTTTTTGGAAAGCAAATAAATTTTGTTCCAGTTTTATTGAGAAAGACAGACGAAATAAAACGTATAAAAGGTGAAAAAAAAAAGTCATGTAAAATATAAAGGCTATGAACAATCAAGACATACATCAGTGTTGATTTTATTGTTCAACAGATTAATTGTTACAAAAGTCTTTGATGGACTACTCCGGGCAATAAAGCGACACTTTGTTAGGTTTCTAGAATTGCAATCGGCCAATCAAGCCTTAGATTCGATTATACAGAGGCTGGATTTAGCGGGGTTCTTTTGTATTTGTGATTGACACTACCATTATCAACAACTATACGTTTGTGTGTGACATTGTGATCTGTAATACTCTGAGTCAGTTTACATCGGATACCAATAACCTTTCAAAACTTCTGCCATACAAATTCTATCAAAGGTTGTTCAGATACAAAAAGATATTTTCACCTTTAAAATGTATCTTGAAAAACCTTTTCTAACTAACTCATAAATGATTCTGGGTAATCTCTGTTGATATGTTTACTTTGCAGTCTAATAAAATATGAACTCTTGACATTGCTAACCATATACTCAATATGTAAATGTTTAATTCCCCAGGAGAAGTAATTTAAGTTACCTTCAGTATTTAAGACAATATAACCTCTGTATGCCCAGAAATGTGGAATTCGCTAGAGCATATCAAACAAATGACCAAACAACAAAGCTCATGGAATATCCCGTTTTCGCAATATTTTAAAGTTCTCTGTGGACAATTGCTTCTACTAACATCAAAAAAAGAAACAGAAAGACACTTCTGTTAAAATATTCATGGGGGGGGAAAAATCCCGGCAAAACTGTCACTTGTTTATTTAAATTCACTTTTGTGTAATTTCCCTTTCTTTCTCTAGGGATCTTTTAAGTCATCGATTCGGAAAAAGAAAAAGGGTTCTGTGAAGAGGAGGAAGAGTCAGGAACACAAGCCATTTATTATTAAGCCGATCCCCTCACCTCACATGAAGCCGTTACTGGTCTTCATTAACCCAAAAAGTGGCGGCAATCAGGGGGCCAAGTTGATGCACAAGTTCCAGTGGCTGCTAAACCCAAGGCAGGTCTTTGACTTGTCACAAGGTGGACCAAAGCATGCGTGAGTATTCCATCTATAAAATTAATGACTAGAGAACTTAATGACTTAACTTGGACCCCTATTATTATAATGTAAATTACTAAAGGTAACACCATATTTTCTTTGTAAAAATTGAAATACATCAGTACAAATAAATATTGTAACGGGCCAGACCTCAGATGAAGACCCTAGATCAGATAAGATAGTATTAGGACAGATTATGATTTACTTAAAATACTTAGGACCAGGCCAATTTACCATACTAGGCCCTACAGGTGTAACCAACGTGCCAAACGACCAATGGAAGACAGCCCAAAATTATTAAATCTCTTGTCATAAAAACTTAAGAGTATAATAAATGTTATTTCTTAAATTCTGACATTCTCTTTCAGGCAACTCGGCATATCCCAGTGTTAAAACGGTGTGCACAATGTACCGGTATTTAGTGCAGACCTAACTGTGCCTCAATTAGTGCCATATACTGAGAACATGAACATCTACCTCGGCATATCTATCAGTAATGTATCCACCTGGGCTGCTTTCACAGCGCAGACATCACTATGCCTCAACGGTATAAATTAACTTTTGTGCTTCAAACATAATCAACGGCTCACTGGTACCTCAGCATAATCTAGTGTTAAAATGGTGAACACCAAGGTCCTGGTGCTTACCTCACTATATGCCTCAAAAGTATCAAGCCTGGAAAATTTCTCTTGGTTCAATCCTAAAAGTTAGAGATGACAACTAGAAAGAAAATTACAGCAGGACAGGCAGCATGCAGCTGATATGAAAGGGAAAGATTAGTGTAATTAGTAACAGGAAATTTATTAAAAATATTAAAAGTGCATAAAAGGAGTAGGAAACCAACAACTAACTCTATACAACTACATAGTAGTGAATTAATTGACATATAAGAGTCAGGCTATGCAAAACAACTAAAAGCAGCAATAAATTAAAGAAATATAGCCAACTACAGTGCAAGGAAAACTACATGCTGACATCTAAAGACAATAAATAAAAGGGTATTCATGCAAAGAAGCTACACCCATAAATAAGATTATACTACTGGATATGAAACTGACACTCCTACTCTGTTGAATAAATTTACACTATCCTTGACTTTTGACCTGGGTGTTTACCAACAAAGGAGCATGTCAAAACAAAAACATTAAAATTATATTTATAGCCTGGGGGTTTTATAATAAAATTGAAATCCCTATTTAAAAATAATCAATTAAATACCTTTATACAATTTATCCTTCTACTGCACAATAACTTTAGCTTCAATTCAAAAATTAGTCAGATATTTCTCTAAACTTTCCACAACAAGGGGGACATGGAGAACAGGTACCAGGGGGAACAATTAAGGGGGAGAACCAAAACAAGGGGGACAAAAGAAGGGGGACAAGGGGAATTAAAAATAAGTTAAAGTCTTATCAGGTTACCATGGCTAAAATTTCTATTCCAGTTACCTATGTATTATAAATAATCATACTTTTCAGTATATATATCCTCCTGGAGAATAATTTCCTTGGTTGAGCAATAACAAGTATTTTCTCTGAGTTCCTTCCTAACAGGTTCACTTTTAGCAAGGGAACCCCCCTTCAATTGAGGACAAGGTTTATTTATACACTTATTCATAAATCACTACACCGTGAAAAGGCTGACATGCTCAGTGGAGCATACCTATAAATTATTTCTAAAACATACATGAATGAGTCACTAAACAAATAAATTACTTTAAATCAGCAATATATTCCTAAATCAGTACTTTTTAGATAAAAAATAACCCTAAAATACATTATTAAAACACCATTTACAAAGAACATATTTGCAGGTGCTCTGACCTGTAAAAATTACATATTCATAAATCCCTACACCTGCCCCACTTCCTGACATGCTCAATGAGCCCAAATATAAAACATTTACAAAACTCACATTAGTAAACTCAATAATTAAATTTCTGGCCTAAAATAAAATGTCCTGAATTATCAATATTATTTCCAGCTAAAATATTCAAATATCCCAATAAAATTAATAAAAATCCTTGGGAACTATATCTTACATGATAATACAACAACAGTAGTGATGAGTTCCCACCACACTTAAACTTCTGTCAAAATAAAATAAGGATCAATCATGTTAAAATAACGTGGTAATACGGAAAACTAACTATGCCAAAACATGGATAACTGATACCCAATCACTTTAACCCCCAAATTTTGTAAGTATTGCAAGTATTTAGCGTTAAATAACGAGTTCAATGGGCGATAATATAAGAAATTAGGGTCCGTGAATTCGGCCATCATTATTTATTACAATATCAGGGATAAGAAAATGTGTAATTAAGAGTAGCATATCAATGAAATTTTTTTATAAAAAAAATTAAAGTATTAGAAGTTGTTAATTCCCAAGAATTATTTTTTTTCTATTGGAAAAAGGACCATTTTACATTGGGCATCCATATAGCCTTGTTAGGATATGTACCTTTTGTTGATGAATTCACCCCTAAATGTAACAAAGTATACAGAAATGACACATTAGGATCTGTTTCAGATTCAGAAAAACCATGGGGTACTTTTTTGTCCAGTGAGTCTCATGTTCCATCACTTACCTGTTACTTTAGGATATGTTTAATGGTCTGATGTCGCTTTGTTTACAAGCTAGTATCACTCTGAAACATAAGCATTACATATACAACTTAAAAATACCATTGTATATATATACCACATGTATTATTAAGCGTCCCGCAAGGGACGCTTGTTTGTGTATGGGAGAGCTTCAGGCTCCGCCGGCTCCGCCGGCTCCGCCGGCTCCGCCGGCTCCGCATTTTGTTTTCCTTATAACTCTGTAACCGTTAGGCGGATTCTTTTCAAATTTGGCAGGTTTAGGCAGTAGCCTTGGGGAATTTTTTTGAATATACTGCAGTGACATTTCAACCAATCAGAGAGGTCACATGACCAAAAATGTCTTTTTTCGATGGGGAAGCTTGTCCGGATGATAACTTGAAAGGAATTTTATCAATTCACCTGAAACTTGGCAAATACATTCATTCTATTAAAATCTGGAAATCATTAGATTTTGGCATTGATTGGTCAAGAAATGGCCGAGTAATTAATGATTAATTAATCATTACGAATTTTCCAAATAAGGAAAACACAAAAATGCTTATATCTCGAAAACCGTGCTAGATAGAGCGATTTCGACGAAATTTTTGACCCGCAGGGTATCTCTGCGGAGTAGTTTTCCCAATTTTCAAAAAATTTTTGTCTCGCCCAAAATGGCGGCCATTTTGAATTTTCGAAATTTTCGAAAAAAATGGCAAAACACAAAAATGCTTATATCTCAAAAACCGTGCTAGATAGAGCAATTTCGACAAAATTTTTGACGCGCAGGATATCTCTGCAGAGTACTTTTCCCAATTTTCAAAAAATTTTTGTCTCGCCAAAAATGGCGGCCATTTTGAATTTTCGAAATTTTCGCAAAAATTGCAAAACACAAAAATGCTTATATCTCGAAAACCGTGCTAGATAGAGCGATTTCGACGAAATTTTTGACCCTCAGGGTATCTCTGCAGAGTAGTTATCCCAATTTTGAAAAAATTTTTGTCTCGCCAAAAATGGCGGCCATTTTGAATTTTCGAATTTTTCGCAAAAATTGCAAAACATAAAAATGGTTATATCTCGAAAACCCTGCTAGATAGAGCGATTTCGACGAAATTTTTGACCCACAGGGTATCTCTGCAGAGTAGTTTCCCCAATTTTCAAAAAATTTTTCTCTCACCCAAAATGGCGGCCATTTTGAATTTTCGAAATTTTCGCAAAAATTGCAAAACACAAAAATGCTTATATCTCGAAAACCGTGCTAGATAGAGCGATTTCGACGAAATTTTTGACCCGCAGGGTATCTCTGCAGAGTAGTTATCCCAATTTTGAAAAAATTTTTGTCTCGCCAAAAATGGCGGCCATTTTGAATTTTCGAAATTTTTGCAAAAATTGCAAAACACAAAAATGCTTGTATCTCGAAAACCGTGCTAGATAGAGCGATTTCGACGAAATTTTTGACCCGCAGGGTATCTCTGCAGAGTAGTTATCCCAATTTTGAAAAAAAAATTTGTCTCGCCAAAAATGGCGGCCATTTTGAATTTTCGAATTTTTCGCAAAAATTGCAAAACATAAAAATGCTTATATCTCGAAAACCCTGCTAGATAGAGCGATTTCGACGAAATTTTTGACCCACAGGGTATATCTGCAGAGTAGCCATGCCAATTTTCAAAAAAAATTTGTCTCGCCAAAAATGGCGGCCATTTTGAATTTTCGAATTTTTCGCAAAAATTGCAAAACATAAAAATGTTTATATCTCGAAAACCCTGCTAGATAGAGCGATTTCGACGAAATTTTTGACCTGCAGGGTATCTCTGCAGAGTAGCCATGCCAATTTTCAAACAAAAAATTTCTCGCAAAAAATGGCAGCCATTTTGAATTTTCGAATTTTCAGACCCATAGCTAATTACTCACCTACTCAAAATGAGTAAATGCGAATTATCTCTAAAAGTATTGCAGATAGCCAATTTTTCTCAAATAAATCATTCACCTACTTTTGGGAGAGCTTTCACTTGGTGAAGTTTCAGACCCATAGCTAATTACTCACCTACTCAAAATGAGTAAATGCGAATTATCTCTAAAAGTATTGCAGATAGCCAATTTTTCTCAAATAACTCATTCACCTACTTTTGGGAGAGCTTTCACTTGGTGAAGTTTCACACCCATAGCTAATTACTCACCTACTCAAAATGAGTAAATGCGAATTATCTCTAAAAGTATTGCAGATAGCCAATTTTTGTCAAATTAATCATTCACCTACTTTTGGGAGAGCTTTCACTTGGTGAAGTTTCAGACCCATAGCTAATTACTCACCTACTCAAAATGAGTAAATGCGAATTATCTCTAAAAGTATTGGAGATAGCCAATTTTTCTCAAATAACTCATTCACCTACTTTTGGGAGAGCTTTCACTCTGTGAAGTTTCAGACCCATAGCTAATTACTCACCTACTCAAAATGAGTAAATGCGAATTATCTCTAAAAGTATTGCAGATAGCCAATTTTTCTCAAATAACTCATTCACCTACTTTTGGCAGAGCTTTCACTTGGTGAAGTTTCAGACCCATAGCTAATTACTCACCTACTGAAAATGAGTAAATGCGAATTATCTCTAAAAGTATTGCAGATAGCCAATTTTTCTCAAATAACTCATTCACCTACTTTTGGGAGAGCTTTCACTTGGTGAAGTTTCAGACCCATAGCTAATTACTCACCTACTCAAAATGAGTAAATGCGAATTATCTCTAAAAGTATTGCAGATAGCCAATTTTTCTCAAATAACTCATTCACCTACTTTTGGCAGAGCTTTCACTTGGTGAAGTTTCAGACCCATAGCTAATTACTCACCTACTCAAAATGAGTAAATGCCAAATATCTCTAAAAGTATTGCAGATAGCCAATTTTTCTCAAATAACTCATTCACCTACTTTTGGGAGAGCTTTCACTTGGTGAAGTTTCAGACCCATAGCTAATTACTCACCTACTCAAAATGAGTAAATGCGAATTATCTCTAAAAGTATTGCAGATAGCCAATTTTTGTCAAATTAATCATTCACCTACTTTTGGGAGAGCTTTCACTTGGTTAAGTTTCAGACCCATAGCTAATTACTCACCTACTCAAAATGAGTAAATGCGAATTATCTCTAAAAGTATTGCAGATAGCCAATTTTTCTCAAATAACTCATTCACCTACTTTTGGGAGAGCTTTCACTCTGTGAAGTTTCAGACCCATAGCTAATTACTCACCTACTCAAAATGAGTAAATGCGAATTATCTCTAAAAGTATTGCAGATAGCCAATTTTTCTCAAATTAATCATTCACCTACTTTTGGGAGAGCTTTCACTTGGTGAAGTTTCAGACCCATAGCTAATTACTCACCTACTCAAAATGAGTAAATGCGAATTATCTCTAAAAGTATTGCAGATAGCCAATTTTTCTCAAATAACTCATTCACCTACTTTTGGGAGAGCTTTCACTTGGTGAAGTTTCAGACCCATAGCTAATTACTCACCTACTCAAAATGAGTAAATGCGAATTATCTCTAAAAGTATTGCAGATAGCCAATTTTTCTCAAATAACTCATTCACCTACTTTTGGCAGAGCTTTCACTTGGTGAAGTTTCAGACCCATAGCTAATTATTCACCTACTCAAAATGAGTAAATGCGAATTATCTCTAAAAGTATTGCAGATAGCCAATTTTTCTCAAATAACTCATTCACCTACTTTTGGGAGAGCTTTCACTATGTGAAGTTTCAGACCCATAGCTATTTATTCACCTACTCAAAATGAGTAAATGCTAATTATCTGTAAAAGTATTGCGGATACCCAATTTTTATCAAATACTCATTCATCTACTTGTGGGAGAGCTTTCACATGGTGAAGTTTCAGACCCATAGCTAATTACTCACCTACTCAAAATGAGTAAATGCGAATTATCTCTAAAAGTATTGCAGATAGCCAATTTTTCTCAAATAACTCATTCACCTACTTTTGGCAGAGCTTTCACTTGGTGAAGTTTCAGACCCATAGATAATTATTCACCTACTCAAAATGAGTAAATGTGAATTATCTCTTAATAGTATTGCAGATAGCCAATTTTTCTCAAATAACTCATTCACCTACTTTTGGAAGAGCTTTCACACACGAAAATGAAAAATTGTGAATATCTCGGAAAAGCTATTTCTTCTGCTTTAATGCTCGGCGAGAGATACACACCGCGGCAGTGGTCTTGACAAAAATTTTTGTCTCCCCAAAAATGGTGGCCATTTTGAATTTTCAAAGTTTTTGCAAAACACAAAAATGCTTATATCTCGAAAACCGTGCTATATGGAGCGAACTCAACAAAAATTTGGACCTTCTGGGTATCTCCAATTTTCAAAATATTTTTGTCTCGCCAAATATAGCGGACATTTTAAATTTTTTTATTTTTTGCAAAACACAAAAATGCTTATATCTTGAAAACCGTGCTAGATAGAGCAGACTGCGCTGACTTTGGTTGCCACAACAGTATAAGGCTAGAAACGAAGCATTTTCTTAATACTTTAGCACTCACCTTTATATCCTTTTCGGGACGCTTTGTTTTTGCTATGCAAAAACATTATCTTTTTTTTTTTGCGAGCGATCCTCTAGTTTATAATTTAGATTATTTAGATAGATATATTTTGAGAACACATCTGTTTATCAGGAGAGGTATGAAAACCCCATTGTATAAATATAAATTGGTCGTAGTTACTATAAATGATACAGATAACATTAATTTTTTAGTAGTTGACTATACTTACGTTATAATAAACTTTACAGATTGGATGTATTCAAGAAGGTACCAAACCTGCGGGTTTTGGCCTGCGGAGGAGATGGCACAGTGGGCTGGATTCTGTCCACTATCGACAGTCTCAACATCAACCCCCCACCCCCTGTAGCTGTCCTGCCTCTCGGCACAGGCAATGATCTGGCACGCACTCTCAACTGGGGAGGGGTATGTATTTTATACAGTCTGATCTAGAGGTTGGTTGGTAGCATATTTTCCATTTCAGACTACTGCAAATGCCAAACTTTCAGTTCTGGGTCTCCTAAAAAGTTGCAAGTACCAGATTTTGTTTTGTGTGAAAGCCCTGGAAATGGTTTTGGATTTTTGTAAAGAGTTCTACCAGTACTTTTTGTTTGGTTGTGTGGTGCCAAATAGCTTTCAATTGTTTTATGTAACCTCATTATGTCACTGATAGACCTCATACAGCCTCAGCACTTTAAGAAAGCCTTAAGTCAGGTAAAACCCTTTTGTAGGTAAAATAGGTATTAGATCATTTTCTATTGAAGTATATACTGTTTTCAAAACTTTCCAATTTATTTTATTTTAAACTATTTTATCGGTTGCAACAGCGTTAACCAAATTTAATATAAAAACAATCATTTCAGGGTTATCCATTAAGTTGAACCAAGTATTGGGTCCTCATTTGAACTCCAATTTTTTACTGTCTTTCAAAAGTCTTGGGTGAAGTACTTCAACTCTTTCATTTGATTTAAAAGGGTTCAAGCACTTTGTAATACTATGAACCATAGGATATCTTCATCAAATTTGTAACAGTTGTTATGAAATATTTAGGCTATGTGTTATCGAATAAATAAGGATTATTCCGTTTGACAAATCTTAAGCAGTGGATTCTTATTTGTGACGCTTATGTCCTTATCTTTATGTTTACAATATCTGTCCTGTATTAGGGTATTCCTTGGTAATAATACACTATTGTCCCTGTATTTTTAAACTGAATCTTAACCAGTCATGGTTTGATTCTCACATTGAGAAAAAGCAAGTCGGTCCTTGCAATGCCATTATTCGGCTGAAAATTGTAATTTCCCCAATTTAGATTTCTATTGACACTGTCCCATTTACGGGTAACAAAAGTTACATTCCAAAATAGCGATGTTATTATCACTCTTTTTTTCAAATTTTATCCAAAGTGCAGTGTACATTGTCTAGTTTATATACATATATTGGTTTATTTGTCATTTTTACAATACTTATTTTTGTTGTCATTAAAAATATGCTTTTCTGTCGTGTAAGTGTTACATTTCGCAGCCCCAGCATTTGATGTCTTGTCGCTGCTTTTCCATTTTTGTTGTTCAGTCTTATGTTGTGACTTGTAAATGGGATTTCACAGAATCAGGAAACTATGTTACAAGACTATTCATTTTTGTTCTCATGGCTTTCAAACGTGAGCCACAGCATTGTATTCCCCCCCCCCACTCCAGTCTTATATTTTCCCCTGCTTGTGGAGAAAGTGTGTGGGTTGTAATTGACTTGGTCTTTATTCTAGACACACTCCTTACCACAGGTTCAGACTGATGCCATACTCAAAGAGCTTTGCATTTATTACAACTTAACCAGTTTCTCTCTCTCCTTGTTAAGTTGAAGGGGCAGTATTTTTCATGTCAGTGCCTGAGATCTTCAAAGTGGATGACTGATAGTTCCAGTCATACTAGGCTCTGGATTTGCAGTCATGAAAACCTGCAGAAATTATGATGATGATGATGATGGCAATGAAAATAGTAGAGGGACTTCAGGGGTAGTATATTGATGAGAAAAGGGGGGTTTATTAATTCAACCAAAAAGTTTAATGGATAATTCAAAAACTTTGTTCGATCTTTGCAAGAAATTTGGCTGAGATTTAGTTTTTACCCCTTTAAGGCTGTCCAGGTATTGTTTGCTCCCATGGCATATGGATGGCTGGAGCGCTGGCAGCGGGAAAAAGTTTTTCTGGGCTGTATCTCAGAAACCATAAGGTGTAGGAAGTTGAAACTTAGGAGGGACATTGGTTTGGGGGGTGTAGGTGTGCAACGTCGTAGAGTGACTTTGATTTAGCCTTTGATCTTGCCGTAGTGAAATTGAGTTTGAAAATGTTGTCTGGGCTATATCTCAGAAAGCGTAAGGTGTAAGTTTAAACTTGGTAAGGACATTGCTTTGGGGGTGTAGGTGTACAACGTCATGGAGTGACATTGATTTAACCTTGCTGTAGTGACCTTGAGTTTGAAAATCCTGTCCGGGCTATATCTCAGAAACCGTAAGGTGTAGGAAGTTAACATTTGTTAATGACATTTATTAGAAGGTGTAAATGAGCAACAATGTTGATTTAACATTGTTGTAGTGACCTTGACCTTTAAAATCTTGTGTGGGCCATATTTCAGAAACTGTAAAAAAGAGAAAGGTGTAGAAAGTTGATTCTTGGATGGGTCATTGGTTGGGGGGAAGGGGGAAGGGGGGGGGGGGGGGGGGGGCAGGTATGCTAAGTCATAGTTTGATCTTTAACCTTGGCTCTGCCGAAGTGTCACCTGCCATAATTGACACATATTTCTCTTATGACAAAGATTTATGAATTGCTGTAACTGATTATTATATGTACTTTACCATAATTGTACTATTTCTATTGGTAGCTATACTTCAATTAATAAATTTTACAGCTTCATAATTTACAGACATTTTCTCTCTTAAACATTATTTTCTCTACTAACATTATTTGGACCTTTATATAACTGACTTTGTTTGCTGTGAAAGTCTCCTGATCTTTGTAATGTTATCATTTCTTCTGTATCTCATGGTGTTGAAAACTATTTATCTGGGCTGTGGGGTACGGGCATCTCCGAAACTATTTTTAATGATTGCCTAAATATTCAGAAATAGCTAGCAGTTGACTGACAGTGTATACTTGGTGCAAGCTTAACAGATACGAACTGAGAAGACTGTTCTGCCAAAATGACACTATTGCATTCACAACCTGTGATAAACAACATGACTGTGACTGGAGGACTTCAGATTTACTAGCACCCTTGGAGAAGTTATATCTGTAAATTGAAAACTATTCGACTTCTATCTTCAGTAGAAATCTTCATTGTAGAAATATCCTATTCGGAAATACAGTAGAACCTCGATTATCCGGCCTTCTATTATCCGAATCTCCGGATTAACCGAACCGAAATCATGTCTCCCTACATATAATGCATGGTGAAGCATGAGCGATAATACAAGATTTTACACAGTCTCGGAAACGATGAATTGCAGTGCTTTGTAAAACGTACCATTCACAGAGACGCCTAACTTCTTTCATCTTTATCACCATTGTTACAATAGGGGAGGGATTAATTCAATTACACAACCCTGCTACACAACTTCTTTGATAATGCGCCAGTCAATGAAAGCGTGTTCGATTGGCTTTCGCAATTTATAATCTCCCGGAGTAGGTTCACAGACTGACAACGTGTATCAAAAGAAAAGACGTCAACAATGCATTACCATCCAAACACACGTATCACTGAAGGCGTGTTCGCTTTGGGTTTTACAATAAATAATCTCCCGGACTTTTTCAAATGACAAAATGCATAACGATTTTTATATAAAACTAAAACGTCCACAATGCATGTACCAACCGAACACAACCGTTTCAAATCCGCGTAATATTTTAAATAAAAATGAAAATATTCACAGACATGGAGCAAATAAATTACAATTTTAGGCTCAGTTATATAATATTACACAAATATATTAAACTATATCTTCAAATACCACCGACGTCTATATTTAGTGCATAAATCGATGTTTCTTCAATTATCGCCCACTCGGTAACCTATAGACGGTGAATTTCGGTTTCCTTCATCTATGCGAACCCCCCGATTATCCGGCTGGATTGTATGTCTCCCACTGGGTTCGGATAATCGAGGTTCTACTGTATATGATTCTGGATGCAGGACTGAATTTAGTAAAATGTAAAAGACTTCACCCTTTACATAGTATGAAACAAATTACTACCCACTGAATTATTTTGGTGGCATTGGCTGCCATTTTTTTTTATTGGTTCTTATTCAATATGTCTGTTAAAAGGATGAAATAACAAACGTGCAGTTATAAAATATCTTTTATCTGCCTGTGTAATTATTGACAAAATAGAAGATTTTCTTCTGAAGTAATTTGAAACTCTGATTACTGTGAGGCTCCAGGTTAGGGATATTACTTAAAACTCCCTAAGGAGATGTTCTTTATCAATCTGCAGATCACCTTATGAGTTCACTGTCCTTCAGCCGCCTCCTATTTTTGTTTTAAAGTCTGAACATCCTAATCAACAGAAAATAATAGTGTTTTAACAGCAAAAATTGGTATTGACTGCAAATTTCACAGTGGAAACCTTTTTTATATGAAATTGAAGAAAAGGGAATATAAGACTCGTTGGATTGTTATTGGATTGTTATCCATTCTCAATGATAAATTTGAAGACTGCACTACAATCTACAAACAGTAGAAACCTTTTAAGAAGAATTTTCTTTTAGGGCAAAAAATAATCTCACTTTCTGAAGGATCTTTGCCATTAAAATTTACCCTGTTATGTAGAATTTAATTGGTTCAGTAGAAATTCATTTCTGGTCCCACTAGATTTATCTTAACAGGGTTTTTACTGGTGTTTCCATGAGTAATATCATCCAAATTATCTTCCTAGTATCCATTTTATAATGCATTTCTTACTGTTGCTACTTTCATAGCCTGGTAGCTGTGATTTATGTATTGTATTTGGTATTCAGTCATACAGCTGCAGAATACCCTTGGACTGTGCTATTTTCAATGGGGCTTAAAGGATTATGGGAGTGATGTCTCCCCAATTCCCGCTGGAGATTTTTATAGTGAATGGCGTTTTCTTTTTCTGTAAAGATATAGCCAACTCTGGAACTTAAAGTGTCTGAAGTCATTCAACACTTGTCTAAAGCACAAGTTTTTCCTTTCATATGAGAGGTATGTTATCTAGATTAGAAAATATTATATTTTCCATAGTAAAGTAAGGGCAATACAATACTAAGAAAATCCCTATTATATTTATTTAACAATGTGATACATTCTATTTGTCTCATCTGTTTGCAGAATGTTGCTTCCTGTTGCCGAGTTTTAAGTCCCAGTGGCATCTATCTTATTTCTTAACTCCATACTTCAAAGAACACAAAACATAACAAATGGAAAACTTACTAAAATAATACATCTCGGGTCTTAGGTGAAACCAATCTTATATTTCTGTTGTTTATAGTAGAATTCTTGTTATGCCTGTGATGAATGCTTGATGTCTGGTATCTGCTTTTCAGTATGCACAATATCTTTATTGCTCAGTGTTTTGCTTCTTAGATTGGGATTAAAGGGATTACTGCAATGGTAATTTCCATTGGAGATAATCCAAAGATTTAGCGGTGAACAGCCTTTGTGTTGTTTGAAGCATTAGAGTTGGTGCACTGAAAGGTGCCTTCGGTTATTCATCAATTGTGACACATAACTCAAAAGGTCTGACCACTTGATGGATGTAGGGCTGTGTTGTACCTTGTAGAAAGTAATTTGCTGGATTTCTTGTTGTTCTCATACATATTGTTTCCAGGTTTTAGGTCAGACTTTTTATGTTATATTCTGGGAAGAATGTCACATATATATTGATTTATTTCACTCTAGCATAACCACAGAAATTCTCTTTCAGATGCGATACCCAAAAAGTTTTTGATCTAGTGCTTTTGAATTTGACATGTGGGTATATATGGGAAAGAAGCATATTTCTTGGTAAATTTGACCTTCAGTTGCAAAGTTAAAGATGACCTTGAGAAGTGCAGTTTAAATTTTGGCCATTGTCTGGTGCTAACTGGCATCATGTTTTGGTTTATGTTTATGATAGGTATACATATCTCCTCAGTAAACCTATAGAGACTAACCTTGAATCTCTCCAATTAATTGCATCAAGAGAGTACCAAAATCCCCTGGCACGATATTTTAGGTTGTAGTTATGGAAATATAAAATGGAAGTAATTAAGGATTGACATCCCTATCCCTTTTTGCACATCGGCGCCTTAGAGGATGTTTGCATCAAATTCGGCACTATATCAGTGTTTCTTACTTACTTCTTGCTTACATACCAAAATTACCTTGTATTTTCCTTGTTAGTGGTCCTTTCCAAAGTTTGGAATGCTAAACTAACTTACAGCAAATTATGGGAATCGAATGTTTCACAATGTCAGTTTTGATCTTTGACCCCTGTTTCAAGGTCCAAAAGGGTCAACTTATCAAAAGCTCTTCTGTCTCCCATATTTTTGGGTCAAAGGGGATTAGGATTGTGATAAAACTATTGGACATCTTAGGTTTTGAATCTTTTGCAAGGGCAGATTTAACATTTCACTCATCTTTTAAGGTCAAACAAAGTGGACTTCCCATGAGGGCTTTTTTTCTCCCTTAATGTTGATCAAAAGGGTTGGGAATGTGTAACATCATTAATGAAATCTGTGGCTTTTAATCTCAGTTACACCATTTTCAAATGACCTCCACATACTCAGTAGACCTGATATGTCACTCTGGGGAGTTTTCTCTGCACTAAATTTTTCCTACCTCTAGATATGCTGAATACGATTGTTTTTTAGACTGAAATTGATTTCATATTTCTGATTATACAAATAAGGACGGTGTTAATACTTTCTTTAATTAGTTTTATTCAACAATAGGTGCAATAGTAAAGGTATTAAAACTGCTAATAGTAAAAAGGCTTGCCATATTGTTTTCATATTGAAGAAATATTAATTGAAATGTAAAAGTTAAAATAACAGAGTCAGTCCAGGATATCACCAAATTTTGGAACAAGTTATCAGAAAGAATGATATTCGTTTTGTGGCATTAAAGACTAGAGTTTTAAATAAGATTTGGTACATTTTGCCAAGGTTTGAAGTATATTGTTCATTTAGGTGTAATATTTGCTGAAAATTTTTAATTTTGTGAGGATCCATAACATCATAGTTTTGTAATTTCTATTAAAATACCTTGATCTCAGAAGCTTTGTGTCGGTAACACCAATATATTAAATATTACAAATCTTTATCTCATATTTTTGTCAATTTTAACACTTCTGTAGCAATTTCTTTGAGAAGAAATTTGCCAGGTTTTGTTTTCACAAATTTCACTTCCTATTAGTGGACATATTCAATTGGGGATATGTCCACAACACAATTTTTATGTCATCACTCTGCGGCGTGGGCGTACGCGTCCACGTGAACAACTTCTTCTCCAAAACTACAAGGCCTAGAGACATGCTGTTTTTTTAAAAAGATACCTTATCTATCGAGGATGAAAAATTGTTCAAGGCATGCAAATCTGTCTGTTCGTCTGTTTGCTAGAGACATTACAAGGGGGGTACCCCCACCAAAAGTGTGAAAATTTCAACTTTTTATCACAATTTTCTCAGTGACTATTGCAGGGATTTCTCTCATATCTTGCATATATGTACTAGGCCACAGGTAGATTCTCTTGTGTGAGTATGAGACCTGGATCTGTCTTACTTTTTTTTTAATAAATTTTTTTAATAATTTTTAATGCATTAAAATTCATGAAATCATGCACTAAATCACTTATCACTTCAAAAGTGTTGCATTTACAGCATTTTGTGAAAATATGTTGTTCAGCTACTTTTTTCATAGCTACAATATGGTGAGTAAGTTGGGTGCCTGTTTCAATAGCTAAGTGAGTAATAGCTACTTTTGGGCTTTTCAGTAACTTCCATTATGAGTAAAATCACTTGTAACTTAAAAACTATTGCATTTATAGAATTTCGTATAAATATGTTATTCAGCTACTTTTGGGCCAGCTATAACATAGTGAAATTTCAGACCTGTAGCTCATGGCATAGCTGAGTAATAGCTACTTTTAGGTTATCACTGTTGAGTAAATCGCTTATAACTTGAAAACTATTGCATTTAGAGAATTTCGTATAAATATGTTATTCAGCTACTTTTGGGTCAGCTATAACATAGTAAAATTTCAGACCTGTAGGTCATGGCATAGCTGAGTAATAGCTACTTTTAGGTTATCACTGTTGAGTAAATCACTTATAACTTGAAAAGTGTTGCATTTAGAGCATTTTGTTAAAATATGTTATTCAGCTACTTTTTTCATAGCTACAATATGGTGAGTAAGTTGGGTGTCTGTCTCAATAGCTAAGTGAGTAATAGCTACTTTTGGGCTTTTCAGTAACTTCCATCATGAGTAAAATCACTTGTAACTTAAAAACTATTGCATTTAGAGAATTTCGTATAAATATGTTATTCAGCTACTTTTGGGCCAGCTATAACATAGTAAAATTTCAGACCTGTAGCTCATGGCATAGCTGAGTAATAGCTACTTTTAGGTTATCACTGTTGAGTAAATCACTTATAACTTGAAAACTATTGCATTTAGAGTATTTTGTTTCAATATGTTATTCACCTATTTTGGGGTCAGCTATAACATAGTGAAGTTTCAGACCTGTGGCTCATTTCATAGCTGAGTAATAGCTACTTTGAAGTTCTCACTGTTGAGTAAATCAGTTATAATTGGAAAACTATTGCATTTACAGAAATTTGTGCAAATGTGTTATTCAGCTACTTTTGGGTCAGCTATAACATAGTGAAATTATAGACCTATAGCTCATGGCACAACTGAGCAATAGCTATTCTCAGGTACTGACTGTTGAGTAAATCAGCTATAACTTGAAAAATATTGCATTTGGAGTATTTTGTTAAAATATATTATTCACCTACTTTTGGGTCAGCTATAACATAGTGAAATTACAGACCTATAGCTCATGGCATAGCGGAGCAATAGCTATTTTCAGGTTCTCACTATTGAGTAAATCAGTTGTAGCTTGAAAACTATTGCATTTACAGTAGTTTGCTTAAATATGTTGTTCACCTACTTTTGGGTTAGCTATAACATAGTAAAATTTCAGACATGTAGCTCATTGCATAGCTGAGTAATAGTTCCTTTGAGGTTCTCACTGTTGAGTAAATCAGTTGTAACTTGAAAACTATTACATTTAGAGTAATTTGTTAAATATGTTATTCACAGAATTTTTGGTCAGCTATAACATAGTGAAATTGCAGACCTCTATGTCATGGCATAGCTGAGCAATAGCTACTTTCAGGTTCTCACTGTTGAGTAAATCATTGTATCCACTGGATAGCCGCAGTGTGTAGAGAGAGATTTCACCATTACTGCTCTGATGAAAAAAAATATTATAGCTAGCTTTCTTAAGTTTGCAGTATATATTAATAACCATAAAATGTTGTCTGGGAATATTTTTGGCCTCATTTTGAGAAACAAGATGTCCACCACAGGTGTTTTTTGTCAGTCATGAAAAGTGCTTATATCTCCCTTATTATTGATCCTAGAGGTTTGGGATGATAAACCAACCTGTAGGAAATCATGGGGTGGGAATCTTTTGGTGTGGTCAGATTTGACCTTCAATGACCCCTCCTTCAAGGTCAAACAAGGATAGCCAAAATTAAAAGTGCTTATAACTCGCTTATTATTGGTCCCAGAGGTTTGGGATGGTAAACAGACAGGAAATCATGGGCTGTGAATCTGTTGATATGGTCCGATTTGACCTTGGAACCCTCCTTCAAGGTCAAATGAGGATAGCGAAAATTGAAAGTGCCTACAACTCGCTTATTATTGGTGACAGAGATTTGGGATGGTAAACCATCCCATAGGAAATCATTGGCTTGGAATCTTTTGGTATGGTCAGATTTGACCTTTGGACCCCTCCTTCAAGGTCAAATGAGGACAGCCAAGCTTAAAAGTGCTTATAACTCATTTATAATTGGTCCTAGAGGTTTGGAATGGTAAACCATAGGAAATCATGGGCTGGGAATGTATTTGTGTGGTTAGATTTGACCTTGGACCCCTTCTTCAAGGTCGAACGAGGTTATTGCATTTCTAGTATTTCTTTAAATATGTTTTAACCTATTTTTTACACTTAAACAATTACCTTGTTATTTTCCTTCATAATACCATTTACAGGGCACAACTTTTTTATCCTTTTCTTCTGTCAGCTTCGGAATTTCTTTCGAACTTGCTGTTCAGTTACCATTTACTGTATTTCTGTACAGCCCTTTTCCTGATAATTATTCTGTCCTCTAATCACCTTCACAAATCAAAAACACTCAGTCAGCTGACACAGTGCCCGTTCACGGGCACTCTCCTCTTGTTCTTTTTTTTTGGCATCCTGGAATCAGGATGGCTTTGTACTGGCGAGATAGAGAAATGGAAAATCTGCTACTGACCCAGCTGTAATCTTGATTAACAATGACATTGCTGATATAAGTGGGGAAACCTATGCTGGATTAAAGAGTCACAACCCACAACTTTGGTAGACACAGTATTTTTCACAACATTATTCCCTGTGTTACATATGGTATCTGGCTTCTGCAGTTATTCTGAGCATATATCAGTCAGTGGGATATAGGAATTCTGGTAATTTCTGTGGGCAATAATTTTGAAATCTAGCAGAGAACAAGTCTTTTATTGATGGTGTTCTCGGCCCTTTCATCCTGTGATGTTGCGTGACTTCATGTTCTATGATGGACAAGCTGTGTCTGGTTATAGGCTTTATGTTCTGCCACAGTTTATGATGTAAAACAACATCAGATGAAGGGGTTTTCTGTGAAGTATATTTAATTTATCTCTCAGTCTCCTTTTTATTGTCTCTATTTAACTATACCAGCATATGTTTAAGTCAACAGGACTTTGTTTTACTTTGAACCAATGGATAAATTCTTAAGACTTCAATGCCTTCCATTTCATCTATTTTTGTATTGATGTCAATATGACACGTATGAAATATGACACAGATAGATTGCATGTACCGAAATTCTCAGTAGCACACATTGGCCTTCACTGGCATGACCACCAAGGTCAGGGTTGGGAATAATGTGAGTGTTGGAGAGATGTGAGGCTGGATATAAGAGAGGCAAATATGAAAAAAACAACAAGTGACATACCTCACAAAATTACAAAATAGTATATTTTATTTAATAACCCATGTGTGAAACCCCAGTCCTTGTCTGTACAAAATAAATACATGATCTCATATACATCATGTGCAACCAATCTAATACATTGTACCTGCCACATTTGTGCTCAGCCATTCAAAACCGTTGAAACTTCTAACTGTGGGGAACTCCTACTTTTATTAAATGGTTGTTTTTACATTTTTGTAATCATGCACTTTTCATGAAAGGGACGCTTCTTTGGATATGGGAGAAAATCAGGCTCCACCAGCTCCGAGTTTCGTTTTCCTTATAACTCTGGGACCGTTGGGCGGATTCCTTTCAAATTTGGCAGGTATATGCAATAGCCTTGGGGAATTTTTTTGAATATGCTGCAGTGACATTTCGACCAATCACAGAGGTCACATGACCAAAAATGTGTTTTTTGAAGGGTAAGCTTCAATTCACCTGAAACTTTGCAAATACATTCATTCTATTAAAATCTGGAAATCATTAGATTTTGGCATTGATTGGTCAAGAAATGGCCGAGTAATTAATGATTAATTAATCATTATACATTTTCCAAATAAGGAAAACACAAAAATGCTTATATCTCAAAAACCATGCGAGATGGAGCGATTTCGACAAAATTTTTGACCCACAGGGTATCTCTGCAGAGTAGCCATCCCAATTTTCAAAAAAATTTTGTCTCACCAAAATTGGCGGCCAAAAATTGCAAAACACAAAAATGCTTATATCTCGAAAAACGTGAGAGATATAGCAATTTTGACGAAATTTTTGACCAGAAGGATATATCTGCAGAGTAGCCATCCCAATTTTCAAAAAAAAAATTTGTCTCACCCAAAATGGCGGCCATTTTGAATTTTCGAATTTTTCGCAAAAATTGCAAAACACAAAAATGCTTCTATCTCAAAAACCATGCTAGATAGAGCAGACTATGCAGACTTTGGTTGCCACAACAGTAAAAGGCTAGAAGCAGAGCATTTTCTTAATACTTTAGCACTCAACGTTATATCCTTTTCAGGATGCTTTGTTTTTGCTGTGCAAAAACAGTCTTTTTTTTTGCAAGCGATCCTCTAGTTTATTATATTTTAACATTTATAATTGTATCCACCGGAGGCATCCGGTATGGATACTTTGGTTTAGTGTTTGTTACGCCACTGCCGCCACCGTGCGTAGAGAGATTTTCAGCGTTAATGCTCTCAGAGGAAAACTACACCACCTAGGTTCACCAAATTTGCAGGATATCTTCATTGGGAGGTAAGCTTCTCTGGTACTGAAACTAGCCTCGTTCTGACAAACAAGATGGCTGCAGCGGGCATTTCTTTGAAAATTATCTACCTTTTTCTACTGGCTGGTTCTCATGGGTAGAAATTTGAATCTCTTCATCGGTGATAGGTATAACAGATATACATGTCCTCTACAACCTTGCAGACATTTGACTTTGAAGCTCTTAATTCAAGATTATCAATGTAGTGCCAAAGTACCCCACATAGCAGACTTTAAAAGTACCTATATCTCCCTTATTATTGGTCCTAGAGGTTTGCAATGTGAAACCAACCTGTAGGAAATCATGGGCTGGGAATCTTTTGATGCAGTCAGATTTGACCTTCAAGGTCAAACGAGGATAGCCAAACTTAAAAGTGCTTATAACTCACTTATTATTGGTCCTACAGGTTTGCAATGTGAAACCAACTTAAGGAAATCATGGGCTAGGAATCTTTTGATGTTCAGATTTGACATTGGGCCCCTCCTTCAAGGTCAAATGAGGATAGCCAAACTTAAAGTATTTATAACTCGCTTGTTATTGTTCCTAGAGGTTTGGAATGTGAAACCAACGTATTTTGGGCTGGGAATCTTTCGATGTGGTCAGATTTGACCGTGGATCCCTCCTTCAAGGTCAAACAAAGATAGCCAAACTTGAAAGTGCTTATAACTTGCTTATTATTGGTCCTAGAGGTTTGCAATGTGAAACCAACTTATAGGAAATCATGGGCTGGGAATCTTCTGATGGGTTCACATTTGGCCTTGGACCCCTCCTTCAAGGTCAAATGAGGACAGCCAAACTGGAAAGTGCTTATAAATTGCTTATTATTTGTCCTAGAAGTTTTCAATGTGAAATCAAGTTAAAGGAAATCATGGGCTGGGAATCTTCTGATGTGTTCAGACTTGACCTTGGGCCCCTCCTGCAAGGTCAAATGAGAATAGCAAAACTTAACAGTGCTTAAAACTCGCTGATTATTGGTCTTTTAACTTGTTTATTATTGATCCTAGAGGTTTGCAATGTGAAACCAACTTGTAGGATATCATGGGTTGGGAATCTTCTGATGTCATATTTAACCTTTGGCCCATTCTTCAAGGTCAAACAATGGTTCACTAGCTCTTGGTAAGTTGCCTTTCCTGTGGATACAAATTTGCATTGGTTTTCCGATGCGTAGGTCTGGTTCTCAAAACTATTTTTCTTCTTTCCTCTAACATTACAAAATCTTCATCAAAAGAAGTGGATTACGCTGGATGTTGAAGCAATTCAAGTAATTAATGACAATCAAGAAATGGAAATGTCTGATTACATGGTCATCACAGTGGATTTATAAGCACTTTGTCTTTAATAAAACCTCCATATATCCATCTGCAAAGACATTTTTGACATGTAACATCCACAAATGGGATACTTAATGGTACTTGGCATGTCCTGTCTTACTCACTAATTGGCTTTCATGATAACCACTTAAACCAAGTAGAAATATAAGAAGCACACAATATCTTATTTCTTTTTTAGTTGCCAGCTGCAATGATTACATAATGATTTGATTTGAAGAGTTTTTGTTTGAAATAAAAGTCTTTTTGTAATTTTAAATATGGACCTACATGTTTATGAAGTAATCATTATTATTTACAGTTAAAAATAATATCTTGATGAATATTAAAACTGCATATGGAAATTGATCCTCAGATAATATAATACGGCACAGAAGAATGTTCAGACATCAAGAACGGGTGCTCATTATGAGAAAATTTATCGTTGAGTGGATGACACAATCTTTCTCTTTGATAGCTTGGTAAATAGATTCAGTTAGGCCTAATTACTCATTATGTGGCACTAATGAAACACAAAAAACTTAGATAGCCACTCACGTGCTGCAAATTGACCATAATTGGCACTGTAAATAGTGAAGCTGGCTTAATTCGGAAGTCTATATACTGAACATTCTTTCAAACAAGGGGAGTGTTTTTGGTTTGTATCAGACGTATAAAAAAGTCAATTGTTTTTTTAAACTTTTTTTTAAAGTTTTGTCCTTGTCAAGTGAATAATATCAGTTAATAAACGGAATTAACAACCACTGGGCTTGAGAAAATGAATGTTACAAAAAGTAGTTTCCTTTTTTTTTTTGTTTAAAACAAATGAATGCATATAGTCTTGGTCACAAAGAGAATATTGTGTCACTGTTGTGTGGCGATAGGAGGATCGATTCAGATTGCTATGTGGGTGGCTTTGACTTACTGATGAAAAGCATGCAAGACACTAATGATCATGTTTTTTTGAGTCCAACAAAAAAGAAAAAATGAGATTGCTACAGGAGTTTCTGCTGATGTTTGTAACATAGTGCCCGAATGTTTATATAAAAGGGTTCTGTGTTCTTAAACTGTTTCATCTGAGCCCATATGTTGTTGGTGTGCAATGACTGCTGTACACGATCAGAGAATATTTGTTGCAAATAGCTGTAGATCTCAAGTCTTTGTTGTTTGATATATAAGCAAATTTTGACAATCAAATATAATGCAAAACTCATTTGTAATCTGTAATGATATTCGTTAATAGGGCGGTTAGACTATATATTTGAATAATAGAGGGCTGCAGCTATCACCAAGACAGCTGATGTTACGGTTTTGAGAAAGCAAAACACCATTCATTGTGGAGGTTTTAAGCTCTGATGAGTATAGAAAAGATGTCCAAATATGGTTAAGGACAGTATGTATTCACATACAAATGATTAGTATCACTCTTCTGACATATGTCACCAGTCTTTGAAGTGAAACTATACAAAATGGGGCCACAAAAAATTGTATAAATGTGAGAGGTAGTAGTCAGTAAAAGTAACAAATTGCCCCTAGAAGTAATTAATGAGTAGAAAGGAAGCATTTAATTAAGTATAAAAACAGAGAGTGTTGATAATCAATTAAAAATTCAACCTGAAATAGTTTTTGGTTCTTTTTGCTGTAAAGTACTTGCAGGCTAGCTCATATTTTTGACCATTTGAGATTATTGTCAACTAAAAGCAAATTTAATATTGGAGTCTACTGATGAAGAAAAAATAATATTTGTGTATATTCTGACATAGGCTGAAATAGTTTTCATTGTAGTTCGAAAGGACAGTGTCATGAAATTGGCAAATATATTTAAATATATCCACCTCTGCCATGAAAAAATTACCTGTTTTGGTGTATTAACTGCAAATTTATTTTATTTTATTTATTTATTTTTTTTCCATACACTCATTTTCAATTTATCATTGTGAATTCTATTCTTTGAACTTTTAAAACAAAATAACCATGTGTCAAATTCTATGGATTTGCCATGAATTTGCTTCAAAAATATTAGTATTTACTCAAGAATTGCACCATCCACTGCTAGATCTACTATTTTGGATTTGTCAGAACAATATCAAATACCCCATTTTCAGTGAATTGAAGGCCAATTATTGATTTGTAAGTTGATAGATTTCCTAGGGTTTAAGTTCTCTTTGCTTTGCTGGTCAAATGTTTAATTTGCTGTTATATCTAGTGACAGTTCAAATAAGTACTTTCCAAAGGATTCTATAAGGACTGACTAAATTAACAAGGCACAAAATCCATAAATCAGTCAGCACATGGAATGTTACATCTTCCCACTGAGTCAATAACTGTGCTTCAGTAATTTCTTCCTTTTTTACAATTTTGTGGGTTTTTTTAAATCACAATTACTATACCCATTATTATTTATTATCAACCAGAATTCCTTCAGATATAAATTTTTCCACATGTGTCTCGATATTATTTTGTAATACTAGAAAGCACTTTTAGAGCACAGACCTCCACCGGGGGTGTATTTTTTCCTCAAGAATATGATGAGGATCTTTCCTTAATGTAATAACTACTTCCTTTTTCCCGGCCCTATCCACATTAAAAATTACTAAAGATCCACTCAGTAACGTTGGAGTAATGTTGACCAGAACACCAAAGTTGTTGAAACAAATCTTTTTAAAATATTTAAACATGGAAATAATATTTGTAATAGTTTACTAGTTATGCAATATAAAACACAAACATTTATTGTCTATATTAAAAATGATAAGTATGACAGTTTGCTGATTTTTTTTTAAATTCTGAGCAGTCCATTGAAAATGAGACCTTTGAAAATCCAGGACTTTTTTGTTTGTATCCAGAATATGATTTGGATCATTCCCAAATTTTAATCACTTGTTCCTTTGGTCAGACCCAGCCCACATAAAAAAATCAGAAAGATCCATTCATTACTTTTGGAGTTATCATGAACAAAGACAAACAAATGGACAGACTGTGCCCAAAACATAACCTCCAACTGGAGTTAATAATGTATCATAAATAAATGATAGTCATGTCAAAAAGGGCACAAACTGTATAGACACTCAGCAATCAACTGGTCTAAAAATATGGTTTTGAGAATTATTTTTGATGCAGCTGTTTTCCTGTTATCCCTTGGGGACTATAGTGTTGTCATTCAGTTTTTAGTAGGAGACTTTAACAGATTTTTTTCCTCAATCTTGACATATGTATGTGTGTCATTGTGGTCAAATATAATTAATTGTATCTCCAGTTAATATAGTGACTCCTTGTTTTCATTTGTCTCTCTTGGGGCCAGTTGTATTGAAAGGAAATTAGAATTTATCAAAAATAAATCACCAACTGAGCACACCACTTCTCCTTATACAAACTTTTAAATTTTACCATAAAATGTCATGATGGAAGAAATGTTACAACAACCTGAGAAGATTGCTTGCTTCAAATTTGGAGCAAATTGCAATTCTGTCTCACAATAATCTGAGGCACTACAGGTACATGAAATAAGATTTTTTTTTAAATGCAAACTTCACGAAGTCTTCTTCAAACTGCTTTGAAGGCTTCAGTCAGGCACTGATTGTAACAAGTTTATTCAATTAAATTTTAGTTTTGGTTGGAGTAAAAAGGTATATCTTTAACAGAAAAATATTATCCAAAATATTGATATGAACTGTGATAGTTTTAGATTTGAACTGGGTTTTACATAAAAGTATGGGTAACAAGTCTTGGACTGTTAAACACTGCCTAATCATTTCTGAAAACTGGGGGCCTCATTCAGTGGCTCAATCATGTGAGAATCTTAGCAAGGTTATTACTCACAGGCAGGTGATATACCACGGTGTGACTTTAGAGTTTCTCCACACATATTTAACAGTTATTGCAACTTTAATATAAAGGGGGCAAATTTTAACTGATGTACTCTGCTTTTAGGATTTACAAATACAAACTGATGCATTTTGAAACCACCTAATGACTAAAAGGACTCAAATCATTTTGAAATCAAATATTTAGCTAAAATAAGTTAAACATATAGAGATCTACACAAATATAGTCAAGTTAAATATCTTGAACTTGTTCATAACCTTCTGCTTGACTTAATACCATGTTTTATCTCTTCTCACCAATGATTGGCCAGTTTTGTGATCATCTTAACAACAGAAAGAAATACCCATGATATGTCCATTTTCTATATTATTTGTACATATATTGTGATTTTCTTGTTCGGGAAAAACATGAAAAATATGTATTTTTAGCCAGTGTTTTAATGTGACAGAAGTGCTTCAGTTAACCAATATATAATCAGTTTCTTCAAATGGTTACCTGGCCACAATATTAGAGGGACCATTTCAGCCTTATTTAATACACACTGAAAACATATTTACTACACCATGTTGCTGATAAAGGGCACTAAAGAGCCAGATAAGTTAATTCTATCTCTTTGGTCTTGTAACTCTGTTAATATATCAATTAGATATTTCCTAATTAATGGACCATTCTCTCTCAAGTAGATTAATGTATCTCCGAAGGATAGGCATTTGTCTGCATCATCAGTGTAGTCAATGGCAACATGATTCAGCTATGCATTCTGCCATGGAACCAATGAGTACGTAGCACTGGACATCTGTCTTACAGTCTACACTTGCACTGTAGAAATCAGCATAAAGTATAACATGAAAGCTAAAAGTAAATACATTATGGGGATATCATTGCTTTCAAAAAGGTGACTATACAATATACTGTTCTGTACTAACTACATAAAGTAGACATGTATTTTCACTGAGATTGCAGTACCTATGATGTTCCCTTTTTGTTTCATGTGAAACAAAAACCTGTTAGTGTTTTTATACATGTGCTAGCCTCACAAATAAACCTTACTTTTGATCTTGTGGCTCAACTCTGCCAAAACACTTTGCATAAGAGGAAGGCCAAGATATAAAAGAAGAAAAAGACAGTTCTCTTTATGAACATATTTGGAGGTTTATAATATTATTTAAAAATACTAATTGCTGTAATCTGTGCAACAATGTTAAAAACAATATTACAATTTACATATACTACTGGTAAATCCCATGGAAAAATGAAATTGTTAAGCTTATTTGTATTAATTTTAGTATCAGCCAGCTGTACATCACTGCACATAAGCATCATGAAGACCTAGTGGCTATCTACAAAGAATTATTGTCATGTTACCTTGCTAAAGTTATGAGTGACATCACTGCAGTTGTATGTCAGTTTATTTAACTTTCAAAGACATCCGTCTTGTAACAAGCCTATACAAAATAAATAATAGAGTTTTATAACAAAGCATAACACATGTATTTCTGTGGCATATTTCCACTAAGATTTAACAATGATTCAGGGATGGGATCAAGCCTTTAATGGAATTAGGTATACAGAAGTTAAAACTTATTACCCTTCTCCTATATCTCATTCCAAATGTGTTCTATCCCTTTTGACAGGTTTAACCCTCTTTTTAACCCTCTTTTTGTTGTAAATTTGTACAGTTTGTCCTTAAATAACTTACATAAAATGCCACAGTGAACTTACATTGTGTGTGAACTAGTTCTTGTGGCGGTGTTGAGGGCTGAAAAAAAGTAATGGTCCTTGTGGGTTGTGACATCCGATTTACTTGCTTGTTTGGTCCTATTCCATCCATTATGGCATCAAGTTATGTGCTATAAAGAAGGACCCTGGAGATTGCTATTGAGTTTTTATAGGATTTTTTTAGGTTGTAAATAGTACATATCATTGGATATATATATCCTTTTTACCCTCTTTGTGAGTCAAATATGTGTAAAGGTAGAAACTGGCTTTGTGATCTAATTATCAGAATGTGCATTACATTTGTAGGTATACTTGTATTTGAAAAGATATTGTATTTGAAAGATAGCCAAAGTAAAACAAGTGTTTGAGGAGTTTGGAGGATCTACTGTGGAGGATCTACTCTGCTGTAGATACTTAAACATTTTGCAAATTCAATATGTTTTTCAATTAGATCTTAAATATTTTTCAGTCACCTGTCAGTTAGTGCTGGTATTGTTTATTGATATTGAAATATTTATCGATTCACGCTAAGTTTCCCGATATCAATAATGTAGAGTGCCATATCAATATCGAAATATACTACTTAACAGGTACAAATATGGGGTTTTTCATTAACCTCTTCGCCACCAAGGGAACAGCATTCTACTATACCGAAGGAAAATCCGGGATGAAGAGCTTACAGACAGTTTAGGTTGCTAAAACACACACCACAAGTGATTTCGTTGTCCATAACGGCCTCGTACATAATATTTTATTTACCGTATTTCAGTATACCAAGACGTTTAATTCTACAGTGCTGAATGAAAGCTTGCATATCATATGGGGGTGTCGACTGCTAGCCGACAGACATGGTACTGTAGAATACACATTGCTGTCGACTGCTGGTCGACAGATAAGGTCTTTAAGGGGTTAAAATAAAGGACAATATTTGAAGAATACATTAGTTTTCATATAATTTTGTCAACTTTCACTTACCGCTAAACCGGAAACGCCATATTTGTTTACGTTTCGGGAAATACTAAACCTCGCGAAAGAGTTTGGAAGGTCTCTCCCAGGAAAGCATCTAATACCCCGATATTTCAATAGCGATCGATACGAAAGGCAAAAATATGGTTTGATATCGATGTGCATATTATCATTCGATACCAGCACTACTGTCAGTGTTTTTATACATGTGCTAGCCTCACAAGCTACATAAGGACGTAAAATATTTAACTTGCCTTGGCTCATTTCTGGCTAGATGCATTTGTGTTTCATATATATCCATAAGGTTTCATATTTGAGCAGTATGTGTTTGATACAACATGGACAGTCATTTCAACATGTAACAAATTTTCTTAAATGTTTGAAAAACTCCCATGAGCTGTCATACTGAACTGAAATGTACATAATGGAGAAGTGAACGGGAGGTGGTGAATGGCTAATCAGGGTGGCTAATTGTATCCCCGGACAAAAGTCGGGGATACTTAGGATTCAGTACAGTAATGCCCCCACCACCTCAGAGATTTCCTTTCAGACACAATAACTTAAAAAATATTTTAGTTAGACCTTTCAAATTGATATGTGGTTATATATGGGCAATGCCATGAACGCTATTGTTTTGTGACTTTGACCTTCAATTTCAAGGTCACTGGTGGCCTCTTAAAGGTCAGATTTTCCCCATTTTTTCACATTTTGGCCCAGTTCTCGTATACAGAAAGTTAGATCATCCTATGGGTGGTATATTTAATACATATACATGTCCTCTGTAAGCATGCAGAAATCTAACCTTGAAGCTCTTCATTGAAGGTCATCCACAGACCGCCAAAGTACCACACCGAG
The DNA here is from genome assembly GCA_964017235.1 of Sabellastarte sp. h YS-2021. NCBI lineage: Eukaryota > Metazoa > Annelida > Polychaeta > Sabellida > Sabellidae > Sabellastarte > Sabellastarte sp. h YS-2021. The sequence goes on along the minus strand of OZ024927.1, from coordinate 51,075,277 downwards.
GCCATTTTTGGCCTTTTTGGAGATATTTTCACACTTAATGCTGACTATATTGCATGGAAACTATTGAAAATGGCTTTTGAGGTTGAGTACATAATGGAGTACCAGCATCCAGTTTGTTGACCTTGGCTATTGTTTTCAAGGTCACCTTAGGCCTGCTAAAATGACGCTGCTAAAATGCCATATACCTCTTTATTATTGGCTGTTACCTCTCTAACAAAAAAAAAAATATTACAGCTAGCCTTCTCAAATTTGCAGGATATATTCATAACCATAAAATCTTGCCTGGGAATATTTTTGGCCTCATTTTAAAAAAACAAGATGGCCGCCAAGGACGTTTATTAGACTTGAAGGAAGGACTTTGGTTGGGAATCTAGAGCAAAAGGTAGAGAACTCAAATTTACAGAATATGTTCCGCATTACAAAATCTTGACTGGAAATATTTTTGGCCTAATTTTGAAAAACAAGATGGCCGCCACAGGCGGTTTTTTTTTTGTCAGTCATGAAATGTGCCTATATCTCCCTTATTATTGGTCCTATTAGTTTGGGATGGTAAACCAACCTATAGGAAATCATGGGCTGGGAATCTTTTGGTGTGGTCGGATTTGACCATGGGCTCCTTCAAGGTCAAACGAAGATAGCCAAACCTAAAAGTGCTCATAACTCGCTTATTATTGGTCCTAGAGGTTTGCAATGTGAAACCAACTTATAGGAAATCATGGGCCGGGAATCGTTTGATATGGTCAGATTTGACCTTGGACCCCTACTTCAAGGTCAAACAAGGATAGCCAAACTTAAAAGTGCTTATATCTCGCTTATTATTGGTCCTAGAGGTTTGCAATGTGAAACCAACTGATACAAAATCATGGGCAGGGAATCTTTTGATGTGTTCAGATTTGACCTTGAGCCCTTCCTTCGAGATCAAATGAGGATAGCAAAATCTAAAGTGCTTATAAATCACTTTTTCTTGGTCCTAGTGGTTTGTAATGTGAAAACATCCTATAGGAAACCATGGGCTAGGAATCTTTTGATGTGATCAGATTTGAGCTTTGGCCCCTCTTTCAAGGTCAAATGACGAAAGCCAAAATTAAATGTGCTTATAAGTTGCTTATTTGTGTTCCTAGAGGTTTGCAATGTCACACCAACCTATTGGAAATCATGGGCTAAGAATCTTTTGATATATGGTCAGATTTTACCTTGGGCTCCTCCTTCAAGGTTAAGTGATGGTTGATTGGCTTTGGTGAGTTTTCTTTCTGGTGGATACTAATTTGCATCGGTTCTCCGATGTGTGAAGTCTAGTTACATTTGTATCTTTCATTAAGCAAACATTTTCTTTACTTAGTGTCAGTACAAGTTGCTCACATAAATGCTTAGGCCCCCTCCCCGCTGGGTATATTTGTGTCAGCCATAATACTCTGTATGTCACACTTCAACCATGTCCCATCCAGGGATACACTGCGTCGAGACACACTCTCTAGTTTTTATATGTGCTCTAATCACATACAAGCAGGGCTCAATGTTTCCAGTGGTCCGGCAGCCCGAGTCTGCCGAAAATTCGACCGGGCTGCCGTTGTACACTGATAGGCTGACCGAAGGGCTACAAGCAAATAAAATGCATAAATACGTACATATTTCGATATATTGTAGCTTTATTTTACAAAACAATGGTTGAAATAGTTCTAATTATGTCCACCCCACTGGGGGGTGGACATATTATTTTTGCTTTGTCCGGCGTCCCACTTGGTTTCCAGAAATTTTAGGCAACAGTTCTTATCCTATCTTTACCAAATTTGGCATGCAGGTTTATTGGGTTAATAGCTTGTATGGGATTGCTTTTGGTGATGATAGCTCTATAGCTAACTGAGTAATAGCTACTTTGCTACTTTTGAGTAGCTCTTTGGTTTCCAGACATTTTAAGGAATGCTATTAAGCCTAGCTTTCTGAAATTTGGTATGGAGGTTCATTGGGTTAATAGCTTGTATGGGATTGCTTTTGGGGGGAATTGCTTCATAGATGAGTGAGTAATTAATTAAATAAATGAGTAATTAGCTATTTTGAATACTGAAAAAGGCAAATGTGCTCATATCTCCTAAACCGTGCGAGATAGAGCGATTTCGTCGAAATTTTCGACCCACAGGGTATCTAAGGAATGTACTCTTTGCAATTTTCAAAAAATTTTCCCCTCCCCAAAAATGGCGGCCATTTTGAATTTTCGAATTTTTGCCAAAAATGGCAAAACACAAATTTGCTTCTATCTCCTTAACCGTGCGAGATAGAGCGATTTCGTCGAAATTTTCAACCCACAGGGTATCTAAGTAATGTACTCTTTGCAATTTTCAAAAAATTTTCCCCTCCCCAAAAATGGCGGCCATTTTGATTTTTCGAATTTTTGCCAAAAATGGCAAAACACAAATTTCCTTCTGTCTCCTTAACCGTGCAAGATAGAGCGATTTCGTCGAAATTTTCGACCCACAGGGTATATAAAGAGTGTAATCTTTGCAATTTTCCAAAAATTTTCCCCTCCCCAAAAATGGCAGCCATTTTGAATTTTCGAATTTTTGCCAAAAATGACAAAACACAAATTTGCTTCTATCTCCTTAACCGTGCGAGATAGAGCGATTTCGTTGAAATTTTCGACCCACAGGGTATCTAAGGAATGTACTCTTTGCAATTTTCAAAAAAATTTCCCCTCCCCAAAAATGGCGGCCATTTTGATTTTTCAAATTTTTGCCCAAAATGGCACAACACAAATTTCCTTCTATCTCCTTAACCGTACAAGATAGAGTGATTTCGTCAAAATTTTCGACCCACAGGGTATCTAAAGAATGTAATCTTTGCAATTTTCAAAAAAATTTCCCCTCCCCAAAAATGGCGGCCATTTTGAATTTTCGAATTTTTACCCAAAATGGCAAAAGACAAATTTGCTTCTATCACCTTAACTGTGCGAGATAGAGCGATTTCGTCGAAATTTTCGACCCACAGGGTATCTGAGGAATGTACTCTTTGCAATTTTCAAAAAATTTTCCCCTCCCCAAAAATGGCGGCCATTTGGAATTTTCGAATTTTTGCCAAAAATGGCAAAACACGAATTACATCATTCTTTTTAATTCCCTAAGAGATTGGTTTGGGGTTGATGGCACTGTGTTGAGGTGGATCAGATCCTATCTCTCAACCGGAAACAGAAGGTTAAATTAGGAAATAGCTTTTCAGATGTGTTCTCACTTCCGTATGGTGTGCCTCAGGGTTCTGTCCTGGGCCCCCTCCTTTTTACCCTTTACACAACCCCTCTCAGTAATATCATTTCCAATTTCAATGTCACCCACCATCTGTATGCTGATGACACCCAAATATATCTAGCATTGGACAATAGGAATTTTGATTCCAGTTTCGCTGAGCTTACAGAGTGTCTCACATGTATCCAAAACTGGATGGCTGGCGTGAAATTGAAACTCAACCCCGAGAAAACTGAATTTATTATAATAGGTGATAGACAAGCCAGAGAGTCCCTCATAAATAAATTCCCTACTCAACTTCTCGGAAATTCTATTTCCCCTACCGATACAGTCAAGAACCTGGGTGTAATTTTTGACTCTGGAAACACCTTTTCCAACCACATAACTAATATGTGTCGAGCCTGCTACTACCACCTTAAGGACCTAAGACGTATCCGTAAATTCCTCAGTGTGGAAACTGCAGCCTTGCTTGCAAACTCAATGATCAGTAGTCGACTTGACTACTGCAATTCCCTACTTTATGGCATCAGTAAGTACAATGTTGCTAAACTCCAAAAGATACAAAATGCCCTTTGTAGAATTGTTTTTAGACTTGATAGAACTAGCCATGTCACTCCTTTTCTTCAAAAACTACACTGGCTTCCTATCACTTACCGTATCTTGTTTAAGTACAATCTAATTACTTTCAAGGCTATAAATTTCTCTCAACCCATATACCTATCATCCTTGATCAAAACCAGTTGTCTAACACGTGGAAATCGTCTTTCTCTTTCCTCAGCCTCTCACAAAAAGGCCATCGGTAGGAGAGGTTTTGCAGTGGCTTCCCCCATAGAATGGAACAGACTCCCACAATCAGTACGATCACAACAAACAATAACAGGTTTCCGTAGCCAGCTAAAGACCTACTTGTTTAGATTAGCATATCCTCCACCATAGTACATCTCCCTGGCGGGCGCTAACCTTGGATCATGACCTCGAACGTCCCTCGACTTTCCCTTTTTTATTTCAAGCGCATTAGAGGATGTTGCATCAATTTTGCGCTATATAAATGTTTCTATTCTATTCTAAAACACAAATTTGCTTCTATCTCCTTAACCGTGCGAGATAGAGCGATTTCGTCGAAATTTTCAACCCACAGGGTATCTAAGGAATGTACTCTTTGCAATTTTCAAAAAATTTTCCCCTCCCCAAAAATGGCGGCCATTTTGATTTTTGGAATTTTTGCCAAAAATAGAAAAACAGGAATTTGCTTCTATCTTCTTAACCGTGCAAGATAGAGTGATTTCGTCAAAATTTTCGACCCAACCAATGCAAAAAGGCATGAAGCTGAAATAATTTACATCTACACTAATAAATATTTAAGCATCATTGATATATTTTACAAATGAAACAGGGTCTTGTAAGACTACTGTACAATTTTGGCAAAAGGTTCATGGGGTGGACATTACACATGATAATGTGTGTTCTTCTATGCTATCCTGTTTCTATTCGCGTCTACTATCAACAGGGCGTCCTATTTCTAGTTTCATCATTGTTTACGTCTGCCATGACACTTTTTATTTTCAGCCGTGAACATTCGAAGATAATTATTTTCAGTGGCAAATTCATTCGAAAATAATTGTTTTCAGTCGTGGATTCATTCGCTTTTTTTTCACGGGGCCTACAGTGCTTTACATGATTTTATGTTTTAGTCAAGTTTAACTGGAATTAGCAATTTTAATGACATTGGTGTAATTTTAGTTTAGAGTTAATGGTTTGTGTAATTGCAAATTTTTATTGCTAATAAAACAGTGATTCAGATGGTTAACATTAACATACTTATTATGACATGTTTATTTGCAGCAGTAAGCCTTGATGACAACAGTTCATCATAAAATATTTCGGGCTCCTCCTTTGGCCACCGGTCTCCCTAACACCAACTGTAGGCAGCCCGGTGGGCTGCCAGACAATTTTTCATAACATCTTGCCCTGACAAGGTCCATTTATGTAGCAATAAGGACAAGATTTCAAAGCAAAATTTAAATGGAAATTGTTAAGATACAAGGCCACTGCCGCAGCGGTTATCTCCGGTCTTAGAATCAATAATAATGGAGAATTAAAGGAGACATAAGGCCTTTGTAGTAAGATAACCCCACACGACATTGAAGAAGGGGTCAAAGGTAAAAGTCAGCAATTTGAAAATAGTCTCAGGCCTTGATTTTGTATAAGTCATTTTCACTTTTGGAACCCCTAGTATCAATGATAAGGGATATAAGGCCTTTTCAATAGGATAATCCCATTTAACATGTGATATGACGGCCATTCTGTTTTTGAAACTAGGCTAAATTACTATCAGGCTAACTTTCCTAGCAATATATATTTTGCACATATAAGATATAAGGCCTTTTTAATAGGATAACCCTGTTTGACATTAAACATGTGATATGGCGGCCATTTTGTTTTTTGAACTAGGCCAAAATTACTATCAGGCTAGCTTTTCTAGCCATATAGCTTTTGTGCAAATTTGATGAAGCTAGCTGGAATATTTCAAGATTAAGAGCACCTTTACGATTTTCAAAGTTAGCTATGGCGGCCATTTTGTTTTTCCAAATGAGGCTAAAATTTTGTAGAGACAAGTTTTCATAGCCATAAACATTCCCTGCAAATTTGGTGAAAATATCTTTATAAATGGATGATATATTAAGGTTTGTGCAAAAACTTGACGGACGGACGCATGGACGGAAGGCGTTTTATAATCTCCTCGGCCGCAGGCGGGAGATAAAAATGGAACGGTGTTAATAGACCATTGCATTACTTCTCTAGAGACCAGAAAATCTCTCCCTTTTAGGTAACAGAATGTCTTTTAAAGGAGAACATCCTTCAGATACTTAATAATCTGTTTCTTCTGGAGATATTTCATAGTAACAAGGATCCATTTAAATAGGTGTGACTGACATTCATCAGTGCTGTACATGTTACCATTAAAGTTATTCATCTGTAGCAAGACATTTAGTTGAATGTTGTCACTGAATTTGACTTTATCCTGTGTTTGTGTATTTCAGGGTTATACAGATGAACCCATGTCAAAGATCCTATGCAGTGTTGAAGATGGTGCTGTGGTCCAACTTGACAGGTAAAGAAAGAGGCATGAAATGTCATAATTCTATATTGTTGATTTTCTTTCAACAGTTAATTTTACATTGATTCCTTTGAGGTAGTTAATTACCGTAAGCATCTAACATATAACGTAGTGAAACAAGTTTAGACGATTTTATTCTTTATTATGAAGGTTCTTATGCATAACTCAGTGTTTACTGAATGATAAAAAAATATGTTGTCTTTTTAAATTTGAGTAATGCATTTAAAATATAAAAGTAACTATAAAAGTATATTTGATGATGATTTAGCTTGGTTATTGAACAAAAAAATTGTCCACTTTCACAAATATGTTACATTTCACATTTTGTTTTAATCTACATGTTAAATTAAAAAAAAATACACATATATTTTATATGATAACATACAATATTGTTGTGTAAACTTTCTGTTGTTAAATATTGAGTACTCATTTGTCCAGTATATTAGAGTTTATCTCTACTTGGAGATGAAAAAACTAGATACTAATCCCAAGGGTAACTGTAATTGGTGTCTCATTTACAGAACCAGTTTTATGACACTAATATTAAAGTTTTTTTTTGAACCACTGCAGTTGCTGGAAGTTACCAAAGGAATAGTACATGTTGGACTCAAGTCAATCATACAGGGGACAAAAACTGTGCCCTGGGTGGTCATAAATATAATTTCCTGGCTCCACAAGGGTGGCTTGTTTTTGTTGAAAACCAAATGTTTATGTGAGCAATTACTTCAAAAGTACTGAACCTCAATATTTTAACAGATTGTGATATAACAGGCTTATGCCCCATTCACACTACAGGCAGTACATCCCACGGTTATAGGCGTTGGGCAAAATGCCCCTGTCCTTCAACTACCGTCTGAGGTTCATATGTGACCTTGTGACAAAGTGGTGAAACATCCATAACCATGCGCATCCTACAGAAGTGTTAAAATGTTTAAAATTTCTGCCGCTGAATTTGGTACTGTGGGCATGCGCAGACAAATGTGAGTATGCACAGATGAATTTCTTGCTAAGGTAACTGAGAGTGTGGTCCACGGTATACATAAGGTTGTGATTCAGTCATCTTTCGGTGTAATATGGCGACATAAGGTGAGTTGAGGTATTGGACGTTTTTCTACTGTGTCACAATTTTGCATACGAACCTCACACGTTAAAGGACAGGGTATTTCGTCCCAACGCCTATAACCACAAAGTATACCACCTGTAACATAATGGAAACACCAAATCTAGGAAGGCATTAGGCTTTCTTGTAGGCAGTTCTGCCGCCAAATAAAACCTCTAACCGTGGGACGTACAGCCTGTAGTTGTGAATGGGGTATTATGAATTGAAAAAATAACAGCACCAAAATAGAAAGTACCATTTCAGGTTTGAATTAGATATAAGAGAAAGATTCAAGGAATGTGAGAGTCATCACAACAAAATTCATCACTCTGGTTACTTCTTAAAATATAATTTAAGTAATGGTTGCATGTAACAGAGTAGTAGGGCACCACCCAGGCTAGGTTGCTTTCGAAGTTGGTACCATTGAAAAAAACAAGATGGCCGCCATCTTGAAATTCCGTTTCTGGAGTCTAACTCCAAGACACTTCAACCAATCAATTTGAAACTTAAAAGGGTGGTAGGGTATCACCTAGGCTAGGTTGCTTTTAAAGTTGGTGCCATTAGGAAAAACATTATGGCCACCATCTTAAAATTCTGTTTCCGGAATCTAACTTGAAGACACTTTGTCCGATCAATTTGAAACTTAACAGGGTGATAGGACACCAGCAGGGCTTGAATGCCTTCGAAATTGGCATCCCTCAGTTTGCCTGTTTGGGATGTGTGCTCATCCAAAATATTTTGGTTTCTGGATTCTAACTCGAGGACACTTTGTCCGATGAACTTGATTTTAACTTGAATTTTAAGAGGGTGATAGGACACCACCAAGGCTTGTTTGCTTTTGAAATTGGGTCGGTCTATATGCCTGTTTTGGGCATGTGCTCATCCAAATTATTTTATTTTCCAGTCTCTAACTCGAAGATGCTTTGTCTGATCAATTTGAAACTTAACAGTGTGATCAGACACTACTAGGGCTAGGTTGCTTTTGAAATTGGTGTCTGTCTATTTGCCCATTATGGGAGTGTGCTCATCTGAAATTTTTTGGTTTGCTTACTCTAACTTGAAGATGCTTTGTTCAATCGATTTGAAACTTAACAGAGTGATAGGACACCGCCATGACTAGGTTACTTTAGAAATTGGTGTCTATCCTTCTGTTTGTTCCGGATTCTGACTCAAAGACACTTCTACTGATTGATTTCAAATTTGACAAGAGTTGAAGGACAGCACACAGCACTTCTTTTTATTTTCCAGCACAGCTGTCATGTTGCATACATCTGGGACCCTATCCCGAATACTGATTGTGCAACCCGGTTGTTTTGGTCTATGACTCCATCTGTTTTGTCTATATTTTACTATAACAGATTTGATAGAGCATGGGGGACTTCAATAGCATTCAGTGATAGTATTACCTCCACCAAAGACTATTTGTCTGTGCATTTGTGTCTTTATATTAAGCAGGATACTACTGGTAGGAGCTTTATGAAAAAAATGAGAAGATGGGTCTTGGTCCAACCTAGATTACATTAAATTTTGAGAGTGATCCGGGTCAGCGCCTGAATTAAAAAAAATATCAAAGATCCCGATTTTCCCATTTACTTATTATTGAGCCATTTTTTAAAAAAAATGATACATGCCTTTAGCAGAGGTTTGCACTCTGAGGGTTCTTGTTATTGATCTTATATTGATGTGTCAGAAGTGACAGAAACTTTTTTTATTTGATTCAATGAACCTTCACCTTAATAATGATCATATCACATGAAACTCAGATATGTATTTGCTGGAAGTATTTATGGGGCTGTTACATGTTGGTAAGTCAATCATAAACCTACTTTAAGATTCGAAAAAATAAAATATTTCACGATCCAATGATGTAGTTTGAGATAGGTTTAAGATCTCATCCCGATGAGTCGATCGTAAACCTACTTTCAGATTGGAAAAAATAAAACATTTCACAATCGATCGATGTAGTTTGATATAGGTTTAAGATACGTTTAAGGTCTCGTCCCGATAATGCAGAGTTTACCACACAAAGGTTCCTGAAAAGTTTACAATAGGTTTATGAAAGTTGAAGATTAAACTTAAGATGAAAAAGACAGGCTTAAGATAGGTTTAATATTACTGTGAGATGGAAAAGATTGCTTTGCTAGTGTGAAGATAGGTTTAAGATCGCTGTAAGATAAAAAAAAATGAATTTGTGAGAAAAAAGATGATAAAAATCTTGCTGGCAGTTTGCCATAATTTCAAACAGTTTAATATTGTCGTAAACTCTTGGCGATGGACTTGCGATCCCTTTCAATGTGAAACATTTCTCAAAGTTGTGTAACTTTCATACACGATGGGTATGCAATGGCTTTCAGATTGTTGCAGTGAAAAAGATTTACCTCCCAATTTTACAAATTACAGGATCACAAACCTATTGCTAAGCATCATTGCCAAGTAGGTGGGAAAGTCCTCTCAGATCAGTGAGAGAACATTTCTTAAACCGAGGTAAAACAGTTCTTTCACCAGCTTCATAGTACATAAATAATAAAGTGTGGAGTTGTTGGCCCAGTGGCCTGTGCCATCTTGTTTGATGTATATAGAAGGATTCTTATGGAAAGTATGCTATAAATCATATTTTATCAGTCTGTAGATTTGTGCTGAGGTGCTAAGTAAAAAACACAACAACCAAGCTTTCTACACTTCAAGTGGTTTTTTTTTGTCATTCCAATTACTGCTTTGCTTGTGACTACTTTAGCAGGGGGTTTTATATCCAACCAAACAACTTCTTTGTGTTATTATACCAAACTCATTTTCTTCCTGAGATTTGTGTAATATGGTCTGTGTTGATGTTTCTGTATCATAATTAGATGTATCATAATTATATGTATAGACGTAGATGAATATGATTTCCTGGGCCGGTATTCACGAAGGTTCTTAGCCAGGGCTTAGGCCTAAAGTTGAGACTTTTATTTCAAGTTTCTGCCAAAAAACTGCTAAGACTTTTGTCATAGGCTTAGTGGTATTCACAAAGAATTTAAGACTGGTCTTAGGCTTAGCCAAGGGCTCAACTTTAAGACTGGCAAGTGGGAGGCTTAAATATTAGCATGATATCTGTTTGTTTACATAGCCTTGACCTTACACGAAATGTCACACTGCATTGTTAGCGAAGATTTGATTGGATGGCAGGCGTGACTTTAATATTGGTGGTGTTAAGGAGTTAAGACAAAAGTCTCAGCTAAGTCCCCTTTTGTGAATACGGATTTAAGACAAAACTTAGCTGAGACAAAAGTCTCAACTTTCTCCCACATTTAAGCCTAAAACCTGGCTAAGTCTAAGACCCTTCGTGAATACCGGCCCTGGTATTTGTTCTTTTGAGATGACCCCTCTTCTGGGGGGTACGGGCATCTCTGATGCTATTTTTATATGTCTTCAAATAAAATAACTGGCAGCTGGTTCTACTGACTTTGTCATTATTTAATATATTTAATTTGTATTTTAAATTAATAACTTTGAGTTTAATCATTAAAAATACCATAAAAACAAAAAGCAAACCAACTTTTTAGAAAAGAAAGGACAATGTTGGATATTTTAGTCTATCCCAAGTGAGTGCTATTCCATAATACCCTGCAGGCTGTCATATGTGTATGTATATCTCTCTGTATACTTATGGCTTCTGTTGCAGATGGTATGTTGACGTCAAGCACCATATTGGTGTTCCAGCAGATCAGACAGGAGAGCATTCTGTCCCCACTCTGCCCCTCTCTGTCATGAATAATTATTTCAGCTTGGGGGCAGATGCTCATGTGGCAGTAGAGTTCCATGAGTCTCGAGGTAGCTAATAGCAACAATATAAACATGGCTTGTGTAGATTGGCTCCTTTAATTGTTTATTATACACAGCAGTAAAACCTCTGTTTGTTTTATTAAACATGTTTGGAAGAGAAAGATTCTTTCTTTTTTCCTTGCTTTGGATACGAAAAAATGAAAGAGACATATCAATAAACACATTTAAAGACCAGTAAATTTGATCGATCAAAGTTAAAATGGATTCAAAAATTGAATTACAATATGAAATAGATGCAGTTTCTTAAAATAGAGGTTTTACTCTGCCTTCTAATAAATTAACATCGGAACACACTCAGGGCTCTATCTTCATGTAAGACTGTAAAATTACCATAAATCTTTCTCTAAACAGTGTGATGAACCATAGTATCCATTACTATAGGGTAGTGTAATACCTGTCTGAAATAGACCAGAAGACTGCAATGATATTAAATGCCCCCGGGTTCCATCTTGTCTAAAGATTACATTAAATAACCAAATATTAACAGTATTCATAAAAAAATCATTAAAACATGATAATCTGTCAATATGACAAAAACTATGTCATCAATTTGTTTATTTTCATATATTTTCAAATATATAACATTTTTATATTGGACATTTTACCACTCCAGTTGCTGGTTTGATTTGCCTCATTCTTTTGGATAATTATTGCATAACTGAAGCCCTAAATTCAGGCCATGTTTCATCAGCCATGTCCTCAGGGAATTAAGTTTTTGACCCTTTCCCATAATATTAAATAGCCAGGCTCATCCTCAACCTTGCTAATAAGAAAGAGGTTTGCAGTTAAAAACCATGTTACACAATTTATTGATGAGCTTGTTCATTTATTTTTTTTAACTCTTTGAAGTTGAGTACACAGTCTGCATATTTGGATCGTAAGATGAAATACAGGTCAGATTTTGTGCCCTGATTCCATTTAAAAAAATCCAGGTTTACTATTAGCAGAAATAGACATACATAGTGCTGGGACGATCAGTGGTCTGTTCGATACATCAATCAATGGTGGTATCACAGTCTATATATCGAGTGTAACCACATGGAATCACTCCAAGTTAAACCCTTGTTTTTGCCCAACTAGATGCATGTGTACAAACGTTTTGACTGTGTTTTCCTCATAATTTATTTTAAAATATTGCTAGGAAATTCCACAGAATTCCATGACCTTGCGTTTTCTAATTTGTATACAGTCTAATCCACTTATCCCGATCTCTGAAATATCGACTTCCTGCTTATATCGACACTGTAGCTAAAGTCCCAGCTCATTTAAACTAAAAACATAAGGAAATTTGGGGATATTTCGATCTAAAATAATGGTTTTTATTGCGAAAAATACACTTACCATTTCCTGACCATTGCTATATGTTGGTGCCATCCAACTCACTGGCCAACGTTGAGAAACGTTTTAAGAAACCTTAAGAGGCCAGTGAGTGAGTGTGAACTAGCATGTTCCCCTAGTGGTCATGTGACCACGCTAGTAAACAACCTTCATTATTTTTGTTGGCCATCCTAGAGTGTGGATGTGTTATTTTAATTTGGATTTTTATAAAGTTTTTGGAGTTTTTGTGGGAATTTTAGTTCTGTGGTAAGGCATCTGTGTTGACAATGTCTTCTCAGGACGAATTTAAGAGAAAAAGACAGAGGAAAAGACTTTTGTGGCCATTTTTTGGTGGATGTATGACCACTATTTTAAGATGGTGGCATGGATGTTTCGTCGTTGGATGAAGACTTTCTTCTTCTCAGAATTCTTCAAAAGGCTCGTGTTTCTTCAGATGACACAAGTTATTTTATTTTTCACTTGATTGAAGATTTACTACTTTTTACACTGAAACTGTTGGCAGTCATTCTAACTCCGACAGGGACAGTTTACATGTTGCTAGGCGACGAATGGAGGCAACCTGAAGAGAGGAGACAATTCGATTGTCATAAGCTATTCTCACGTCGGGTTCTAAAAGCCAGGCGTTTGTGGTAGTCAACATCTCACCGCGACAATCTCACTCGAATGGGTGTCCGGTGGGATTCCCCGGTGAGAGCAGACATCTTAGTTTTTCATTGGTTGCTGCATCGTGGACAAGTTCCGGATGCAAAAGCGATCATCCTCAGCTTCTAATTCTTCCGTCAGGTTCAGTCGGAACCTTTCACGGAGGAAAATACCTGCATGACGTCATTCTAACACAATCGAGTTTCCATACCTCCTCAAAGGTCCGGGATCGGTTTTCAGATTCCCGGAGCTGTGTTTCATCTCACAGATTAGCTTTTCTTTCTGTGGGTTATGCAGGTTTTTTCTGCTGGAAACCGGCACCGGTGCATAAGATCTATATGTACCCATTGTCAGATTTTGTTCAAGAATACAGGTTATCTGTGTTTCTTGCAGCTTAATCATGTCAATCTTGGAATTTAATAATGTGGAGTTATCTAGCAGTACCTCTGTCAGGAAGTCTTCAAGTATTTAAGGATTAACAGGAATCTCATAGAATATCCAGTACTTCCTTGGACTGTGTGCAGTATTTTCTATTACAGTCTTCAGTGATCCTGGATGTTTTTTGGGCAGTGCATTGACCAGTTCTTCAACTTGTTACTCATCAGAAGTGTTACAAGTCTTATTTTTCTCTATCTTATCTCTTAGATGATTTTGGTAGAATTAAAAGTGCATTTTTCACTCTTAATGAGGTTTTCTCCTGCTGAACTTTTGGTCAGATGTCCAGGAAATCTTAATTTTCCATCTCGGGTGTATAGTGTTTCTTCTGTTCTGGGAAGGAGCAAACTCCTACACATGGCTAGGAAGGGGATTAGTGCCCAGGGCACTTTTCTTCCCTTTATGATTCTTAATCCTCCAACTCTGTTACAAACTCTCCTCTGAAGATTTAGAGGGGTTAGGAGTAATCTTTAGGAGTAGTGTTTGTCCACTAGTGCAGATATACTACACCTTACATCTCAACATAGTAAGAGGATAATCTTCAACCATACTTTACCTTTCACAGAGGCAACAGTACCATGAGGGATTGCTTATTCATGTTCCTAAAGCAGTTGTGGACATGTGGGTTAAGAATAAATGAATAAAATGCGGGAGACATCAGTTTGCATAAGGCTGTGTATGGAATTATCGACAAAAGGGCGATAACACCAGTGAGATGGTGATATCGCTACATTTTGACACTTTATCGGTTGTGATAAGCTGGGAAGAGTTGGCTACCACTAACAGTTGAGGTCAGGTAATAAACCTTTTCATGTACCTTAATTTCGCATAGTTGGGATTTTCGCAATTAATGTTGTTACTAGTAACTGAATGGGTGTGTCCACTCGTTTCCTTACAGTTGCATTCTTTCGTAGCCGGATTCACGCAATTCTTATCTTCACTTCCCTGTTGATGACAATTCACACCGGTTCACTGCCTGTTTGCTAGTCCATGGTGAGAATGTGGGATCTATAAGAACGCATCATTCTTTACCAGTATAGACCATTTCATTGCTTGCTCTTGAAGATGGTTTATTTTCGACTTTACTATGGCATCAACGGATACTGAACCTGATGGCTGCAGTAGAAGGCATTGGGTGTCACCAGCTTATAAAAAAAAAAAAAACTTCTTGGCTAATGCACCAGGATTTTTAGTTTGGATTGCAGATTCCACCTTAGGGTACTTCTTCATTCATAGCAAAGCATCTTCTCCGGCTAATGGTTTCTAAGGAAGCCATTTCTTTGGTGGTGGTATGGCTTCATAGGAGGAAACAGTCCCATTGGGTCATTTGTTTATCAGATAACCCCAAGGCTATCTGCTAATGTACCACAGATACCACACATTATATACAGATAATGTACCAGTTGTTCTGTTCTCAGGTTCTTAGGGATCTTCAGTGGTGGAACGACTTTTCAATTTTGCAGGAGCTTCCTTTACTTCATCTGAAGGAGCACAATCTCCTTCTGTTATTAGATGCTTTCTTTAAGGGTTGGGATGCACAATTATGGCATCAAACAGCCAGTGGTCGGTTGTATCATGAGGGGTCAAGACTCCACATTAACAGGGCTACTACCTTTAGAATCATTTGGAGGTCTGATTCGGATTCTGAATCTGTTGATTTCCCCAGATATTTCTTCAGTGGTTTCCTATCTGAACAGGTAGGGAGGTACCCACTTTCAGGAATGTGTTTTTCTTATCTGAAGAATCATTCCTTGGACGAATGCCCTGGGTTCAGATTCAGGCATATCACGTCCCAGGGTATACAAATATTCTAACAAATTCTTTGTTCATGAGAGTCAAGATGATTCAAATTGAATGTGTTTTTGGATGACTTTTGAATCTTCTATTCTGATTCAGGTGTTCAATCAAATCTGTCTTTGATTACAATCACCAATGATGGATTTGTTTTGCAACTAGTTTGAACCACAAGCTTTTCTTTTCAACTTTTCTTGGGATGGACTGGACAGTTTGTTTGGTCCTGTGACCTTGATTCTGTAGGTGATGCAGGTGAATCATTTGGCTTCTTAGGCTCCTTTGGTTTTTCAATCTGTAGTCATTCCTGCTTTGGAACCTTCTTTAGATCATGCTTTGGTGCAAGATAGGTTTCTTTGTCCAGTGAGAGCCTTGAGAGGTTATCTTGATAAGACAAAAGATCTCAGGAAAGGCAAGAATTCTTTTGTAGCTATTAAGAGGTACTAATTCAAGATTTTGGTGCAGAAGCATCTTGATTGCATCAGAGTGGCTAGGGATGTCTTATTTTTGGAATCTGGTGGATCTGTTCCACAAAGGTTCCTTTTAAGGCTTCCTTTGCAGGTGAGTTCACTCATTATGCCATTGGTATCCAACAACCTGAATCTTAAGCTTCCAGGGTATGTGTTTCCTTACCTTAGACTGTGGGGCTTGGGGAACAGATGAATTACTCATTTCTTGGGAGGAGCTGGACAGCTTTGTGTTTGTTCCAGTGGCTCTCATTCCTCAGGTGACTCAAGATGATCACCTACAGGTGCAGAATCATCATGATTGCACCAGGATAGCCAAGGATTCTTCAGGTGATTTAGAAGATGATCACCTTCAGGTGCAGATTCATGATGATTGAATCATGATGGTCATGGTGGATGTTCTTGCTTGTGGGGCCTGGTAGATCTATCCACAAACCTCCATCTGAGCCTTCTTGTGGTGAACATCTCAGATAATACTTTTCTACAGGTAGCAAATTTCCTTAACTATTTCTTTAAGGAAAAGAATCTAAAGCTATCTACTATTGCTGGTTACAGAATAACAATTGTAGATTGCTTTACTTGAAGGGTAATAAGTTCCAGAACTCTTCAGTTGTATAGATTGTTGACATGTTTCTAACTTTCTATAGAGACAATCCAGTGGCAAGTAGGTTAAGCCTTCTTTACCTCTTGTCTCTGGTCTTGTTTGGTCTCACCAGACAGCCTTTTGAGCTTGTTGAGGGAAATTTCTTGGAGGTTATTAACTTTCACAACGATCTTTCTTTTGACTTTGGCATCAGGCAAAGGAAGAAGGGTAATTTTGTTAGCATTGTCTTCCCTTACTTAAAAGGTGTATTGCTCACAAATGGCTCTGGCCATTTATTAGCCAAGAATCAGTTGGCTTCGGATGGGCCTACTTCAGTTAAGCCGGTCGATATGCCAGCTCTCAATCACTGGGATAACAGTTTTTACTCAAGATAGATCTCTTTGTCTTGTGAGGTTTTGAATACTTTTACTTGGGACAAAGGATTCAATGAGGACTTATTATGTTCTTGTCTGTGCCTAGTTAGGAAGGCTTTACAGCAGATATTTTCAGGTCAACTATCTTATCTTGCTGTAGGCAGACTAGCTTTTGGACTGAGGAGAAGTCAAATTCTGACTCTCAACAGCAGCGACTCAAAGCAGGAATCTTTAGGTTTTAGGATAGTGTTTCTGTATATGAATTTTCAGATGCCTGTTACTGGAAACCATAACTTTTTCATCAATTTTCAGTCTCACTTGCTTGGTTTGCTTGTGGTCAGACTTTGATATGGTGTCCTACAGTTTGTTATCTTATAAGTATATGTGTGATACTTATTTTGATATTTTAGTATGCTTTTGCATCTGTATGTCTGTCATATTATCTGTCTTTATATTAGGCAGAATTGTTGACTTCATTCAGGCTTGGAATTACACAATATGCTGATGACACTTCCAATATTTGTGTCACCTGTGTGGGTGTTGGATGTTTGTCTAGATACAGCATTCAACTGTGGCAATAACTGTCAGTTTGTGAGAACTTCAACTACATACTATGATTTAGGGGATCTGTAAGGTATGTGGTGACTGTTGGAAGTTTATATGTTGTTGTATGCATGTAAATTTCAATGTAACTTCTCATATTGCTTTAGTTGTAGGCTAGGTAGTGAGTCTCTGTAATGATTACTTCCTTCCTACAACAGCAACAACAACAAAAACAAGGCTGTGTTGTTTTGTAGTGCTCAACAGTTCCACTGCCTCATCTGGGAGGTGAGTTTGGATCTGAAGGCCTATAGGTTTGTGCTGTGTATGATAAGCTGTGCAGAGTGGTGTACTGGGTCTTTAAATTCTAGTACTGCCCTCCTTCCATGAAGGCTGCATTCAGCAATGGTCAGGAAATGGTAAGTGTATTTTTCGCAATAAAATTGAAAAATTTTGTTGTAATTTTAATTTTTATTAGATAAATACTTACCATTTCCTGACCATGATAGTCCCCCCCTACCTCCCCGCAGATTCAGTACTAGGGGAGTATTTTCTGCAACAAAAATAATGAAGGTTGTTTACTAGCGTGGTCACATGACCACTAGGGGGACATGCTAGTTCACACTCACTCACTGGCCTCTTAAGGTTTCTTAAAACGTTTCTCAATGTTGGCCAGTGAGTTGGATGGCACCAACATATAGCAATGGTCAGGAAATGGTAAGTATTTATCTAATAAAAATTAAAATTACAACAAAATTTTTCAAATTTGATGGTTATTTCGAGGAATTCTCATTGGGATTTGTTTACATTAAGTCCGTAGATGAGGGGGAATTTTAGAGTTAAATAAACACACAAGCACAGCTATTCTTTGTTAAAATAAAGTACAACTTACATAAGGCTGAAAGTATCCGAATCCCCAGAACCGATTGATTTGTCATTGTTGTCACAAGATTTTAGCAATTTTTCCAAAAATTCCCGATTTTCAGAAGTCTCAATATGAAGAGGTACTTGATATGTACTTGATTTTTGCGACCGCAGGTTGTACTGTCTGCTGCTTTCCATGACTAGTTTAAATATTAAATAGTTTAACTCTGATATGCATTACAAAACAACAACACCAATATTTAACACCTATTCAACATTCAGTAACGTTACCCTTACATAAGTTGCCTAAAATATAAAACTAGTTAAAAAGGTTAACAGTTAAAATATTTAAAACAACTAAAAATAGTAAAGTATGATACAATACAATATGTGCCACGTGTTGAACTAGACAAAACCACTCCCAGACAGGTAGAGAAGCTCTGGTGTTTTGATGTTGCTCATCTGCTGGCCAGAGTTAAAGTGACATGTACTGGTCAGCCTCGTGGTCAGTATTGGAAACTGACCAATGAAATTCTTTAAAACAAAGACATATATACTCAAGTAATCTATATCAAAGTTCTTGAGGAAATGATAAGTTATGCTTATATAATGATTTTTGCAATTTTTAATGTCAGTCAGTTAATTCAAATGATTAATCGATCTGAGGTTAATCAATCGAGTCTCTACAAATTGCTGAGTCGCAGTACTTGAAATAGATGAAAATACCTACATGAGACGCTTCAACATCATTTATTTTTGGAGTTATTTCTAAATTTTTGGTGTTGTTTTGTCACACATTATGCTGTTCTTTTGTAAGGTGGGAAACATCACTGGTGAATTAATGTATTCAGATGATATTTTTCTTCTGCAAGGATAGGCTTTGATAAAAAATATTAGAAAATATGGTCCTGTGTGTGCAAAACCTACTAATCTTGCATTAAATTTTCTGATTCTTGATCATTTCTGTGATTACTATCTCTGGTGTTTCTATACATATCTAAATATAACCCTTTTTTTCCTGAGATTTTCAGTGAATATGTATATAGATTTATATGTATAGATGGAGATAAAACTGTACACAAGAGGAATGTACAGAATCTACAGAACAGCTCTTATTGTGAACGCTTGATTAATTGTAGCATTTTCTGATTTATAGGGGGTCAAAACTTCTTTCTCGTATACTTAACCAGTTTTGGAAGCAAATCTCTTTGGAATGTACTCACTTATTAATAAGAAGGACAGGTCTGAAAAAAAATCTCATCTGTTAAAATGTTATGATTTTAAGAAACTAGGACAGGTACTCTGCCAAGTACATCCACTCCATAGGGTTCCTGAGAAGATTCAAATTTCCAGTGGCGTATATATTCGGGAAATACCCTATACCCAGCTGAAATGCTCAAGAATATGGGAGCAACTGGTTTGACTTGACCTTCTCCAGGCATGTTCAAAGTGTTCATAAGGCTTGGTTTGTTCATGTGAGAGATCATATGCACCTTACACAGGGTCTTACACATAATACAACTGCTGTGGCTGACAAAAGCTCTTATAAGCAGTCAGCTGTACTACTGTAACTCCTGCAATTTGTTCAAAACAGCCAGGTCAGTAATGTCACTAACACAACAGGGTATACCCATGTAAAGGCTCTCGCACATATACGCGGTGGATTGCGCTGCGATATGATTTTTACTGAGGAAACAAATTTTATTTACCTTGCACATTTGGGCGGTTTTCCCAGAAGTTTTCAGTAAATTGACAAAATATTTTAAAATAATCATTTATATATATAATTAAATAGCTAATACCCCACAGTACATTTCCACACCCTCCTACCCTTACATGCATTAAATCTGTCCACAATGAAGTACTAATTATATGTACTTCATCCCTCCACAAACAAGACCCTTTGCCAGTGTGTCCCTTTTAGTATTGCTGGTAATTGCAATCCTCATTTAGTTAAACCTTTTTATGTGTCTCTGTTGACAAACTATATTTTGTCATCTCTCTCCCAGTTTATTCCCTTCACGATGGGCATGTGTATTTTATATTTTTTTTCCAATTACCCGGTAATATATTTGTGTAAAGTTCTGTGATATACTGTGATTTTAATCTGTGGGGAATGCAAATATCAATGAAAACTTGGGGAAGACTGGAAAAAAATAAAAAAAATTTTAAATAGAAAAATCCGCACCGCACCACTATCTGCCACGCCGCACATATGTACATGGATGGTGAAGTTTTGTAAATTCCACAGTTTCATTCTGTCAGTATCTAAAGCAGAGGTCCCACAGTGGCGAATTTTAAAGGCGAATATCGGCGAATAGCAAATTCGCCAGTATTCATGGTGACAACAAGCTGATGTTCAAACTATCTCCAGTATTCGCCGAATTTTGGCAGTTTTTTAGTTCACCAAGAGAATTCGCCACTATTGGTAGCAGATTCTTCTATGTCGTAGCTCTGTGGTAGGACATTCGCCAGCAAATCATACTACCTTCTTGTTCTCAGTAAATTTGCCTGATATTCTTCCTTATTCTCAACTGGTTTTTCCTTTGTTGTACAAGATTCTTTCAAGATCGCATTCATTCTCCCCTACTTGTAGCTAATTTGTGGGTAATTGTAGTCAAATCGCTAGATACCTTCGCCAGTCTGTAGGGTATTCTCAGTATATTCATGCTTTGTATCGTAAAAAAAAAAAAAGCATCATAGAACATCATAGAAGGGTCGTAGAAGTACAAAGATGTTTTATCACATGACCACACTTTCCCACCTTTTTCTGCAAATTTTGGCGAATTTGAAGTCACCTCTAGTCTTCTATATTCCCAGAGATCATCGTAGCAACCTCTCCACTGTGGGATCTGGGCATTAGTGTACCAAACAGTTTTGTTTCAGCCATGCCTATTACACCGTAAAAGTTTGAAATGAATTGTCTGGTAACATCAGCCCACTTCTCTTTCACAATTTGGATGCTGGAAAGAAGCTAAAATTGTATCTCTTTGCAAAAGCACACCACCTTAGCTGTTTTTTGTGTAATCTAGGTTGATTTTCTCAGTGGTACTGAACCATATTAAATGCGCCAGGATTTTTTATTCAAGATTTTTTTTTCTGTCTGAAGTACCTTAGAGTCTTTCTTTTGGTTCAGATTATGCCCAGTGAGAGTATTTTAGGAGTAGAATAAGAATTATGTACCCTGATTACAGTTATATCATTGGTATGATGTATTTATGTTTAACAGGGCAAAAGACCATAAAGTAATCCTCTCTCAGTAGTTGCTTATTGGCAAACAACATCTATAGTCCACTGAAATGTGTGTCTTCTTTAAGAACTTTATATATTAATGTTTGGTTTGATGATAGTCTTCTTTGAAATTTGGATTGTCAGGTTTAAGTAAGTTTTTGATAATCTTAGCACATTCTCTTATTGACAGTATGTCTTTGAAATTTGAATTATTCTAAATGTAAAGAAACATGCAACTGATGTTATGTTCGACTGAAGAAAGGGTGAGCATAAAATTGAAACTTTAGAAATATATCCCAGTTACATGTCTCAAGAAAGGCTAGTAGAATAGGTAAATTTTATGAAATCATTTCCATTCTGAGACTCCCAAATTTGTAGTTCCCTATTTTTTATGCTCAAATACCTCTTATTAATCAACCTTTTGTTACGACAGCAGAGATTGTACTGAAAAATTAGATATTGAGATAAAGCTACCTGTACACTGCAGGTGGTTCTATAATGAAAATTACATTCACAGTATAACAATTTCACTGGGCATATAACTATTAATATCATAATTAATTATTCACCCCTTATTTGTGACTGTCTTGTATTGATTTGCATTCACTTTTCACAACAAAACATTGCTTATGGTATAAATCACAATAGGGAATCAAGCCTGTTAGAGTAAGAAATCTAAAATTCGCCACATATCTGAAATTCGCCACATGTGAAAATACTAATAAAATAAATGAATTATGGTGAGATTTGTTGAATGTACAGTAAATTAAGGCTTTTTGAACTGAAAAATACTAATTTTTAGACAAAAACATCATTGTCTTCATAAAATTAACTAAGGTTCTAGAGGTGGCGAATTTTAGATTTCTTAGTCTATATACATGAATTTGCACACACCTTCCACATGAGATGTGTAATGGTTGGGTATTCTGCATGTAAGACAGTCCTCTGCAACTAAACTGCAAGACTTCAAAATTACTTCCCATCCATTTGTTACTTTTTTCTAATTTCACAAAATCACTAAAAGTTTGAATACACAAATGTAATCACAAGTATAACTATATATGAAATTGGAAATTTCTGCAGATTTACACAAATTTTTGTAAAATTGTGGAATTGTCTAAAGTCCTCAAGTCAATTTGGAAAGAAAAAGCATGTGGGAAACATATGAATATCCTTTTTCACGTTTTAAGCCCACATCAGTAATTCATGAATGAGTGGTGATTGTCAAGTGGGCCACAGTTTACAGAGCATGACAAAAAATAATATAATGGTAAAAAGAAGTTTTGTAAAAATTCTTGATAGCATGCATAAATTTGTCATTATTGGCAAGTCAATGGGTTTTCATTGGCAGGTAAGGCATGTTTTGAAAAGAGTCTGGAATGGAGTAGCTGCCTCCATGCAAAAAAACAGCACTCAAGTCTACGGTAGGCTCTCTCTCTCTCTCAGTCTCTCTCTGAAAGGAACCAAGCAGGAAAATGTAATTATTTAGGGTTCAATCAACCAGGCCTTGTGTAATGAAATTGGGACTAGAGTCCTATTCCCACAAAAATTGCCATTAATGCCAGGATTGTTCACAGTCTGTTGGATTTTAAGAAATGTATATCAAAGCATATTTGTTCTGAGCAGACCTCTCAGCCTTTCATATTTTAGTACACGCAGACTTAATTTCAATTTCAGGCTTCAGTATGTTGTGTAATTTTACAGCTGACCAGGTTTAAGGACAATGTGTCACTGTTGTAGGTATACATTACCACCTGGTTCACTTTGAAGTTACATTAATACTCCTCTCATTACATGAGTTTTTAAATGTAAACATCAGCTATTCATCAAAAATCACCTTCTTTAATATGATCAATATAAAATGTGTCATGATTTTACTGATACTCTATTTGACACTACAATGAAAAGAAACTGGCAATTTTTATTATCATTCTAGACCTATACCTGAAAGTCATTGATGTAGTAAGAAAAGGGGCAAAATCATAATACTTTAAGCAAGTATAAAACTTCTGTTTGTGATAAAACAGCATACCTGTGGGTTTGATTTCCTATGTAGATGCCAGTACCAATATGAGTCTGATATGCTCTGTACAGTGTGTATGGTTAAGTCTCACCTTGCCAAAATAAACTGCTCCCTTTGACTAACTACTTGATTTCAGTGATTGACATCTGTTACCACCCAGTTTCTCCAGACCAGAGAAAGTTTGACACCAATCTTATTATCTAGCAGTCTCTAGCAATAGTATTACCAGCCCACAGCAGTGATGTATTCTTATTTTATCAAGTGTGGTTTGCATTCTAAGAGAAGTGAAAAGAGCATTAAGACCCCAATATTTTCAGAATTTTTCTGTTAAGAAGAATTTATTGTAATAAGTGAGAAGCTTTTTCTATATGTCAAAAATTTGCAATTTTTATTAAACAAGTTTCACACAATTACTGATAAAGTCTAAGCCATTTTTAGGTTTTGAGAAATACAGTTATACATGTAATTATTTTTCAAAGATTAAGAAATATAAGATTTGTCATACCATATCCAGTCTCCGAAATGCCCATGGGCAATGTGACCAAATATTGGGATGGGCATTTAAGACAATGAAAATGAGAGAGACCCAAATTAAGGTATTCAGGTTTTAGTAATTATACCAACTGGAAGTAAAATGTGGTTGATGGAAATGCATCTGTTTTCAATAAAATGTGATTGATCTATGAAAGTAAGGAAGATTTTGTTAAAAATGGATATTAAACAATAAAATTAAACCGATGATTGGGTTTTCATGGAGAAAGTTTACCTCAAAACGACATACCAGCAATGTATTAAGCATAACATAAGATTGTAGAGGGGTGCTGGTAAAAGCATGGGCGATACAGAGTGCACCACTTAGTATAAAAACATTTGTCGTGTAGGAAACCGTATCATTTGTGAATTTACTGTCCACTCACCAAATTTGTGTTTTTCTTTGTGTCAAATTAGGTGATTTGCACAACTTGTTGCAGAGATTCTATAAATCTAACCTCTCACTGCTTTATTTTAATAGTCACTCCTCTGATGAAATTCATAGATCTAACTTCAACTAAAAAAATAGAAATACCTCGCCCAGTTGATTGTATTTGTATAGTCACATATAGAGCAATGTGAAATTCAAGACAGAATTTGAAATTCACAAATGATGGAGGATGGGTTTCCTTAATTTCTTCAAACATTTTTTGAATTGTATGACTACATTAAGCATCCGATGTCTCGATGCAAAAGTGGCACAAGTGGTAAATTTGCAACAATGCAATGAATTTTGTATTTGACTCGACATACTTTCCATCAGGCATCCATATTTCTTGTTTTTATGGAGATATTTACATCAGCTTCTCTTGGTCTAACTTTAGTGTTTCATGTTTTTATTTTATTTATTTTTTTTTTGAGCTGTACACATTGATTGCCAGATTTGCAGCACACAAAACCTCTACAATGCACTTGTATAATACAGTGTAAGATCAATTTGCAAACAACTATGTTTGGTCAGTTCAAATTGCAAATTGTAGACAGTGTTTCCGAATGTGCTGAAATTGCCATCTTTGAATTATACCAATTGCCTTGTTATGACTTGCTTCTAATGTGACTACCATAATTGTTTTTGCTATTTATCATTAACCAGTTTCACCCTTTGTATAGATGAATTAATCCTTTATCTTTTTTGTTTTGACTGCAGTGATATAATTTGATAACATCCACCCATCATTTCAGATTGACTGAGTTGAAAAAAAATCTAGATGCTCTTTGTCCAATTTCTTGTAGTTGGCTGGTTTTTGTATCTTTTATTCATTGGTTTCTTCAAAGAAAGTTCTGATAACATGAAGCCACAGTAATATCTGTTCCGAGTTATCTGGACAGATATTTTAATAATTAACTTTTCTTTGAGTGCAAGCAAGTCAGTCCTTATCTGAACCTTAGTACCATTTTCATCTGTTACAAAATAAGAAACTGCAAGAAAAAAAATGGTTGAAATCATGAATTTGATACCAGTAGTTCAGATTCCATGGTCTTTTGTAGCAATAACTGCTTTTGACTCATTGCATAGCTTTGTAGTTATTGTCCCCTGGCAATATAATTTGTGTATTAAATTAATTGTCTTTGACCAAAAATTGTACCATTGGCAAGTAAGTAATCGAGTTGAGTGGTAACGGTGACACTAAGATGGAGCAATCCTTTCATGTGAATGCTGTATAAAGATCAAAGAGAAACAGTGATAGTATTTAAATGATTTCATATGGGAAGTATAAAACTTCCTTCAGCCTTTGAAAAGTGGCTTTTGTGTGCACAGTTATTGCACAGATACATTTCCCTTCCATTTATTGTATTAGAACATTTTTTGGCGGGAATTGCGTTAAAGATTTTATGTCCTCTTATATGTCTTTGTAGCTACAGTAATCTCTTCAATAAAACAGAATTATACCCTTTGTTCAACTGAAGGTCAAAAGGGAAAGCATGTTAACTGGTCTAGATTCAGATGCTATAGAAACCTGTTAAGGTGACAATTGCAATTTGACTGCTTATTATAAAAGCTGCTATCTCCTTTTCAGAATCTCCATATTGTTGTATGCAATCAAATACTGATTATCACCTCTGTCATAACCGCTTGCCAATCTTGCAATCTTTGTAGTCCCACTTTTCCTTCCATTTTATTGAATTTGTGTATATTTTGGTACAAATTTTGTATATGTTAATCATTGGTGCATTAGTCAGGCATTAGTTTGTCTTCATCTAAAATTTAAAAATGATCTCTTAGCTTACAACTCTTCATACAGAAAGGGGTTGGGTTTGGATATGCTGTAACCCTGCATCCCTGCAGGTGTTACAGGGTTCTTATACTTGATACCAGTCATGTATTAACACTGTATTAACTACACTTTTTCATATTATCTCTAAGAAATGCTACAGAATTAGCATAAGATCAGTGAAAATATTAGCATAGCTGATTTTTTAGTCATTTTTTACGATCCATTTCATGAATACGGCCACCGTGTCTCAATATATTCTGCACGTATTACAGTCTTATTATATTCTGCTTCCTATACCTGAAAGGTTTTGACACTAAATGTCCACACATTTTCACCTGCCCATCACATAATTATATTATCAGTTCTGGCTTCGTATGGTAGAAGCCGCCTCAAATTGTTAAGTATGAGTTCCAACTCTTTAAAGCTATGGAGCCAGTCTACTGATATGACTATAGGTGTTACAGGGTATTAATTCACAGCATCAGGTGTAATGAAAGTAAGCTTGACAGGCTATAACACTCAGCCTCCACACTTTGACTTTAGGTGGGCCCTCAGCGTGACCCCTCGGCCCGTAGGGGTGGAGTCGGATCCATCGTCTCTGGAATATGATGGTAGCGGGAATCCCCCTGAGAGTGTGGCTAAACTGCCCATAGATGTGATGAACAATTATTTCAGCCTCGGGGCTGACGCCCATGTGGCAGTGGAATTCCACGAGTCGAGAGGTAAACAAACCAGGGGACAATGTGTACAATGGGACTATTGGGCATCTTGAGTACTCTTTCAGGAATAAATTCAAGTACAAAATATAAAGAGCAATTTCTTTTATTTCTGGTCAAAAAAAAAAAAAAAGATTTATCTGTATTTTATGCATTCTTTCCTTTATAATAAATATTAACAGTATTTCAAAGATGTGCTTTCTATGTACAAAATGTATGAACATAATATAAGTAACATTCAATTATTTTACAGATAGTAGTTTGTGGTTTTGTAAAAATTTAGAATGCTAAAGGAGAAGTTACAAATTGGGTAAAAGTGGGTAAATTCATGATAAAAGAGCACTCGGCTACAAAATGAATCCTTGTCCCAGCCATTGTGTAAAAAGTGTAATTATTGTGAAGTTAATTGTGTCCTGTGAAAGTGTACTCATTGGATTGGTTACAAGGTTCAGGGTGGGGATGTAGTCCTGTGTATTAGTGTCTGTCAGTGTATGTTGTCACAATACAGTTGAAACCTCTTTATAAGTTATTTTAAGTAAACTTTCTGGCCACTTTCAGATTTTTTTTTTTTTTGATTTTTTTTATTATTTTTTTTTTTGGGGGGGGGTGGGTGGGTGGGGGGGGGGGTGTGTGTGTGAATAACACTTAATGTCCGTTGCATATAAAAATGGAATGAACAAGTTATTATCTTTTACTATTAAGTAACAAAAAAAAGTAACACCCAAGTATTAAGTAACCCCCAAGATAATATCACATCAGGTCTGTCTTAGAACTAGAGTTATTCAACAGCAATGTCATCAATAAGTACAAGTGTTCACTGCTGGGAGTTCCAATGTCCAAACCCTCTTTAAAGAAAACTCTGCTGAACAAAAATCCCAACATAATAATTAGGTGTGTGGAGGACCATGTAAAACGGAGCTTTACCGTATTTAGAATTCCCTGTTAAGTGGACATGTTAGTCCCTTGAATTTCCATTATCTGGTTCATTTGAAGTGCAACAGAAATATTGAAGTTTTAAACATTCTGTCCCACTGATACAGTTACAGCCTATAATGTTTGCAGTATTATTTTGCTAGTTTTTGCCATTTCATTTGTTTTGTATGGTTTGTCGTTCCTCATGGTGATCCTCTCCATGGTTTTGTTTGCAGTCATGTGACATGATATTTCATACTCATTTTCCCTTCATTTAAATTCAGTTATACGTTTTGATGGCATAAGTATTCTGACTTCCTGTCCAAATTTTATTAAAAATTGTTTTTGCCTCAGTTCATTTTTTTGGATTTTGGATGGTTTTGCATAGAACCAAAAATGAGAAAAAATTGTGCTGCTAACTGTAAGGCGATATAACTGTTGTTTTAAATTTTCAGTTTTGGGTTGTTTTCCCCCAATAGTTACAGGTTTCACTTTCATCCAAGTTGGAAACTAAAGTTTATGTTAGAAAGAAAATATTTCATTTAATGATGTATTTTTATTTGTCTTGATATTAAGAGCAGAAAATATTGATTTTCTTGATTGTTTCTTTTTCAAAAAAATTTAAGATATTGCTGTAATAAAAAAATTGCACCCAAAATAGACAAGTCACTGTGATTTTTGTACCCTTTTAATTGGCTGAAAACTGAAGACTTCTTTACATTCGAAGTAATATTTGGTGAATTAGTGAAGACTTGTTTACCACTGATAGCTGTCTCTGAAATGCAATCATTAATTACATGTAACTGTAGCTCCTGTAGATATAACGTGGAATGTTCCTCTAAACTATCCCCTGACTTTTCTGAAACGTAACACGTAGGTTCTTTCCATTTCGTTAATTAATATTTTGACATATTATCTTGTTTTCTCTTCACAAAATTTCATTTCTTGAGCCAAGAATTCACTAGTATTCTAGGTATAGTAGTCATGGTCGGTGTTATGTTGATTTTCTAGCTCATTAGTCTAACAATCTGTATATATACTTATCAAGATCCTGCTTGGTTTTATTGGCAATGTTTGTTCATAGATTATCAATATTGTACAGTTTCATTTCAGAATTATTTTAAAAAATTATACTAAATTTTAACAGCTCTTTGTTTTTATTTTTATCTTGTCACTCTGCGGAGTGGACGTACACGTGGGCGACTTCTTCTCCGAAACTACAAGGCGTAGAGACATGCTGTTTTTTTTTAAAAGATAGCTTATCTATCTAACAAGAAAAATTGTTCAAGGCATGCAGATCTGTTTATTTGTCTGTTTGCTAGAGCCATTATAAGTAAGGTACCCCCCCCCCCCCCCCCCCCCCCCCCTAAGTAAGAAAATTTTAACACTTTATCACAATTTTTTCAGTAACTATTGCAGGGATTTCTCTCATATCTTGCACCTATATACTAGGCCACAAGTAGATTCCCTTGTGTGAGTGTCAGACCTGGATCTTTGTAATTATTTTTTTGATGAATTTTTAAAATAATTTTTAATGCATTAAAATTCATGAAATCATGCACTAAGTCACTTATAACTTGAATAGTATTGCATTTAGAGCATTTTGTTAAAACATGTTCTTCAGCTGCTTTTTCCATAGCTACAACATGATGAGTAACTTGGGTGTCTATCTCAATAGCTAAGTGAGTAATAGCTACTTTTGGACTTTTCAGTAACTTCCATCATGAGTAAAATCACTTTTAACTTGAAAACTATTGTATTTAGAGAGTTTCGTATAAATATGTTATTCAGCTACTTTTGGGTCAGCTATAACTAGGGCCGTCATGACTAATCGACAACGGTTAGAATAGTGCCATTTACCGGTTCATATTTTAAAGTCGGAATAATCGTTCAATGTAGTGTAAAAGATGGCAGAAGGTCTGGATCTATGAAATATGTCCATATTGTCACATAAAATAAGCTAAAATCCCAAACAGCCACATTTTCTGCATTGTTTATGCATTCACGTAAAACCGGAAGTACCATTACATCTTATATCGCCAACATCCTGTCTGAAATAAACCAAGTAGCAGTTGTACGAAAACGGCAAATTTATTAAACTTTACAGATTATATAAATATATTTTCATTTTATTTAACATATTTATTGTTTTCAATGGTTTTTACAATATGAAACTTAAGATTTTTGGTTGTTTTATAAATTCGACAGCTATTCGGTGTCGACACGAATAGTACTAATCGATTAGCTGACATCAAATATTTGTGGTCGTGACGTCCCTAGCTATAACATAGTAAAATCTCAGACCTGTGGCTCATTGCATAGCTGAGTAATAGCTAATTTGAGGTTATCAGTGTTCAGTAAATTAGTCAGAACTTGAAGCTGAGTAATAGCTACTTTGATGCTATCACCGTTGAGTAAATCAGTTGTAACTTCAAAACTATTGCAGTTAGAGTATTTTGTTTTGATATCTGATTCACCTACTTTTAACATAGTAAAATTGTAGACCTATAGCCTATTTCATATCTGAGCAATAGCTATTTTTAGGTTCTCACTGTTGAGTAAATCAGTTGTAACTTGAAAACTATTACATGTACAGTATTTTGTATAAATATGTTATTCAGATACTTTTGGGTCAGCTATAACATAGTAATATTGCAGACCTGTAGCTGAGCTTTCCATAGCTGAGTAATAGCTACTTTGATGTTGTCACTGTTGAGTAAATCAGTTGTAGCTTCAAAACTATTGCATTTGGAGTATTTTGTTTTAATATGTTATTCACCTACTTTTGGATCAGCTATAACACAGTAAAATTGCAGACCTGTAGCTTATTTCATATCTGAGTAATAGCTATTTTGAGCTTCTGACTGTTGAGTAAATCAGTTGTAACCTAAAGCTATTTTCTTTAAATATGTTATTCAGATACTTTTGGATCATCTACAACATAGAAAAATTACAGACCTGTAGCTTATTCCATAGCTGAGCACTAGCTATTTTGAGGTTCTCACTGTTGAGTAAATCAGTTATAACTTGATAACTATTGCATTTACAGTATTTTGCATAAATATGTTATTCAGTTACTTTTGGGTTAGCTATAACATAGTAAAATTGCAGACCTGTAGCTCATTGTATAGCCGAGTAATATCTACTTTGATGTTATCACAGTTTTTTTTCAGTGAATCAGTTTTAACTTGAAAAGTATTGCATTTAGAGCATTTTCTTTAAATATGTTGTTCACCTACTTTTAAGTTAGCTATAACATAGTGAAAATGTAGACCTGTATGTCATGGCATAGCTGAGCAATAGCTACTTTTACATTTTCACTATTCAGTTAATCAGTTGTAGCTTGAAAACAATTTCACTTAAAGTATTTTATTATTAAGTTATTAACCTACTTTTGAGTCAGCTATAAAACAGTCTAATTGCAGACCTGTAGCTCCTTGCATTGCTGAGTAATAGCTACTTTGAGGTTCTCATTGTTGAGTAAATCATTTGTAACTCGAAAACTATTGCATTTACAGTATTTTCATTAAATATGTTTTAACTTACTTTTTACACCTTAACAGTTACCTTGTTACTTTCCTTCTGAATACCATTTCCAGGGCACAACATTTGTGTCCTTTTCTTATGTGACTTCTACTCTGAAATTCAAAACACACAGTCAGCTGATATAGACCCCGTTCACGGGCAGTGATTGTTTGTTCATTTTTCTTTTAACTTGCAATGTTTAATGTAAAAAATATGATTATTTTGAAGTAGGTCTATAATGCATTGTTTTATAAATAGAATGAAAATTAGTTATATCTTGGCAAATAAGAGTTTAAATTACAATAAAAAATAAATGAAAGTTTAGTGAAAATATATTTTAAATACAAAAACGTTTTGTAAAGATATTTTTTCAGTGAGGGTTTGTTCATTAAAATTGACTTTAAAAAGACATGTTACTAGAAATATGTGTGTTACTTAAGCTAATGTCAATAACTGATACAGTAGTTACAGGTATATTCTAAAACCCAAGCTGTCATGATTACTCACAAGTCACGATGTAGGGAAGACATGATCATCTGTTGTTCTTTGTAATTACAGAGGCAAACCCTGAAAAGTTCAATAGCCGCTTCAGAAATAAGATGTTTTATGCAGGGGTAAGTCCACGAGATACAAATTTTTGTCATTCAGCTCAGTGATTATAACTTTGCATTTTAAGTGTTATTATAAATGACTAGAAAAATTGTGAAAAACTAATTCTTCTGAAACCAAAATCAAACCAGCTAAGAGGTTTGTAATGAAGTATTGTAATGTCTGTTCTGTATAATATTTAAAACAAGGGCTGTGATGGACTGTAAGTTGTTCTATTCCCTATTGTGTGGATGTTGTTTTTTGTAATTACCCTTTGAGGGAATCACATTTTTAGAAATCAGATAACTCCTACCCTCTAAGAATTTTTTTTTAACTTCCACATTATAAATAGTCATGATGCACTAAATTAGTGGAAAAACTAGACATATTTAAAATATGAATGAAAAATATGGAATAGCGCTTTTCTTGGTTTTTGAAACAAAATTTTCATTTTTTCTGGTTTGCAGCAAGTGCTTGTATTCTTGAACAGCCTTGCCTAAAATAATCAAAATGACATATTTTCCCAAAAATAGCACTCAAAAATTTGTTATTTTGAAGCCATATTGGACAGGGTGTTTATTTTAATCAAGTGTCTATTTCAAGTTTGCAACAAAAATTATTAGTAAGTTTCTGCCGAAAGCATTTTCTGAGTTAATGGCTTTCAGTTAAAATCCTCCTTGCAGCCTAGGCCCTGAAATATTTTGCATTTGTATTCAATTAAAATAAAACTGATTATCTTCGAAATATCCCCTAAAGACATTTCCTGTTGTAAATTATGTCTGGTGTATAATTGCGGTTATGATTTACCTTGTCTATAACTCTATATCATTCACAAGGGTGTGAAATGCTGGATTTTGTTTAGTTCCAAGGCCCTGAAATCAATTTTTAACTTTTATAAAGGGTCTGACCACTGAATGTGATAATCAGTGACTTGACTCTCAACTCATTCTGGGTTTGAATCTGTTGCATAAAAACAGGCGAATACACTGATTGGCCGTCCCAATATGACCTTAAAACCATGGAAAAGAACACAAAATCTTAAATTTTGTCTATGTCCTTACTTAAGTAACCTATATATTACAGGCTGGTGGGAAAGATTTGTTACGACGAAGCTGGCGGGATCTGGCTGAGCATATCACTGTGGTTGTAAGTATGATAGATTAAGAAGATGTTTAGTAATATTGGCAAGTATTGGAATGTTTCTTATATTTATGAGAAATTCAAGAGTGTGATTTGGCTGATTTCTGGCTTTTTAGTCTAATTATTTTATTTGATGCCAAATTTCCATGAGCTTAACTCCATTTTCACTAATTTTAAGAGATCTACCCTCACTGATGAGTTTTGGAAACTCTTGTGAATAAAATTAGCAGTCAAGATCAAGTTGTAAATCATTGACTTGGTGCAAAAAATTATTATTCCATTCGAGTAATGCATAGAGCTTTGGTTTCATCACTGTAGCTCTTGTGAATAGTATGAGATCAAAATATTTTGAAGTACATTCATAGGAAATTGTAGCATCTAAAATTGCAATAAATTGGATGGAGACTGCATATGTGTCCATAGAGGAATTAAGTGTTATTAATCACCCAACTTTTGCTGGTTTCATGTATCTTTATAATTTTGCCAATGTAGCATAAATCATTGTTAAAAGCTTCCAAGCAAGAAAAAGTTTCATTACATTGTGAGGAATGTTTTGACATGCAATCAACTTGTTTTACCAGTGGTCCCAGCCACTTAACATGCAATACAGGTATCAGGTGCAGCATATGAATACAGGACATGTACCTTCAGGGGTTTCATAGGGTGTAAGTCATCATGCAATTCATGTATTAACCCACAAACTAGCCACTGCTATTGGGGTCTTATGTTTATGTAAGTTCTCTGAAGCAGAAGTTCATTAGTTTTAAGCAATAGATAATATGACATTAGGCTGAGGATGGTCTGTAAAAATGAACCTTCTAATAAGGATTATTTTTAACTTACTTGGGACCCTTATTCTTCTAAAAATCACTTTTTACTCATATGGATCCTGATTTTGTTCAGAATGTGTCTTACAAAGTGTAGTGGAATCACTATTATCCAACCCTTCTGTTATCCAAATAATCAGTTTTTGCCCTCCCTTTCTGCTAAAATGGAAAAGGGAAGCATCTATTCTCGTTCAATCGTTTACATGTTAAATAAACCTGACCCATAACTTTCAAATCACCTGACAGGTTTTCAGCCAATTCAGTGGCAATGATTTTCTCAAAGATATCTACAATTGAGCTACCTTTAGCCAAATTTTTATGCAAATTGATGAGAAGTGTACCTGAAAAAGATCTAAATCTCATTAAATTTTTGGGAATGATTAAACAAAAACTGTTACTATGGCAACCATTTTTGTTTGTATATTCAGGTGTGTGTATTTTGCTTTTGCCACAGACTGAATCCTTTGACAGATTTTCACTGGATTTGGTGAAAAAGTGACCCAAAGAGTTCTACACCTGATACATTTTGGGCATGCCCCAATTAGAATTTTTGTTATTGCAACCATTTCTGTCTCTGCTTCCATTTTTGTAACTCGGGTGCACCCAGTTGATTTAATTTTGATCAGGATCCATTAGAAAACTAATGTCATTTGTTGGCTGTTGCTTTGGTAACCAATTATAGTTCCATTACATGATCTTTCAATGTACAAAATGATTGACTTGACCTTCTGGCTTAGTCCAGATTTGGTATAGTTGTACAACCCAATAATACAAACAGTTTTAGTTTTGACATTGGTTTTAGGCGTGACACAATGTGGACAGTTTTATTTATTTACAGTAAGGCTTTCCTGGATAAGTGTAACGCACATAAACAACATAGTGCTGAGTACACATACAGAACAATTTGATAAGTATTTTTCAAATATTTCCCAAAGCAGGGATCAAAATTATCTAATTTTATGTGCATTAACTCATTGCCACTTTGCCAAATCTGTGTTTCTCTGTAGTTATTACCAAAAAGACCTCCTCTGTTTACGACCCTTCTATTACCCGAACACAACCTTGCTGTATCAGCATGGTTGGACAACAGAGGTTATACTGAGTATATGTGATTTAGAACATGCTGTCAAGGCACAGTGAATTCATTGACTCTAATAAACACTCCAAACACTTATTTTCAGTTGTTGCATCAACTATCCATGGTTATAATTGAACAAAAGGCTGATGCTTTGTCAGAATGACAAGAGTTTGTATTTGTTTGTCTTCATTATTTCTTTGTTGTTTGTATTGTTTAGCCATGGTTACTTTCTTTTAGTGCACACAGAGGACAGGCCTGTTTAGTTGAAGTTACATCTCTTTAATTCAAACCTCTCAGTGAGATGAATATACATGTGTATCTCTAATATAGTTTCAGTCTGTTTCATATTGAATCAA
Organism: Sabellastarte sp. h YS-2021; assembly: GCA_964017235.1. Lineage (NCBI taxonomy): Eukaryota > Metazoa > Annelida > Polychaeta > Sabellida > Sabellidae > Sabellastarte > Sabellastarte sp. h YS-2021. The sequence continues at coordinate 51,039,831 of OZ024927.1, read as the reverse complement.
CAAATCTATTTTGATGATTCTTCCTTCCAGACAAAATTTTCCTGACATATTAATAAGGGGAAGGTTTCACAGTTTTAATTGCAGAAGAAATTTCAATATCCACACACCTTGAACAGGGAGATTTTTGTGAGGTTAACATGATACAATGACTGAAATTACTGAATATTGTTTGGTAATTTATTTTATTTTTTATTTTATTTTTCAGTGCGATGGAGTTGATCTCACCCCCAAAATCAAAGAACTTAAACTACATTGCCTTCTTTTCCTAAATATTCCAAAGTAAGTATTATAATGATTTATATTTTGAGTGGTTTCCACCAGGAATCAGATAAGTTGAAAAAATATATTGTTATCTATGGGACTGGGTGCTCCCAGTACTTGAATATGGTCCCTGTATGTTGATGAACTCAGAAGATACCCAGATGTGTTTTCTGCCCCCGAGTCACCCCATAGTTATCTCTAATTGATATTCCATCACATAAAATTCCATACGTTCATATCATTGCCCAGTTGTTAGTTGCTTTCTGCTGACAGTAGACCTGGGTATATACTCCATTACATTATGAGTAATTAAGCATCCCTGAAAGGGCGCTTATTTGTTTTCGCCTCAGTTTCCTCGCCACCGCCGCCGCATTATGGTCTCCCTTGAATATCTCCCTTATTATTAGAAGGTTTCAAACCATATTTTGCAGTTATATACCTTAGGCGTGGGAAACTTTTTCCGCATGCTTAAATTTGACCTTTATGAAGGTCACATGATCAAAAACTATTTTTGAAGTACCCCCCGTCATCACAGCTCAGGAAAAGCTACTTGGTACAGAGCCTTATAATTTGACACACCTGTTCATACTATCGAAAACACGAGCTGATTAGATTTTGGGAGCAATCCCTTGAAAAATGTCTCATTTATGAGTGATTTTCTGACACCTTCCAATCTGAAAGCCTTAAATTTAGGCCAACCCCCCTATTGTCTTCTTAAGTACTGGATTTAAGAGTTATAAAATGTACTGGGGGTAATAGGAAACCATATGTGGAGAGTCTAAATAGCCGGTCAGTTTTACCCCACGGCCCCCTCTTATGGGTCAAACTGGGGTCATAAAATAGCCGATTTTGAGTTTCTGCCTTTATCTCCTTTATTGTTGCTTTTATAGCTTCAGAATATATTAAGAGGTATTGGGAAAGCATATGTGGAGAGTCTAAATAGCCGGTCAGTTTTACCCCCGACCCCCCCTTATGGGCCAAACTGGGGTCATAAATAGTTGCTTTGGAGTTTTTTGCCTTATATCTTCTTTATTGTTGCTTTTATAGCTTCAGAATGTATTAAGAGGTATTGAGAAAGAGTATGTGGAGAGTCTAAATAGCCGGTCAGTTTTACCCCCGACCCCCCCCCCCCCCCCCCCCCCCCCCCATTATGGGCCAAACTGGGGATAAATAGCTGCTTTGGAGTTTTTGCCTTATATCTCCTTTATCGTTGCTTTTATAGCTTCAGAATGTATTAAGAGGTATTGGGAAAGCATATGTGGAGAATCTAAATAGCCGGTCAGTTTTATCCCCCGACCCCCCCTTTATGGGTCAAAGTGGGGTCATAAAATAGTTGCTTTGGAGTTTTGCCTTATGTCTTCTTTATTGTTGCTTTTATACCTTCAGAATGTATTAAGAGGTATTGGGAAAGCATATGTGGAGAGTCTAAATAGCCGGTCAGTTTTACCCCCCGACCCTCCCTTGTGGGCCAAACTGGGGTCATAAATAGCTGCTTTGGACTTTTTGCCTTATATCTCCTTTATTGTTGCTTTTATAGCTTCAGAATGTATTAAGAGGTATTGGGAAAGCATACGGTGCAGCTTTGTGCATTCTTAGCTTTACAGCATGCTTATTAAAACCACAAAGCATTTTAAACTTTAAGGGACGCTTCGCTTTTGTTAGCAAAAGCATTCCTCTAGTTACTCTTGGAATGATTCAGTGAAAGCCCAATGGTCCATGAATAATATTAGAAATGGAGTGTTCTAAGAAGAAGAATGTTAGTGAATATGTGACAAGGTGTTTCCATGATGTACATACCATGACCATTCATGTACACATTGAAGATGTAAAGCTAGGGCTCAGTGCAGATATTTTTCTGTTAAAATTATTCTGGCATCTTTCCTGCTCCCTACCTTTTTGGCCATGGGTTTAACTCCAGTGGGTCGCAACATAAAAGATTCATGGAGAGGTGGTCAACATGTGAACTTGACAGTTAAAAACATAACATTTGCCATTGGTCAGCTTTTTCTGACCTTTGTGTGGTTAAGTAGTCCTGTGTTTTTGCAGATATTCAGCAGGCACCAATCCATGGGGTAACCCCAATCAGACGTCAAGTGGCTTTGAACCACAACGACATGATGATGGTTTTCTGGAGGTCATTGGGTTCACAACCACTTCTTTGGTGAGTATGAGAACGTTGTCCAACATTTTTCTGGAGATTCTGCCAGTTATTAATCGGAAATACTCAAAAATATGTGTAAAATACTTAAACTTTAACTTATAAAAGTGTTGAAGCCAGTAAATGTTGCCTAAGTGTACAAGTTTTGCTATGTGAAATAGCTTAACTTATCCTCACAAATCTGTGTTTATAGTATTGTAGAGGATAAGTGTGGTTTATCTTAATTTTAAGCATCTGAAGTCATGATGGCAGTTTTTCCCAAGTTGTAGTGAATGGTTGAGCCATTCATATATAATCTGTCCAAATGCCCCATGTCTTTATGTAAATATTTGACCAGTAATTATATGAATTTGAAACAACTCTTTAATTATGTGTCTTAAACTTTGCCAGAATTGACATTAAGTGCTGTAAAGTTTTGATTTGATTAGTTTCGATTATAAATAACATTTGTATTGAAATGGATTTGTACTGTCAAACTTCAGTTTCACTCAATGTTTCACAGAATAAATTTAAGGAAACAACTTAAGGTTTCACTGTTTCTAAAAGTAGGACTATTCACATTTATTGTTACAAATTAACTATTTCACCACAGTTATTAATGTGTAATAATTTATAGGGATGGGTCGGTAGGTCCGGTATCTCGGTATCGAGAGCATTTTACTGAAATACCGTGATGAGATTTTACAACCGCCACTTCACTTGCCAACATATATAATGGAAGAAATAGTTAAAATATTAGAAACATACCAAAAATCTGAAGAAATTTTAACCTTTTATCCCCATATTTTCGTTCATTTGCAGACTTTTATAGCGACACGTTGAGCAGAACTGCCATGTTTTGGTTATGACAATTTATAACCTAAATCTCGCTTGACAACACATAAAATTAAAGGAAAACTTAAAATATTGGGAACAAACAAGAAATCTGAAGAAATTATACAGGTTTCTCTCATATTTTGTCCATTTGGGGACTTTAATTGCGATGTCGTTAAGAGGAAATATCCATGTTTGATTGGGGTGTACTAAAACGCGGAGTTCCGGAATCGGTACGGTTTTGCGTTGGCGACCTCCCGATGTACACATTTTTGATACCGACCCATCCCTAATAATTTATATTAAACCATATTTAAAATGACACCATATTGTTATATATGCATGAAAGATTTTAAAACTGCTTGTTGAATATCAGTGCCTGGTAGCAAACTAATAATAATTCATGTAAAAATAACACCAAAAATGATGATTTGTAATTATGTGTTAATCCATACATTTCCATTGGTTTGTACCAGTACTCACTCCAAACCGTATGAAATTGTGTTGTTTAGGCCACCCTGCAGGTCGGGGGACACGGAGAGCGGTTATGTCAGTGTCATTCTGTGTGCCTCACCACCACCAAAACCATCCCCATGCAGGTGGATGGTGAGCCTTGTAGGTAAGTCCAGAATTACCATCTAGTCATAAGCAACCCTTGTGATTGCCTCACAGGTAAGTCACAACCAACCCTTGCAATTTCATAATATGTGAAGACATGCCGGTATGATTGAGGGTATGTAACTCAGGGTCAGCCATGGTATAAAGACCTGTCATCATGATATACTTTTACATACTATTAAGTGACAACCAACCATTGTAATTAATGTATAAGTAAGTCAGGGCCAACCGTCCCATCTGGACCTATATACACTTAGTAAGCAGAGACAAATCATCATGACTGACTTGGAGGTAAGTCAGGATTAACTGTAAGATCCAAACTAACCTTCATGAATGACTTGCAGTCAACAACAGCCATCATGGTTGTATTGGTTGTAAGTCAAGAGCTAACATCACGGTCACTCTTTGTAATTTGTTCAGACAAACCAGGAAGTCAAGGACTCATGATTGTCATGATGGTAAGTCAAAACCAGCCCCTATAATTGCCTTGTAGGTAAGGACCAAGCATCAAGATGGCCATGCAGGTAAGTTCAGAACAGCCGATATAATCACATATCAGGACCTAGCCTGTGATTACCTTGTGGATAAGCCAAGAACAACAAGTAAGCCTTTTAAATATGAATGCCAATGCAGTAGTTCATTTTCAAAGTTTCCATCAATAAATATACCTACCATAATGAAATAATGAAGTTTTGTTGTATTTTTGGTTCCAGACTTGAGCCTTCTGTGATAAACATTACTCTACACAATCAAGCAAATATGGTGCAGAAACCCAAACGTAGAGGATCTGTACCCACAGGCAATGAGTGAGTACACTCAGGTCACATGACCAGTTTAATTCTTTAGAAAAAAAACTTGCACGACATTGCAGTAGATAGAAAAGAGATATCGCAGTGATGGAAAAGATATTTAACATCTTCTAACGACAATGTATATGGTTCTATAAATGAATATAATCACCTTTCATACATATCAAGTGTACAAGGTTGTACCTACAAATTAAGTTTATAGGTTAAATGTTAACATATTAATCTTAGCTTTGGAGCCAGTGAATTTTACTTTCTAATGAAGTGGAAATATTCACATTTCTAATGTATAGTAGATGTACTGGTACACAAATAGTCAGCATTGGATACTTTACTGGTTTCATTGTGTTGTGAACTCACTGATAATAAAACTTGTATATCTGACCTTATGGATATTTCTAGGTCATTAACTGTCTGTTTAAGTTAACCTTTTATTATTTACACACTGTAATATTTCCTAGCTTACATCAAATGTACATGGACCGTATTGCTTCATTTAGAGCTGGTCAGGTTATGAGCTGGTATGCAAAAAAAAGTAGAAACAATATTTAGTTTGCTGTATAATTTTGTGATCACACATAGCAGTAGTGTATTTGCTACAAATTTATTCAATCTTTGTCCCTTAAATGTGTGAAAATAAAGCTCGTCAGAATTCTGTGAAAATGATGTATCCTTCGTGAACCAGAATCCGGTCCATTCCACATTCTGGTCTAAATGGTTTTAATATAAGACTTTTGCATATTTTTCAAGAAAAATATTAACAGAAACTTTATATTCTTGAAATATAAGTGCTGTTTGTTATGTACACAGTTTTGTGAGATGAGAAAAATTGCACTTAAATGTTTCAAATGTTACAGCAAATAAAATACTGTACAATTTTTGTATTAGATTGGAAATGGGTACAAGAATCGTAAGTAAAGTCAACACGTTAATGCACATGTGTATTTTATTCTGATACACATGTACCTATTTCAATTGAACTAGAAATATACCTCTACTTAACGAGGGATATACCACACATGTAACACAAGCCATTTCAATAGAAATAGTCCCTATAATCTGATATGTACTTCTTCTTTTTATGGATGGAATTCTATCAACAGAATTCCACTTTATGTGGATTGACTGTACCCGATATATTGAAATTTCGGTCAGGATATTCAAAACTCTGCATGATATTTATTAAAACAAGTGTACTTCATAAATTAGCTGAGAAGGTTTTGGTTAATTATACAGTGCATTGGGTCTTTCAATATCCAGTGGTGATGCCATTGTTTACGTATTCAAATCCAGTTCCCGAGTCCAGAAAATGAACCAATATCGGGTATTTTATTATTTGACTGGTGAAAAATTTCAACAACAATAAATGAGACATCACTATTAATGCAAACAGAGAATGGGAAATATATTTAAAAGCCAATGAAGGTATTTTATTAAATATTTAATAATATTTCCAACATTTCTTATATTGTCAAGTACTATGAGCCATGGATAAATAAATATATTTTTAGATACCAGTTCTTATCACTTGATAGCAGTTGTCACAGTTTTAGTTCAAACCAAAATGAAAACTGATATACCAGCTTTAGGTTACAACACTAATTCACAGTAGCATATTGGGAGGACAACATTTATGTTCTGACATGACCCATTAAAAGTACACTTTGCTGAACATTTGTGCCTGAAAAAGAATGGCTAGAACACAGTTTGAACTTTAAAAACTCTCTCTCTTTTTCTTTTTTTTTTCTTCTTTTATTTCTTCATAAATCCATCACTCCAAAGCAGCAGTAATATAACTTCAACCCAGTAACCTCGCTCTTATCCTTTAACAAATAATGCTATTAACCCTTTTGTATAATGAAACTTCCTTAATTCCAGTAAGCTGAATATGTCGCAGTTTGTCTTCCTATAAGTCGTACCTGATAACCCCATGCTAATGCCAACTTGCCAAAAAGATTACTTTTATGTCCTCACTGATAAAACACAATTTTGTTTTGATGATAAGTGAAGAGAGATGCACTTTATGAGCCATGGAATTTTTTTTAAAACCAAAGGCTATTTGTGGCATCTTTTTCATCCAGGGGTAAATTGATAATGAAATTACAGATCATTTCCAGTAAATGCAATTTTTGACAAAATGATGTTCAGTCTCGTTGTTACTCAGATATAAGTGTATCAGCACATATCTATTTTCCTTTGTAACCACATTCAAAGTACAGTATAGAACTGTTATCATTGTACAAAATGTATATATTGTGACACATCCTTATATATTGCTCCAAAGTAGGTTTAAATAATGGCATGAAATAATGAAAAGTGAAAATCTCTTAAAAGTTCAAAATATGGCAACATAGGTTAAAGCAGTTTTAGTTTAATAATTATGTAAGTTAATATTATTCAGTTTATGAATGTCTTGGTAAAACGTAGTTGATGCTTTTGATTCAATGTACCTTGTCATAAAAACATTACCGGATCTGTGAATAGTGTACAAACGTGAAGTTTCATTTTTGTCTTCAACAGTTTAGGACAGGTCATGACAGTTAGTTTGTTCATGGATGTCGTGCTAATAATGGCATTGTACAGTACTGATACAGGGAAAACAGGAGGACTCAGAGAGCACATACTTCTGCCAAGGCCCAACACCTTTCAATATTGTTTACTAGTGCAATGATATAAAAAAATCCTTTAAAAGAATTGATAGATCTAGACAGTGACCAGAATCACTACCAATGTCAAATCATCAATTCTTTTGCCATTGTTGGTATCTCCTGAATTAGTTTTTTTAAATTGGCTTTCAGAAAAAAAACCAGACTTGGCCAAAAAGGTAACTTCCTTGGTGGAGATAATTGCAAAAATAGCAGAAAAAGACTTACTTGTGACACTTTATGGAAGGAGAAATTAGTCTTAACTACAAGCTCTGTCTTTACAATCTAGAAGCTAATGAATTTTACTGAGACCAACATCTTTCACTTTGTACAGAGCACAGAATAACATGTCTCTTAATGTCATTTTTGTGTAAAAGTGTCTGTTTACTGTGTTCATGTAGGATTCTCCACAATGAATACACGTAGTACGAAATGTGAAGTGACCACAGCATCTGATACTTGCTTCTGAAACCTCCTCTAAATAATTCAAACAACACAGAACAACTTAAGTGACATTTTTATCTAATTGAAAGATAACCACAACTTGCCACAAAATTCATATACTTAAATTATCCCATAATCCTCTGTAACAATCTGCAAATGTGTTTAAATGTTTGCAGCCATTTAAATTTTACATAATCTGATTTGATGGAAAGGTTTTATCGCAAACTTTTTCTCAGTTAATGTTATTCAGTGAATCTTGGCCACTGGACAATATTTACCATTTTTTGGTTATGACCCAGTCGTTACTATGGCAAATAAATAATGGTCATATTACTTTCTTTTGGTATTCCCATCTCTTCCAAACAGTATGTATGACTTGTTTCACAAGAAACAATTCATAACTACCATGTTCCTATTATAGGAATAAAAGACATATTTGAGTGCTTTATGATGGTTTTAAACTATCGATCCGCTGAATATTAAAGCCACAAAGCTTTTATTCCTATTCAAAAATGGTTACATTGATATTTTGTTCAAAATAAGGGGTAAATCTTACGCAAAAATCAAAACAATGTTCCATTAACTAAACATGCATAATAATGGGTGTGCAAACAGCCTTTTGGTTAAAATATTGGTAGAAAATCCCAAACAGAATTCATAAATATTAATGAGTAGTCAATCTTTAAATGAAGTATTAATAAAAATCCCCACTGAATCATTTGACTTCATATTTGCTGCATATAATTTGTTTTATTTTACCGCGAGTTGTTTACATTTGTACGCGGAGGGACTATGCACGCAGAATTCAACAGCGTTGTTTTATTTACCGTTCTATATTCGCCATTCCAGCATTGCGCCACAGACATGTCCAAGGTCACTGCACAGCGTACCATTTTAGAATATGATACATTGAAAGTGTATCGGTTGAGTGACTCCTTTTGCCACTATAACTTTATTATATCCCCAGACGAAAGTCGGGGATATATTGGATTCAGGTCCGTCGCGCCGCCGCCACCGCCGCCGCCGCCGCCGCCGCCGTAGAAATTTCCTTGTGGACACGATAACTCAAAAACAAATTAATATTTTTTTTTCAAACTTGGTACACATGTTAAGGGTGCCCAAAGGAAGATCCCTATTTTAAGGTGACCTTAAACTCCCAGTAAAAAAGAACTTATGGCCACCTTAAGGTCAGAAATTGGACTTTTGGCCACTTAGAGCCCTGTAGGTCACAAACTATGATGCTCAGCTGGCTGAAATTTTACCTGACAACACATTAATATGTTCTTAGTACATGTGCCGAAAATCACGACTTTAAGTTGAGGAGAAAATTGTGTTTGAGGCCCATAAATACCCCCACTTAGGGATTTTTTGCTATACTTTTCACATATTTTGCCCTATAATTTGGAAGTGGTAATTCTGATGAGTCTCAAACTGCACTAGGTATAACTTTGATATGTAATCCTTGTCTGTAGAAAATTTTAGGGCTGTAGGTTTACCCAAAGGGGTCGACTTAAGGTCTCAAAAGTGCCCACAGAGACCCAATTTATGCACTTTTTGCCACTTTCAAGCACTGTAGCTTTCAAACTATGTCTCTCATCTAAGTTAAATATCATCTGGGAATATATCTATGTGTTTTCTTATATGTGCCCCAACATTTAGGCCTTTAATAGACAGTTAACCTGTGTATCAGGACCATAAACACCCACCCGAGTGACCCTTATAAGACATTTTTCACATCTTTTTCCCTGTAACTTGGAAATGGTAAGTCTGAGAAGTTTCAAACTGTATTAGATATATATTCTGTGTGTAATCTTAGTATGTAACAGATTTTAAGTCTGAAGCTTTAATTTTGAAGGTCAAATTGAGGTCTCTAAAAGGCTCCCAAAGACCCAATATTTGGACTTTTTGCTACTTTTAAGCCCTGTGACTGTCAAACTATGTGACTGATAGAGCTCAAATCCTATCTGGGAAGATATTAGTATGTTATTTATATATGTGCCAAAAATTAAGGCTTTAAGAAGACATTTAACCTGTGTATGAGGACCATAAATCCCCACCCGAGTGACCATTTTTAGACATTTTTCACATATTTTGCCCTGTAACTTGGAAATGGTAAGTCTAAGAAGTTTCAAACTGTATTAGATGCATATTCTATGTGTAATCTTAGTATGTGACAAATTTTAAGTCTGAAGCTTTAATTTGAAGGCCACATTTAGGTCTCTAGAAGGCCCCATAAAGACCCAGTATTTGGACTTTTTGCCAATTTTAAGGCCTGTGACTGTTAAACTATGTGACTGATAGAGCTGAAATCTCATCTGGGAATACATTATTATGTTCTTTTTACATGTGCCAAAAATCAAGGCTTCAAGTAGACATTTAACCTGTGTATGAGGACCTTAAACACCCACCTGAGTGACCCTTTTAAGACATTTTTCACATATTTTGCTCTGTAACTTGGAAATGGTAAGTCTGAGAAGTTTCAAACTTTATTAGATACATATTCTATGTGTAATCTTAGTATGTAACAAATTTTAAGTCTGAAGCTTTAATTTGAAAGCCACATCGAGATCTCCAAAAGGCCCACAGAGACCCAATATTTGGACTTTTTGCCACCTTTAAGCCCTGTGACTGTTAAACTATGTGATTGATGGAGCTGAAATCCCATCTGGGAATGCATTATTATGTCCTTTTTACATATGCTGAAAATCAAGGTTTTTAGTAGACATTTAACCTGTGTATGAGGGCCATAGACACTCGCCCAAGTGCCTTTTTGGACATTTTTTCCGTATTTTGCCCTGTTATTTGGAAATGCTTAGTGTGACAAGTCTTAAACTGTATTATATATAATTTTTGTTTGTTATGTATGTCCCCCAAAAAGTTTCAGATCTGTAGTTTAATTGCTAAGGTCTCTTTAACAATTGTAAAATGCCCACAGAAACCCAATTTATGGACATTATGCCACTTTAAAGCCCAGTAACTGTCAAACTATGTGGGTTATAGAGCTGAAATCTTTGAATTTTTAAAAGGAAATGCCTGTCTATTTAAATTTTGAATATTAATAATGTTATGGCTCTCTTAGTCTTTTAAGAACTTATTTTTGTGTGTTATACCTCTGGTTGCTGAGTTTTTAACTTTTTAAAATGAAACTGGTTAAACGCCGGTTAAACATATTCAAGTAGACAAAATGGACACTTTAAGTGAGCTTTAAGTCCCAATATTAATGAAATTATATCCGTATGTAGTAAAACTAGGGGATTTTTACCCCTCAACTAGCCCAGTTTTATTCAACTTGCCTCAGTTAATTTTGACACAGCTCCTACAGTTATGAACTCATTTCAGTTGATAATCACATACTTAAAATTCTCAATTCTTTTTGTATTTGAGTACCCCTTTTATATAGATTGTTTGTTTACCATTTATGCTGTAGCACTCCATCTCTTTGAGAGAACATGTAAACTGTGTAAAAAAGATGTAGAAGATGAGATACATTTTGTTTGTGTTTGTCCAGCTTTAGAGCTGATTCGTATGAAATATTTCAAAATTTTAAATATAGATAAATCTGAATTATTAATAGATCAATTATCAAGGGTATTAACTCATATGAATGTCAATATGGTTATTATGTCCACCCCCCTGGGGGGTGGATATATTATTTTTGCTTTTTTCGCCGTCCGATGTCCGATGTCCGTTGTCCGATGTCCGGCGTCCGGCGTCCGATGTCCGGCGTCACGCATGGTTTCCGCTCATTTAAAGGAAAAGTATTAGAGCTATTGTCACCAAATTTGGTATGCAGGCTTATTGGGTCAGTAGCTTGCTTGGGATTGCTTTTGGCTGTTGTACCTCTTTTGCTTACTGAGTAATACTTAAGTACAGCTATTTTCAGTACCCATTGGTTTCCGTGCATTTAAGCCAAAATAATTAAAGATATTTTACTACAATTTTGAATACAAGATTGTTATGTCCATAGCTCGCTTGGTATTGCATTTGGGACTGATAGCTTTGTCAGTACATGAGTAATAGCCATTTAGGTACTTCATTGTGTATTTTCAGTACTACTTTTGAGTAATTTGCTTCTATCTCCTTAACCGTGCGAGATAGAGCGATTTCGGCAAAATTTTCGACCCACAGGGTATCTGAGGAGTGTACTCTTTGCAATTTTCAAAAAATTTTCCCCTCCCCAAAAATGGCGGCCATTTTGAATTTTCGAATTTTTGCCAAAAATGGCAAAACACTAATTTGCTTCTATCTCCTTAACCGTGCGAGATAGAGCGATTTCGGCGAAATTTTCGACCCACAGGGTATCTAAGGAGTGTACTCTTTGCAATTTTCAAAAAATTTTCCCCTCCCCAAAAATGGCGGCCATTTTGAATTTTCGAATTTTTGCCAAAAATGGCAAAACACAAATTTGCTTCTATCTCCTTAACCGTGCGAGATAGAGCGATTTCGTCGAAATTTTCAACCCACAGGGTATCTAAGGAATGTAATATTTGCAATTTTCAAAAAATTTTCCCCTCCCCAAAAATGGCGGCCATTTTAAATTTTCGAATTTTTGCCAAAAATGGCAAAACACAAATTTGCTTCTATCTCCTTAACCGTGCGAGATAGAGCGATTTCGTCAAAATTTTCGACCCACAGGGTATCTGAGGAGTGTACTCTTTGCAATTTTCAAAAAGATTTCCCCTCCCCAAAAATGGCGGCCATTTTGAATTTTCGAATTTTTGTCAAAAATGGCAAAACACTAATTTGCTTCTATCTCCTTAACCGTGCGAGATAGAGCGATTTCGGCAAAATTTTCGACCCACAGGGTATCTAAGGAGTGTACTCTTTGCAATTTTCAAAAAATTTTCCCCTCCCTAAAAATGGCGGCCATTTTGAATTTTCGAATTTTTGCCAAAAATGGCAAAACACAAATTTGCTTCTATCTCCTTAACCGTGCGAGATAGAGCGATTTCGTCGAAATTTTCGACCCACAGGGTATCTAAGGAATGTAATATTTGCAATTTTCAAAAAATTTTCCCCTCCCCAAAAATGGCGGCCATTTTAAATTTTCGAATTTTTGCCAAAAATGGCAAAACACAAATTTGCTTCTATCTCCTTAACCGTGCGAGATAGAGCGATTTCGTCGAAATTTTCGACCCACAGGGTATCTAAGGAATGTAATATTTGCAATTTTCAAAAAATTTTCCCCTCCCTAAAAATGGCGGCCATTTTGAATTTTCGAATTTTTGCCAAAAATGGCAAAACACAAATTTGCTTCTATCTCCTTAACCGTGCGAGATAGAGCGATTTCGTCGAAATTTTCGATCCACAGGGTATCTAAGGAATGTAATATTTGCAATTTTCAAAAAATTTTCCCCTCCCCAAAAATGGCGGCCATTTTAAATTTTCGAATTTTTGCCAAAAATGGCAAAACACAAATTTGCTTCTATCTCCTTAACCGTGCGAGATAGAGCGATTTCGTCGAAATTTTCGACCCACAGGGTATCTAAGGAATGTAATATTTGCAATTTTCAAAAAATTTTCCCCTCCCCAAAAATGGCGGCCATTTTGAATTTTCGAATTTTTGCCAAAAATGGCAAAACACAAATTTGCTTCTATCTCCTTAACCGTGCGAGATAGAGCGATTTCGTCGAAATTTTCGACCCACAGGGTATCTAAAGAAAGCAATCTTTGCAATTTTCCCAAAATTTTCCCCTCCCCCCAAAATGGCGGCCATTTTGAATTTTCGAATTTTTGCCAAAAATGGCAAAACACAAATTTCCTTCTATCTCCTTAACCGTGCGAGATAGAGCGATTTCGTCAAAATTTTCGACCCGCAGGGTATCTGAGTATTGTACTCTTGGTAATTTAAAAAAAAAATTCCCCTCCCCAAAAATGGCGGCCATTTTGAATTTTCGAATTTTTGCCCAAAATGGCAAAACACTTATTTGCTTCTATCTCCTTAACCGTGCGAGATAGAGCGATTTCGTCAAAATTTTCGACGCACAGGGTATCTAAGCAATGCAATCTTTGCAATTTTCAAAAAAATTTCCCCTCCCCAAAAATGGCGGCCATTTTGAATTTTCGAAGTTTTGCCAAAAATGGCAAAACACAAATTTCCCTCTATCTCCTTAACCATGCGAGATAGAGCGATTTCGTCGAAATTTTCGACCCACAGGGTATCTAAGGAATGCAATCTTTGCAATTTTCCCAAAATTTTCCCCTCCCCCAAAAATGGCGGCCATTTTGAATTTTCGAATTTTTTTACCAAAAATGGCAAAACACAAATTTGCTTCTATCTCCTTAACCGTGCGAGATAGAGCGATTTCGTCAAAATTTTCGACCCACAGGGTATCTGAGCATTGTTCTCTTGGTAATTAAAAAAAAAATTTCCCCTCCCCAAAAATGGCGGCCATTTTGAATTTTCGAATTTTTGCCAAAAATGGCAAAACACTAATTTGCTTCTATCTCCTTAACCGTGCGAGATAGAGCGATTTCGTCAAAATTTTCGACGCACAGGGTATCTAAGCAATGCAATCTTTGCAATTTTCAAAAAATTTTCCCCTCCCCAAAAATGGCGGCCATTTTGAATTTTCGAAGTTTTGCCAAAAATGGCAAAACACAAATTTCCTTCTATCTCCTTAACCATGCGAGATAGAGCGATTTCGTCAAAATTTTCGACCCACAGGTATTTGAGCATTGTATTCTTGGGAATTTAAAAAAAAAATTTCCCCTCCCCTAAAATGGCGGCCATTTTGAATTTTCAAATTTTTGCCAAAAATGGCAAAACACAAATTTGCTTCTATCTCCTTAACCATGCGAGATAGAGCGATTTCGTCGAAATTTTTCAACCCACAGGGTATCTAAGGAATGTAATATTTGCAATTTTCAAAAAATTTTCCCCTCCCCAAAAATGGCAGCCATTTTGAATTTTCGAATTTTTGCCCAAAATGGAAAAACACAAACTGGCCTTAACCGTGCAAAATAGAGTTATTTTGTTGAAATTTTCGACCCATAGGGTATCTAAGAAATGTACTCTTGGCAATTTTCAAAAAAATTTCCTTTTCCCAAAAATGGCGGCCATTTTGAATTTTCAAATTTTTGCCAAAAATAGAAAAACAGGAATTTGCTTCTATCTTCTTAACCGTGCAAGATAGAGTGATTTCGTCAAAATTTTCAACCCAACCAATGCAAAAAGGCATGAAGCTGAAATAATTTACATCTACACTAACAAATATTTAAGCATCATTGATATATTTTACAAATGAAACAGGGTCTTGTAAGACTACTGTACAATTTGGGCAAAAGGTTCATGGGTGGACATTACACATGATAATGTGTGTTCTTCTATGCTATCCTGTTTCTATTCGCATCTACTATCAACAGGGCGGCCTATTTCTAGTTAATTTTATTTTTGATTTGTGGCAAGAAAGAAAAAGTAAATTATATTGTTAATTTTTATGTATTGAATTGCTGTCTTTATTTACTGTATCTTACCTCAAAATATGTTTGCTCTGTTTGTTATTACCTCTCTATTTAAAGTGACTTATAAGCCCATATAGGGCTGGGTATTACTTCAATAGTTTTTGTATAATCCTTGTCAACATAATACATGTCACTATAATAAACTAAACTAAGTCCCAACCCACATCCCCCACCCGGATTCCCCCCACCCACCTCTGGGACCTCCAGCTATATTGAGTGACACTAAATAAACAAAGGTATTTAATGATATCAGATGAGAAACAAAGAACTCAATGGGGTTGCAGATCTTGTGTAATAGTGAGAGAGGTGTGGAGAAGGGGAGAGGGGTGGGGGTGGGAGGTGGTGGGCTTCATTACATATAACACAAAGGGGAGTCAGAATTGAGATTGTGTCACATATTTAGGTTGCATATATATGGACCACATATATAGGTATAGAGGAAATGAATAACTGAAAACAATTTGCAAATTCTAAAAATAATATAATAAAATAATAATATAAATAATTTTTTTTAAATAATATTTTATTTGTGAACAAATATAGAAACAGATATGCGCTTTTGGGATTATGAATTTTAGAATGGACATTGAATCATCAATCATTTAAATACTTTGAAGGAAGATTGAAAAAGTATGATGAGTTGAGTTAAAAATAATATTTTATTTGTCAACAAATATAGAAACAGATATGCTCTTTTGGGATTATTATTTTAGAATGGACATTCAATCATCAATCATTTAAATACTTTGAAAATAGGTTTAGAGTTATCATTGCAGGAAGATTGAAAATATAATTTGAGTTATGTATTCGGCGTCTGGGGATACACCATCTTCCTTGGGAAGATATAAACAGAGTAGATTGATGTGCTGAAGTTCATATAATAATGGGTAATTATGTTTTTAAAAATTCCCGATCAAAACCTGTGGCGTGAGTGATGACCTGTCTGGGGATATGTTGGCGCCGAGTTGGCCCAATCTAGTTCCAACATATTTTTCACTTGTAAGTAATTTTTAGAGGAACAACCATTTATAAAAATGCACAAAATATGTAAAAGTCCTCTCTGTCTACACTATCATCCTGCTGTCACTTTTAAAATAGATTTATCAGAAAACCCCAACTTCAGGGCCATGTCTGGGACACACAGGTGCAAAGTAAAAATAAGGAGGTTTTTCTCAGAAGTATATTTCAGATGCTCTTGCAAATTACACAATTCTTACTCTTATGTACACATTGTGCTAAAAACAGAAAATGTACAGTAATGCTTAATGTCCACACTTTTACTTTACATCTGTAGGCTGCCATTTTTCTATTAGTAAGTAAAGTACTACAGTACTCTAAAGTACATTCACTCAGTCAGTGTCAATATCTGTTGTGTTTACCTGTTCTCTGTGAGACCATTGTGTTAGTTCTGATGTATTTGAGATCTTTTGTATGGTCAGACAGATGGTTAACTGTGTCTTTCTTTCATTGGGGAACTATATGTACAACTGTGAATATGTTGTTGACCTAAGCATTAACTAGGTTTCAATCACGGCACTTCCTTGAAACTTCAAACTACCTGTTTGTATCTGTGTAAAAGTGATTTGACTAGATTCTTGTTGTACATGTTGATGTTGAGCGCCACTTTGTATCAAGGAATTTCTTTAGTTGGTCCTTACCCTCAGTCATGGGAATTAGTATGGTAAAATTGATGGTAAAGACTGGTGCAGCATCCAGTTGAGATGTGGCAGTACATATGGAGTCATTTACCACAACTTTATCCTGTTATTCAAAGAAAAAATGTCAGCTCTTTGACCCCAAAAGTTGGTGCCCAACATTGATATAGGCTATAATTGTATCCACCGGAAGCATCCGGTGGATACTTTGGTTTAGCATTCACTACGCTGCCGCCGCCGCCGCGCGTAGAGAGATTTTCGGTGTTAACACTCTAAGAGGAAAACAACAGCAGCTAGGTTCACCAAATTTTCAGGATATCTTCATTGGGGGGTAAGCTTCTCTGGGAAGGAAAATAGCCTCATTCTGAAAAATAAGATGGCCGCCACGGGTATTTCTTTGAAAATAATCTACATTTTTCTACTGGCTGTTCCTCATAGGTAGAAGGTTGAATCTCTTCATAGGTGATATGTATGACACATATACATGTCCTCTACAACCTTGCACACATTTGACCTTGAAGCTCCTAACTCAAGGTCATCCACGGAGTGCCGAAGTAACCCACATAGAGGACTTTAAAAGTGCCTATATCTCCCTTATTATTGGTCCTAGAGGTTTGCAATGTGAAGCTAACCTATAGAAAATCATGGGCTGGGAATCTTCTGGTGTGGTCGGATTTGACCTTGGACCCCTCATTCAAGGTCAAATGAGGACAGCCAAACTTAAAAGTGCTTATAACTCGCTTATTATTGGTCCTACATGTTTGGGATGGTAAACCAGCATATAGAAAATCATGGGCTGGGAATCTTCTGGTGTGGTCGGATTTGACCTTGGGCCCCTCCTTGAAAGTCAAATGAGGATAGCCAAAGGTAAAAGTGCTTATAACTCACTTATTATTGGTCCTAGAGGTTTGGGATGGTAAACCAACCTATAGGAAATCATGGGCTGGGAATCTTCTAGTGTGGTCGGATTTGACCTTGGGCCCCTCGTTCAAGGTCAAATGAGGACAGCCAAACTTAAAAGTGCTTATAACTCACTTATTATTGGTCCTAGAGGTTTGGGATGGTAAACCAACATATAGGAAATCATGCACTGGGAATCTTCTGGTGTGGTCAGATTTGACCTTGGGCCCCTCCTTTGAAGGTCAAATGAGGACAGCCAAACTTAAAAGTGCTTATAACTCGCTTATTATTGGTCCTAGATGTTTGGGATGGTAAACCAATATATAGGAAATCATGGGCTGGGAATCTTCTGGTGTGGTCGGATTTGACCTTGGGCCCCTCCTTTGAAGGTCAAATGAGGACAGCCAAACTTAAAAGTGCTTATAACTTGCTTATTATTGGTCCTAGAGGTTTTGGTGCATTGTCTTTACAGTGGATACAATTTGCATCGGTTTTCTGATGCTCTAGGTCTAGTTCTTTTCCCAGTTAAAGTGTAATCCATGTTAGTAGTGAATCATTTTACTGAATTTCTGTGTAAAATTGGAACCCCCCATCTGTATTCTTTCTTTCTTCATTTCCTTGTTTTATTCAATCTTTTAATTATATATGTGTACACGTTAAAGATGATGTATTTTTCATTGTTTAGAATGAATCTGCTGTCTCCTTTATATAGCATCTTGATAAAGTTTCACAGTAAATTGTTTTTAATATTTGATATTACCAAACATCTGAATTACCCTCCATTTCAACACCAGTAGTTATCTCTTGATTTCTATTTTCTTTGTATAAGCATGATTGTTCTGCTGTCAGGTGTGAATGGTCACCTTACCCCAAACCTATATCTATAGTATCAGTCGATAAATCATCAGAATATCTATGTTCCATTATAACTCGGAACTCTAACCTGCATGACATTTGTTGTAATATTATTAATTTTTCACTGCCAACAAATGAACTAGTCAATTCTGTTAAAAGTACAAAAAATATGCGGGTGGAGAAGGGAGTAGGGGTGCCTGCTTGCTGTAAAACCTGAAGTTAAAATCTTTGCAAAGGGCCTTTATTGACGTAAATGCCATTATGAAATCTTTTAGATTCCCATGTTTCTGCTAACTTCGTGATTTCCACTGTAATTGGTTGTGGAATTATGTGTCATGTGATGTTCCAATGTTTTAACAGTACAAAAATTAAAAGTTAATATATATGGTTTACATGGTGACATAAATGACTATTACACTTTTATCATTTGATCCTAAGATAATACAGTCCCTGTCATGATATTTAAATTGTTAAACTCTTCAAAACATGCAATGTCCGAAAAGTGTGTAACAAAAGTTAAAGGTCTGAAACCTGAAAGAAGTGGTTAGTTATAAATGCCTGTTACAGAGTAAATATCTTTTCAGCAGAGTCCTCCTAATGAATTTGTTGTATTACTCTCTGCAAGAAAGAATGTTGATCGTAATATATATTACAGATATATTGTTCACAAAATGTTTGTTAATGTTTGCATTTTAGGGTTTTGTATGTGTTATGGATTGTGTAAGATTGTTTCTGATCATTTCCAGTTTGTTGTTGATTAGGCACAATGCAGCATTATAATAGAAGTGCATGTATTATTTACAGATTACCAGTCAAGCATACTTTTAAAGTTTAGTAATCTCCATGAGTGTAATTTTATAATGTAGAGTGAAAAGTGTGAAATTCACCACAACACCTAATATTTTCCACTGATAAAAATCCTCATATTTTACGCTAAATTATGGGAAATTCTTTTTTGAAATTTGTACTTTTTATGGTTGTGGCAAATTTTATAATTTTTTACTCAATAGGAACACTAGAAATATATGAATACACTTTTGCTTGCTTTTCTATTCAATGTGAATGGAAGTCCTGTTAATAACTTATCAGCTGCTAATTAATTCAAAGCCTGATATAATAGCTGTTGAATTAATACTTGTACTACTGTGTGGCATCTTAAAGAGTATCACAAATTTTGCTTGCACAATAGCATTTTGTAATGTAAAATTTTCTAAACTTCTCATGCAAGTACCAAACAGTAAATTTTTTCAAAGTTCATGTACATTTTGTGTTTTAGCTCCAGTTCTGCAGTGACTGAGCGTTTGCGTGTACAAGTGAGTGTAATCAGTATGACAGACTACGAAGTGCTACATTACGACAAAGACAAACTCAGGGAAGCTTGTAAGTATACCAAAATCTGCACAAACACTTTGTGTATGGAAAGGTTACAGATATATCTCTATGAACCTGTCTTCAGTAATTGAGAGTACAAAAGAATCTTTGTTTAAATTAAGTTAGTGTGTTTGAAAATTGAAATGGTTTTTTTTTTCTGATGGTTTATGCATCTTTGTGTAGATAAAACAAGGAGTAGAGAATTGTATTGTAATTTTGTAGTATTATATACCCCCTGTCTTTCAAAGTATGTCTACAATCTTGTTTTCTCAAGGCATTCTATTGAGGAGTAGTTTAATGTACCTTGCCTTTGCCTGTATTCTGGTGATTACAATGGTAAATATATTTAGTAGTACTTTTTTGTTCCAGTCATTCCATTGGCTAGTATTTCATGCAGCTTTTCCTAAATTTTACCCATTTTATTACCAAGAATTTCAACCAATCTTTCCTATATCATGTTCAATTTATTGGAAAATATTAAGTCTTTTAAATATCTCAGCCATTCCAGGGCCAGTATTTGATTAGATATTTCCTTTGTTCCAGCTGTTTTATTGGCCAATATTTTAAATATTTAGTCCATCTGGGACCGTATTCACAAAAGGTCTTAGCCAAGTCTTAGGCTTAACTTTTGTATAAAAATATAGCCAACTTAAGCCTAAGACTTGGCTAAGACCTTTCGTGAATACGGCCCCAGGAATTCTAATTTTTTCCATTGTTCAGTATTTCATGTAGTATTTATTTGCCGTTATATTGCAGCCATTCCATTGGGCATCATTGTGGTGGAGAACAGTGCAGACCTGGAAGAGGTGAGGAAGCACATCAACAGGCTGTATGAGGAGACTGTAATGACCAGTAGCCGTGTACAGATCTCTCCCAACTGGTGCTTTGTGGACTGTGAGTAAACTCAGCTACTTAAAGGCTCAGCAACATACCCAACACATCCTGCCAATTTTAGAACTAGATAAGTTGTGTACAATAAGAATTGTTTTAGTCCTTCTATTTTCAGGGTTTTTAACAAATTTGATCGAATTTTAATTGAAAGTTTGAATCTTATCAGAAAACATTTTTTTTTTCAGGAAAATTCTTAAATTAACTGTATTGTAAGTATAAGACTGGTAATGAACATCAGCCCAGACTTTGATAGTACAAAGATGGCTACTAACTATAAATGACTACTGCCTGTAATATCAAAATACATGTACTTGGTTCTAGTGCTGGGAGATCGTCATGATTTTACCTGTCGATGTTCATATCGGAAAATTTGTGAACAAACTTCAAACACTTCCAATCATGGAGTCGAAAGTGTAAACCAGATAGAAGAAATCAAATATTAAATTATAACAAGTAAAATGCAGACAAATCAGCACAAATATAATCAAAATATAACCTAAAAGCTATTTACAGAGGACTCCCTGATTAACAGACCATGCTTGATGTATCCTCATTTGTGATTGGCTGATTGTATAATCACCTTGACTACAGCGGGAAATACCCAAGGTGTTTTCTGTTTAATTTTTGCATTTAGGGCTAGTTTTGTGATTTTAACTTAAGAATGCTTTAGATTTTGGCAAAATATAATTCCGGTTAGTGTTTTATTGTGATCAAAAGGCTACAAAAAATGAGTTTAGCAAATAACAGTTGTACTTAACTGTTACCGATAATGATCGGCAATGAGCCAGCGAGCGATAATGCCGAAGTTTCTAAACATCACCCCAGCATTAAGTGGAACTATGTATGCAGAAGCCCCTCTTCCACGAAAATTATACAAGAGGCAAAATTAGTTCCTCATATGTAAACTTTGTGTATGTAGAACTCTGTTAACTGTTACAGTTCTCATTTTAACTTTTACCTCTTTCCAGCCACTACGGCAGACCGCTTCTTTCGCATTGACCGAGGACAGGAACATCTGCATTATGTGACAGACATTTCCAGTGAGGACCTCTATGTGATGGATCCAGAACTACAATCAAGTCTACTGCAAAATGGTACCGGCCACAACCACCACCCAAACTGCTATAGTAGTCCTAACCTGCTCAGTGTGGGGAACAATGGAAGCTTTGGAACACAGGTATAAGTGAGACACCAAGACAAGCATATGGATCTGTAATTGCTGGTGTGGTTGGCGTTCTCAAGTTCCCCAAATGAACACTGGGTCCTTACCTCTGTGGAGGGGGGAGGATATTGGCATATTGTGTATTACTTCCCACGTCCTGCCAGTGTACAAAATTAACAATTATCCCCGCTATTCTCATGGCCTATGTCTTTCCAGAGCTACAGGACAGTATGTCTTGAAAATTTAAAAAAAGACTGTTTATATATATATTTTTTATTGCTAAAATTGATGAGAATTTACTTCTGTCATCTTTATTTTATCAGATAAAGAAATGATTTCAAGACTAAGGCAAGCACAATAGATATTATTACCATTATATAGAAAGTAACATGAAACCATTTTATGCTTCAGCACTTGTCACTTGGGCAATTTTGAGATCAGTTTTGATTTAACCTACATTGAAATATAGACTGGCCACTTCTGCTATGGACATGTAACATTTTTAAATCGAAGATCCAATGGACCAGGAAATATTTCCAGTAAACGTGTGGCTCCTGGGTTTAATTCTCAGTAAAACCTCAAGCGGGATAGTTGGTAGTTGCTTATTTGCTGTGCCCAATGGTTTCAGTGCAGAATCTCAACCCAACCAAGATGTAGAGTAAGAAATCTAAAATTCGCCACCTCTAAAACCTTAGTTAATTTAATGAAGAAAATTATGTTTTTGTCTAAAAATTGGTATTTTCAGTTCAAAAAGCCATAATTTACTATACAGTCAACAAATCTCACCACAATTCATTTATTTTATTAGTATTTTTACATGTGGCGAATTTCAGATATGTGGTGAATTTTAGATTTCTTACTCTACTGCTTTCCTCCATCCCTTTAATTACCTATTGTGATATTACCCGTGGAAAGTGTTAATAGCAACATTAAACCCAAACCATTCAATGAAACTCACTTCTGTAATCATGAGTTGAATCCAGCTTATCACAACTGCAGAGCAGTCACAACTTCAGCAAAAGAAAGGAAACTTTGAAACCCAATTTATACTGTGATTTAATGTCACAGTCAGTGATTGTATTGTGACTTCTGTGAGCTACTTCAACCCCTGAGACTTCAGGATAAGCAAAAAGGGGTACTGTAAATCCACTCTTGATATTTAATCATGCAGTAACCCCATAAATTGGTCAAAAGGGGGTAATTATGATTTACCTTGATCTAAGAATGTGCATTTTGTTTTTTTCTATCATTTGGGTGTTGCATCAATCACCAGCATGGCTAATGAATAATATTTTCCATTACAATATTGTTTTGTGGGGGGTAATGGATTTATCAGGCCTTATGGGAGCATTAGTCAGTCTTTATGGGTAATCTGTAATTTTACTTTTAAACTGGTGAGATAGAAGCTTTAATCTATAATTAGTAATATGAGTGGTAAACCAGTATTGCGTTTTTCTTTTTGTTGTGGTAGAAATTACTGGGTGAAAAAATAATATTTAAGAACTGGTTATTGAAAATGACATTATTTTAGACTTTCTAATAGCTGATACTTCATCAGTACAATAGTAATCATATAAACTTGAGTAAGTATCTCAGTTTTTAACCCCAACCCATAAAGGTTGGGGTTATAGTTGTCCCCTGTGCCGTCTAGGCAGCGGCAGCAGCAGGCATAAAGCTTTTGGGTGTTTCACAGGCTAAACCCCTGCACGGATTTTCACCAAATTTTCAGGATATGTTTACCCCAAGAGGATCTAGAGCTGATTAGGTTTTTGGGGGTATCCAGTAACAACTGTTGCCATGGCAACATTTTTAAGATTTTCGGGTCTTAAAGCTTGTGGGTGTTCCACATCCTAAACCCCTGCACAGATTTTCACCAAATATTCAGGACATGTTTACCTCCAGAGGATCTAGAGCTGATGTGGTATTGGGGGGTATCCGGTAACAACTGTTGCCGTAGCAACACTTTAAGATTTTTGGGTCTTAATGTTTGTGGGTGTTCCACAGCCTAAACCCCTGCACGTATTAGGTTTTGGGTGTATCTGGCTACCACTGTTTCCATGGCAACACCTTTAAGATTTTCAGGTCTTAGAGTTTGTGGGTGTTCCACAGCCTAAACCCATGCATGGATTTTCACCAAATTTTCAGAATACGTTTACCCCAAAAGGATCTACAACTGATTAGGTTTTCGGGGGTATCCAGCAGCAACTGTTGCCATTGCAATACTTTAAAATTTTGGGGTCTTATAGTTTCTTCTCAAATCTTTGATGTTTTCTGTAACCTAAAATATTGCAGCTAACCTCATCAGATTTGCACAAAATGTAAATGGATAGGAAAGCTTGCCTGAGAGTAATTGTGTTCTTGTTTTGGAAACAAAATGACCACCATGTCACATCTTTAATATCAAATAGGAGGGTCATCATATCAAAAAGGCCTTATATCTCCCTTGTAATTGCTTCTAGGGCTACAAAATATGAAAACTACTTGTAAGAAATCATGGCCTGTGACTCTTTTGTAGAACATCTTGTGGTTTCTCTGTAGTTCTTACAACAGAAGTTCTAAGATTTTCCCAAATCTCAATGTTGTTGGCCATTTAGCTGTACCTGCGGGCTGGGGTTCTTGCCTGCCGAGGCTGACTATTTTTCTTTATGTTTGGTATAATGAAGTTTCTAAACTTTAAAATATCTTGCAAACTGATTTCCTATTTTAAATTATGGCTCATGTATGGTTGTGGTTAAGTTTCAGCATATCAGTGACAAGCATACTAAAAGCAGGGGTTTGTTGGATTTATTAGCCCTAAAAACCTAATATGCTTTTCATAAATGGTCAAATCACTACCGATAATTGTACTGTATTCTGTTCTGATGTTTAGATGATTGTCTATTTTTAAAATCAGTTCCCATAATTTTAGTGTTTCCTGCCGAATGAGGAACTTGCCATTGTATTGTGTATTGTTTCTTTTTTCCTTAGATGGCACATCAGTCTGCCAGTATGGGTAACCTGGCTCCACCCAGAGCTGTGATTGTACATGACACAGAAGAAGGAGTGAGCACAGGAGAGGTTAAGTTTGCTTTCCAGCTGCCTGTCACCCCTCCAAAATCTCCCTGGTGAGTACATGGTCCCATTATCATCTGGAACATTTTTGAATGTCTCACCAGCTCACCCCAGAATGTTTTGAAATGTCATCTCCCTTTCACAAAGTACATCCAAAAATCCTGTGATATTCTGTACAAATAGTTTAAATAATCTTGTATTGTGGCATTGAAGTGAATTGTTAAATCCCATTTGCACAGGGTTATCTTCAGGAGCAATATGCCAGAAGGATAGATGTTAAAGTAGTCAAGAATTAAATACTTTATGAAATGAGAACAGGAAAATATATTAATGTGCTTTATTTAATTTTAAAATTTTTTTGAATATATACCTTCAAAATCACTATTGTTTCACAAAATATTGAAAAATAATTTTTAAGCATTTTCCAAATTTATCAACAAGCATATTTGTAAGTGATATTAAGAAGTTTGTTTGGTATTTGTGAGGTGGCAGTTGATGTGTTTGTGGTTTGATACATATTTAGGGGAACTAACCTCAAATAAGATGTCTCATAAAATTTAATAGCATGCATCAGAGAATTGTTCAGAAAAAGTGGTAATATATTCAACAAACTACAAGCATTTTGAAAAAGGAATCTTACTGGACCACTATCCTTATATTAGATTGTATTACAGAATGATGAATATGTATTCATTGGTAATTTAGAAAAGTTAACAAAACAAAGCACTTTTTGAAAATGAAAGAAAATGCTAAATTTAGTAAATTATACTATAATCATTGTAAATGTGATTCTTTGCAGTGTTGCCATGTAAAGTTCTCTCTTGACATTTGGTTTTCTCATATTACTCTTTCCAATGTTATTTGTGTTTGTAAACAACCATTTTCAGTGTTTTCGTAAACTGAGTGTATCCGATACTTTGTCAGATTTTCTCCTTTCCATAATTCACTGATTTTCAGTACTTAAACAGTACAGAATTTGGTGGTGTATTGTCACTGACTATAAAATTTGTGATTCTGGTGAAAATGTACCAAATAATGCAAAACACAATGTAAAGTGTTGCCTGTACAGCTAACATTCTGTTACAAACAATGTATGTGTACATACTCTATTGTTGCTTTCTCTTAAACTTTGTTTCAAAAATTGAAAAGTCACTTTTCTAATAGCATAATAGCATGTTGTGAACATTGTTCTTCTAAAACTTTTCATCAATCAAAGACTGCTTCAGTAAGAGCCTTTTGCTGCTTTCAGTTCTCATTCCGATGGCCTAGAAATCCCTTGCTTGGAGAGTTGTGAGAATTTATTGTTAATGCCTCCTCCTCCTGGACCAAATAACAGGTGCTTGCTCTGCGCTCTTGTAACCATGTGTCCGTGGCTTGGCGTTGAAAGCATCTTTGTGACAAAATGTCACTGATATGCTTTGTCCATCTACACTGATAAATATTTTAACATCCTCCTGCCTATCAGTACTCCATTTTTGAACATCAGGAAATTCCCTTTTGCCCAGAATTGTTTTTTTTTACAGTAAGTAAGGCCCTGGTATGTACCCAGTTAGAGAATAACGATGTCCATTTAGTGATATTTGCAGTGTACCTGAGATATACATGGACTGATTTTCTGTCACTGTAATAGCCTTTTTGTAGTGACATGTAGAAAATAATGGTAGAATTCATTAGAACTTGTTAAACTTGCAAATATTTGTAAACCTTATAAGTATATGGCAATATTAAATACAACTTGTAAATGATGAAATGGTTAAAATCTTTTGGTACCAGTTTGAAAAGTAGTTTTTTATATATTCATTTAATTTTGTGCAGTTTTTATTGTCTCTTCTGATCTCTATGTGTGCCATTAGATATGTGCAAGGTTAATGAGTACTGATGAACCTGTCACTATTGGCCAAACATCGGGCCCATTATAGTGACAAAAATCAGAGCTCTACACAGAACAGAGCATTTTTAATTAACTACAGCAAAATAAAAAACATAAACAGAATATCAGGATCATAAATGGCACACCTTTTTTATAAATAAACAGAGATGACTAATTTCACTTTTATTAGGAAATTCAGTATTTTACCTCAAAATATTTCAACCATAGTGTAATGGTTTACTTTTAAACATATATGATATTTTAAAATTATTGCTTTATGGTCCCTTAATTTATTGATTTCGTGGACAAGGTGGTCTGTGATTAAATTTTTCTTTTCTCTGATCAACCTAACAGATAGACATCAAATTAGGAAAAATTCAGCTGAATGAATCCAAATCGCAATACCAAGAATATTAAAGCAATGTTTCTCTTAGGTATAAGGCACTGATGGACAGTGGATGCCAAAATATGACTGCGAGCATGAATGTGTTCTAAATGTTCTATGCGGAGTAAAAATTGATTCTGTCAACTGTTTACTTCTTTTTGTAATTTCTCATCTTGCTGCAAGCTTTGTACACCATCTTCTGTTATATTCTGTATTTTTCTTCTTCATTCATTTACTAATAATCTCTTCTGCAAAATATAGAAGAATACACCCAAATTTTTGCCTTAGTTCCTTTTTCAACTAATACAATAGTTACTGGAAACTGAACACTGTTCCCTTTTTTAGTATGAAAAAGGATAATTCTACATACAATAACAGAGTTGTTAATATTTTAAAGAAAAGAGCTATTCACAAAATTCATATTGAATAAGCACAATTGATATTTCTGGGGAGTTTTGTTGTTGTTTTTTTAAGTGTGAGTGCTTATCTAATTTGAGATAACAATGAATTCTTGTTTGGTGGGTTTTGAAAGTGTAAAAAGTAATTGCAGTACAAATAAAGAAAGACTTTTTAAATAAGGGCAAATATGTGAATAATTATCCTTTATTTTGAAAGTTAATAATAGCTAATTTAGAACAATCTTCTATGAATGTACCAGTAATCCCAGGTCCAGTTTGATAGTATTCAGTGTTTGTTGCTTTATACATGATTCTTGATTGATGATGTTAGAATTTTCTTAGTTTTGGTCCCATACTTTTCCTATTCACTTATTATCTCCCATTTCATGTAAGTGTATTGTAAATACTCTTAGATGGTGAACTTGTCTAGTTAACAGCTGTGAAGCTGACTATAGCAATGACAGAACTACTGGTATTTCATTGCAATGAATCATTATGTCTTAAAATTACTTTAGTTTGTTTCAGTTTATTTCATTTTGATGTGCTCTTTGTATTAATATTTTTACTGTTTTGTGGTATTTTATTATGTACAGATAAATGGATAAATGTACTTTCTGCTTGTTTAACCTGTGACAATTAAATTTGTGATATTGAAATCTACTGAAGGTGGAAAACTATCAGTAAACTTAGACGCATGTGGATTCTTGTGGAAATGATGCATAAACAAATGTACTGATAAAACAGCATGTTTAACTTTAACACGCACATGCAGATCACTAAAGTACTATTGTTGTAATACTTTACAAGCCAGAGAATGATATATTTTAAAAAACATTGTGGTGGAAGGTACAAAATTCTCTCAAAATCTGTGATTAGACAAATTGTGTACTAACTGTGATAGTCACAAAATTAAGAGGACTCGGAGAGCGCATAACTCCGCCAAGGTCCAACATCCCCACTGTTACTGTTGAATGCAATGATAACAAATTATATCATTAAAAAGATTTCCACAAATGGTTGTGGATCATTCAAAAAAATTAAATCAGTTCCATGTTCGACCAAGACACCCACCTTACTGTGAAAATTGGATGTAAATCTGTACAGTTGTGTTTTCATAA
Source organism: Sabellastarte sp. h YS-2021 (assembly GCA_964017235.1). Lineage (NCBI taxonomy): Eukaryota > Metazoa > Annelida > Polychaeta > Sabellida > Sabellidae > Sabellastarte > Sabellastarte sp. h YS-2021. The sequence continues at coordinate 51,010,966 of OZ024927.1, read as the reverse complement.
TCTGGCTAACACACGAACAAACAGAATCCAGTGATAACATAACCGTCCTGCCAGACATAGTAAATTGCAGATACGTTGTAGAATTTTATCCCACATTTCAAAGTAAAGAAGATATCCTCGGTAATGATAAATTTCACACTTTTTGTTCCAACACATACATTTATGTGTAGTCTACTAATGATAACACTGGTAAGACTTGTCAGTTACCTTAAACCTAATCTGTGGCCAGTGCATACTTGTATTCAATGTATAATGTGTTGAATATAAAAAAATACCTGTTTCAGTAGAATCAGTAGTTATGTTTGTATATTCTCTGGTCTCTAATTTCTCTTTTTGCCTCGCCTGGACAAATGTGCAGTTTTTAGAGGAAATATTGCTGTAAAAGAATCTGTCAATGTTGTCAGTACATAAGCCATAAATAAAAGCTTGTAAACTAAATAATTACTAATAAAAGCTTGTGAACTAAATAACCACTAATAAAATCTTGTAAACTAAATAACTGCTTAGTAATAATCTTAATGTGGTGGTTTTGGCCAAAGATGTAAGTGATTAAAATGAAAATAAAAAATGCTTAATATAAGTCTGTGCTACTAGTAATAACTTCAATATTCATTTATATTCCTGCAAAGTATATATTTATAAAGTACAGCGATATTGAATTGAATCTCAGGGACCCAATAGAAAGAACATCTATTTAACTAGGAATTTCACAGGAAAAGGGGCCTGATACTTCTAAAAATATTTATTTCAAAATTTTAATGCTGTTAAACAGAGTTAATAGATTTCACTGTATGTGCCTGATAAATTGTTCTATGTTATTCAGCTGAGTTTACATACAGTAAATATTTTTCCTTGTGTGTTACAGTTCAGAGCCAGGTACCCCAACTGACTTGGTTCCTCAGAAACCTATGTTCAACTCTGAAATGTGCAGACCTTCAGTGGCTCCTAGCTTTGAGAAGAGTAAGTATTTAATAAGTCTTGAAATTTGATTTGATACCATTTACAGCATACTTTAAATAAATAACAAGTATTCCATTTCTGTATCCCACCAATTTAAAACTTTTTTATTACTGGAAACCAAAAAGCTTGTGGTCTAGCATATCCCCAGCCGAGTAGGCCCACTAACACTAAGTGAAGATGATGCAAACATAATATGTTTCACTTCTGGTCAAAGAAGTGGCTATAGAAGTCGTAAAATCTACAAGAAAAATACAGATAGAAGTATATAATTTCTTCAGATTTGTGGTTTCCTCCTTATATTTTATGTTTTCCACAAGTATGTGTGCTTATATTTTATGTTTTCCACAAGTATGACAATCCAGATGCCAGTTGTAAAGTGTGGTTATGGTATTTAAATGAAATGGTCTCAAGGACACCAATGTTACTCACCCTGCCTTAGTTGCAAGACCTTTGCCCATTTTTTTCTGGCACACAGCCATAAAAAATCTAAAAGCCCTGCAAGTGAGGATAAGGTTAGTATCAAACTTACAAAAAGTTAAAAATATAATAAAACTTATGGTACTAATGTGGGTGGTACTTACTTCCTGTTCTTGGTAAGTTGACTTTTATTTGTGCATAGGACTAGTGAATGTCTAGTTGAAACTGAAGCTGACCCCTTGTAGACCTTTTGCAAAGAATTTCATTGTAGACATCTTGCATTAGGACACTATGGTTTCAATAAGTATTGTTTGAATGAAGCTTGGAAGTGTCTGATGCTGACCGATGTGTCTTGGTGGTTCTCAGTCATTTTGTACTCCTCAAGATGCTCATGATGTAGACATTGAGGCTTGTGACAATACCAGAGTCCTTGGTTTTCTAAAACATGCCTCTTATGTTAGTGCTGACATGCTATTCTAATTCTAATATGACTTTTGTAGCACTCAATATCCACCAAAAGACAGACTCTTACATAATCTTATTTTGCTTTAACAACACCATAATTATTCAAAGTCCAGTGTTGTGCATTAATTGTAATGGATTTATGTAAAGCTCTACTGTTTCTGAGTTCCTGCCATTAAATACAAATGCCTTAATGGAAGTTGTTAACCTTGGCTTGGCCAAACCTACTGAAAGAGAATTTGGTTAGTAGAGTTCCAAATTTACAAGTAAATTTTGCTTATGTTACAGAAAATATTTTCATATAGGAGTTTGTCCTATTTTCTAAGAATCTTGGATAAATATGTAAGTCTATTTCTAGTTGTTTGAAATAGCTATATATAATTTAACTATTATGGATTATGCAGCCCCTTTTACTACTTTTTATTTACACTATTTTCAGTCTACTATAACTTCAGCCAGATTTGTTGTTGCTCAAGGACCTATTCAGTGTTCATAAGTATCAAGCACTGAATGCTTTGTCGTATATCTGAACATATTTGAGTGTATTGAGCCAGGTTAGTGAGCGAGAGTAATATGTCATCTGTTTCACACAGCTGGTGTACATACTTCTGTCAGTGAAGGATATCTCCTATCTCTGCATTATGATGTATTTGTGCCTGTCTGCATCAAATGCCTCAGCTTTTGTATTATCAAGATAAACTCAACATCAGTAGAAACTTTATCTCAAACATTATCTCTCCTTATCTGTACCAATGTGGATACTGTTGCCATGATCACTGATATGACTATTTGAATTCCTTTGAAAATGGGGTTTCAGACTAGTTCAAAAATTGTTAATTATAAGCGAAATTGATGTCTCCAGCTGTTTGAGTTAAGTTTAAGAATGCATTGGTTACAGTTCCAAAAGGACAAAGCACACCTATGCCATTACCAGTTTCTCACTGATCATAAGGTGTACTTTATTTGCATATTCTTAAAACAAACTTAGTTCAAATCTTTTGGCTTCATCACTGTCGCTCTGCAAAAGTTCAAAATATACCTTTCAAAATCTATGTATTCCATAATTCAGTGGTTTTGATACTCTTGCCTGAGTAGACACCACAGAATGATGTTTTCTTTTGTGTGTATGTCTGCTAAAGACTGTATGTTATTATACCCAAAACATTAGTGTTAAGGTTGTTATTTCTATGTGGAAAAACACTACATATGTATGACATTAAGCCATTCTGTTACTGTATGCGACTCCTGCCTAACAAGTGCCTCTCTTTAATCAAGAGAATGGTTTTTGCTTATTGCCAGTAATTATGACACCTGATGGGCTGTATTAAATGCTTTGGAATTTCTTGTTTTTGTGTATTGGCTGGTTTCTTTTCACCTACGTCTGTCTACATACAAGCACAGATGATTCTTTATCACTATAACATTAACACTGATAAACAGGAAGACACCACCAATCCTGTTCAAAATGTGGGATGTATATATGGAGAAATCATTGAAATGTCATGTATAAAGAAGTGTCATAACAAGTGGATAAAAGGTGAATTTGAAAGTACTCACCATATGTAAAAAGGACTCTATTAAATCAGTTTTAATCAGCAATATCTGTACGACAAATTATGCTTGAGTATCATGAGTTATGGGAGATAAGTCGTGTATAATTTTGATTTTTAAAGTTACCCCAATGTGTATCTCATTGTCAATGGATTACTTAAGTTTTAACTATTAGGTAGGCTTATCTTTGTATGAGCTTTTATTTTTTTTTGCAACAATTTGAATTGCATCGTAATTCTGTGGTACTTTCTGGATTTTTATATTTGAAACACCTGTTTGGTGTCATGTATAAAGTAGTGGAATATATTCTGTATTCAAGCTTCTACATGCACCTACGTGTGAAAACTGGAAATTGTAAAAATGTGTTGTAAGAAGCATAAAGTAGTCTATTAATATAGACGTTTTGAATGTAGAGTAAATTTTATTATAAATTTGAAATAGGGCTGCAACGATTCTTCAGTTACTAGGAAACGAAATGACTCAGAGGAAAACTTGAGTGAAGAAAAGTGAACTGGGTCTTTGAAAACTACTACAAAATTTAATTTTTCTTTAAAATATATGAATATACTCATATATTTTTCTAATATAAGGTGTTTCCGTTTTCAGTTTTTATTTTTAAGCATTTGCAAACGTTAAATGTGTGTGTAATAATGCTCTTATAAGATGGCATTTTAATATTATAAATAACAAATTTCGAAGACGCCTCAAATCTCGCAATATAAAGATGATTAAAGTTTCCTGTATCTTGAATTATAAATGCTTCTTTATTCGAAAATTCCATGAAATATCAACCTTCTTTCCAGGTGTGCACATTTTAATCGTTTTATAAGGTGTAATATGTGAAAATATGATGAAGTTTATTTTGTGAGCGATAATCAAGCACATAATTAAGCCCGAGTCGGTTCTTAAAAAGGAGGAATCGAGGCTCATTTTTGGGCTCGCTTGCAGCCTTAATTTGAAAGTTGTTGGGATTCTCCAAACCTGCCAAAGGTTGGTGATTTTTGTACCCTTCAGAAAGTAATGTTCCTGCTTACTAGTGCATGTTCATGCAAAAAATCCAACAAATACTTTAAATCTTATAAATAGCTTTGATAAAAAACTTTAAACTGTCGTGTGTTATACTTTTTCAGCCTTGATTGATGCTTCCAAAAGAGGAGACTTGAACAAGGTAGAGTACAATGTGATGCAGAAATTAAATGATTTTAACAATATATTCATGCAATTAATGTAATTTTAAAGATAATTATGTGTTAACACTTCTGAAAAGTGTAGTTTTCACTAAAGTAGTTAGTCATCATGTTTGGAGACTGTCACATTAATTTTAATAAACATTGAATGTAACTTCTAGTGATTTTATTGTCCAACAACAAGTTCATTGTGTATTTGCACTCAAAGCCCCCTCCAGTAGATATCTTGAAACAAAGTTCTCTTTTCATTAGAAATAAATGTCACATCTTGAGAGGACCTGTTCTGTTCAATATTACTGCTTCATCTACAATTCCTCTTTAAATAGAAGTATTTCTTTAATCCCTTTAGATCCAGTTTAATAATTTTCCACTGTATGCCAATTTTGTGTTGTAAGTATAGTAATAAATCATCACTTGCTGCACACAGAAGCCTGTTTTCACTCTGGTTAACTAGGTGGTGGAACTACACAAGTGTGGAGCCAACCTACTAGTGACTGATCAGTATGGAATGACCACTTTACACCACGCTGCCCGATTTGGACACAAAGATATTGTCAAATATTTAATAGAAAATGGTGAGAAGTTTAATAGAACCCCTATTATCTGAATTTTCAATTGTCTTACCTAAAACCTACTCTCTCAACTCCATTTAAACCCATTATTTTTGGGCTTTCTGTTATTTCACCTTTCTGTTATTCAAAGTAATTGTTACTCCTCAAGAGGATCAGATATTAGAGGTTCTACTGTATGATTGTAAGAGTACAATAGTCTCAGAACAATTGGAACCTTTATCTTGTTGGGAGTATTACCTTATCTTTGTCATAAAGATTCTCAACAAAAAGGATTTATATAAAAACAAGTAAACAATTATTCTTTAATGAGAAATATTTGTTCAAAGAAACATTCTTAACATTTAAAAATCATTCTTTACTGTAAATAATGATCCATTGTGAGGACATGTCAATTGGTATTCAAAGAAACATTGCAAAAGTTGACAATTCATTTGATACAAGTCATTGTTATCTCAGTATTTTTGTTGCCAGTGGTATACAATATAATGCATAAAAGTTAATGTGCAATTACAATTTCAAATCAAGCTAAATCTTACACCAGTGGTATACAGTATAATGCATAAAAGCTAGTGTACAATTATAATATCAGATCAAAGTAAATCTTCTACAAATAGTGTAATGTATGATACATAAAAGCTATTATATAATAACAATATCACATCCGATTAAATCTTGTACCAATGGTGCACACTATAAGACATGAAAGCTGTTGTACAATTGTCAAAATATTTAAGTAAATATTAATGCTTTGAGTAAGAAGTATAACATAGTGCATGGCATTTTTCTGTCCCTCATTTAATCTGTTTGGACACCCAGTACCTTGGAGGATGTAGATCAATTTGGCATTGTATAAAGTAGGGATGGGTCAGTAGCATATTTACCTCTGTCAAAGGGGTATTAAATTCATGACCATTTCTTTGTTTGTTAACTGGATTACACAAATTCTTCTGGTCAGATCTTCACGAAAAAAATGAGAAGATGGATCTTGGTCTAACTTAGATCCCATTAAATTTGAGCATGATCTGGATCACGGCCTGGATACAAAAAATATCGAAGATCCGGATTTTCACATTTCCAAAGTTATTGAGCTATTAAAAATTCATACATACCTCAATGGAGGTATGTGCTGTCCGAGTGCTATTGTTTTTATTGTGGTATCCCGCTATTGCAAAAATGTTCCAATTCCTTGATTTGCAAAAAATATGCATTTTAGTACATCTCCAATCGAGTAGGCACGTTAACAGAAAGTGAAACTCATGAAAACAAAACTTGGCAGTTCCATTCCTAGAAATTGCTTTAAAAATCTTAAAATCTACAAAAGTATGAGATAGAAGTATATAATTTCTTCAAGTTTTGGTTCAATTTTATGTGTTGACAATGAAGAAATTGGTTGTAAATTGTCATCACAATATTTCGGTAAAATGCTGTCGATACCGAGATACAGGAAAAATGACAGGGCAATATAGATAATCTGAGTAGTTGTTAAAGAATAAAAAATGAACTACAAAGTACATTTACTTTTTTAAAACAAAAGTACTCTCTTTGTGATTGTATGAATATTCTTGCAAATATTGTAAAAAAATTGACCACAAAAGAATCAATATGGCTATTGTCACACTGAAAAAAAGTATTTGTTAAAGACTAGAGTAATGCAAAACAAATGCTTAAAATTCACAACTCATTCCAATTTTTATAGAATAATATTGAGATTATCAATTAAATATGACCATTGACCAATGCTTAATATTAAGAAGAATAAGCAGGAATGCACTCAAAGCTTACAATGAATCAGATCAGTGGTAAAAAAAACATTCAGCAAAAGTCCTAAATGTAGAAGGATGTGCCATAATTCATAGTAATTTCTAATCCTAATTAGACACTTATAGTGCTTAATGTCCATCAATGAATCAACTCTGAAGCATATCAAGGAGAGATAAAAAATCCAAAAATTCATAGCTCATAGAAGGAATGTAAAAGTGTTTCCTCATAATCAAATTTCATATTACTTTATTCACATTAGTATTTCCAATTACTTCCAATGTGTCATATTTTTATCTATTTTAGCACCTTCTGTGATACTGGATATGTGTGACTGTGAAAAGTGAGTTCATGGTTTTATTTTTATGTCAGCTGACTTATCAGTCAGCTGGCATTATGGCATCACTCTGCGGCGTGTACGTACGCGTACGCGTGAGCGACTTCTCCGACGAAACTACAAGGCCCAGAGACATGCTGTTGTTTTTAAAAGATAGCTTATCTACCTAGCATGAAAAATTGTTCAAGGCATGCAGATCTGTTTGTTCGTCTGTTTGCTAGAGCCATTATAAGGGAGGTACGCCCCACCCCAAGTATGAAAATGTTAACACTTTATCACAATTTTCTCAGTGACTATTGCAGGGATTTGTCTGATATTTTGCACATATGTACTAGGTCATAAGTAGATTCCCTTGTGTGAGTGTCAGACCTGGATCTTTCTTAATTATTTTTTTATGAATTTTTAAAATAATTTTTAATACTTTAAAATTAATGAAATCATGCACTAAATCAATTATAACTTGAAAAGTATTGCATTTAGAGCATTTTGTTAAAATATGTTATTCAGCTACTTTTTCCATAGCTACAACATGGTGAGTAACTTGGGTGTCTATCTCAATAGCTAAGTGAGTAATAGCTACTTTTTGACTTTTCAGTAACTTCCATCATGAGTAAAGTCACCTGTAACTTAAAAACTATTGCATTTAGAGAATTTTGTGTAAATATGTTATTCAGCTACTTTTGGGTCAGCTATAACATAGTAACATTTCAGACCTGTAGCTCATGGCATAGCTGAGTAGTAGCTACTTTTAGGTTATCACTGTTGAGTAAATCACTTACAACTTGAAAAGTATTGCATGTAGAGTATTTAGTTTCTTATGTTATTCACCTATTTTAGGGTCAGCTATAACATAGTAAAATTCCAGACCTGTGGCTCATTGCATAGCTGAGTAATAGCTACTTTCAGGTTCTTACTCAACACTAAATCAATTATAACTTGAAAAGTATTGCATTTAGAGCATTTTGTTAAAATATGTTATTCAGCTACTTTTTCCATAGCTACAACATGGTGAGTAACTTGGGTGTCTATCTCAATAGCTAAGTGAGTAATAGCTACTTTTGGACTTTTCAGTAACTTCCATCATGAGTAAAATCACCTGTAACTTAAAAACTATTGCATTTAGAGAATTTTGTGTAAATATGATATTCAGCTACTTTTGGGTCAGCTATAACATAGTAACATTTCAGACCTGTAGCTCATGGCATAGCTGAGTAATAGCTACTTTTAGGTTATCACTGTTGAGTAAATCACTTACAACTTGAAAAGTATTGCATGTAGAGTATTTAGTTTCTTATGTTATTCACCTATTTTAGGGTCAGCTATAACATAGTAAAATTCCAGACCTGTGGCTCATTGCATAGCTGAGTAATAGCTACTTTCAGGTTCTTACTCAACACTAAATCAATTGTAACTTGAAAAGTATTGCTTTTATTACGCTACAATAGCTTACCATGTGGGACTTAATGCTGTTCTCGGGTTGCCACACCCGGGGCCAACGTCTTAGAAAAAAAGACAGTTCTTGTTAGCCACCGGATACACTGCTAGTTGTCGTCACATGATAACCTCTGACCTCTCGCCTTACTTTCTCGTTGGCCACGCGAATTAGCAATGCTTTATTTTGCAAGGAATATTATTTCATTTTTACCAGGATATTCTAGTCGTTAGATATGGAAACTACACCAGTTTCTTTATTTTATTACATAGAATCATAATTCGATGTCTTTTCATAGTTCAGGTAAGTATCTTTACTATATTTTACAACTGAAGTCCACTTCCGGGTTCACATTGTAAAGCAAGGTGTATGGCGACTCGTTTATGTGGTTTCTAATACAGGATATATATATATATGCCTGTCAGTAAAATAAAATAAAATATTTAAGCCCTATCTGCTTCATTATTGGACCCCTTTTAGGGTTTAAAAGTGTATAAATGTAACACAAACGAGTCCTGGCCGAGTAAAATCTCCGGAAACAACTTCCGTTTTTATTCTCGAGACAGCAATTTCTTGTAATGCACGTCTCGCGTTGGTAGTTTTTTTTACAGGGATATATGCCTGTTGAAATCAAATTAAATAAATTTTGCAAGGGTTTATCCCCGTTCTTTTACTCTATTGGTCCATTTTAAGGGTTAAAATACCATATAAAGCACGATTCTAACGGGGGAATCCTCGGGGAAACCCCTGTGATGACGTCACGTCTAGACCGCATGTGCTGAGAGACGCGGGTTTCTTACAGTACGTTTATAAATATAAATAAAATAAAATTAAATAATATATTTTATCCCTTCTTTCCTGTATTATTGACCATTTATAAGGTTAATACTTAAATAAACAGGAATAGAATTCTTCATTAATCGTCTAGACATTACGTGTCTCTTTAGGCTATAAGGTAACCTTGGTTACCCATTATTTTAATTATATTTTAATTCATCCAGTTTTAAATTATAATTACTTGTTTTTTAGATTCTATGTTATTTAATAAAATTCTGTGTAATTTCTGCTTTCATTATCTCACAACTAGCCCTACCTGCAGTGAGGCGGGTGGGGCAGGTGACCTTGTGTCACAGTTGATTTACTTACGTAAATCTAGTTGTGTAGTACCTTCAAAGAAGGAAAGGCAAAGCTTCCTTGGAAGCTTACCTTAAGGAAAGCTTACATAGAAATTATAATGTCCAACTTCTTTCTCCAGGCTGGATCAGATCCCTCCTTAAATTCAGATAAGATCTTAGTTCATCCGAGATTTTTAATGCATCCGAGAATCGGATGCAGTATTCACCCAAGTATGATTTGATACTCGGTTTTCATTGCATCTCTCGGATCATCTGAAATCTAATGCTTGGTGGATTGTGTGTAGGTCTGATCCTCGGATGATCGGATCATCTAATCTGATGTTCGGATGTTGATTCCAGATCAGAACACTAACAATCCTCACAAAAAAAAAAAAAAAAAAAAAAAATAAAATAAATAAATAAATAATAAATAAATAAATAAAACTTGGACTAATAGTTCACCAGCCTGGCAGTAAATATCACCTATTGGAGGCTTGGGTCCAAGTTCAAGTCCAAGTCCTCAAGCCCAAGAGGCCTTCTAAACAAGGTCCTTCATTCAGTCCTGGCTCTGTATTTTAGGGAAGTAGGTTGCCTGACTTCACCCTAACCAATTTTTGAGGACATTGAAACTTAGGCAGTTTTTTTAACCTCCCTGCCCCCAGGGAATTTATGCCTAGATCCTCCACAGTCTGGACTCTGAATGATTTACTAGGCCAACAGGAACTTGGGCCGTTTAATTTCCCTTAAAATGGAACAAGTTTTCAAATTTGTATCTCCTTAGGGGCCTCCTTGGGTAAGCCCCTCCTCCCCTTCTGGTCAGCAAGAGTTGAGCTTCAGGCTGCTCTTCACTAGGTTTTTTTCTGAATACAACCTGGTTATATATATATGTTAAGACAGTAGCAAGGCTACTACCAGACAGGTCAAACTCAATTCCATGGTGCATATAAGTAGTCAGAAGGGGTATGGTGAATTCAGGTGAGATACTGGATCTTTAGATCTTAAAGTTCCCCATTCACAACTACTTTAGGAGGGACAGGAGTCCCTCATCAAGGCACCTGTAATAACACTTAGGGTTTAGGCCCTATTAATCAACCCTTTCCAATTCCCCACATCTAGAGGCTCCTACAGGAACCACCCCAATGGGGGTCATTCCATCCCTAGCAGTATCCATCGTTTTCCCCAGGTAGGGGGAAATCGAGTAGCCGAGGCTCCAAGGTCTTTCGACCCACTCCAGGGGACGAGGGCATTAAAACCCTTCCCCCTCAATGACTCCTCCAGCCTCACTCAGTCCACCAGTAGGAGTTCTCCTCCGTTCTTTCAGATTAGACTGGCAAACAAATCCTGTCATTCTTTTCAATCCAAGTCCAGTCAGACTCCTGACCCGGTCAGAATACAAGGCCCTTCAAAGACCAAGTCCTGGCCTCTGTATCCAGTCTCTTCTGTCAAAGAACGCAATAGAAAGGGTGGAAAATGTAAAATCTCTCGGGTTTTACAGTCGCCTGTTCCTAGTACCAAGCCTCACCTAAGGTGGAGGCCAGTCATAGACCTAAACAGGCTCAACACTTTTCTACACGTAGAAAAGTTCAAAATGGAAACTCCAGAGTTCATCAGGACCTCCCTGATTCCAGGGGAGTGGGTATCGTCGATAGATCTATCGGACACTTACCTACACATCCCCATCCATCCAAACTCAAGGAAATACCTAAGGTTTTGCTACAAGTCACAGGTGTTCCAATTCACCTCCCTCCCAATCGGACTAGCCACAGCCCCCCAGGTCTTTACAATGATCGTAAAGGAAGTGAAACTAATGGCCCTCTCAAGAGGACTCAGAATTCACCAATACCTGGACGACTGGCTGATCAGGTCCCAGTCTCAGGAGGAAGCCCAAGTGAACACATAGGCAGTGGTAGACCTAACTCAGTCCTTGGGGTGGATAATAATTCAGGAAAAATCAGAACTGAAACCTACTCAGGTGTTTTTCGTTCATGGGCTACGAATACCACCTAGATTCAGCCCTTGTAAAACCCACTCAAGAGAGATGGCTCAAACTTCAGGATTTGATCCTACTACTCAAGTCAAAACGTGTTTTCACTGCAAGATGTTTGATGTCTCTAATTGGGTTGCTAGCCTCAACGGAGAAAATGGTCCCGGAGGGACGCCTTCACAGGAGGCCCTTTCTTTTTATCTCAAGGAGCACTGGAGATATCCTCAGTCACTGGACAACCTCCTTCCTTGGACAGAAGCCATTGCAGCCCACCTAGATTGGTGGCAAAATCCCTCAAACGTGATGAAAGGTGCAGACCTTCATCCCAAACACCACAGTATCCAACTCTTTACCGACGCCTCACACGAAGGTTGGGGCGCTCACTTAGACCAAAAATTCCACAAAGGGTCTGTGGTCAGATCGGGAAAAAAGGCTACACATATATGTCCTAGAATTGAAGGCGGTCTCCCTGGCCCTTCGAGACTTCAAGGACCAGTGCCAGAATCAAACAGTGTTAGTTGCGATGTACAACTCAACAGTGGTAGCCTACATCAACAACAAGGAGGAACACACTCAGCAGAGATGTGCGCTCTCCTGTGGAAGATCACAACCTGGGGCCATCACTACCTCATTACATTGAAAGCCAGGCACGTTCTAGGGTGCCTGAATGTGATGGCCGACCTACTGTCCAGGTCCAACCAAGTGCAGTCAACAGAATGGTCTCTTCACCCACAGGTGTTCAAACAGATCTGCCAGAAGTGGTTCACACCTCATGTAGACTTATTTGCCACTCACCTGAACCACAAGCTCCCACTGTACGTGTCTCCTATCCCAGACCCAAGGGCCTGGGACATAGATGCTCTAAACATAAACTGGACCAACCTCACGGCCTAGGCGTACCCTCCTACGGCTCCTTCACAAGGTGATCCAAAAGATCAGGCAATGTTATTGTCTAATCATCGTAATAGCCCCAGGCTGGCCAGGGATGCCCTGGTTTTGGGACCTAGTGCAGCTCTCAACAGAGATCCCACTACAACTCCCAGTGTCAACGACCCTACTCAAACAGTCCTACAGGTATGTGTTCCACAACAACCCCCAGCACCTGAACCTCCACGCCTGGTGTCTAGGAGCGGACAACTCCAAGAACAAGGCTTCTCTGTGGAGGTGGCAGAGAGAATTGCTGCCCCTCAGCGGTCTTCAACAAGGACCATCTACAAGTCAAGTGGGCCCTATTTGAAAAATGGTGCAGAGAAAATTCAGTGGATTTCTCCACTCCATCTGTGAAACAAATCTCAGATTTTTTCATGTACCTGTACCAAGACCTAAACAGGCGCCCCTCGACCTTTGATGGTTACAGGACTGCAATCGTTGACACTTTGGGCCCAACGGCCCAACATGTTGCACACAATGCAGACCTTCATAGGTTACTCTCCAGTTTTCACAGGGATCATCCCAAAAGTTCCAGAAATTTACCCAAGTGGAACCTTTCTGTTGTCCTCAACGAGCTCACAAAAGCACCATTTGAGCCCATGAAAGACACAGACCTCAAACATCTTACTCTAAAACTGCTTTCTTGCTAGCTTTGGCCTCCGGCAATCGCCGCAGTGAAATCCATGCCTGGGTCGCAAACAAGTATCTAATCTAGGCCAATGGGAAAAGGTTGCCTTGTTCCCTTCTTCTGATTTCATAGCCAAAAACCAACTAGCAAGAGAAGGTTCTCAAAGTGTATCTCCGGTGACTATTCCTGCTTTGACTACCATTGTAGATAGACAATTTAAGGAAGACAGGACCCTGTGTCCCGTGCGGGCCCTGAGGTTTTATTTGGACCGAACAAAGACCTGAGAGGGTCTCGTTCTCTCCTTTTCATCTCCTTTAAGAAAGGACATACCTCAGACATCAGACCCGCTACTCTCTCTTCATGGTTGAAACAAACCATCCTACTTTGTTACAAACAAGCAGATCAACAAGCCTTGGACTTGGTCCAAGTCAAAGCGCATGACATCCGGGCCTTCGCGGCCTCTAAGGCCTTTTACGGTGGGGTATCGGTGGATCAAATCATGCAAGCCTGTCACTGGAAAGCTCACAACACATTTACAAATTTTTACCTAAAAGACCTTACTTGGTCGGACACCGACAACAATTTGTATCTGGGACCCGTAGTGGCGGCACAACAAGTCCTAGATCCTTCCCCTCAGACCAGTTGTCCTCGGAAAGAAAAAAGGGGGGGGGGGGGGGGGGGGGCACATCCGCTACAACCAAGTCTTCAGGAGTCTCTCCCAGGATCTAGGTATTCCTTTACCTTCAAGATGTTACGGGTAAGGTCATTTTTGTTTTTCAGTTATCAAGTAACTTCTATTAAGGACTTATTTAGTTGTCATTAATCTCATATTCAGGTTGTAAAAAATTTATGAGATGTCCAACCATGGATTGGTCAGTCACTAGTGAAGGGCCCTCAGGGGCCCTTAGACCTCGAAGTGAGCACTGCTGCACTTCCGTCCTACAATCAAACATCTAGACAGTTTCAGCACTGTCTCTCATTTTATTTAGGTTTTTGGCTCATTACAGGCCCGGTCTTCGGGATCGGGGCACTGTAAATGGGACTCAGACTGGTATTTCTGGCACTATTCTATACATATTAATTCAAAATCTTAGAAAAAAATGACATATCTTCCAGTCTCAGCTGTAATCCCACCACCGGGCGGTTGAATTCAGCATTAAGTCCCACATGGTAAGCTATTGTAGCGTAATAAAATTGTAAATTTTAATTACTTAAATGTAGCTTTTATAAGCTACAAGCTTACCATGTGGGACTTAGAAGAGTCCCACCCTGCCTCCCCGCTGTTTACAGCTGAGGGGTAGGTTTTAGAAAATTTCAACGAGAAAGTAGGGCGAGAGGTCAGAGGTTATCACGTGACGACAACTAGCAGTGTATCCGGTGGCTAACAAGAACTGTCTTTTTTTCTAAGACGTTGGCCCCAGGTGTGGCAACCCGAGAACAGCATTAAGTCCCACATGGTAAGCTTGTAGCTTATAAAAGCTACATTTAAGTAATTAAAATTTACAAATTTAGAGCATTTTGTTAAAATATGTTATTCAGCTACTTTTTCCATAGCTACAACATGGTGAGTAACTTGGGTGTCTATCTCAATAGCTAAGTGAGTAATAGTTACTTTTGGACTTTTCAGTAACTTCCATCATGAGTAAAATCACCTGTAACTTAAAAACTATTGCATTTAGAGAATTTTGTGTAAATATGTTATTCAGCTACTTTTGGGTCAGCTATAACATAGTAACATTTCAGACCTGTAGCTCATGGCATAGCTGAGTAATAGCTACTTTTAGGTTATCACTGTTGAGTAAATCACTTACAACTTGAAAAGTATTGCATGTAGAGTATTTAGTTTCTTATGTTATTCACCTATTTTAGGGTCAGCTATAACATAGTAAAATTCCAGACCTGTGGCTCATTGCATAGCTGAGTAATAGCTACTTTGAGGTTCTTACTCAACACTAAATCATTTATAACTTGAAAAGTATTGCATTTAGAGCATTTTGTTAAAATATGTTATTCAGCTACTTTTTCCATAGCTACAACATGGTGAGTAACTTGGGTGTCTATCTCAATAGCTAAGTGAGTAATAGCTACTTTTGGACTTTTCAGTAACTTCCATCATGAGTAAAATCACCTTTTACTTAAAAACTATTGCATTTAGAGAATTTTGTGTAAATATGTTATTCAGCTACTTTTGGGTCAGCTATAACATAATAAAATTTCAGACCTGTAGCTCATGGCATAGCTGAGTAATAGCTACTTTTAGGTTATCGCTGTTGAGTAAATCACTTACAACTTGAAAAGTATTGCATGTAGAGTATTTAGTTTCTTATGTTATTCACCTATTTTAGGGTCAGCTATAACATAGTAAAATTCCAGACCTGTGGCTCATTGCATAGCTGAGTAATAGCTACTTTCAGGTTCTTACTCAACACTAAATCAGTTATAACTTGAAAAGTATTGCATTTAGAGCATTTTGTTAAAATATGTTATTCAGCTACTTTTTCCATAGCTACAACATGGTGAGTAACTTGGGTGTCTATCTCAATAGCTAAGTGAGTAATAGCTACTTTTGGACTTTTCAGTAACTTCCATCATGAGTAAAATCACCTGTAACTTAAAAACTATTGCATTTAGAGAATTTTCTGTAAATATGTTGTTCAGCTACTTTTGGGTCAGCTATAACATAGTAAAATTTCAGACCTGTAGCTCATGGCATAGCTGAGTAATAGCTACTTTTAGGTTATCACTGTTGAGTAAATCACTTACAACTTCAAAACTATTGCATTTCAAATATTTAGTTCTGATGTTATTCACCTATTTTAGGGTCAGCTGTAACATAGTCAAATTCCAGACCTGTGGCTCATTGCATAGCTGAGTAATAGCTACTTTGAGGTTCTTACTCAATACTAAATCATTTATAACTTAAAAACTATTGCATTTAGAGCATTTTGTTAAAATATGTTATTCAGCTACTTTTTCCATAGCTACAACATGGTGAGTAACTTGGGTGTCTATCTCAATAGCTAAGTGAGTAATAGGTACTTTGTCAATTTTTAATGATAACCATAATGAGTAAATGGCTTATATCTTCAAAAGTATTGCAGCTGCACAATTTCTCTCAAATATGTTGTTCATCTACTTTATGTGAACTGTAATATATTTAAATTTTCACAACTGTTACTCAATATACAAGTGAGTAATCGCTATTTTATTGCTACTTTTAGTGAAAATGTGAAAAATCATAAACATCTCGAAAACCGTAAGAGATAGAGCGATTTCGAGCGAATTTTCGACCCGCAGGGTAGTGCTAGAGTGTCCCATGCAAAGGGCAAAAATTTCAATTTTCGCCACTTTTGGCGGCCATCTTGGGTTTTTGCGGAAAATGAAAAAGTGTGAATATCTCAAAAACCGTAAGAGATAGAGCGATTTCGAGCGAATTTTCGACCCACAGGGTATTGCTAGAGTGTCCCATGCAAAGGGGAAAAATTTCAATTTTCGCCACTTTTGGCGGCCATCTTGGGTTTTTGCGGAAAATGAAAAAGTGTGAATATCTCGAGAACCGTAAGAGATAGAGCGATTTCGAGCGAATTTTCGACCCACAGGGTATTGCTAGAGTGTCCCATGCAAAGGGGAAAAATTTCAATTTTCGCCACTTTTGGCGGCCATCTTGGGTTTTTGCGGAAAATGAAAAAGTGTGAATATCTCGAGAACCGTAAGAGATAGAGCGATTTCGAGCTAATTTTCGACCCGCAGGGTATTGCAAGAGTGTCCCATGCAAAGGGGAAAAATTTCAATTTTCGCCACTTTTGGCGGCCATCTTGGGTTTTTGCGGAAAATGAAAAAGTGTGAATATCTCGAAAGCCGTAAGAGATAGAGCGATTTCGAGCGAATTTTCGAACCATGGGGTGGTACAAGAGTGCCCTATGCAGAGGGGAAAAACTTCAATTTTCGCCACTTTTGGCGGCCATCTTGGATTTTTGTGGAAAATGAAAAAGTGTGAATATCTCGAAAAACGTGAGAGACAGAGCTATTTCGTGCGAATGTTTGACACACCGGGTAGTTTAACTTACTTTTTACACCTTAACAGTTACCTTCTTACTTTCCTTGTGAACAACATTTCCAGGGCACAACTTTTGTGTCTTTTTCTTCTGTCACTTCTACTCTGAAACTAAAAACACACAGTCAGCTGACACAGAGCCCGTTCACGGGCACTGATTGCTTGTTATTAAGCGTCCCTTGCGGGACGCTTGTTTGTGTATGGGAGAGCTTCCGGCTCCGCCGGCTCCGCATTTTGTTTTCCTTATAACTCTGTAACCGTTAGGCGGATTCTTTTCAAATTTGGCAGGTTTAGGCAGTAGCCTTGGGGAATTTTTTTGAATATGCTGCAGTGACATTTCAACCAATCAGAGAGGTCACATGACCAAAAATGTCTTTTTTCGATAGGGAAGCTTGTCCGGATGATAACTTGAAAGGAATTTTATCAATTCACCTGAAACTTGGCAAATACATTCATTCTATTAAAATCTGGAAATCATTAGATTTTGGCATTGATTGGTCAAGAAATGGCCGAGTAATTAATGATTAATTAATCATTACGAATTTTCCAAATAAGGAAAACACAAAAATGCTTATATCTCGAAAACCGTGCTAGATAGAGCGATTTCGACGAAATTTTTGACCCACAGGGTATCTCTGCGGAGTAGTTTTCCCAATTTTCAAAAAAATTTTGTCTCACCCAAAATGGCGGCCATTTTGAATTTTCGAAATTTTCGCAAAAATTGCAAAACACAAAAATGCTTATATCTCGAAAACCGTGCTAGATAGAGCGATTTCGACGAAATTTTTGACCCACAGGGTATCTCTGCAGAGTAGTTATCCCAATTTTGAAAAAATTTTTGTCTCGCCAAAAATGGCGGCCATTTTGAATTTTCGAATTTTTCACAAAAATTGCAAAACATAAAAATGCTTATATCTCAAAAACCCTGCTAGATAGAGCGATTTCGACGAAATTTTTGACCCACAGGGTATATCTGCAGAGTAGCCATGCCAATTTTCAAAAAAATGTTGTCTCGCCAAAAATGGCGGCCATTTTGAATTTTCGAATTTTTCGCAAAAATTGCAAAACATAAAAATGCTTATATCTCAAAAACCCTGCTAGATAGAGCGATTTCGACGAAATTTTTGACCCACAGGGTATATCTGCAGAGTAGCCATGCCAATTTTCAAAAAAATTTTGTCTCGCCAAAAATGGCGGCCATTTTGAATTTTCGAATTTTTCGCAAAAATTGCAAAACATAAAAATGCTTATATCTCAAAAACCCTGCTAGATAGAGCGATTTCGACGAAATTTTTGACCCACAGGGTATATCTGCAGAGTAGCCATGCCAATTTTCAAAAAAATTTTGTCTCGCCAAAAATGGCGGCCATTTTGAATTTTCGAATTTTTGCGCAAAAATTGCAAAACACAAAAATGCTAATATTTCGAAAACCGTGCTACATAGAGCGATTTCGACGAAATTTTTTATCTTCAGGGTATCTCTGCAGAGCAGCTATCCCAAAGAGCTTTCACTTGGTGAAGTTTCAGACCCATAGCTAATTGCTCACCTACTCAAAAAGAGTAAATGCGAATTACCTCTAAAAGTATTGCAGATGGCCAATTTTTCTCAAATAACTCATTCACCTACTTTTGGAAGAGCTTTCACATGGTGAAGTTTCAGACCCATAGCCAATTACTCACCTACTCAAAATGAGTAAATGCGAATTATCTCTAAAAGTATTGCAGATAGCCAATTTTTCTCAAATAACTCATTCACCTACTTTTGGGAGAGCTTTCACATGGTGAAGTTTCAGACCCATAGCTAATTATTTACCTACTCAAAATGAGTAAATGCTAATTATCTGTAAAAGTATTGCGGATACCTAATTTTTATCAAATAACTCATTCATCTACTTGTGGGAGAGCTTTCACATGGTGAAGTTTCAGACCCATAGCTAATTACTCACCTACTCAAAATGAGTAAATGCGAATTATCTGTAAAAGTATTGCAGATAGCCAATTTTTCTCAAATAACTCATTCACCTACTTTTGGGAGAGCTTTCACTTGGTGAAGTTTCAGACCCATAGCTAATTACTCACCTACTCAAAATGAGTAAATGCGAATTATCTCTAAAAGTATTGCAGATAGCCAATTTTTCTCAAATAACTCATTCACCTACTTTTGGGAGAGCTTTCACTTGGTGAAGTTTCAGACCCATAGCTAATTACTCACCCACTCAAAATGAGTAAATGCGAATTATCTCTAAAAGTATTGCAGATAGCCAATTTTTGTCAAATTAATCATTCACCTACTTTTGGGAGAGCTTTCACTTGGTGAAGTTTCAGACCCATAGCTAATTACTCACCTACTCAAAATGAGTAAATGCGAATTATCTCTAAAAGTATTGCAGATAGCCAATTTTTCTCAAATAACTCATTCACCTACTTTTGGGAGAGCTTTCACTCTGTGAAGTTTCAGACCCATAGCTAATTACTCACCTACTCAAAATGAGTAAATGCGAATTATCTCTAAAAGTATTGCAGATAGCCAATTTTTCTCAAATAACTCATTCACCTACTTTTGGCAGAGCTTTCACTTGGTGAAGTTTCAGACCCATAGCTAATTACTCACCTACTGAAAATGAGTAAATGTGAATTATCTCTAAAAGTATTGCAGATAGCCAATTTTTCTCCAATAACTCATTCACCTACTTTTGGGAGAGCTTTCACTTGGTGAAGTTTCAGACCCATAGCTAATTACTCACCTACTCAAAATGAGTAAATGCGAATTATCTCTAAAAGTATTGCAGATAGCCAATTTTTCTCAAATAACTCATTCACCTACTTTTGGGAGAGCTTTCACTTGGTGAAGTTTCAGACCCATAGCTAATTACTCACCTACTCAAAATGAGTAAATGCGAATTATCTCAAAAAGTATTGCAGATAGCCAGTTTTTCTCAAATTAATCATTCACCTACTTTTGGGAGAGCTTTCACTTGGTGAAGTTTCAGACCCATAGCTAATTACTCACCTACTCAAAATGAGTAAATGCGAATTATCTGTAAAAGTATTGCAGATAGCCAATTTTTCTCAAATTAATCATTCACCTACTTTTGGGAGAGCTTTCACTTGGTGAAGTTTCAGACCCATAGCTAATTACTCGTCTACTCAAAATGAGTAAATGCGAATTATACTTAATACTTTAGCACTCACCTTTATATCCTTTTCGGGACGCTTTGTTTTTGCTATGCAAAAACATTATCTTTTTTTTTTTGCGAGCGATCCTCTAGTTTTGATATAGTCTTAATAAATAGCATTAATTTTATCCAAATTAGCTATTGAGCCTGGATAGTGAAACTTCTTTCACAGTGAAATTATTTTAAACGAGTGTTAATCATCAAAGTAGAAAATGGCCGCTACAGAAGTTTCACTTAACAGTAAAAGCTTATCTAGGTTTTGTTGATTCATAATAATTGGAAATGATATAAAGGGAAAAAGTATACATATTTTATATAGACATTTGATCCCCCCTCCAAAAAAAACCAGAAAAATGTAGAATCTTGTAAAATATTGTTAAATGAAGTCAGTGTTGTTTCCTTGTATTTGTAAAGGACAGCCAGCTCTATTTGTAAAGTTCTTTGAAATTCAGGACAAATTCAAAATTAATTATTTATAAATGAAGATGTAAGTAGACATTTGTTATGTACTTGTAGGGGGCAGACAGCTCTACACAAAGCTGCCTGGTACCAGAGAAGGACCATCTGTTGTATGTTGGTGGCTGCCGGGGCCTCCTTGACCAAGTCAGATTTCCAGGTTAGTGCCCTCTGTAGTTGCATCCATTCTAATGAGATCAGATTTTTTAGTCACATTAAGAGTACATGATTATCTGATGGTCATGTGGATTGAAACAGTAACTTTGTTGTTATTGTCATTGAATATGTCAATACAGAAATTAAGTGCTATAGAAGTATGATTGGGTTTGATTATATTGCCCAATGTTTACTAACAGATTCTCCAGTGCATCAAACAGAAATCATTGTTCGTATAGCCATTCCATTAGCATGGGTAAGTTATCACTGAGATGCTTTGTTGCCATGAAGTTTAGTTGAGAATGGCACTGTTGAAGGACTAAGGCTTTTTGTACTGTTGACAATAGGACCCGGTTCACAGTGTCTCCTGGTTGAATGTTTTCTTGGTAAGGACATTTTCTTGGTGTGGTGTGGGGCTTAAAGAAACAGAGTGGATGTGGTGTGGGACTTAAAGAAACAGAGTGGATGTGGTGTGGGACTTACAGAAATAGAGTGGATGTGGTGTGGGACTTAAAGAAACAGAGTGGATGTGGTTTGGGACTTACAGAAACAGAGTGGATGTGGTGTGGGACTTAAAGAAACAGAGTGGATGTGGTGTGGGACTTACAGAAACAGAGTGGATGTGGTGTGGGACTTACAGAAACAGAGTGGATGTGGTGTGGGACTTAAAGAAACAGAGTGGATGTGGTTTGGGACTTACAGAAACAGAGTGGATGTGGTGTGGGACTTAAAGAAACAGAGTGGATGTGGTGTGGGACTTACAGAAACAGAGTGGATGTGGTGTGGGACTTAAGAAACAGAGTGGATGTGGTGTGGGACTTACAGAAACAGAGTGGATGTGGTGTGGGACTTACAGAAACAGAGTGGATGTGGTGTGGGACTTAAGAAACAGAGTGGATGTGGTGTGGGACTTAAGAAACAGAGTGGATGTGGTGTGGGACTTACAGAAACAGAGTGGATGTGGT
Source organism: Sabellastarte sp. h YS-2021 (assembly GCA_964017235.1). NCBI lineage: Eukaryota > Metazoa > Annelida > Polychaeta > Sabellida > Sabellidae > Sabellastarte > Sabellastarte sp. h YS-2021. The sequence continues at coordinate 50,988,826 of OZ024927.1, read as the reverse complement.
GTGGGACTTACAGAAACAGAGTGGATGTGGTGTGGGACTTAAGAAACAGAGTGGATGTGGTGTGGGACTTACAGAAACAGAGTGGATGTGGTGTGGGACTTAAGAAACAGAGTGGATGTGGTGTGGGACTTACAGAAACAGAGTGGATGTGGTGTGGGACTTAAGAAACAGAGTGGATGTGGTGTGGGACTTACAGAAACAGAGTGGATGTGGTGTGGGACTTAAGAAACAGAGTGGATGTGGTGTGGGACTTACAGAAACAGAGTGGATGTGGTTTGGGACTTAAGAAACAGAGTGGATGTGGTGTGGGACTTACAGAAACAGAGTGGATGTGGTGTGGGACTTACAGAAACAGAGTGGATGTGTACAATATACAAAATTTAGCATCCCTTGAACAAGCATTTGTTTTGGGGTGGAGTTTCCCCACCCCCACTACAGTATCGTCTCCCTTGAATATAAATCTCTGTTATTAATGGGCATTTTCTAACCATTTTTGGCACTTATATCCTTTAAAATAGGAATGGCAAAATATTTCCATATGCTTATTTTTATTGCGTTAATACATCCTATCCAATGGACAATTGCTTTACCAGTCGGTGCGACCGGTCCCGCCAAACGACAGAAAAAGGCTTCCTGTATAAAGTACCGGCAGAACCGGTCACGGAGTGTACATTCGACAGTTGGCGCTACGTACTTCCTTCCTGTCTAGACATGCTGACGTCATCGCGTCTTTTTTGTTTGGCGCGTGGAGTATACAGACATGTGTTTTTTTATGCAAAGTGTTGAAAAGGAAGATTTTATTGCGTTAATACATCCTATCCAATGGACAATTGCTAATCCGGTCGGCGCAGACCGGCCCGCCAAACGCCAGAAAAAGACGTCCTGTGTTGCCACCGGCTGGCCGGTCCGTAGTACTGTGCACTCCCCAGATGGCGCCTCGTACTTCCTTCCTGTCTAGACAACCTGACGTCATAGCATCTTTTTCGTTTGGCGCGTGTACTGTGCAGACGCGTTTTCAACAATCTCCAGATATTTTAAGGAAAAGTGTGCATTATGACGGATTTTCTACCTTATTTGCAAATAATTTATTGTAGAAGTGTTAACTACATAGCAAGCACGGATATACATTAAGAAATCTGCTGGAAACGCTCCCTAGCTGACTCAATTTAGTGTTGATGATAGGGCAGTAAGACGAGAATTATGAAGGCAGCCTTTTTTTCTAGTTTCCTCCCATTCAACCATGGTGTTGTTAGGGGCAGATCAACGATATTAAGGAAATACTGGATGTACTACTTACAGGTATTTTATCCGTGTCCTTGTTGAATGTACCTTCTGTAACTCTCCAGTTCAATCACCATAGAAACGTCTTTTCTAGTACTACGAATAGAAATCACGGATAACTTCAATCTACGTAGTTTTGAATACTGCAAATAGAAGGAATTCCCCAAGAGGTGCATTCTTCAGAGCGCACTGGTAAAGACTTCTCTGCTGTAAAGCATCAGTCACACCAGCCTAGCTCGAGTATTTAGTGTTTTTCCATCAGAAGCAAGAGATGAATTCTTCAGATTTCTTCAGAGCGCACTGGTCCAGACATCTTTGCTGTAAAGCATTAGTCGACCGGCAAGCTCATGTTCAGCCGACCTCACCTAGTATTTACATAGAAGGAACTTCATCTTTAATCACTCTCAGTCCCACCCTTATGGACCCGGCCCTTGTGTCGGTAGTAAGGGAAGTGGATGGCCAGGAAACTGGTTTGAGTGTACAGCCGGCTGAGAAGAAGAATCGACTTCAGACCGGCCAGGACTTCATCTATAGAGCGCACTGGTCCAGGCTTAAAAGCATCAGCCAACCGGCCAGCACAAAAGAACGCGACCTCTGACGTCATACCCAGTCAGCCAATCATGTGTCCTTCCGACCAACCACGAAGCTGGTCACGTGTTTTCACCGACCAGGAAGGTCGGAAGTGCGTTCTTCAGAACTCACCTCTACTGTGATTCCAGTCCCTGCTTTGCAGACCCGGCCTTGTTGTCGGTAGTGGGGTTTTGTGGACTGTAAAGTTGCCGGTAAAGCATCACACAAAGAACGCGAATACTGACGTCATCTCCAGTTAGCCAATCGCGTGTCCCTCTGGCCAAATCACGAAGCTGGTCACGTGATGCACCGACTAGGTCACGAAGTTTATCACGTGATCCACCGAACAAGAAGGTCGGAAGTGCATTCTTTGCACTCACGTCTACTGTGACTCCAGTTTTGAGTTCCTGAAATTCACCTCCGGCACACTGGTACAGACTTCTCTGCTACAAGCATCAGTCGACCAGTCAGCTCACGTTTACTGTGATATAAAGGAAGAACGCGTCCAGTGAGGACATTTCCCCGAAGTTGGTCACGTGATTCACCGAACTGGTCACATAGCTGATCGTCATCTCCAATCAGCCAATCACGTTGTCCCTCCGACCAGCAAACTGGTCATGTGACACACCGACCAACAATTGTTTCTAAATATAGATCATAAGGGCTTCCCCAGCAACTGTCAAATCTACAAAATAAGACGTGCGTTCAATGAAATACTTTATTAATGGCGGAAACCTACAGCCAGCTGATTTCAACACAAGATAGTTGTAAGTACATTTACTTCAACAACTGGTTACAGTGCACTGACCGACTACACAGCCTTATACAGTAGCTTTAACAACTGGTTACAGTGTACCGGCTACACAGCCCTGTACACTTGCTTCCACAACTGGTTTCAGAGTGTACTGACAGGTACCGACTTCACAGTCCTGTACACTTGCTTCAGTAACTGGTTACAGAGTGTACCGGCTGGTACTGGCTACACAGCCTTGTACACTTGCTTCAGCTACTGGTTACAGAGTGTACCGGCTGGTACTTGCTTCAACAACTGGTTACAGAGTGTACCGGCTGGTACTGGCTACACAGCCTTGTACACTTGCTTCAACCTACCGGTTACAAGTCTACAAACAGGGTGCTGGCTACACAGTCCTTACTGTACAGGGCTTCACCCCAACTGGTTACAAAAAAATTAAAAAAAATTAAAAATAAATAAATAGCTGTCTAAATTCATTGGTGACCCCAGCCTCCCAGTTTTTTGCCGGTTACAGAAAATTACTGGTTACAGTAAAGTACCGGGTATGGAGTCCTGGTACTGGACAGAGTTGCCTAAAGTAAAATTGGTTACAGAGAATTCTTAGACCAGTCAGTGGTCTTGGGGATATGACAGTGATATGACAGTGTCCCAAGCTACTGCCAGGCAACCTTCACTTATCACACCTATCAACAACCTGTTATCGGTGCTGGACTTGACTGGAGAGATAAAAAATTTTTGTCATCATGTCCGGCCAGGGGTCAGACATCTCACAAATGACAATTGCTCTGTAAATGCTGCACCTTGCAGGCTGCTGGCCCAGGGCAAAGAGTCTGTTGATGTGAAAAGTTGTGTCAGCCCCACCAGACCACAATAAGAACAGAGAGACTGTTAACTTGGATCATTGTCACCAGACCGGACCAGTGTCCGGAGGGACAGGAAATATTGTCAGAATACCAAATGTCCCAAATGTGGCACACAATCTGCCTGTAGGGTCCAGACTAAGCCCTTTTTGGGAACTTAGGAAGCCTTGGGGGCTGGACCCTAGGTAGTACAATTGTTGAAGGAGGGATACCTATGTCCATATACCTATACAAGAACAATCCAGGAAATGCCTGAGATTTCTCATCCAAGGTCGGGCATACCAGTTCAAGGCCCTGCCTTTCGGTTTGTCCACAGCACCTTTGGAGTTCATCGTGATACCAAAGGAGGTGAATTGATGGCCATACACAAGGATTTAAGACATCTCTAACATACACAGGAACTAGTAAATAATGTGTCAGCAGCTAGGTTGGCTGGTGAACTTAGAGAAATCAGAGCTGGAGCCCAAACAAGACTTCAATTTTGTAGGCTACCAGTTCGTACCTCAGATCTGATCCGGTCCGACTGACTCCAGACCGGTAGCAGAACCTTCAAGAGCAAATGCAGAAATTGCTATCCCTACCGGCTTGCCCGGTCCGGGAATTCAGGTCCGTGATAGGCTTACTAACGGCTACAGAAAAGCAAGTTCATGTAGGCCAACTTCATATGAGACTCATTCAGTGGCATCACAAACACAACTGGAGGGTCCCAGAATCACTGGAAAAGGTGATCCCAACCCCCAGGTCCTTGTACCTCCTTTACAATGATGGCTGAAGGAAGACAATGTACTTACAGTCCAACCATTACACCCAATAAAACATGCTCTGCAAATAATTACAGACGCATCAATAGAAGGGTGGGGCGCTCGCTTAGACGAGCGCTTGCAAGAGCAACCTGGTCCCCTCCGGGAAGCAAGCTGCATATAAACTATCTAGAACCTAAAGCAGTCTTTCTGGCCTTAAACAAGATAGTACCTGTAGCAACTGACAACACCACAGTAGTGTCATACATAAACAAGGAAGGAGGCATGAGGTCATGCCCACTTTGTGCCCTTCTATGGAGAATCTTGACCTGGTGTACCAGGAAACAACTGACTCTTAAGCACGACACATTCCAGGCCGGCCGAATGTGGTAGCAGACAAGCTATCCAGGCTAGGCCAGACCATCCAAACAGTGGTTTCTCCTTCCAGAGGTCTTCCACTCTATGCAGCAGGTGGCACCGGCCCAAATAGACTTATTTGCCACGAGGTTCAACAACAGGTTGCCTGTGTTTGTGTCACCGGTACCGGATCCCCTGGCCACAGCAGTGGATGCACTCAGTCGGCCATGGTAGGATCTGAAAGCATACACCTTCCCACCATCACCATATTGGGCAAGGTGGTAGAGAAGTTGCAAGACTCCCCATGCAAGAGAATCATTCTGATTGCTCCGGGGTGGCCCAACATGCCTTGGTTTTGGGATCTAGTGGCTACGTCCAGCCAAATCCCACTGAGCCTGCCCAATATGCCCAACCTGTTGACAGCCATTCAATCAGATCCCTCACAGAAATCTGACAAACCTTAATATCCCTGCAGGGCTCCTAGAGCCTCAGCAATCGAGGAGCAGGACTTGTCTGAGGCAGTGGCAGCAAGAGTTGAGGCTCCTCAAAGGGGATCAATCAGATCAGTCTATGAGGCAAGTGGGCCATTTTTACAAGTGATGTATCATTCATCAGGTGGACTTCGGGGCCCCCCCTGTAAAGTTAGTTGCTGACTTCCTTATGTACCTATTTCAGGACAGGAAGTTGCAGCCCAGCACCATTGATGGTTACAGGTCAGACATTGCTGATAGACTGGGAAATTCGCCCATCAATATCAGTAAGGATGAAAATCTCACTCGTCTCCTGGATAGTTTCCACTGAGACAGACCCAAAGGCCGGAAGGGAATCCCCTCCTGGAACCTCTCCCTGGTTTTTTGCACCAGCTGACAAGGGTCATTTTGAACCAATTAAAGAGGCCTCCTTGAAGCATTTGACCTTCAAGACAGTTTTCCTCTTGGCCCTGGGGTCAGGCAAGAGTAGAAGTGAGATACATGCTTGGCAAAACAGAAATATTAGACACCAGTCCGACTGGTCAAGGTGTCCCTGTACCCGTCACCCAGCTTTCTCCCCAAGAATCAGCTGGCCAAAGAGGGTCCAGACAGTGTGGCCCCAGGGGTATAACAGCCCTGGCCCCAACTCTGGATAGATCCCTCAAGTCTGACAGGTCCCTCTGTCCAGTCAGAGCATTGCGCTACTATTTGGACAGGACCTCGGGCAGAATAAGGAGGTGGTTTTTGTCTCCTTTAAGAAAGGTTTTGACAAAGACATCTCACCTGCCACTATCTCCTCTTGGATCAAGCAGACTGTGATCCTATGTTATGAGCTCTCTGACCAGGAGGCCCACCCTTTACATCAGGTTAAAGCCCAGGATGTCAGGGCCTTTGATGCTTCTAAGGTCTTCCAGTCGGAAGTTTCCTTAGATACAGTCTTGTCAGCCTGCCACTGAAGTCACATAATACCTTCACATGGTTCTATCTGAAGGGTGGGGCTTGGGCTGACTCAGAGCTTTACCAATTGGGCTCGGTAGTGGCTGCTCAGCAGATCCACAAGTGGCCCTTAGATGGAGGAGATTTGTATATATATATATAAACAGTTCTACAAGCACATAGTATAAAATGTGATGTGCTTCCTTCGGGAGGTTTATTGGCTTTCTGGGACTGAACTCATCCCTCTCTTCCCCTACCTCAGAGCAGGTCTGTTAAAAAAGGGGGGGGGGCGACGTCGGTATAGCCCCGGGTAACCGGCTGTTGGCAACCGACCAAGGTCTTACAGGGTTTCCTGACCTTAAGGTCAACCCAGGCCTGGGCCTATAGGTCTCCTGACGAAGTCAGCCTAGACCGTAGGTTAAAATTTGCTATTACTTGTGAGTTCACATAAGTCCCTAGTAACTTACCCGCCGACCAAGCGGTAGTTATTCAGCAATTGTCCATTGGATAGGATGTATTAACGCAATAAAATTGCAAATTTAATAAGTAAATTAAATTTTTATAAGTTAATACCCTATCCAATGGACACACAAGACCCTCCCACCGACCCCGCTATCAGCTTACTAGGGGTCTAAGAGGTTTAGACAATGAAAAAGATGCTATGACGTCAGGTTGTCTAGACAGGAAGGAAGTACGAGGCGCCATCTGGCGAGTGCACAGTACTACGGACCGGCCAGCCGGTGGCAACACAGGACGTCTTTTTCTGGCGTTTGGCGGGCCGGTCTGCGCCAACCGGATTAGCAATTGTCCATTGGATAGGGTATTAACTTATAAAAATTTAATTTACTTATTAAATTTGCAATTTTTTAAAGACAACTACAAACTTATTTTATATAAAATGAATTTATATTGCTTCTGGAGTATTATGGCGTCCCCTGGACAAAAGAGAAGAACGTGTGGCCACACTATGGCTCTTTCTGATTCTCATGCGCACGTTGCCGTGAGAAAGGCATTGGGCAAGACCCCTGTGTTGAGAAGAAGCAATGCCAGATTTGTGACAGTTTTTCTGAAGATCAGAAAAGACAATTGGCCACACCTACATACAGGGCACGTAAGGAGCTCCAGAAGAAAGCAAGCTCTCCCCCCCCTCCCCCCCCCCACTCCTGTAGATCCTGCTGATGTAACTGTGTTGGGGCAGGTTGAGAGTAGTAAGGGTAAATCTAGTGATCAAGGCGAAACCCCATCCAATAAGAAAAAGTCTTCTCACAACTCCCCTTCCAAGAAGTCTTCCAAAGCTGGCAAAACTGCAGGCGTTCAAGCTGACCTGAAGAATCTTGATGAAAAGTGGTCAGAACATTTTGCCCAGTTAGAAGCAATGTTCCTGGCCAAGTACTGGTTGAACCAGTCCAGAAGCACAATGTGGTGGTGTCTGACAGACCCCTTTATCCCACCAGTACAGCAGACTACCGGTGTTACCGGTCAGAAGGCGAGTTGCAGTACTACTGGTCAACAGGAGAGGAAGAAAGCCACCCAGCCTGCAGAGGCTCCCGGTGCAGTGTTAGCCACTCGACCTGTTGAGGCACCCCGTGCTGCTGTAGATTTGACTGGCCAGGATGCTTCCCCCTTTGCTGCTGCTGACAGATCCGAGGTTGAGCCCCCAGGTCCTGCCAGCTCTACATCCACCAGTGGTCAACCAGAGGTCCAGCCCCCAGGTCCCACTGCACAAGCTGCCTTTGATACCATGAAACATGCTGCCTCACCGGTTCTGGTCACCAAGCTGATGAGCCACCTTCAGATACTGAGCAGTTTAGTGACCATGCTTCTGCAAGTCCTGTTGATCAGGAAGGCTGTAAATTCTTGTGTTGTAAATCATACTCTTTCCGCAACCGGGTTGCCACAAAAGAAAGGCGTAATTCCCAATTATTGTTATCTTTGTCCAGAAATAAAGCATGTGAAAGATGTTTCCTGTGTAGATCAGTCGAGTTTTGTAAAAACGTCACAAATGTCCCAACTGTTGTACCAAATCTACCTGTAGGAGAAATGGGCAGCCCCCTAGGCATCAGCCCTGAAGTGTTAACAGTCCTCAGAGAAGGCTAAACCCTCCCCTTCCGGTTCCGGCCAAACTTAACCAGGTCACCCACAATAACAAGCTGCTATGTAAATCCCCACAGGAACCTCTACCTGTTGGAGGCATTGCATCAGCTGTTAGACAAAAATGCAGTAGAATTGGTCAAAAATCAACAATCCCTGGGCTTTTACAACCGGTTATTTTTGGTCCCCAACCCAACAGCCGGTGGAGACCTCTCTTGGACCTCAGTACACTGAACAGATTCATTCAAAATGGAGACCCCAGAGACAATAAGGACCTCCCTACAAGCAGGGGAGTGGGTTACCTCCATAGATTTCAAAGACGCATACTTCCACATACCAATAAACATCCAGTCCAGGAAGTACATGCGGTTTCACATTCAAGACAAAACTTACCAATTCAAAGCACTACCATTTGGTCTCTCAACTGCACCAATGGAGTTTACAATAGTGGTCAAAGAGGTCAAGTTACTTGCACTGCAGGAGGGTATAAGGATCCACCAGTATCTAGACAACTGGTTGATGAGAGCCAGGTCCCACCAAACTTGTCTTCAGCACACACACAGACCCTAGTAACTCTTTGTCAGGCATTGGGTTGGTTAGTAAACAAAGACAAGTCAGAACTGGAGCCCAAGCAGGTTTTCAACTTAGTAGGTTACCAGTTCGATTTGAAAGAGGGCAGTGTCAGACCCACCCCGGATCATTGGCAGACCCTACAGACAAAAATAAGAGCCCTCCTGTCCAGTCTGGTGTATCCGATCAGGAAGCTAATGTCCTTAATAGGGTTACTGACTGCTACAGAGAAACAAGTACACTTAGGCCGGTTACACATGAGACCCATACAGTGGCATCTCAAAAACAACTGGAGGGTTCCGGAGACAATGGAAAAGGTCATCCCCATTCCAAGATCACTCCACCCACCTCTGAAATGGTGGCTGGAGGAAGACAATGTGCTCACAGTTCAACCATTACGCCCACTAAAACATGCTCTGCAGATCTTTACCGACGCATCAAAAGAAGGGTGGGTCGCTCACTTAAACAAGCACACTGCAAGGGGAGACTGGTCTGTTCCAGAAAGCAAACTGCACATAAACTATCTGACAGTAAAAGCAGTCTTTCTGGCCTTAAAAGAGTTGCAGGACCTCTGTTCAAACAACATTGTCCTCATAGCTACAGACAACACAACAGTGGTTGCTTACATAAACAAAGAGGGTGGGATGACGTCAGGCACTTAATGTGCCCTCCTGTGGAGGATACTGACCTGATGTGCCAGGAAATAGGTTACTCTTAAAGCCCGACCCATCCACGGCCAGTTGAACTCGATAGCAGACAAGCTATCCAGACTGGGCCAAACCATTCAAACAGAATGGTCCCTACATCCAGAGAGATTCAAAGCAATATGCAGTCAGTGGCACCAGCCCAGAGTGGACTTGTTTGCTACCAGGTTCAACAACAAGCTCCCATAGTTTGTCTCACCGGTTCCGCATCCCCAGGCATGGGCAGTGGATGCACTCAGCCTGTCATGGGAGGATCTGGATCCCTATGCCTTCCCACCAGCAGCCATCTTGGGTGAATTGGTGGAGAAGTTGCAGGACTACCTGTGCAGCAGAATGTGTTGGTTTTGGGACCAAGTGGCCATGTCCAGTCAGATCCCACTGTGCCTGCCCAATCTGGTGACTCAAGCATTCAACGAGACCCTGCACAAACATCTGTCAAACCTGAACCTACATGCCTGACTCCTAGAGCCACAGCAATCAAGGGCAGGGCTTCTCTGAGACAGTGGTAGCACAAATTGAGGCTATTCAAAGAGGATCAACCAGATCAGTCTATGAGGCAAAGTGGACCATTTTTACAAAGTGGTGCCTCAGTAATCAGGTGGACTTCAGGGCAACCACCTCTGAAAGCCATTGCTCACTTCCTTCTACACTTGTTTCAGGACAGGAAGTTCCAGCCGGGCACCATTGATGGCTATAGATCAGCCATTGCTGACAAACTGGGAAATTCCCACATTAATGTCAGCAAAGATGAGAATCTCGCTCGTCTCCGGGATAGTTTCCACAGAGACAGACCCAAGGGTTGGAGGGGCATCCCCTCATGGAACCTTTCCCTGGTACTGCACCAGCTGACAAAGGCTCCATTTGAACCCCTAAAAGAGCCTCCCTGAAACACTTGACTTTCAAGACTGTCTTCCTGCTGGCCCAGGGTTCAGGCAAACGCAGGAGTGAGATGCATGCTTGGTTACACAAAAACATCAGACCCCAATCAGACTGGTCCAAGGTGTCCCTGTACCCTTCATCCAGGTTTCTTTCCAAGAACCAGCTGGCTAAAGAGGTTCCAGACAGTGTGGCCCCGGTAGTAATTCCAACCCAGGCCCCACTCTGGATAAGTCACTTAAGGGTGACAGGTTCCTATTTCCAGTTAGAGCCCTGCCTTATTACTTGGACAGGACCTCAGATCTCAGGTAGAAGAAGGAGTTGGTCTTTGTCTCCTTCAAGAAAGGTTTTGATAAAGACATCTCCCCTGCCACTATTTCTTCGTGGATCAAACAAACTGTGATCCTATGCAATGAGCTCTCTGACCAGCAAGCCATCACTTTACATCAGGTTAAAGCCCATGATGTTAGGCCCTTTGCTGCTTCTAAGGCCTTCCAGTCGGGAGTTTCCTTAAATCAAATCCTATCAGCCTGCCACTTGGAAATCTCACAACATCTTCACTCAGTTCTATTTGAAGGATGTGGCTTGGGCTGACTCAGAGCTTTTCCACTTAGGGCCAGTAGTGGCTGTGACATGCTTCCTTTAGGAGGTTTATTTCTTCTTATGGGACTGAACATATACCTCTCTTCCCCTACCTCAGAGCAGGTTTGTAAAAAGGGGAGGGGGGGCAGTGTCAGTATACATACGTTTAACTGGTCTCTGGTAACGGACCTTGGCCTCATAGGGTTCCTGGACCTCTGGTCAACCCAGGCCTGGAAAATGTTGTTTTGTGAGTTCACGTAAGTCCCGAGTAACTTACCCGCCTACCAAGCGCTAGTTATTCACCAATTTTCCATTGGATAGGATGTATTAACGCAATAAAATTGCAAATTTAATAAGTAAATAAAAAAAATTATAAGTTAATGCCCTATCCAATGGACAGACAAGGCCCTCCCAACCAGCCCTGCTATCAGCTTACTAGGGGGTAACTAGGGTTAGACTACGAAAAAAAATGCGATGATGTCAGCATGTATAGACGGGAAGGAAGTATGGTGCGCCATCTGGCAAATGTACACTCCGTGACCAGTCCTGCTGGTAGTTTATACAGGACAGCTTTTTCTGTCGTTTGGCGGGACCGGTCACGCCGACCGATAAAGCAATTGTCCATTGGATAGGCTATTAACTCATAAACCAGTTGCTGCAGCAGGGTATTATTGTATCCACCGGATAGCAAGGGGGCCACGGTGGCAGGGTGGAAAATTTTTCTTGGCTGTCACAAGTGTTTCTTTGTCAGTGATGCAGCACTGTACAGAGATTTCCCATCACCACCACCCCCCATCCACCCCCCCACCCCCCCACCCCCCTCGAGAGCAAAAAGTATTAAAGACAGAGTTCTCAAATTTGCAGGATATGTTCATCATTACGAAAACTTACCTGCGACTATTTTTGGCCTCATTTTGAAAAACAAGATGGCTGCGTTTTTTCTAAGTAGCAGACTTTAAAATACCTTTATGTCCCTTATTATTGGTCCTAGAGGTTTGGCTTATGAAGCCAACCCATAGGAAATCATGGGCATGGAGTCTTCTGGTGTGGTCAGATTTGACCTTGGGTCCCTTCTTCAAGAATAAACGATGATAGATACACTTAAAAGTGCTTATAACTCCACTTATATTGGTCCTAGAGGTTTAGATTGTGAAACCAACCTATAGGAAATTATGGACTGGAAGTCTTCTGATGTAGTCACATTTGACCTTGGGCCCTTCCTTCAGGGTCAAACAAGGGTAGCCAAACGTAAAAGTGCTTATAACTCACTTATTATTGGTCCTAGAGGTTTGGACCAAGTTTATTACAACTTAGAGTTTGCTTTCTAATAGGGATTAAGTACTATAAACGTTCATTTTCATTAAAATTGAGAATTGGCATAATAAGCTTCTGTTGTACTTATTTCACAGACATAATCATAATTATCCCAATTGGCTGTTTTTCAGGGTAATACTCCACGAATACAAGCAGTGAAGGCTGAGGATAAAGAACTAGCTCAATACTTGGAGAGTGAGTATCAATGGCAAGCTTCTATTGCACATAGATGTCACATTTTTAGAACAGTTGCTTATATGATAATGCTATGTGATAATATAAAACATTACCATCCGTTTAAAATCCATTAGCCATAAGTAATTGCAGTTTAGTAAAATGACTAATAATAAGCATCATTTGCTGTGGCATGAAAGCCATTGAATATTCCCAGCAGTTTTCATGATACACAAATACCAAAGAACACATCAGAACAATATACAGTGTATTTCTGATATATCATGCAAGTCTCCCTGAAAAGTAAAAGAAACTTTTGTGGAATTTTTGAATATGCTAAAACGTATTTAAATTTAACTTCAGTAATTGAATAGTGTGTGACTTAATGTTTATTTTTTTACAGTTTGTTTTATTGGGTTACTGTTTTATTGGTCAGAAAAACAAAACCATTTTATAAATTTTTGAAATTAGTTCATGCTTTCACTAGGAAACATAAGTTATTATTAAGTTTCTTTCAAGATGTCAATCAAATATTGTTAAAAGCTTATAAGGACAAGCTTGTTGATGAAATACCAAAAATTGTTTTAGCCTTGTGTAGCTTTGTCTGAGCAAAATTATTGCAAAGAGTCAGCATATTAATCAACCGCTATACTTTATCATTCTTGAAGGCATTTTTGAAACTGGTTTGAAAGTTGTTTTTGGAAGACCAACAACCGATTTTGGAAAATCAAAACCAACTGCATTTCTGATGTTTTTGGTATAAACATCACATAATTGCATTATTAATGTACACTTTGAACCAATTTCTTTTCTCTTTGTTTTCAGGTCAAGAACAGTTTCAACTGGTTGTAGCAGAGGACCAAGAGACCGCAGTATAACACCAATAATAGCGATGTCACTGGGTTATATACACTGATGAACACCTGGGTTATATACACAAAACAAAATTATCAAGTCTACAGCTGAAGCTGTCTTGTTACTTACACTAAACTATCTCTCTTCGAACTGCTTACAGAATTCTGTTAAACTTAATTTCTGAATTATGTGAGAACATGTATTGTGAAATCTGTTGTGGTGGATCGACTTCCCTTATACTCACTAATGCTATAAATATTCTCAACTAATCACAAATATTCTTTTCGGTGGATACACATATTTACAGATAAAAATAGATTTTGTAAAAATAGGCAAACAGGTTGATCATGTCTTCAGGCTGAAATGATTATTAATATACCACTTTATTAGTATATTCTCTACAAAAGAAAATGTACAGTTTTGGCCACCATTTTGCATTATTAGTTTTGTTAGTTACACTTGGTGATAATTGGGAGATATGGTAATGAAATATGTTCATACTCGCTTGATATGCTGCACAGTTTAACATTTATGTCCTTCTTTCTTTGCATAATGTTATCAGAATTAATAAAATTTGTTTTAAACGGAAAATATGCACCAGTTTAAATGTTTAAACCCTTGATTATCACTCAGAAAATATGTTCCATCATTAACAAATTACCAAAATCATGTACTGTTTCACTTCATTGTCAAAATTTGATGTTATAGCTCCAATTGTTCCCTATAAAACTGATTTAAAGCTATGTAAATTAGATATAAATTAAATTGGATTTATTTTTTAAAAGTTACTGAAGTTTCCTGGTTCCCGACCACCATATTGTAGGTGAGACATAGGTGAAGGTCACCTTTAGGCAATACCAGTCCCTTTTTTGTTAAAGTGGACTGGTAGTCGTCTATCAAGGTATTCTACACCGAGCATTAAGTTCACCCAACATACACAAAGATAGTAAATACTGTACTTTTGTCTTCAGCAGGTGGTAATTTGACCCACAAAAGTAATTCATACCTGGGTAGATTTGCTCCAAGTCTTTGAATTTGTATCCATCTATAACCTGTACAGTTAATTTTGAATTGGAAACTTACAAGAGTTCATTATACCACAAGCATTCTGGAGTAAGGGGGGTTGTCTCTGAAACAACAAAAACTTGTCTGTTGATCCAAAAGTCATACAGTACCCATATATTACACAAAAGACAAAATGACTTACTGAAAGTCTAATACCTGGGGGAAGTCTCAGTAACAGTGGTTAAGTTGTTACAGACTGTGATGAATATGTAAACATTCAATGTGTACCTACATGCATTTCCAGGTACCATGAGGTCTAAGCATTATTATAAAGCATTATAACTATGATGAGCATTATGTGTGTATAGAATTTACTACCTAGTCTGCAGTGTGAAGTTAACATTTTAATTGTTTATGTACCCATTAATTTGTAATCATCAACAGTTGTATAATATGGAAGATTTGAAAAGACTGTTATTTTTCAGTGGTCACATAAAGAAATTGGAAAAAATGTTTAAAATAGCAGCCTGGATTTTAATGGGGATTCTATGTGTATTACCTAACTGTAAAATAATGATATGATGTCTCTATCTGGTCTGGTGAATAATGTAGGTGAATTGTACTTTACAGTCAATAACCAACTACAATTTCTTGGGGAATCCTTGTGATATAATGGTTAACAAAATTTCATACACATTTTCTATTTGTGCAGTAAAAAGCTACATTTTCTTTTTTAATATAAAGCATTAGTAAGCATTACATAGAGTGGCTAATTCATAACTTGAACTGTTTATAAAATGTTCTGTCATATCATCAAAAATATAGTATATTTTATAAGTTGAAAGTTTAACTCTTTATCAATTGCAACGTTAAACGTTACACATTTATCCAGTACATATAACAACCATTACCTCTCAGTAGAAGGGCTGTGGTAATCTTCTTAATGTAAACTATTCAGTAACATATAGCAAATATTAATTCCAGGTAACATTTCAGTGACTTCAGTGTGTCTGTTAATATGAAGACTGGTCCTGTCACATTCAAGGGTTCAGTACTCAACTGTGCCAATGGAGTTTTTATGTGTGCTGATTACAGACATTATTGTAAACTTTGCAGCTTATCAGGGGCCATGTAGGTGCAGTGGTAACACACTCACCCCCTACCTTGGAGATCAGAGTTCGAATCCTGGTCAGTGGATTACAGTACAGAACGTTAACCAACTGTATGTATTGGTTTCCTCCATCTTACTGATTACCTATCATAATTATAACCAATACAAAGGTACTAGGCAAGGTGTAAACTACAAATAAATATATAACTCACAAGTTATCCTAGTTGTTTACAATGCTGCTGTGTGTGATTTATATACAAGAAAATTAAATATCAATACAAGAAAATTAAATTCAATACGTCAAGAGCTTTAATGAAAGGAGAGAGGAAACTTGCAAGAGAAAAGGTTAATAATCATACAGGTTGTTCTAAGACTGTTTCCATGTTTAATGAACTTAACATGTACAAAACATAGTTTTCCTGTACAATATATACTAAATTTCTTTTTGTTTGTGTATTGTAGAAGATATTTGCCTTTTATAATAACATTTAGTCTGCTTATTATATGGAACCTAGTAATGCCCCTCTACTTAATTTATAGATATTGTTTGATTTGTGAAATGAAGTGTCTTTGTCATTGATCCGTACATAGAGTGAAAAACTAATCAGGAATTTTGTAAATCCTTGTCTTTCAGTAGTCAAGCTCACTACTGTCTTTCCAAACTTGTAAAATTTTTGCTTTTGTGTGTTCCTTATTACCTTGTATTTCTCTTGAGGGGTTCTATTGTTCTAAGACAATATTCATGGCTCAACACATAAGAACAGAACAGACTTGGTGACATTGTACAACCACTCATAGCTATTCTGCTATTTTCTAGTCAGTTTCAGGACATATTTTTACCCCACAAAAAAGTTTTTAAAAAGTTCAAATAAAAAATATTTCGTTCTGAAACTTTTTTTTCTCTTTTTCACGTTTAGGTAAATGACAAAAAAATGACAATTGTACAACCAAAATAAATTGACATCAAAATCAAGTGTCAAACATTGGTTGAGTGGATATTGCTTTTGGCAATAGAAATGCCTTTGCTAAGTTTGTGCATTTTGGTGAAAAATATTTTGTTCAGCTTTTTTGTCAACCCCATAGATATTTTGTCAGATCCCTTGCTAAACCTGTATAAAAACAGTTCTGGAAAATTCTCTCCTTCATTTAGTCCAAGGGCACTTTTATCTGTTCATCAAATCTAAACAAATACATAGACGTGTTAACATTAGAGAAAGGAATGTGAAATGTATCACTGGGACCAACTTTAAAAATTCAAGATACTTAACGAGAGAGTAATAGGTTAGATTTAAGAGAGTAACAGGTTAGATTTAAGAGAGTAACAGGTTAGATTTAAGAGAGTAACAGGTTAGATTTAAGAGAGTAACAGGTTAGATTTAAGAGAGTAACAGGTTAGATTTAAGAGAGTAACAGGTTAGATTTAAGAGAGTAACAGGTTAGATTTAAGAGAGTAACAGGTTAGATTTAAGAGAGTAACAGGTTAGATTTAAGAGAGTAACAGGTTAGATTTAAGAGAGTAACAGGTTAGATTTAAGAGAGTAACAGGTTAGATTTAAGAGAGTAACAGGTTAGATTTAAGAGAGTAATAGGTTAGATTTAAGAGAGTAACAGGTTAGATTTAAGAGAGTAACAGGTTAGATTTAAGAGAGTAACAGGTTAGATTTAAGAGAGTAACAGGTTAGATTTAAGAGAGTAACAGGTTAGATTTAAGAGAGTAACAGGTTAGATTTAAGAGAGTAACAGGTTAGATTTAAGAGAGTAACAGGTTAGATTTAAGAGAGTAACAGGTTAGATTTAAGAGAGTAACAGGTTAGATTTAAGAGAGTAACAGGTTAGATTTAAGAGAGTAACAGGTTAGATCAGGTGAAAGTCTTAAAATTGCCGTCATACGTGCATTTGAGAAGTACTGTATTTCACTGTATAAGTGTCCCCCCCCCCCCCCCCCCCTCCCCACCCCCATTGTTTTTAGTATATCCCCAGTCAGACAGGAAATGAATCTCATGAAACCAATACATTTCAGTTCTTCAATGAAATCGTTATAAAATATGACAAAATGCACGAAAATATGGGATACAAGTTGATAATTTCTTCAGATTTAAGGTTTTTAATAGTACCACCCCCCAATATGGTGTTTATATAGTGAATTACAGTATGTCCAGTAATTGAAATCACCATGAGGACTCTCCTCAGTGGAAGCTTCACATTTTATCCACATTTACATTGTATTTCACTCTGTTTAAAGGCTTTAAAATGGGAATCAAACTTTGATATGAATGCTTGTTCTCCTTGAGGAGTAAGTGTCTGGTGGCTTTGAAGTCAATGTTTTTCTTTTCCTCACTGGGTCTCTAAATGTGAGGAAATTTAACAACAGTTTAAATTTGTGACACTTTGGTAAAAAAATATGGATACTTATGATTGGTTTTAATGCATGACTCGGTTTGTTTTTCACAGTATAAATATCACTGAGGTGTCCAAAATTAAATGATCTCTCTATACATGTCCAAACCACTTGCTATAGTAAGCTGATAAGGCTTTTTGCATAAATGGCTGAAAATAGGTAGTGCATTAATTTATTATGATACTCATTGCAAGTAAATGTAATTTTGGATGATATGTGACATGAAGGAGGAATGTTACATAAATCAGCATTAAGTTTTACCATTTTGTCAATGGAATTATACAAAAGTGTCACTTTTTAAACAGTAGTTAACTGTATATCACAAAGACCAATGACCAATATGTTTGAGGATTTTTTTCATTCAGTTATATATATGTCATAATCCTTTATACAAGAGTGGAAAATAAAAGCATTCTAGTTAATGTATTGCTCTACATTATGGATGAGTAAAAAGGTATGTGACATTTCACATTTATTGTAGCTAGTGTCTAATCTGTGTACACCAGTTTCATTAGGCAGTTCAACATATCTGTATTGATTGGATTTAATCACACTCTTCAGCTGGTGATTTATTGTGGCATTTCTGTATTTCCCTTCATCGCCAAGACCAATGACCAGTATGTTTGAAACTAATGTAACAACTGTCTGGATGGCAGAATGCAGGGACAACATCCCAAAGAAAATGTACAAATACTTTTAAATTAAATTTTTATCCACAAACATCAGATTTCAAAAGTGTATATGGTAAAACAATATTGTCTAAAACTCCACCAACATTTGCCAGTGATGTTTATTGTTTTATCAGAATTAAATCTCATGTCAAATATAAACCTTTGAGTATGTCGTTAACAACCAATCCTATAATATTATTAACTAAATCAAATTGGTAATAACTAATGATTAAAACTATTAGCGTACCACATACATGAATGTTGCTGCATATTTTTCACTGTACTTAACATATCTGTTGCAAAGTTTGTATGTAGTTCTTGTGTTAATCATGCTGTTGTATATTCTTTTTCACTTGTTGCCTGTAGATTGTAAAAGCATAAAAATATCCAGGATCATTTCACTTGATATCTGTATGTACAATATAAATGTCTTCTTCACCTTAGCAAGTTGTGTTCTTTAGGATTTCATAGAATACAATAGTGTGCTTATATTTTGCAAATGAACAGACACCTTTTGTTTTTGTTTTATCAGAAAGTCTCTGGTATGCTGCATAAAAGGTATGAATAGATATGCAACATGTGTAAATGGTGAAATGGCTTTTTGTGTCTTGTAGCAAGAATGCGGATCATTTTCTTGCTATGTTCTGTTTCATCTGTGATAATAAATCAAGCTATATTATGACAAGTGTCTCTGTATATGTTATAGTTCAAGACTTTGTATTTTGATCATTAGAACTACATATATCAACTTTTGTATTCAGGATGGCTAAAGTAACATCTTTTACTTTTGTCATTATTAGTTGCTTTTGTGATGTCTTTAGTGCTCTGTTGTCATATAATAAATGCACTATTTACTTTATTCAGTTGGTAAACATATACTTTAAACAGTTTAATTAATTTCATTGTGCATCTACATTAATTCTACTTTATCAGAAATGGTTCAGTTTTTAATCTTTTGAATAATCCAGTAGTTTACAACTATGTTTCTTTGTCTTTTTCTCAGTCCAGAACATTTATCAGATTAATAGTTATGACAGTTATCATAATATTAGCGGAAGAAGTTACAGATCTTTAGAGCATATTGTATGGTGAAATTATATCAGTGTAAATGAACTTGTGTCATACAGTCATATCACTAATTGCAATAAAGATTTGATTATTTTAGATGTAGTAAAAGGTTAATTCTTTCAAGACACGTACTAAATCTTATGTAAATGTTAATTTTGTTATTATTGTTGTTTACTTGTAAATTCTTTTGTTTTCAGTTTTTCTGCAACTAACAATTATCTCAGTTCTGAATTATATAACTTTTCATTACAAAGGTATTTGATTCGGAAATATTTCTGTAAACAGCCACACTTTCAATAATTACCCATTTTGTTGCATATCAAGTACCAACAGCTTATTGATACACTTTTTAGTATTTAGAATACTTATGTCTTGTTGTCAATATGAACTTTAGTACAAATATTACATTCTGTTTTGATAAAAATTGTGTCAATTTTTCATTACTTTATCATATTTGCTGGAAAATGGAACATTTAAAATTTCTACCATGTATTTGTCTTGCTTGTTAATGTGTATACAATTGTCACAAATGATGTAAATTACTTATCATGCCTACAAAATGCAAAAATACTACTATTTATTGAAAGAATAAAGGCCTGTGAAACACTTATGACATATTTTATTTTCATCCCCATTCCAACTTTAAGTCAGACAGTTTAATGATAAGATACTTATGCCAATAATACCAATGGCTTGTCAGAAAAAATATCTTCCTACCTTCTCAAGGGTGTTATACATTGATTTAGTTCTACTTATGTATTTTGGTTTCTTTTAAAACAAATTACATGAACAACTGTTTAAATAGTTATACGTTGTTTATTTCGAAGGATTTCTAGGACATCATGAACTCACTCGTGTGCATACTTACAAGCAAAGGAAAGATAAAAAAAAATCGGAAAAGCTGGATAAGTGGGAGAAATTAGAAGACCCCGTCATCTCGTGTCGTCTGTGTTGGGCCCTCCTCTAATGCCAGGGCCAGTGATTCACTAGACTCTGTAGATATTTGACCCACTAAACCTTCTAATCCTTCTACTTCTCGCCTATCATGCTCTGAGTTGTCAAAATTCAAGTATCAATTTTGTTACGCTTTACTAGGCTGGGAATGTTACTTGCTTTTGTGGATGCTCTCCCTCCGTCCGCCAAAGCGAGACTTGGTATGTCTCCTGATAAAGTGAAAGTGTCGCATTCCCCCAAGCGTGGTGGTCCCTGTCACTTCCTTAGTCTCTCAACCGTTACCCCTTATTAGTGTAACCGCTTCGGAAACCCCAGGGCCTGCTTCTCAGCCGCCTGCTCAATTTCCTACTTCAACCGGTTTGATTGGCCTGGATTATGCCATGATGGTCTTCTCTCATGTGGTTCCCTCAGCTGGTGTGGCTGACCACCATCAGGAACCATTCTTGTCAGGGACGGCTGGTAGTGTTACCGGATCAGTGAGCCATCACCAACCAGCCCTGCAAACCTTTGCACCTGGACACCAGCTATTTCTCAGCCTCATGTTGCCAGTTCTGTCACGCCTCTGAACCAGACTCCAACTTCCATGGCAGTTTTCACAGGTCGCAACTGTCTAGCATCCGACATCATTGTTCTACAATAGCTTACCATGTGGGCCTATCTTGGGAAGCCGCAGGCACTGGCCAACATACAAGAAATATGATGTATAATACTGAACCAATGCCTTCAGTGCTAAGGTAAACCCCGTAGTGAAATACCAGGAGACTTCCTTCTTCTCATTGGCCACCACATTGTTTTGAAGCATCAGATTATTGCTCTCACATATTTTTGTGATATTGTTGGATGCTTAAAATTAGCCAGCTTTTCACTAATATTTATAGATCATACTGTTACACTTTATTTGGTGACAGGATAAGTATTTTTCTTATTTTCTTTTTTGATATTTTCAGCTTTCTTCAGACAGCTAGCATGTCTTCTCATAATGCAAACACCAACAAACCCATGCATTAAAATGCAGACATTTTTGTTTCACATTCGACCTACACAGCTACTGCCCCACCTGTAGAGAGGCAGGTAGGAGAGATGACCCTTGTGTCACTAATTAAAAACCTTGTCAGTTGTGTAGTTTGTTCTCCCAGGAATAACTTTGCAAAATAAGAAATAGGAAACGTTATTCCAGAAAACATAAGTCAGACTCATCAAAAGACGAATTAGATCTACTAGGTGATCCAGATATAGAGGAGGCCTTCTCAGGATCTCATGAAATCCTGAACAAACTGCTCAGCAGTTATACTCCTCCCCTCCTCGGACCCAACACTTAGGTTTTGAGGCATTGTCTATCAAAACATCCCAACATGGCTCACCTACTCCAGATACAGCCCGACAGGAAAAGATTGAAAACCCATTGGGTTCAACAAATGGGGGGGGGGGGGGGGGGGGGGGGTTAGGGCTCCATTCTGGAGACCCTTCATAAACTGGCAGATCAGCAACAATCTTTAAGGGGTGAAATTAAATCTGTAGTAAAACCCCTTCTGAGGTGGTGGTGGATCAGATCTCTGCCTCGGATCCAAAACCTGGCACAAGCCAACAATCAGACTTGCACATTCACCAAAGTCGTAAATCCTCAGACGAACCTATGGAGACCGAGTTTGCTGGCCCTCCCTTACCACCCCAATTTGTCCAGAGATTTAAATCTGAGATACCCTCAGAGGGTAAATGAACAATCCGAGGCATTTCCAGCTACAAAACCAAGAAACACTGGGATAAAATATAACATAAGTCTCAGGCTAAATATATTACTTCCTCATCTTCCTTGGAGGAATCTGAGGTTTCTGTGCAAGTTAAAAACTCCTCGAAACCCAAGGGGGATTCTTCTGAACAAAATAAGTCAAACCTTGATCCAGACCCCAAATTTTACAGGGAAGTAGATATGTCTGGCTTGCCCTCACATTACACTGAGGACATTGAGAGCTTCAGGCAGGTTTTGAAACTCCCTGACCCTAGGGACAATATGCCTATGTCCTCTACCACAGTGTGGGGTCTAAATGACATAGCCAGCCAACAGGAGCTTAGGCCAAAGGGCCCTTCAGCTATGATGCCAGTCAGTTCTCAGCTAAAGGAAGCTTTAGACAAGTTTGAACAAGACTTTCAGGCTGCCAAATTTTTGCAAAAATCTGTATCTCCCCAAAACCCTATGGGCCCCCTATGGGTAAGGTTCCCCTCCAGGTAGTTGAAGTATTTGAGCATCAGGCTAGGCAAAACCTCTGTACCCTTAATTTTTGGCTGCCTTTACCAAGGTCGCATCTGAATGCAACCTGACCATGGAAAAATGCCAGGACAGTATCAAGGCTACTGTCAAAAGTCAAATATTAAAGGGCGCCAATCCTGAAAAAGTACACAAATGGTCATGAAAAGACAGAGAGCCTTACCCTGTCAAAGTAAGGCCTTAGCCCACATCCTTCAGAGGGAGATGTATACCATGGGGAATTCAATTCTCGTCAGAGGTGAGGCTGAAATGACCCATCTTCAACCTCATTTGGGAGATACCAGGAGTCAGGAACTTAGTAGCTCCCCATTTTGTCCCACTCCTTTGTTCCGTCCTCAATTGGTTAAGGAGGGAGAAGACCTCTTCCTTAAAAAGGCGCCCCTAAAAACAATCGGGGTTTTGGATCCTATCAAAACTGATGGCCCTCACAAGGGGAGTCAGACTGCACCAATTCCTGAACAATTGGCTTATCATGGCCCCATCCCAGGAGGAGGCACAAGTGAACACTCAGACCGTGGTAGACCTGACACAGTCTTTAGGGTGGATAATCAATCAAGAGAAGTCCGAACTCGAACCCATCCAATTGTTTTCGGACTCGAAATACCACCTTGTAAGACTCACTCAAGAGAGATGGCTCAAACTTCAGGATTTGATCCTATGCTTAAAGTCAAGACATGTTTTGACTACAAGATGTTTGAGGTCACTAATTGGGTTGCTCGCTCAATGGAGAAGATGGTCCCAAGGGACGCCTTCACATGAGGCCCTTTCAGTTTCACCCCAAGGAGCAATGGAAATATCCGCTGTCATTGGACAGAGCCTCCTTCCTTGGTCAGAGATCATTTCAGCTCACCTAGAGTTATGGCAAAACCCTGTGAATGTGATGAAGGGCGCCGACC
Organism: Sabellastarte sp. h YS-2021; assembly: GCA_964017235.1. Classification (NCBI taxonomy): domain Eukaryota; kingdom Metazoa; phylum Annelida; class Polychaeta; order Sabellida; family Sabellidae; genus Sabellastarte; species Sabellastarte sp. h YS-2021. Next base: position 50,965,326 of record OZ024927.1, on the reverse strand, counting down.
TTCACCTCAAAGACCACAGTATACAAATCTACAGACAACTCAACAGTAGTAGCCTACATAAACAAGGAGGAACCCACTCAGCGGTGATGTGTGCTCTCCTGTGGAAAATCATGACTTCTTGCCATCATTACCAGATAACTTAAAGAACCAGGCACATTCCAGGTTGCCTGAATGTGATGGCCGACCTACTGTCCAGGTTGAAATAAGTCCAATCAACAGAATGGTCACTGCATCTGCAGGTGTTCAAACAGATCTGTCAGAAGTGGTTCACACCTCATGTAGATCTATTTACCTTGTCTGAACCATAAAGTTCCATTGTATCTCCAGTCCCAGACCAACATGCTTGGGACATAGCTGCTGTGAACGTAAACTGGTTGGGTCTCACTGCTTATGCTTACCCTCCTACAGCTCTCCTTCAGAGGGTGATCCAAAAAATCATGCAAAGCAATTGCCTCATCATTGTAGTAGCCCCAGGCTGGCCAGGGATGCCCTGGTTTGGGGACCTAGGGCAGCTCTAAACAGAGATCCCACTAAAGATAATAATCTCAAAAACACTTTTCAAACAGTCCCACAACCAAGTATTTTACAACAATCCACAACATCTGAACCTCCACGCCTGGTGTCTAGGAGTGGACAGCTCCAGTGGCAGAGAGAATTGCTGCACCTCAAAGGTCATCAACAAGGAGCATCTACAAAGAAGACCCTATTTGAGAAATGATGCAGAAAAATTTTTGTGGATTTCTCCACTCCCTCTGTGAAACAGACATTTTCATGTACCTGTACCGAGATCTAAACCGGTGCCCCTGAACCATTGATGGTTATAGGATGGCCATTGTTGACACCTTGGATCCGGTGAGACTTCATATTTCTCAAAGCTCCAACCTTAACAGGTTACTTTCTAGTTTTCACATGGATCGTCCCAAAAGTTCCAGGAATCTTCCAAAGTGGAACCCTTCTGTTATACTCAATGAGCTCACAAAAGCACCCATTGAGCCTATGAAAGACACAGACCTGTAACATCTTACTCTCAAAACTGCTTTCATGCTAGCTTTTGCCTTCAGCAAGCCCTGCAGCGAAATTCATGCCTGGGTTGCAAACAAAGTATCTCATTTAGGCCAATGGGAAAAGGTAGCTTTGTTCCCCTCTTCAGATTTCATAGCCAAAAACCAGCTAGCAAGAGAAGGTTCTCAAAGTGTGTCTCCAGTGACTATCCCTGATTTGACTACCATTATGGATAGACAATTTAAAGAAGACAGGACCCTGTGTCTGGTATGGGACCTGATCTACTACCTGGATCAAACCAAAGACCTGACTGGGTCTCGATCCCGACTCTTTATTTCCTTCAAGAAAGGACATACCTCAAACCTGCTACTCTCTCTTGTTGGTTAAAAAAAACTATCCTATGTCCTTGGACCTGGTCCAAGTTAAAGCTCATGACATTAGGGCATTGGCTGCCTCTAAGGCCTTTTACGGTGGGGTTTTGATGGACCAAATCATGCAAGCTTGTCACTGGAAAACTCGCAACACATTTACAAATTTTTACCTAAAAGACCTTACTTAGTCCGATAACGACAACAATATATATCTGGGTCCAGTAGTAGCAGCTAATCAAGTCCTAGACCCTTCCCCTCATCCTCAGAAAGAGAAGAAGGGGGGGGGGCACATCCACTATGACCAAGTCTTCAGGAGTCTAAATAGTAGTGGTAGTGGTAGTGAGTGCCTGTGTGGAAGCATAACTATGAAACTCCAGCATACAGCACTTTTTACACTGTTTCTATGAAAGGATATGTCAAAAATTTAGTATCAGGTTATAGAAGAAATGACATAGTAAAGTGTGAGACTGTGGTTCTACAAACTTTTTAACAAACTTTCTGAGACATTAAGTCTAAAATCTGAATAAGTGTGTACAAGTGGCACACGTCTAAAATCTGAATAAGTGTGTATAAGTGGTACAAAAAATAAAGGATAAAAAACAGACATGTGGATAGTCATCACTGCAACACAATGCTTTTTGATTACTGTACAGAGACCCGAACCACACAGAGGTTGTGTAAACAAGCTCAAGGAAGCAGAAATGAGGTATCCTGTGGTCTGTGATAAAATATTACTTCCCTGCCCGGCATACTAGAGTGATGTACACATCCAGCATAGCCTTGCTCAAGACTCTGATCTCTTTCAAGCTGATGCCGAATAATTTTGTTGGATAAACATCATGAAGTTTCCTTTAAGTTTTTTATCATTAGTATATGTGTGTTGCATAACTATGGATCATCAGAGTAGTACTAAATCAAAAATAAAGACTAGCTACAGCAAATCTTAAATTATACTCATCGAAAACCACAACAACTATGTGAAACTGAAAAATGATGTTTTCCAGCTTTTGTGTGAATTGCCCTTAAACAAGAAAAGACCAACCAGCTGAGGCACGAGGGGTGGACAAAAATCTAAAACAACCATTGGCTTAGTGAATGCACAGTCAGTAAGAAATAAAACAGACATCTTGCACAATTGCATTTTGGAACAGAAGATTGACTTTGAGGTTGTTTTGTTAAAATTTGGTTGAGGGAGAATGATGAATTGCTCATCAAGCATTTAACACCCAAAGGCTTTGATATATTACATCATGATAGAAAAGGAAAGCTAGGTGGCCGCGTTGCAGTGTTGTTTAATACCGTGTTCAAGGCTAAGCTGGATAAATTCCTAGTTTATACGTCTTTTGAATATATCTTAGTAGTTCTACAAACACTGAACTTTTGGGTATGTGTACTTTACAGACCCCCTTTATTGATGGAATTTCAGTTGGAACATTTTCTGATCAAATTGCTGATTTATTTGAAATACTTGTTTTTGACAAAACAAAGATAACTATTACTTGGTGATTTTAACTTTCATATTAACAAATATGATGATCCTAATGTAACCAAGGTTGGTAAATTATTGGAAGAATTTTTCTCTGCAGCAGCACGTCACATCACCAACTTGCAAGTCCTTCAACACTCTTGATTTGGTCATGACCAGAAGCTCTGATGACATTTTGCTTGCAAAACCAAAAGTTAAGGACTTTATTTCAGATCATACAGCAATCATATGCCACCTTCAATCTTTTAAACATAAACCGGAGCCCACAGAGTTCTGCTATAGGAAGTTAAAATATATTGATCTGTCATCATTCAAGAAAGATATTATAGAGTATGATATAGTGCAGAATCCTACTGAAGACCTAGGAGGCTTAGTAATGATACCCTGTCAAATATTTTGGATAAACATGCACCTAAAAACCTGCAAGCTTAGAATGAGAGAATCACAGCCTTGATATGATAAAAATGTGCAAACCAGTAAATAGAAAATGAGAATTTCTGAGCGGAAATGGAGGAAATCAAGCATGTTGATAACTACATGTTATTTTCTGCAAAAAGATCAAATTACATGAAGATACAAAGGAATGCTAAAATTTATCATTTTAATTCCATAATAAAAGAAAATGAAGATGACCAAAGACAGTTATTTAAAGTTGTAAAGGTTTTTGCAGATCATTTAAGGCATCACCATTACCTGAACATGACTCCAAGGAAGAATTAGCAGAGAATTTAGTGCAGTTTTTTTGTGGAAAGAAGAGACAAATTTAGAGATAGTTTTGGAACATCCTAAGCCTTTGATAAATATGATACTAGACATTTTGTTGTACCCAAGCTGTCACAGTTCACACAAGTGTCTGTTGAGAAAATCCAAAAAATAGTTTTGAAGTCACCATCCAAATCATGTGTTTTAGATCCTATACCCACCTCACTACTGAAATAATATACATCTGAACTGATGCCAATTATTGCTAAAATAGTTAACCTGTCCATTGAAACTGGTGAGATGCCAAATGACTTTAAACATGCTGTTATTACTCCACTTCTCAAAAGCAAGGGTTTTGAGCTTATTTATAAAAACTTTTGCCCGGCTAGTTCCTGTGTTAAAAACTTCGGTGTTATCATTGATGAGGAGCATACATTAAATCATCACATAACTTAAATCTGCAAGTCCTGCTATCATTATCTGAGGAATATTCTTACAGTTTGGCCATATTTGACCACATCATCAGCTAAAACCATTGTGCATTAAGTTATCTCTGCAAAATTGGATTACTGCAACTCTCTCTTTGCTGACATCCCAGATTTTTTATCACAAAATTACAACATGTACAAAATGCTGCTGCTAGGATTGTCCTGAATTTGAAGAAGTACGACTCTGTAACAACTTATCTGATAAAGCTGCACTTTGTACCTGTAAGACAACGCATTATCTACAAACTGAACGTCATTGTGTTCAAGGCATTAAAGGGTGATGCCCCAGACTACATTCAATCCTTGCTTTCCATAAACCAACTAGCAAGACCACTACGTTTGGGTGACAAAATGTATAAACTGAAAGAGCATTGATGGAAAGTAAGGGATACTGATCTTTCCACGATGCAGCACCTCGCTACTGGAATAGCGTCCCTGATGATGTCCGCAACATTGAACTGAATTTAAATGACTTCAAGAAAAGACTTAAAACCTTTCTATTTAAGAGTGCTTTTGTTGGAGTTGCACATTTATTAGCCAATCAGTGACTAGAATTGCGCTATATAAGAACTAACTATTACTACATGGTAAGTGTTACAGTCTCGGGGCAACACAGTAGCAATTACTGATTGCTTTTAGATTGCAACAGGAAAAGACAAAAAGTTTAACTAAACAAATTTATTTAACAATTAAAAATAATGATTACAGTCAACTGGTACGATCTCAATAATACATGCAATGATACAATAATGAAACCAATCTGTCCTGTGATTTGTCCTGTGATCAGTCCAGTGTCCACTAACACACAGATATCTGTATCCTGTGATCCGTTCAATGTCAGATAAAACAAAATGTCCTTATCCTGTGATCCTTTCAATGTTCAGTCACGCAAAATGTCTGTATACAGATGTTCAGAGAGTTGCACAACTATACTGTGCGCTCCAAGATATGGACAGTATCCAAAATGCAGTAAATCCACTCTCAGGTAGAACCACACACTATATCCAGAGGTAAACAATGTCCACAATACAGCAAATCCACTCTCTGGTATATCAATGCACAAAATCCAAAGTACAGCAAATCTATTCAGACACTGTATCCAGTTTGCTCCAACAAGAGTTCATCACAACACAAGAAGATTATATCCACTTGATAGTAGTTTTAAGACAAAATTAGCTTTCCTTATAGCCAGCGAATACATAAGTTCATCTGTGGTCAGATGTACAGCACTTATATATAGCTATGAAAATGTCTAGAATGTTATAGAACTAACTTTAAGGTAACAGCTGTCACCAGAAGCAGTGAGGAAGCTCTAGAAAACTCCGTAACCTTAAATGTTAATACATTAATATAATGCTTAGATTAAACAATGCACTCGCACAGTGCCAATATTTGTAACAGTACGCTATTGTAGAACAATAAAATTGAAAATTTTAATTACTTAAATGTAGCTTACACGTGGAATTCAAGAGAGTCCCTCCCTGCCTCCCCGCTGTATTACAGCTGACGGGCTGTAGGCTAAAGTTTCAAAGAGAAGAAGGAAGTCTCGTGGTATTTCACTAGGAGGTTCACCTTCAGCACTGTAGGCATCGGGCCAGTTTTATACATCTATTTTTCTTGGACTTTGGCCAATACCTGCGACCTCCCGAGATAGCATTCAGTTCCATATGGTAAGCTTGTAGCTTATAAAAGCTACATTTAAGTAATTAGAATTTTCAAATTCCTGTTATCTACAGGTGCCACTTCTACACTACAGGCCCAGACCCATCAGGCCCAGATCCATCTGTGTCCCATCCAGGTAAATCAGTGAACGAATACCCAGGAAACATTTCAATTGTTTATAAACGTTTATAAACCCATAAGGGAATTGTTTAGATAAGGCTTAAATAAGGTTTAAAATAAAATATTTGCAAACATTTATGTTAACGTTTTTAAACGTTTCTAAACCATATGTCTAACGTTTATAAACATTTTAAAACCTATAAGAGAAAGGTTTAGATAAGGTTGAAATAAGGTTTAAAATGAAATACTTGTAGACATTTATGGAACATATAAACATTTTTAAACCAAAGAAAAGTACGATAATACATTTACACAGTTCCCACCTTAAGTCCAATGCCACTTATAAAAATAGCATATATTAACATAAATACCAAATACTATTTGTCAAATATCAGTTTCTTTAAAGCTACAACAAAACCTCATACTAAAATAGTATTTCATTTTGACAGATTGATCACATAAAGTGAGATATAAAAGGATATACTTACCAAAGTTGTTTTCTCAATTCCAAAACAAAATGGTGTAATGGCTATGATGACGTCAGCATCGAAATTCAAAATGAGCTGGTTTACAACTAAACCTTTAAAAATGTTTATAAATGTTTATGAAAGGTTTATATTACCGTGAAACGCCATCTAAACCATTAGAGCAAATATTTGTGAAAAAATTGGTTTATTTTAGGTTTACAAAACATTTTTAAGGTTTATAAACGTTTATAAACATTTAGAATGTTTGCTGGTCTGATTAGGCCTCCCCACGCAACACCTCGTTCACCAGGATTGCAAAGCGTCTCACAGGTATATCAAATGGGAGAAGTCTTTTAAGGAGGCCACAATTATTTCTAACCAAGCTGTAGACGGGAACCAGCCACCTTTAACAATAAAGGGACTGGTATCGGCCATGATGGCCTTGAACTACACCATTGCTATCGGGAAATCTCGATCATTATTTTAATTACTTTTTTGCTTTTTGTATGTATTAAAACATTTTAAACATTTATTATTGAAATTATAACATAAAATATTGTGAATTAAACTTAAAAATATTTTGGAATGACAATAATCTTTTGAAGCAAAAAATTTGGGTGATAATAGAAGATCAACAGTACTTAAACTGGTACACATTTTTTAGTTAGGTAACTACGGAAGCGTAGTACCCAATATGGTGGGCGATACCCGACCCTATATTGCAGAGTAGGGTCGACGGAAACCAGACTAACCAAGCTGCCGCCTTTAACAGGTGCATCAACAATGTACATGATGACATGCAGGATCACATCAGGCTCTTGTTCAATGACATGATAGGCAAAGACAGATAATGTCTCCAACAGGCCTCCTTACCCCCATCAAAAACTAGTTCCTTCAGGCTGTCTACATATGAGACCCATCCAGTGGCACTTAAAGGCAACTGGCATGTCCCACCAGAGAAAAATCAGTTTCCATTCAGAAGTCTCTTCTGGCTTCAGGAAAACATCCAACCTCTACACCCCCTACAGCATGCACGTCAAATCTTTACCAATGCATCAAACACAGGATGAGGAGCTCATTTAGGAGACTTTACAGCCAAAGGTCTGTGGTCCCTTCTAGAAAGCAAACTCAACATCAATTTTCTGGAATTGAAGGCAGTTGTCCTGGCCATGAAGTGCTTCAAACATCTTTGCACGAAGCACACTGTCCTAGCCACAGACAACACTACTGTTGTGCCTACATAAACTTTGAATTGGGTATGAAATCAAGCGGTCTGTGCCCTGCTTTGGAGACCTCCTGTTGTGGCACAATCTGAGGAAGATTGTCCTAAAGGCCCGCCATATTCTAGTTCAGTTGAATGTGATTAAAACTTTCCCTTCATAACCAAATTACCTAGACAGAATGGTTTTTTAATCAAGGGATCTTCGACCAAATTTGCCAGAGGTGGCACACACCTCAAATAGATTTGTTTGCCACAAGGTTCAACAAGAGCCTATCATGGGAGGACCTGGATGGCTATGCCTTTCTGACAACTCCCCTGATAGCAAATGTCATAAACAAGATCCTCAGCCATGGCTGTCGGACAATGATAGTCATAGCTCCAGCTTGGCACAACATTTTATGGGTTTGGGATCTAGTGAGCCTGTTATCCCAGATCTCCTGTTGTCAAACCAACCTAACTCAGCCATTCAACTGGAGCCTGCAGAGACCTTCTCAATCTGAATCTCCATGCTTGGGTCCTTGAGCCTTGACCAAGGTTTCTCTGGTAAAGTGGCAGAATGATTTGAGGCTCCTCAGAGACACTCAACCTGAGCAGTCTATGAGGGAAAGTGGTCCATTTTTGTTTGATGGTGCAAACCGAATCAGGTGGACTTCAAAGCACCATCTATAAACCAAATAGGTGAATTCCTTCTCTCCCTGTTCCAGGAAAAGAACCTTCAGCCCTCCACAATAGATGGTTACAAAACTGCCATAGCTGATAAGGTTGGCAATTCCTCAGTTGGAATAAGTAAAGATGAAAACTTTACACATTTACTGGACAGTTGCAACAAAGTTAGGCCCAAAGGTCACAGAGGTATCCTCGCCTGGAACCTATCTCTTCTTTTACATCAGTTGGCCAAGACATCTCACCTTCAAGACTGTCTTCATAGTGACTCTGACATCAGGAAAACAGAAGTGAAATCCATGTCTGGGTGAATACGAACATTCGCCACAGGGAGGAGTGGTCTCAAGTCTCCCTTTACCACTCCCCCAGTTTTCTTTCTAAGTATCAACTGTCTCATCAGGGTCCTTATATTGTGGCCCCAGTGATTATCCCAGCAGTGGCCCCCATTTTGGACAAATATCTGAAAGAGGATATATCCCTTTGCAAGTGCATCAGGTAAAAGCCCATGCTTTTGCTGCCTCCAAAGTCTTTCAAGGAGGAGTCTTTTTAGAGCAAATCCTGTCGGCTTGTCACTGGAAGTCCCATGATGTTGCCTGGGCTGATTCTGACCTTTATCACTTGTGTCCCATAGTGGCAATGCAGCAAATTCATCATTGACTGCCTGCCCACTAAGACCTATCCTTTCCTCCCGTTGTATCATGTTTTAGATATGCGAGGAGGAAAAGTTTTTCTCAAAAATGAATCAGTAGGATATTTTTCTTCTCGAAGTTCTTTCAATTTTTCTCACCTCTCCACCTTGCTGGCCGTAGAGTCAGAAGTACTGTCAATGCCTTCCTGTCCTTCCTCTGGGAATCCCTATGGACTGACCTCTTTCTCCACTTTCTTCCAAGTTTAGGGGAGAAAAAACGGGAGGGTTACTTTGTCTGGTAACCAGTCAGGACCTAGTGTCTAATAGGAAGGATTTTGTGACTAATTTCTTCTTAGAGTTTTGTCTTGTCCCTCCAGCAAGCTACCCACCATCCTTTAATTAATTATTCTGGCATGAGTCTGTTAGGTAAGATATGTTAACGTAATAAAATAGAAAATTTAAAAGTAAAATCCACAAATCTACCTTACTGGGGTTCAAAAGGGTAAAAAAAGAGGAAGGATGATGTCACTGGCCAACTGGCGAGGAAAAAATACACTAGCCCCCTAGTGACTGGGGGCAGCACCAAGGCCGGTTCCGCTGGAGGAGACTCAGGATATCTTTTTCTGACTTTTGGAGAGGCCAGCTTGCACCGTACCAATGGCATTAGTCTGTTAGATAAGATATTAACTTATAAAATTTAATTTACTTATAAATTTTTCTATATTCTTTCCTTATCTTACTGATTCATTGTCAACTCAGCTCTCAACTGACCCTGGAAATCTATTTACTGGGACCAATAAGGATCAAGAGGAAACAACAGCACTGACCACTTGGTGAGTGAGGGCTACACTAGACACCTGGGAGTAGGAACACTCAGGGCATCTTTTTCTGACATTTGGCGAGGCCAACTTGCACCGTACCAATGGCATTAGTATGTTAGGTAAGATATTAACTTTTTTAAATAATTTTATTGAGTCCTCATTTTACAACAGAATAATTGACACAATATTAGTATAGGTATTTCATATAAAAAAACTTTAGCTACATTTTGCAAGAAGTATTTTCCAGAAGTTACACAAAACTGAATCTACGTATGTTACATTCACTTGACATTTTACAAATGTAAATTTCTGCTTTAAGTTGATTTCTTAGACTGCTAAGAAAGTTATTATTTGGTAATTTTTTTGGTTATTTTACAATTGTATATATATCTTTTAGCATACAAAATTACAAAGTTTATAACACACATAACTGTAGTCACAGGGAATCCCTAATAAAATTTCTAGAACAGTATGATCTAGTTTTATCTGAAATGCCTCAAATATTAGTTCTTTCACATACATGCAGAGAGGACTGACAACATTGCAGTAGTAGAAAAAATGTTCAATGGAGTCTACGCAAAGACAGGCATCACATAGTTTAGATTCTACTTGTCCCCATAAAATAAGTTATAAGATAAGATATTAACTTATAAAAACTTTGATTTACTTATTAAATTTTCTATATTCTTTGAATATTTGTTTGAACCCCAATAAAACATGTTCATTGGAGTGTCATCACATCTGTTTTGATTTTGATTTGCACAACTACTGCCCCACCTGCAGAGAGACAGGCAAAGGGGACAATTTCAGCATTACTGGTAGCAGACCATGTTTACTTTGTGAATCATTTTATGATGAGCAGAAGAACAAGAGGATAAATCAGAAATGATATCAAATGACAAGCCAGAAATCTGATTCATCCCAAAATGAATTGCAATTGTTAGGTAACCTGAAACTTATGTTTTCTGGCTTACATAAAGAACTGAAGGAATCGTCATACATTTTTTGTCAATCATACAAGGTGTATAAGGCCACACTGGTCTGAACAATTTTGGGATTGGCAAGTTGGGATCAAATCAACACTCCTGGCTGCTGTAAATCATCATTTATCACTGCAGGAAGAAGCCAGGTACACATCAGACAGACTTTCTACAACTTAGGGTACTTTTGTTTTTAATTGAGTTTAATATTTTGATTTCCATTATGATTTGCAGACAGAAAAGGAAGAATTTTAACCCGGGACCAGCACCTGCCCTACAGCCAGCACCTTCACCACAACCACAGCCACCACCCAGGCGAAGAAGAAAGCCATCAAACCCATGGGTCATGCCTTGAATCCTTCAAAGAGAAGAAAGAGGATGCTATAAAACCCTCCTGGCCCACTTAATACAAACTGTTATCCCAGGCTACCAGAATTTTATCAGGATGTCATCATCCTAATAGCTCCAGGGGGGCACTAGTGCAAACGGCGATCCCACTCCAACTACCAGTGTCAACAACACTTCACTTTTTTCCCAGCAGTCCCACAATCAAGTGCTCCACAACCCATAACATCTGAACCTTCATTCTTGGTGTCTTAAAGTGTATTATTCTCCCTGAAAGGTTATCAAGAAGGACAGTCTATAAGTCAAGTGGCCCTATTTGAAAAATGGGCAGAGAAACTTTGGTGGATTTCTCCACACCCACTGTGAAACAAGTATCAGTCTATTTACATATACTTATCAAGATGGACGTCCATCAACCATTGATTGTTATAGAACAGCCATGACTTGACTCTTTGGGCTCCTCACGGCTCTATATCTCTAAAAGCTCAGACCTTAACAGGTTGGGCTAGAGCTTTCATAGGGATCAATCCAACAATTCCAGAGACTTACCAAAGTGGAACCTTTCCATTGTATTGAATGAGCTCACAAAGGCACCCTTTGAGCCTATGAAATACACAGACCTGAAACATCTAGCCTTTAAAACTGCCTTCTTGCTAGGGCTCTGGCCTCCGTTCTGTGGCATGCCCCACAGTGAAATCCATGCCTGGGTTGCAAACAAAGTGTCCAGTTTAGGCCATTGGGAAAGGGTAGTTGTTTTCCCATCTTTAGATTTCTAGCCAAAAACCAGCTAGCAAGAGAAGGTTCTCAAAATGTGTCACCAGTGATCATTCCTGCTCTGACCACTATGTTGGATAGACAATTCAAACAAGACAGGACCTTTTGTCCAGTTTGCACCCTGAGGTACTGTCTTGACTGCACTCAGGGTCTGAGAGGTGCTAGATCCTTACTTTTCATTTCCTTTAAGAAAGGATATACCTCAGGCATCTGATCAGCTACCCAGTCTTCTTGGTTAAAAGAAATTAACCTCTTGTCCTATAAACAAGTAAATCAACAAGCCTTGGACCTATTCCAAGTGAAGGCTCACAATAACAGGGCATTTATGGCCTCAAAGGTCTTTTTCGGTGCAGTTTTGGTAGACCAAATCATGCAAGCTTGTCACTGGAAGGAACACAATACTTTCACAATTTTTTTACCTAAAAGACCTAACCTGGTGAGATAACGACAACAATATGTACCCAATATGCACGAAGGTCCACTGGTAGCAGCTCAACAAGTCCTAGACGCTTCCCCTTAGAGTAGCCATCCTCGGAGAAAAAAGTAAGGGGGGACTATTCATAGTACCTGTGAAATGAGCATAGCCCTCACTTCTTTCATAAGTCAAGATCATATATCCAGACAGTACTTTCTTCTATTTGGGATTTTTACAGTTTCTGGTTTTGACTTGTGCACCATAATTGGGATTCTTGAAATTAAAAAGATGGAATTAGAAGAAATAAGGAATGAAAGAATAAAGGGTCAGTGGGTTTGATCACACTCTCAGTGGAACATCGAGGGTGAAAAACCATCAAAATATTTCTGCTCACTAGAAACAAAAAATTACTTAAGCAAAACTATTAAACATCTTAAAATCCTAATGGCAATTTATCTAATTTCCCATAATGAAATATTAGACTCAATATCTCAGTATTACAAGGCACTTTGTAAAGCAAATGATCAAAAGTTTCAAGGTTATCATCTCGCAGATATATTAGGAAAGTACTCCATTAATAAATTAAATACAACTGAAGCTAATGCATTAGAGGGTCCCCTTATGGAAAATGAATTAGGGAATGTACTAAAGCACATGAAACATAATAAATCTCCAGGTATTGATGGTTTTCCATCAGAATTTTATAAAATATTTTGGAAGTATTTAAAATCTTGTGTTTTAAAAGTATTAACAGACAGAGGAAAACTACCATTGCCACTGCGCTAATGTGTAATATCATGCTTACCAAAAAAGGGGAAAAAATTTAAATGATTACGAATTGGCACCCTCTGTTGATGCTTTCAGTGCTTTATAAACTAGCATCTGCTGCAATAGTAAATAGACTTAAGCCATATCTTGATAATCTTATTTATAAAACCCAAAATGGATTTGTTCCAGGAAGGTATATTGGTGAGTGCACTCGACTGGTATTTGACATTATGAATTATACTGAAAAACATGACCTTCCTGGAATGTTGGTCCTTATTGATTTTGAAAAAGCTTTTGATTCTGTTTCATGGACTTTCATTTATAAAACTTTAGAATTTTTTGGATTTGGAAAATCATTTATCAGTTGCATAAAATTATTTAATACAGACATCAAAACTACCATTATTCAGTGTGGATTTTCATCAAAATTTATTGATATTGAACGTGGCTGTCATCAGGGTGACCCTATTTCCCCATGTCTGTTTATTATTTGCTGCCCAAGTCTTGACAATACTTATATTAAATAATCAAAAAATAAAGGGTATATTCTGCGGTAGTAAAGAAATCAAGCTCATTCAGTTTGCTGATGACACAACTTTAATATTAGATGGAACATCTCAGTCCTTGCAGGCTGCTTTAAATGTTTTAGAGGTTTTTGGATCATTATCAGGTCTACAGGTGAACACTGAAAAACTCAAGTGGTATGGATAGGAGAGCAAAAATACAGTAAAATAAAAAACTGTTAAGGCTGAATCTCCAGTGGGATACTATTCATTTCAATATGTTGGGATTGTCACTTTCAGTTGATCTGACAGAATGCACTGAAATCATTTTTTCTAAACAAATAACAGAAATTCATAAAATTATTAATAACTGGAACAAAAGGTCTTTAACTCCTATTGGTAAAATCACTATTGTAAAGACTTTCTTGTTATCTAAATTAAACCATTTGCTTTTATCACTCCCAAATCCTAAACCCTCTCTACTTCAAATCAAGATTCAGATTAATGGCATATTTTACAGATTTATATGGTCGAACAAACCAGATAAGATTAATCGGGATGTGATGAGACTGGCATATTTGGTAGGGGGGTTAAAAATGGTAGATATTGAAGTATTTATGAAATCATTGAAAATTACTTGGATAAGGAGACTGTTTAGATACAACAATGCCCCTTGGATTAAGCTTCTACAAGCTGAAACTTCAATTTGTTTAACCAAAGCCTCTCACTTTGGTCCACAATGTTTTTCAGAAATGATAAGAACTTTTAACCCCTTTTGGCAAGATGTCTTTGAGGGGTGGATCACCAAGTTAGCTAACTTAAGAATTTACAACAATATAAACTTATTGACAATTCCATTATTGTATAACCCACTCATCTCAGACCAGCCATTATATCTTCCTGACTGGTTCCAGAAAGGAGTTATAACAGTTGCAGATGTTGTATCTTAAAACAAGGTGATCAGTAAAGATGAACTTTGTCAAAAGTTTTCCGTCAACTTTAACTATCTGAATTATTTTTCAGTGAAATGTAAAATATAGTTTTGACAAAATTTGGATATGCAGTGGAAAATATTATATTGGAGAGGCCATTTGTTCCTGTCAATCTTAAAAAAGCAAAAAAAGGGGTTGGAACAATTTATAGAGTTTTTCATACCAATTTTCAAAATGATCATAAACTGAAATCCAGATTGAACCAAGAGTTGGAAATTTACATTGACCATGACACCTGGAGAATTTTCATGTGTTTTAAAACAGTGTCCAATAACAATCTAAAATGGTTTCAGCTAAAATTGATATATAGGATCTTAGGAGCCAACAGTTATCTGCATAAACTATGCATAAGAAATAGTCCCAACTGTTGCTTCTGTCAACAGCCAGAATCCTTACTGCATATTTTTTTATGAATGTCCAAATTCAAGGGAACTATGGAATGACATTGAATAACTATTGAAAGATAGGATAAGTTTAGAAATAAAATTTTCTTTTTTTTACAATAATTTTGGATATATTAATAAAGACCAGAATCATATTCCAATCAATAGCTTGATTCTCATTACTAAGAAGTGTATATTTGAAAGGCAAGAAACTAATTTTCAAGTCACTAAAACATAGATTGAATAGCCTGTTAAGAGATAAAGAATATTGTGCCAAATGAAATGAAAAAGAAACAGAGTTTTATCATGTTTGGGATTGATGATCTGTATTTAGGAGTGAGCACTAGAATTATAAAAAAATTGAGCAAAATGAAAATGTATAGGGTATCTCTTTAATTACTATCATAAATTGTGGTGTGTGAAAAGTTACTCTTGATCCCTTTTATATGCAGGGGTAAGTCATTGTGCTTCATTTGTTATATGAATCTTTTTTATTTCTTTGCCTAAAAGTGACAAGTATGTGTTAAATTTTTTATATGTAAATTGTTTTTTGACCCTGTTATGAAAAAGAAAATGAAAATATAAAAAAATCAGACATGTAGCTCATTGCATAGCTGAGTAATAGCTACTTTGAGGTTATCACTGCTGAATAATAAAAACCTCTGCTCTCAAGACAAGTTTGGTCAGAACAACAACTCAAGTCTCTCATAGGTCTGGTGACTGCCATGAGACCAATCCAGTGGCGCCTGGAAAACAATTGGCCTGTGCTTGAGACCCTGACGAATAATATTCCTGTTTCCAGGTCTCGCCACACACTCACTTCATGTGGGAACCAAATGTTCTTCTTGACAAACCTGTGCACTCGCTTTAACATGGTCTGCAATTTTTTTGATGCATCAAACAAAGCTAAAGGTTGTGGTATTCACTTATGAGAGTACACCACAAAAGACATTTGTTCATAATATACCAGTGAAACAATCTGTCAACTCAGAAACTCATGTTTGTTCCACACGGTCGGTCAACACACAAACAAAGGGGTTCTCCAGCATCTGATAAGATGTCCAATGTGAATGTACTAAACCTTGGAAGCATGGATAAATCATCTCTCTCCCACTTTTTTTCGTGCAATATATGGTATTTCATAATTACCTCCTATGTATGGTATTACATTATTACTTGCTATGTATGGTATTACATATAACAATAAATCTATGGTCCTTCCTGATAGACTGTTTCATAGCCATTTTTAAAGTCCTCCTGAGCTCATTTACCAATTTATCAACAGTATAAATATATATAGTTACTAGTATCATCTTCCTGGTTTGAATGAGGAAGTTATTTTACTTAATAATTGAGTATACATATTTTGCAAGTAAGGATGGCGTTCCCATTATACATCTGACTAATCATATAGAAATTATATACACATATTTTATAATGGTATAAAATATTTTCACACACATTTATTTTAGGTGGTGGGAACATTCACAGGTCTGGACTACCCTACTGAGTAGTAGTTGGACTGACTAACTACTACTCTCCTGCTCCTCGGTTTTTTTCTGCCCAATCACATTGCACTCATTGACCCATTTAACACACATTTTTTCATGTGATGAAAAACATTCACAGGGGTGGACTACCCTCCTGCTCCTTGGGGTTATTCTGCCCTCTATGCAAACTGTATTTGTCCAGAATTGTCTATGTTTATGTGAGGTAATCAAGTGTCTAGGTGGCATTCTTTGTCTGTTGGATCATTGAAGGGCTGGTGTTGGTGTTCCTTGTCCCTCTTCCTGTTGGGGCTTGTGGTGGGGTCAGCCTCCTAGCTATTGTGATGATTAGTGTCTTCTGGTGTGGGATGGTGAATCTCTGATGGGTCTGTCACCAGGTGGTCCACTCCTGGTTGTGCAGTCAATATATCACTCATTACTGGTTGCTGGGTGATAATCTCTGGGAGGTAGTGTCTCATTCTTTCGTCCAGCAGGTGGTTTGCATTTTTCAGTTGGTCAGCATGTCAGGTGATGTGTCTACCATCAGTCATCCTCTGGACTGTCACCTGGTGCCATTTAAGTCAATGATGCTGTAGTTTATAGGTTCATAGGATGCGTATAATTTTGTTTGCTTTCTGTCTCACTAAAACAAACTCTCCTACACAGACATCATGTGGATTTTGTAAGGCGTCCTTTATGATACCCTCTTTGTTTAGCCTTGTCATGGGCATCATGTAGTGTGACCTCTGGGTCTCTCAGATTGATATGACCTGCTGTCTCGCAGTTTAGATCTTATTTTATGGCTTGCAATGAGGTCATATGGCACGATACCTATGGCTGGGTGTGATGTAAAGCAAAATCCTGTGAGTAGGTCACTTAATGCCAGCTGGTGGTCCCTTTTTTGTAAATTTGTGATTCGTTCCAACTTGTTGAGTGGTCACATAAATGATTCTGCCACTCTTTTTGTCTGTGGGTGCAGTGGCATCACCCTGTGATGTTCAAACCCTTCTTCCAGTGCAACTGTTCTCTCTGCATATTTTTGTCAGTATTCCTAGGTCACAGAATATTTATTTCATAGCCCTTCATGTGGCTTTGAACAATGTTGAGTGCACCACCTCTACAGCTGGGTTCCTTGAACATTTGTTAACCAGGACTAGGTTATAAAGATCATCTGGGTATGGTCCCTCGGAGACCTCTCCCCAGACCTCACTCAGCGTCTACTGTTTTTGTAGGTTCCTTGACTCTGCTGTTCGTAATGGCCTGGCACTCACAGCAGCACCTAATTGTCTCCTCCACCAGGCTATTGAGCTCCAGGAACCAATATTTCTGTCTGAGGAGTTGTTTTGTCTTAGTGATGCCCAAGTGTCCCAGCTTATGTACTGCTTTTACAGACTTCAGCTTTAGTTTATCTGGTGATATGTCCATTGTCATCAGAATGCCATTCACTTCATATAATTCTCTTATTACTGCTATGGGTAAAAGGGGGTGATAATCTGTTCTCTTTTGTGGTGTTCCCATATGTGTAGTCTCATGCACCTAATTATTTTCTGCAGTTGTAGATCACACTTGGTTGCCCTTGCTATGTCCTCTGGCACAATTGCATGCCTTTTCTTCTCAATGTGGTCAGGTCTTGTTTCTGGCAGTGTGTGTCTTGACAGGTTTCTTTTATCCTTCCCAGGTTCATAGACAATCTCGTATTCTATACGTCCTGCAGCCCCATCACACACTTTTCAACCTGAGGTGATTGTTTTCCTGTGGGTTTGCTGAATGTGGAAATGAGTGGTTTGTGGCTGGTCACTATTCTGTATATGACCTCATCGAATGCATCCTATGAAGTTTATAAATTGATCGTGTCTTTAATATATATTTCTTATGTATGCACCATATATTAATAATGTATATATAGAAGGTAGTATTTTACAAGTGATGGCTACATTATTAAAGATGTTACCAATGTATTTGATAAAACATTTATACATATTACTCTTATTGTGTAAACCTGTTTCAAGATTATGTGTTTCGATTATATCCATGATTAAAAACCGTAAACAATGATACCTAGATTATCAAAATCCATCCATACATAAAGATTTTATGTCAATTTGACTTTCTAATTGAAGCCACATGGCTAAACTTGGGATTTCTTTTTCTGACATTTGTGGGACTGGCTAACAATTTACAGTTAATTTTCTACAATCTATATGATTTCTGTCTTAAAATATAAAATGCCAAGAAGCTAACTTAGATTTAGTTTGACAATGTGTCACAAAATGGGCATCGATTTTGAACTATTAAAATAAATAAAAATTTCTTTTTCTACATTTTAAAAAAAAATTAATGTAAACAGGTGACTGTATAAATGTGTTAGATGTTTTTACACTTTGGAAAGGGCAAATGCAAACTGTCGAGGAAAATTAATTTTAGTGAATCGCCAGCCGCAACAGATTTAACTATTTTTTGCGACTTTAAACCTACGGTACACTTGATGTAATGAAAACTTCCGGTTGTATGATTTGGCGGAGATTTGAATTTTCTGTGGTGTGAAATATTTTGAAAAAATGGTCTAGAAACGACATTGGTTGTGATACTGTTTAACACCCAAACTTAATTATTGTATAATATAGTGTAGGTTATGACTGTTCTTTTCATCACAATAAATATTATATAATTCTTAATATACATACAGTATTTAAGTGATGTGTTCTCAATCGTCGTTGGTTAGTCACAAAAAATAGTTACAGTGTGGTAGCCATATCTGTTTATGTGATAATATATACATTGGTATACGGTACATAAATCCAGGTGCACATTGCATTTTTGATATTTTATGAAAATCTGTAAAAATCATACAAGATAATGGCAAGCCGTCAGTGCGAACATCGATGATGGTGTACACTAGACTGAGTTGTCCCATCGCCAATTGCTATTGATCTACTGGTCGGCCAGTGAATTTCGTCACCCCAGTGAAGTTCGTCACTTGCCGTAAAAACGCTTAAGGACAGGCATTTTTCACATTTAAAGAAATGGAATAGCTTCTTTTAACGGCAAGGTATACGCTGTGGCTTCAGAACAGTCACTGACGGATCGGAAAACAATCCCTTTCAGAACCGCCAATGGAAATGGCTCACAAGTCATTTGCTTTAAGACCCGTTTTAAAGAAAAATGTCTTTACCCTTGATATATTTTATAAATGTTTTCGTAACAAAATCGGAACCGCAAAATTTCTATTTCTATTCATTGGTTAATTAAATTAATCACGTTTGCAGACGAAAAGTAGACTGGTTGCCTGGATCTTCTGTTTGTAAAATATGGCTAGAAACTCAGCGTGACCTCATATTTCCTTCACTCTATAAAATATTGCTGGGAAACCTAATGTGAAACTGTAACAAATAACAGTAACAAATTATTTCATTGGTTAATGAAATTAATCACGTTTGCAGATGAAAAGTAGACTGGTTTCTTGGTTTTATGTATCTATTTTCATCGGCAGCATGCTTTAATTCAACAGCCACACATCAAATATTTATAATATGAACGTGACGGTTCTGAAATTAAAAGAATTGTGACCCGTCCTTGTCGGTTCCGAAGACACTCTGATACATATGTGCCGTGACGGTATGCGTGCAAATCGCGACCAAAACGACTCGCACCCAACAACTCGCAAACACAACTCGCACCCAAAATTGAAGTATTTGCTCTTCAAACGGCACTTTTATTTAGGACATGGCTTGATTTCATTGGTTAATTAAATTAATCACGTTTGCACACGAAAATAGACTGGTTGCCTAGACCTTCTGTTTGTAAAATATGGCTACTAGAAACCCACCGTGGCTTCATGTTTCCTTATGTATAAGCTGTTT
The DNA here is from genome assembly GCA_964017235.1 of Sabellastarte sp. h YS-2021. Classification (NCBI taxonomy): domain Eukaryota; kingdom Metazoa; phylum Annelida; class Polychaeta; order Sabellida; family Sabellidae; genus Sabellastarte; species Sabellastarte sp. h YS-2021. The sequence continues at coordinate 50,945,187 of OZ024927.1, read as the reverse complement.
TTTTATTTATAAAATATTGCTAGGAAACCTAATGTTAAACTGTATATATTTTCGAATAGACAGTGTTAAATATTTAATTAAATTAATCACGTTTGCAGATGAAAAAAACTTTGTCTTGAGTGAGGTTTCAGTAACAATTGATTTCATTGGTTAATTAAAATAATCACGTTTGCAGACGAAAAGTAGACTGGTTGCCTGGATCTTCTGTTTGTAAAATATGGCTGGAAACCCATCGTGGCTTCATATTTTGTTATGTATAAGCTGCTTTTTATTATAAAATATTGCTAGGAAACCTAATGTGAAACTGTATATATTTTCGAATAGACGTATGTTAAATATCATTTATTTGTTTTTGGGGTGCGAGTTGTTGGGTGCGAGTTGTTTTGGTCGCGACTTGCCGGTAATTCGCCGTGACTGGACAGTAAAAACTCTTTATTCTTGTCATAAAATGCGGGTGACGAACTTCACTGGCTGAGCAGTAGTGCAACTGATGGTAAAATAAGAAAGTCTTTAAATTCTTGGTAAGCTGTTTTTACATAAACTAGACCGAGTTTTCTGTCCCAAAATATGCCTGTTTAAAACTGATGGATGGCATTTTGGAACAGAGTTCCACGTCACACAAAAAAAAACTTCAATATCTGAAAATTACTGTCACTTTAAACTTTAAATACCCACTTAAATGTATTAACAATTTAACAGTATAAAGCATTTAGATGCAGGAACACAATTTTCTGTGTTTGTAGTAATATAGAGTTATATACACTTTTACTGCACTTCCTGTTTAGTGGGTGGACGATTAGATGTGTGCTCGATTAATCGTCGGTGACAATGTAGAATCGCGGTCGGTCACTGACGTTTTCTAATGATCGATTATTAAAAAACTTATATATATATAAACTTAAGCTTATATCTTACCTTCCCTGATTTATATCAATATCCACATATTTTAAAAATATTTTAGATATTTTTACTTAATAGACTGACAGTTTTGTCTTGAATTTCAAGTTTGTTTATGTCTACTGCCATATTTACGTGGGTGCTTTCGGTAGATTCTAAATGTCGGAACACCGTTATTCTTACCGGATTGACCTATACTTTATCCCGGAAAGTGTTTCTTAAGTAATAAATAATGGAGTAAAATAATCGATTATGGGTCGATCATCGCTCGGGAAAAATGGGCGAATAATCGACCATGAAAATTGGAGGCAATTCCCAACACTATTCCTGTTTGTATAAACAATAATGAAATTTTGCAAGTGAAATAAATTTTGTTAGAGATATCCATTAACTATGCAAAAAGTTTATTTCTTTTACGGCAAGGTTATGTCTCGGGACGTCCCGATATGTAACATTTTGGCTATATGTCGGGAAGTGCTTTATATCACGGGATGCCTTGTTTTAGGATTGTAGCAATATTTTACAATATGAAAGCCTCAAAAAAGATCATGTACTTTAAACTCAGAACTCACGGCAGTAGCACCCACATTAATATTCATGAGAAGATATGAGGTCGTGGAAAATTTCAGAATGATTTTGAAGAGTAACAGTCATTTGCATTCGTGCGCCACGGGTCGCGACTCGCAGGTCACATTTGATGTTTTGGCTTGATTGTGTTATTTTATTTATAAAATCCACAGGGAAAAATATATACTTCACAGGGAAAACACAGGGAATTTAAATTGGAAAAGGGAGTGGGAACCATGCCAGGGTTTTTCTTACAATATTTTATAAAATGGAAGCTTCAATGAAGATCAAATACCTTAAACTCGAGAACTTACGACAGTAGCACAAACTCATTAATATTCATGGGAAGATATGTGGTCACAGATTTCCCGGAAAACTAACAATAAAAAATCAACCAATGAAATTATTTCCCGAAATTTAGCCAGTAATTTACATATCGGGATGTCCCGTGATTTAACCACTGTGTTTCTTTTAATGCGGGGCACATCCTTGATACTCAAGGTGGTAGCCTAGTACATGTTTAATGTCAGGATGTGTGCCATTTGTTGCCCTTCAGAACGTTTATGTTTTGTGCATACTTATGCCATCTGTCTCTCGCCAATACATCCATCTTTTAAATACTGGCTGAGAGACAGATTAATCGGTCTAACATAAACCAACATATGAAAAATTAAATTCACCAAAAATAAACCACTTTATTATTAGGCACACTATTCATTCGGTATGGGTGGACACAAAGATAAACTGGACACGAAGATAAACATTCTTCGAGTTTGGCTTATCTTAGTGGTATAAGTAATTAAATTGCAGAAAAAAAATAACAAATATCATAATGAGCTTCGTTTAAGTGCATTTTGTTCCTTAGTTTGTGCAATTTTGTCATTTAAACCATCTATATTTGAAAAATTCTGATGACCGTTTATCTTTGTGTCCACCCGTGTATATGAGCAACTCAAAAACTGACAGATGGATTTTGATGAAATTTTCAGGATATGTCCAAAATGGTAAAAGGAAGATATTATTAAATTTTGGGAGTGATCCGGATCTCTCTCTGGATCTTCTGGATCCATGAAATTTAATTTTTAAAGACTGATAACTCAAAAACTTATGGGTGCATTTTGATAAAATTTTCAGGTAATGTCCTTAATGGGACAAGGAACCAGTGATTAGATTTTGGGAGTGATCGGGATCATCTGGATCCAGGCTGCCAGATGTTTTGTGTACAAGATAAATCAAAAACTTAAGGACGGATTTTGATGAAATTTACAGGATATGTCTGAAAAGGTAAAAGGATGAAATGATTGAATTTTGGAAGTGATCCGGATCACTATATGGATCTTCTGGATCCATGAAATGTAATTTTTAAAGACAGATAACTCAAAAAGTTATGGATAGATTGTGATGACATTTTCAGCAAATGACCAAAATGGTGCGAGGAACAAGTGATTAGATTTTGAAAGTGATCTGGATCACTGTCTGGATCATCTGGTCCAGGCTGCCAGATGTTTTGTGTACAAGATAAATCAAAAACTTATGGATGGATTTTGGTGAAATTTACAGGATATGTCTGAAAAGGTAAAAGGATGAAATGGTTGAATTTTGGAAGTGATCCGGATCACTATATGGATCTTCTGGATCCATGAAATGTAATTTTTAAAGACAGATACCTCAAAAAGTTATGGATGGATTGTGATGACATTTTCAGCAAATGACCTAAATGGTGCAAGGAACAAGTGATTAGATTTTTGGAGTGATCTGGATCATCTGGATCCAGGCTGCCAGATGTGTTTGTGTACAATGTAGCTGAAAAACTTATTGACGGATTTTGATGAAATTTTCAGGATATGTCTGAAAAGGTAACAGGGTGAAATGCTTGAATTTTGGAAGTGATCTGGATCACTATATTGATCTTCTGGAACCATGAAATGTAATTTTAAAGACAGATACCTCAAGAAGTTATGGATAGATTGTGATGACGTTTTCAGCAAATGACTTAAATGGTACAAGGAACAAGTGATTACATTTTGGAGTGATCTGGATCATCTGGACCCAATCTGCAACAGAATTTTAGGATGAATTTTGATGATATTTTTAGGATATGTTACAAATGGTAAAAGGAAGAAGTGGTAAAAGGAAGAAATGGTTCAATTTTGCGAGTGATCTAGACCACTGTCTGGATCTTCTGGATCCATGAAATATAATTTTTAAAGACAAATAGCTCAAAAAGTCATGGGTGGATTTTGATGAAATTTTCAGGAAATGTCCTAAATGGTACAAGGAACAAGTGATGAGATTTTGGGAGTGATCTGGATCACTGTCTGGATCATGTGGATCCAGGCTGCCAGATGTGTTTACAAGATAAATAAAAAACTTATGGACGGATTTTGATGAAATTTTCAGGATATGAATTTTGGAAGTGATCCGGATCACTATATGGATCTTCTGGATCCATGAAGTGTAATTTTTAAAGACAGATATAAGTGAAAGAACTAGTGATTAGCTTGTGGGAGTAATCTGATACTATGGAGAATCCTGACCTGGTGCTCCAGGAAACAGGCTCAAGACCGACATATTCACACCTTAACTATGTCCCGTCCGGGGATACACTGCGTCGAGACGCAATCTCTAGTTGTGAATGGTCAGTTAAGTTACACACATACTTAAACTTGAGAAGTTTCATCACACTTTCATAGTATAACATGTTTTATTGAAGAGAAATGAATGATTGCAGACATATAATACATTTTAAAACAATTTATGGCAATATTTTAGTGTTATAAAAGCTGCAAGGGTCATTTTTGTATTTAAATGATCTGTAGGCGAGTTGCTGTCAGCGACTTGCAGGTAATTCATTCATTCACATAAAAAGGGGCTACACTTTAAAGCACATTTGTAACAGAGTACACTTTAAAGGCCTAAGCACATAGCAGATTTAATGTAAGAGGTATGCAATTGCAATTATATGGGTTACAGTTAAATAGTGGACACAGGGCATCATGTTCCTATTTTTTCCTATTATTTCCTATTTTTGACAAATTCCTATTTATTCCTATTTTACAGGATAATTCCTATTTTTTCCTATTTTTTTTGATGATAGTGTATTTTAACTCACTAAATTTTGTATATCACATGGAAAGTGACTAATTTTCTCACATGATAAAGTATAAATTTACAGTATCATTGAAAAATGAAAAATGGTTTATTATAATTGTGACTCTCACAAAATGAGTGCTACAAAAATACCCAATGAATGCCTTTGGCATGTGAATGGCCTGTCTGTGGATGTGTTGGCATTGAGTCAGCACAATCTAGTTATGATTTTGAACCGAGTTACGTGTACACACATGGTTCAATAGAATGTGTTTTTATAAGATTTTTATGATGTAATTAAATAAGTATGATGCTTACTTGAGATACACATGTGTCATTTTGACTATATTTTTTCCATTACTCTGAGATAAGTAAAAAATAAAGGGAAGTGTGGTTCATGATTGTTATAGGGGTGTTGGGAGATTATGTTGTTAAAAAATATTCCTATTTTCACTATATTTTTTCAGTCATATTCCTATTTTATTCCTATTTTTTGAGACCCACTTTTAACTTGACGCCCTGTGGACAGAAACTAGTGCCCTTTGATCAGTTAATAAAAGGGGGGTGTTCTCTCAGATCAAAGAAAGGCATGTAAGCAGAATCTGTGTTTATGACAACTGCACTTGTAAAGCTTAATAAATAAAATAGTGTACAAAAAAGTAGAATAATGACCCACTTTGACAAGTGCATTAAAGAAAACAAAATATGTGACAGAACCTATTTAATTGATGGGTTATTATCCCAAAATGAATTAATATCCCAAATTTATCAACTTAGATCACTACACATGTATTAAGAATAGACAAGAAGAAATAGAAACAAACATGTATGAGATATCCATTGTTCATTTTGTTATTTATTTATTTATAATAAATAACTAATAACCAGAATTTGTGTAAGATTATAATAATTACACTTTTAAAGGTTAAGAAATCACTTATAATATGTAAACTGTGTATTTTTGGGGTGTGGGGTAGAATTTTTTTTTGGGGTGGGGGTGGGGGGGTGGGGGGTGGGGGGGGGTGGGGGGGTAGGATTTACTAGGAAATTATCCCCCTGGGTGGGATGATTTCCGGGGTGGAGGTTGGTTTTCATGGTACACCGGTAAAGTATAATTGCCCTGGACACTTCACCTCTTCTTTTGAAATCATCTGTATTTATGTTCGCATTTGTCTACACTAGATACTCTAGTAAAACTACATTATAGTTGTCCATGTCCAAACAGAAGAACAATTTTATTTCTTCGAAGTGACTCTTGTTACGATATCATGGTTTGAATTTTTTGTCTAAAGACACAGCATTGCAAATTCAGTCTTCATGCCATTGATTCACTCAAATAAAATGTGTTAGGAACGCCAGACTACCGTGACTTCATGAATATTAAGTTATCTACAAATTTTGATCTTCAAATAAAATATTTTGAAGAAATCCCATAAAATCACCAAATTTGAAGAATTTGTTTTTGAAACCGAAACACCATGGAATTCTGTGACCTCATAATATTAACGGGTTGTCCATGTGTTAAAGCCCATCTTAAAGTAAAATATTGTTAAGAAATCCAATTGAATCATCAAATCTTTGTACATATACATGAATCTTCATGAGTTGTATATTCCATCCTCAAATATGAGGTATTTGATCTTGAAGCAGAAAATATTGTTGGGAAACCCCATGGAATTCCGTGACCACATATATTTTCTTTGCAATTATCAAGCCAATATACCGCTATTAAATTAACTGAGTTGCTGTGACTTTAGACAGAATATTGAAACCAGGATGCAGTGACAGGAGTCACTTCACGTAATTTTTTCCTCCTCAGATAATTACACTGTTTTATCGATACGGTTTCATTACATTGCCATTAAAGTAGCGAAAGAATTGATTTGAATGTCAATGCATCTATCAAAGTTGAGTGACTGTAATTTGTTGGGTTTTTTTTTAACCAAATGTTCATATACATTTGTCAAAACTGCTTTTAGAACATGCATTTACTACTTGCTATAATGGGCAGTTAAAATGATAGACCAAGTTTCTGTCCCATCAGGCATTGTTGTTATTTCAGACGATGTATAATGGTGAGGGACAGAGTTCACATGTGCTTGGTTTCTGTGTAAATCTTGAACGACATGTTTGTACACATTATCACAAGCATAAAGTGTTACTTACCTTCTTTGAGGTAGTGGGTGGACGATTAGACATGTGTCCCGGAAAGTGTTTCTTTAATAATGACCAACAATGGAGTAAAATAATCGATTAGGCGTCAATCATCACTCAGAAAAATGGACAAATTATCGACCATGAAAGTTGGAGGCGAGTCCCAATCGTTGGTGATAGTGTAGAAAGACGGTCGGTCGTTTTCGTTTTCTAGTAGTTGAATTTTCAGCTTAAACCTTACCTTTCCTAATTTATCTCAATATCCACGTATTTTTAACATATTTTAGGTATTTTTACTGCATAAAATGACAGTTTTGTCTTGCATTTCAAATTTTTTATATCAATTGCCATATTTACAGGAAGTGGGTACTTTTGGTAGGTTTTAAATGTCAGAACACTGTTATTCTTACATGATTGACCTATACTTTATCCCGGAAAGTGTTTCTTTAATAATGACCAACAATGGAGTAAAATAATCGATTAGGCGTCGATCATCACTCAGAAAAATGGACAAATTATCGACCATGAAAGTTGGAGGCGAGTCCCAAGACTACTTTGAGATACATATATTGTGCTTATTCACTAATGTTAATATCTGTCCAACTGGTATGAGTAAATTTCAACACATTTTTAAAGTGTAAAAAATGTCACCATCCTTTCCTTCGCTGTGAATGTATATTCTTGTAATGTCTGAAACGTTTACTAAATTTGTACATGATATTTTGTTTCACATACCATCAATTCAAAGGAACAAGTAAAATTGGCAAGGAGAAGAAAAATATGCCATTAAAGATTTACACAGAAAACAAGTATGTCTGAACTCTGTCCCTCAGATCAAATTCCATCATTTCAGTCATTGTGTTTGTTGATTTTGTAGAATCTGAAAAATGGGGTCTGTACATGTAGACAGAACAGTTAAAGGTGTGGAAGATCTTTTGATACAGTCGCTGCGGAGACATCTTAGTTATGAGAAGTTTTCTGTGTTTGGTGTCGTAAGTTAATTTACTCATATCAGGATAATAGCATGACTAGTTGATGTTAAAAGCACTGATAAACTACCTTTTAACATTTAAAAGACTGATAGAATTTTGGGTTAATATTAGAGCTTTATTTTGACCTTAAAGGGTTTAAAGCCCAGGGACCAATAATAATGGATATACAAGACCTTTTTAGTGGAAACAGGGGTCAAAGGTCAGATTTAATACTTGGACAAGATTTGCAATACTTGGACAAGATTTGCAGGCCATGGTTTCTTAAAAGCTGTTTTCTCATTCTGAAGCACAAGAACCAATAATAGGGGAGATAAAGGCCATTTTACTGTAACGGCTCCATTTGACCTTAAAACAAGGGTTAATAGTTTCAACAAATGCAAATAATTCATAGCAAATGATTTCCTTGAAGTAGTTTTCACATTTCTAAGCCCTAGGACCAATGATAAGTAGTGTTGCTAATGTAATACTGGTATACCACATTTTGTTTTGCTTGGGACTAAAGAAAATTTGTATCAACAATTTAAAATATATCCAGTTATATTCCATATTTAATTAAGCGTCCCGCAAGGGACGCTTGTTTGTGTATGGGAGAGCTTCCGGCTCCGCCGGCTCCGCATTTTGTTTTCCTTATAACTCTGTAACCATTAGGCGGATTCTTTTCAAATTTGGCAGGTTTAGGCAGTAGCCTTGGGGAATTTTTTTGAATATGCTGCAGTGACATTTCAACCAATCAGAGAGGTCACATGACCAAAAATGTCTTTTTTCGATGGGGAAGCTTGTCCGGATGATAACTTGAAAGGAATTTTATCAATTCACCTGAAACTTGGCAAATACATTCATTGTATTAAAATCTGGAAATCATTAGATTTTGGCATTGATTGGTCAAGAAATGGCCGAGTAATTAATGATTAATTAATCATTACGAATTTTCCAAAAGGAAAACACAAAAATGCTTATATCTCGAAAACCGTGCTAGATAGAGCGATTTCGACGAAATTTTTGACCCGCAGGGTATCTCTGCGGAGTAGTTTTCCCAATTTTCAAAAAAATTTTGTCTCGCCCAAAATGGCGGCCATTTTGAATTTTCGAAATTTTCACAAAAATGCTTATATCTCAAAAACCGTGCTAGATAGAGCAATTTCGACAAAATTTTTGACCCACAGGATATCTCTGCGGAGTAGTTTTCCCAATTTTCAAAAAATTTTTGTCTCGCCAAAAATGCCGGCCATTTTGAATTTTCGAAATTTTCGCAAAAATTGCAAAACACAAAAATGCTTATATCTCGAAAACCGTGCTAGATAGAGCGATTTCGACGAAATTTTTGACCCACAGGGAATCTCTGCAGAGTAGTTATCTCAATTTTGAAAAAATTTTTGTCTCGCCAAAAATGTCGGCCATTTTGAATTTTCGAATTTTTCGCAAAAATTGCAAAACACAAAAATGCTTATATCTCAAAAACCGTGCTAGATAGAGCAATTTCGACAAAATTTTTGACCCGCAGGATATCTCTGCGGAGTAGTTTCCCCAATTTTCAAAAAATTTTTGTTTCGCCAAAAATGCCGGCCATTTTGAATTTTCGAAATTTTCGCAAAAATTGCAAAACACAAAAATGCTTATATCTCGAAAACCGTGCTAGATAGAGCGATTTCGACGAAACTTTTGACCCACAGGGTATCTCTGCAGAGTAGTTATCCCAATTTTGAAAAAATTTTTGTCTCGCCAAAAATGGCGGCCATTTTGAATTTTCGAATTTTTCGCAAAAATTGCAAAACATAAAAATGCTTATATCTCGAAAACCCTGCTAGATAGAGCGATTTCGACGAAATTTTTGACCCGCAGGGTATCTCTGCAGAGTAGCTGCCAATTTTCAAACAAAAAATTTCTCGCAAAAAATGGCGGCCATTTTGAATTTTCGAATTTTTCGCAAAATTGCAAAACACAAAAATGCTTATATCTCGAAAACCGTGCTAGATAGAGTGATTTCGACGAAATTTTTGACCCACAGGGTATCTATGCAGACTAGCCATGCCAATTTTCAAAAAAATTTTCTCTTGCCAAAAATGGCGGCCATTTTGAATTTTCGAATTTTTGCGCAAAAATTGCAAAACACAAAAATGCTAATATTTCGAAAACTGTGCTACATAGAGCGATTTCAACGAAATTTTTTATCTTCAGGGTATCTCTGCAGAGCAGCTATCCCAAAGAGCTTTCACTTGGTGAAGTTTCAGACCCATAGCTAATTGCTCACCTACTCAAAAAGAGTAAATGCGAATTACCTCTAAAAGTATTGCAGATGGCCAATTTTTCTCAAATAACTCATTCACCTACTTTTGGAAGAGCTTTCACATGGTGAAGTTTCAGACCCATAGCCAATTACTCACCTACTCAAAATGAGTAAATGCGAATTATCTGTAAAAGTATTGCAGATAGCCAATTTTTCTCAAATAACTCATTCACCTACTTTTGGGAGAGCTTTCACTCTGTGAAGTTTCAGACCCATAGCTAATTACTCACCTACTCAAAATGAGTAAATGCGAATTATCTCTAAAAGTATTGCAGATAGCCAATTTTTCTCAAATAACTCATTCACCTACTTTTGGGAGAGCTTTCACTTGGTGAAGTTTCAGACCCATAGCTAATTACTCACCTACTCAAAATCAGTAAATGCGAATTATCTCTAAAAGTATTGCAGATAGCCAATTTTTCTCAAATAACTCATTCACCTACTTTTGGGAGAGCTTTCACTCTGTGAAGTTTCAGACCCATAGCTAATTACTCACCTACTCAAAATGAGTAAATGCGAATTATCTCTAAAAGTATTGCAGATAGCCAATTTTTCTCAAATTAATCATTCACCTACTTTTGGGAGAGCTTTCACTTGGTGAAGTTTCAGACCCATAGCTAATTACTCACCTACTCAAAATGAGTAAATGTGAATTATCTCTAAAAGTATTGCAGATAGCCAATTTTTCTCAAATAACTCATTCACCTACTTTTGGGAGAGCTTTCACTCTGTGAAGTTTCAGACCCATAGCTAATTACTCACCTACTCAAAATGAGTAAATGCGAATTATCTCTAAAAGTATTGCAGATAGCCAATTTTTCTCAAATAACTCATTCACCTACTTTTGGGAGAGCTTTCACTCTGTGAAGTTTCAGACCCATAGCTAATTACTCACCTACTGAAAATGAGTAAATGTGAATTATCTCTAAAAGTATTGCAGATAGCCAATTTTTCTCAAATAACTCATTCACCTACTTTTGGGAGAGCTTTCACTTGGTGAAGTTTCAGACCCATAGCTAATTACTCACCTACTCAAAATGAGGAAATGCGAATTACCTCTAAAAGTATTGCAGATGGCCAATTTTTCTCAAATAACTCATTCACCTACTTTTGGGAGAGCTTTCACTCTGTGAAGTTTCAGACCCATAGCTAATTACTCACCTACTCAAAATGAGTAAATGCGAATTATCTCTAAAAGTATTGCAGATAGCCAATTTTTCTCAAATTAATCATTCACCTACTTTTGGGAGAGCTTTCACTTGGTGAAGTTTCAGACCCATAGCTAATTACTCACCTACTCAAAATGAGTAAATGCGAATTATCTCTAAAAGTATTGCAGATAGCCAATTTTTCTCAAATAACTCACTCACCTACTTTTGGGAGAGCTTTCACTTGGTGAAGTTTCAGACCCATAGCTAATTACTCACCTACTCAAAATGAGTAAATGCGAATTATCTCTAAAAGTATTGCAGATAGCCAATTTTTCTCAAATTAATCATTCACCTACTTTTGGGAGAGCTTTCACTTGGTGAAGTTTCAGACCCATAGCTAATTACTCGTCTACTCAAAATGAGTAAATGCGAATTATCTCTAAAAGTATTGCAGATAGCCAATTTTTCTCAAATAACTCATTCACCTACTTTTGGGAGAGCTTTCACTTGGTGAAGTTTCAGACCCATAGCTAATTACTCACCTACTCAAAATCAGTAAATGCGAATTATCTCTAAAAGTATTGCAGATAGCCAATTTTTCTCAAATAACTCATTCACCTACTTTTGGGAGAGCTTTCACTCTGTGAAGTTTCAGACCCATAGCTAATTACTCACCTACTCAAAATGAGTAAATGCGAATTATCTCTAAAAGTATTGCAGATAGCCAATTTTTCTCAAATTAATCATTCACCTACTTTTGGGAGAGCTTTCACTTGGTGAAGTTTCAGACCCATAGCTAATTACTCACCTACTCAAAATGAGTAAATGTGAATTATCTCTAAAAGTATTGCAGATAGCCAATTTTTCTCAAATAACTCATTCACCTACTTTTGGGAGAGCTTTCACTCTGTGAAGTTTCAGACCCATAGCTAATTACTCACCTACTCAAAATGAGTAAATGCGAATTATCTCTAAAAGTATTGCAGATAGCCAATTTTTCTCAAATAACTCATTCACCTACTTTTGGGAGAGCTTTCACTCTGTGAAGTTTCAGACCCATAGCTAATTACTCACCTACTGAAAATGAGTAAATGTGAATTATCTCTAAAAGTATTGCAGATAGCCAATTTTTCTCAAATAACTCATTCACCTACTTTTGGGAGAGCTTTCACTTGGTGAAGTTTCAGACCCATAGCTAATTACTCACCTACTCAAAATGAGGAAATGCGAATTACCTCTAAAAGTATTGCAGATGGCCAATTTTTCTCAAATAACTCATTCACCTACTTTTGGGAGAGCTTTCACTCTGTGAAGTTTCAGACCCATAGCTAATTACTCACCTACTCAAAATGAGTAAATGCGAATTATCTCTAAAAGTATTGCAGATAGCCAATTTTTCTCAAATTAATCATTCACCTACTTTTGGGAGAGCTTTCACTTGGTGAAGTTTCAGACCCATAGCTAATTACTCACCTACTCAAAATGAGTAAATGCGAATTATCTCTAAAAGTATTGCAGATAGCCAATTTTTCTCAAATAACTCACTCACCTACTTTTGGGAGAGCTTTCACTTGGTGAAGTTTCAGACCCATAGCTAATTACTCACCTACTCAAAATGAGTAAATGCGAATTATCTCTAAAAGTATTGCAGATAGCCAATTTTTCTCAAATTAATCATTCACCTACTTTTGGGAGAGCTTTCACTTGGTGAAGTTTCAGACCCATAGCTAATTACTCGTCTACTCAAAATGAGTAAATGCGAATTATCTCTAAAAGTATTGCAGATAGCCAATTTTTCTCAAATAACTCATTCACCTACTTTTGGGAGAGCTTTCACTCTGTGAAGTTTCAGACCCATAGCTAATTACTCACCTACTCAAAATGAGAATTATCTCTAAAAGTATTGCAGATAGCCAATTTTTCTCAAATAACTCATTCACCTACTTTTGGGAGAGCTTTCACTTGGTGAAGTTTCAGACCCATAGATAATTATTCACCTACTCAAAATGAGTAAATGTGAATTATCTCTTAATAGTATTGCAGATAGCCAATTTTTCTCAAATAACTCATTCACCTACTTTTGGAAGACCTTTCACACACGAAAATGAAAAATTGTGAATATCTCGGAAAAGCTATTTCTTCTGCTTTAATGCTCGGCGGGAGATACCACGGCAGTGGTCTTGACAAAAATTTTTGTCTCCCCAAAAATGGTGGCCATTTTGAATTTTCAAAGTTTTTGCAAAACACAAAAATGCTTATATCTCGAAAACCGTGCTATATGGAGCGAACTCAACAAAATTTTGGACCTGCTGGGTATCTCTGCAGAGTAGCCATGCCAATTTTCAAAATATTTTTGTCTCGTCAAATATAGCGGACATTTTTAATTTTTTTATTTTTTGCAAAACACAAAAATGCTTATATCTTGAAAACCGTGCTAGATAGAGCAGACTGCGCTGACTTTGGTTGCCACAACAGTGTAAGGCTAGAAACGAAGCATTTTCTTAATACTTTAGCACTCACCTTTATATCCTTTTCGGGACGCTTTGTTTTTGCTATGCAAAAACATTATCTTTTTTTTTTGCGAGCGATCCTCTAGTTAACTTTGATATAAATTTCACCCAGATAAAATCAAGTTTTAAAATCAACCAGTGCTAACTGGAATGTCTACTAGATGAATTATACAATTTAATGCTACTAAGGCAAAATTGAAATATTAAATGTTACCTGGCCAAGGGTTAATATTTTACTAAAATCAGCTTGGAATCAAAATTTTAATTTGGCCAAGACAGATTTTAAATCTCCATGAATTTTAATTTGACATGTGACATATACATAGTTCTTTTCGGTTATGTGTAAAAATTATTATGGCATTAATTGGAAGGAAAATTTTAATTTTTTTTTTTTACAAGCAGTCTGGGGAAGCACATTTATAAGCTTATAGAAATTCCTAGCTTAACTGTGGCTAATAATAATATTCATCTCTGTGTATGTTTGGTCTCCTAAAGTCCTGCAGTGTGATATTTAATTCAAGAATATATTGTTTGACTAAGCAATTTTAGCCTTGGTAAAAGTCTTAAGTCTTCTAATTCTGAACTGAAATTTGCAATTCTGTCAGATTTAAAGTTCTGTCACAACATCTATATATATATTTTTTGCAGGTGTGTGTAACATGTGATGGTTCAAAAGATTCCTCCTTGACAATAAAGCTCAATCAAGACGTCTTAAAAGATGTTTCTGTTGAAAAGGGACTAGATTGTCCTGTAAAACAACAGGAGGGTAAATATGTCAATTTTTTGTCTTTAAATGTTTCAAAATTAGTGTGTAGGATTTAGTGGGTACATAGTTTGGTTGTGTGGATATTGATATCGAATGTAAAATTATTTCAATATTGGCTGATATTGGGTAGAGCTGAAAGGGATATTCGCATTATTCATTCTCCGCTCTGCATTTTCCGTATTCGACTTTCATCATGAGCAAACAAATATTCGGTATATGTATAATAATTGGGCATCAAAACGCAAAATAGCACAATTAAGTATGATTTTTGTCCAATAACATAATAAATAATTAAAATTAAGGAAAATATACCTCGTTTGCTTAAGTTTTTATGACAACTTTCATGCGGTTGTACCAACAACCGCATTTGGGTATTTCAGCAAAATAAATGGACAGTACTAAAACACACCAAACGAATATTCGAAAATTTCCGAATTCCGGGATGCGGATATTCGACCACGATTTTTGTCTTCTCTTTCAGCTCTAATATTGGGGGATAATGTTGTCTGCTAAACAGTCCGATTCCAGGATACTTTCAAGTTTTGTTCTACCATATCCCCAACCGAATAGGCCTGCTAACTGGAAGTGAAGTTTATCAAAACAAATCATGGCAGTTTTGATCAATAACGCATTAAAATCTACAAAAATATGAAATAAAAGTTTATAATTTCTTACAAGGAAGTTTAAGGAAGTACATAAAATGCTGATATTGACATATGTCTTTGCACATCAGTGTCAGAAACCCTGTCCCAAAACAAAAAATATTGACAATTTTTGATAAACTATGTACCCACTAGTTGGAATAATTACTATAGTTCAAACACTTTTTGTGTGAATATTCTTCAGTCAAATGAGACAATAAGGGTGATGGTGAAACAATTCAATTGTATAATGTCAATTTGTAAGATATATTTACATAAAAGTTTGATACTGGATTTTATTTCCAACTGTCTTTGTGTTAATAGATTTGTGAAAATTTTTGATTTTTTAAAGACATTAGTATCTTGTTTAACCAAATAGCAGAATTAAAATCTTGGATTTTAATTCCTACCTCACATGATATTCATGATTGGGAATATGCATTCAAATTAATCAAGCCACAAAATTCAAAGTAAATTGCATTGATAGACTTTAATTGTCTCAAAAACTATATTTTGGCCAGAATATTCCAAAAATGTAAATATATAAAAAATTCAGAAATTTTCCAAAATTCCAGTTAAGATACACAGATTTCTTTCCTCGCTTATTCCTCACACTGGTGAACTTCAAATTTGTTACTCTAGCCAATGCACAAAATCTGATCAGTATCTGTCTTCTTGATTTGTTTAGCACCATTACCACTGGTGAAGTCATCGTTTCGCAAACGTTCATTCAGTGCTGATGGTACCCTACCCAAGCTCAGAACACCACAAGTCCGTCGCCTACAGCCCAATAGGCCCAGCTCTGCAGGAGTTATACTGGATGACAGTCCCAACAGACCTAGTGCCTTCTACAAACCCACCACACCAGGTCCAAAGAGATATGAACTGCCAACCTCTCCACTGCTACATGATGCCCCACTGCACAAGTCAGGGGATTTGTGTTCATTCGATGCAGCTTTTAAGGCTGTGACCACAGATAAGGGCCAGAGGGAGCTTCTGGAGAAAACCCTGAAAGAATTCATCAAGATAAAGTACCACCAAAGTGTATCAGGCAGAGAATGCAGAACTACTCCACCCCCCAATCCAAAGATATCCCCAATGACTACAGACTTTCTCAAGCTGTTGTCACTGCAGGCTAGAATTATGGGTGTGCCTTTACCACCAGGGCTTGACAGTGTGTCAAAAACCCAGTTAATCTCCCCTAAAACAAAAACTCCAGACAAAAGGGATGATGCAAGTGCTTCTTTTAGTGAAAGGAGTCTTAGTGGCACACACAAAAGTGTGACTGTGGACAGTTACAGTAAAGATAGTAGCATTTCCGGGGCCCTGGGCATTACCAAACACAAAAAGCTATCATTTGCTGGCAGTGACAAGTATCGTGTGGAACAAGGTCAATTTGCAAAGGTAATGCATGATAAACTAGTTAAACAGTTTGTTTCTGAGGAGAGTGACATGCATAAGAAAAGCACAAAAAGCACCAGCCCAACTCACACGGAGAAACGATCTGCCAAGAGTGACAAGAGAAAACAGGTGCTGAAGAAACAGCATGCATTGAGGGTTGCAAAGGAACTTAAGAAGGACATTGTTGTTGGGGACGCTGGTAAAGTGACAAACGAGTTGCCTTCTGTGTCGCAAGTAGATATCAAAGATGAGAAAATGGATGATGGCTACGATTTGAAGGAGAACTCTTCAGTGCTGAGTGATTTCAATGAAAATTGTCTGATAAAGGGAGCTGCAGATATATCTGAAATGGACATAAAGTGTGAGGTTGAAAATGGTGACAAGGACATGTCCATTTGTTTTGATGTTAAAGAGAGGTATGGTACAATCAATGATGGGAATAACTCCATCCACCTGCCATCCTCTGCTTATGTGTTCAAACCCATTGTTATCAGTCCCGCCGGGGAGAGAGTTAAGGGAAAGAAGCATACAGACACAGACATATTCGATGAGGACTCTCATTGTAGTGATGGGGACATTCAGAGTGTATCTCACCACTGTGTGTTGGATCTGGAGAATGAGGAAGAGTCCAACCAGTCCAACCTATCCTGTACCTGTGATATCTCCACTGCAGAGCATTCATTTGTACCTCGAGACTCGCTCTCATCGCTACAGGTAGAGGACGAAGTGGACAGTACACAGGACAGTGAAAACACAGATGAAGTCTGGAAGATACTACCTTTCGCAGATGTTGACAGCCTTCCTGATATGCTGCAGCCCTTGCAAGGTATTGATATCCCATTGCGGAAAAAGTCTCCCATTCCAGTACAAAAGCAGAAACATAAGAGTTCTGAGAAGGCTAGTGTCCAAGTGATGAGTGAGGATAGTAATATGAGCAACATCAGTATGGAGAGTGTGGGGTTTGATATACAGACTGCATACAGTCCAAATAAAGTGTGTGGTGGCAGCCATGAAGAAAGCAAAGTTCAGACTTCAGAGAAAACCAGGTGTGATGGTCATAAGGAGACTGGTCATTCAGGGTTACTGACTGAGGAAATTCAACGGTTGCCCAAAACCACTGAGCCTGTCCCTTCTCAGGGATTTAGTGTAATCACCAAAACCTCTTTGGATGACCTGGCTGTGAGCTTGTCTAACTTCAGTCCAGTAAAGCCTGATGCTACAAGTGCCAAAGGCTTTATGGGAGAGCAATCTCAGGATCCGGGTGAAAGTCCAATACAAAAAGACACGTGTGGGAATAATACAGAAAGTGGTATGGCACAGACAAGTACACCCAAAATCACCAAACATGCTAAGACAAAAGGGTTTGATGACCACAATTATACCTATCAAAGCAGACAGGCTAGGGGTAAGGTCACAAAAGACTTCATCAGAAAGCGAAAGCCTCAGAAAACCAAAAAGTTTTTTCCACTGATTTCATACTTAACTGAAGAGAAAGCAGTGGGTAACATTGAGACTGAGGTGGTGAACATGGATGATGTCAGTGTGATCACACTGACTGATGAACCCAGGGATCCAGTGATAAAAACCTCCAAGAAGAGGCAGATGTCTGGCAACAGCAAGACCAGCTTGTCCACTCCCTCCAAGAGAATTAGACGTGAGGAAGACATGAATAAAGTCAATAAACCAAAGCCAGTCACAAACAGATCTACTGGTATAAGTGCAGGTAAACTGTGCAAGAAACCAGTGGCAAAGCCAACAACAGTAACAGTGGTGTCAAGTAAAAAGCCACCTGTAAGACCACCATTCAGGACTGTGTCAAATGAGACCATCTTAAAACAGAACAAGAAAACAGACTTGTTGGTGCATCAGCCAGCTGGCCAGAAAAGCCAATTTGGTAAACCTCTGACCACACCAAAGAAATCGACAGTGGTAAAAGGTGCTGTGGCAAGTGGGAAAAAGGCCCTAAAGAGTTATGAAAAAGACAAGGTTGTCCCCTCTGTGGATAACAAACTGAAGCTAAAAAAGGTCGATGATGAATGTACTGTAGTTGAACAAACAATGCAAAGTGCAAATTTTAAAGAAAATGTCGTGGGAAATGAGAATATAAAGACGGGTTTTGAGATTGACTTGAAAGTAAGGAAGAATGTGACAGAAGTAACAGTGATGGATGCTCAAAGTAGTTTAAGTAGTGGAGACTTATGTTGGGAAGGGGAACATGTGAAGACAGTCGATATACATAGTGGTAGTTCAGGCACTGATTGTACTGATAATTTTCACAAATCTGAAATCAAATCACCTGATGAAAAGGTAGGAATAACCCCTACTCTGTCCATCAGTCCCAGTGTCATTGTTAGCCTTCCTATAGAACAGATATTTAATTGCAATAAATTAAATCTTGTTGTTGGTGACATTTTAAAGAAGCCTGCAATCCCTCAACAGGCTTTACTTAGTGAATCCCCACCAAAACCAGAAGTCAATGTAACTGCTTGTGATGGACAACATACTGAGTCAGGTGAATTAATACAAGTTTCTGGCAATAAAAGACCCAAGTCCTTATCTCCACACAGAAAATATGAACACGACCCCAAGGCAAACCTCTCAAATGAAAAGGAAAGGCCCAAATCGGTGTCCCCTTTCTATGTATCTGAACACATTAAACCAAAGTTCAGTTTGGATAAATGTAGATCAGCAGAGGATCTGTCGAGTTTAAAGGACATCTACTCATCCTGTACTGATGGGGTGAGTCATCTCCTAGTAAGACCTGTACCAACGCAGTACTCCAGTCCCAGAGTAGGTAAGAGTAAAGCATTGAAAGCAAAGCTCAAGGAGAAGAAAGTAAATCCAGAAGTAGTGCAATCAAGTGAGAATACAACTGTACCTTTAGGGGCAACAAATGTGATTTCAGCAGTGTCACATATTCTACCAAGAACTGAACAGGAGACTTTAACTTCAACAGCAGTGACAGAAACGCCGCCATGTTTGAAGAAGAGACATAAACCTAAGCATTCAAGTAACAAGAAGCGTCGGAAGAAGTCTTTGAATGATGGCATCTCTTCTCAGTCTAAAGACAGTCCAAAGTCCTGTGTTTCTGAGATCAAGTGCTTGCAGGCCAGCAGTAACATCAACCAGGGTAAAGGCAGGGCAGGCAAGAAGCGAGCAGAGGACACCGAGGGTTTCAAGATGAAGAAACACTGGTTGGAAATGTACGGGCCTGTCAGCCCACGGGTACTCACTGGTGTGTCCTCTTCTGCTGTGATACCTGATAATAAAGAGAATTATTGAGTTATAGAGCTGAGTTAGTCAGTACAGGGTTTGGCATTAAGTGAGTCACAGGAATTGTGAGTTTGTTTGGTTCTTAAGTGAGTTAACAGATTGAAATCCACTAAAAATCTTTGGAAAAAGTAATAAGCCTGAAAAGTATTGCCTGTAAAACAGTACAAGTTAAGATAATATGCAGCTGATGCATTTAATGTATTTTTGATTATTTAAAAAATTTAGACATTTAGTTTTAAGCTTCAGTATGTACCCATTTAAGATACTGACACACTTCATGGTAACAACTAATGCTGGGATGAGTTGACTGAAATTCGAGTTGTAACTCGATGGGCGATAATTGGGGGTCACATCAATCTGTGCAAGTGAAACTCGAGTTTTTGAAAACGTCATTATTTTCACCATCTAAGGTTGACACTTCACTAAAACAATAGAAATATCTGAAATTTTCCAAAATATATTGCATTTTTACTTTATTCTGGCTTAAATCAATGAAGATTTAACTTAAATTATATTATGAAAGCCATTTCCAGGTCAAAGTTTTGCCTCACGTACGGTTATGTAAAATATTTTCCATATTAATGGCTAACAAACAAAATACTTTATCCCGAAAATTACTCAAGTTCAACTCGTTTCCAACAAGTGATGCTTGATCTGCCATTTAAGCTGGCGATCCCACCACTAGTAACAAATGTAGTAGAAAAAAAAAATAGGGAAAGAGTTTTTATCCTTGTTAAATTTTATTACGCATTGTCAGAATGACGATGAAAACTGATTGTAATTCTAGGGTTGAGGTATATTAATGACAAAAACAAATATGGTGGATGATGTAAACACATGTATCAAAAATAAAATATTAAGTATCTGAAAATAAAGAAAATTGTGTGAAAAACTAATGGCTGATAGATACATCTGTCTTCAGTACTACAGTACAGTTTACCCAAATAAGTTATGGATTTAAACTTTGTTTTGAGTACTGTTTCCAGGTAACATGGTTATCTATTACAGCCTTATTAATTATCTCCCGCCGGGCTTTAGCCCGGGAGGGAGATTATGAAATGATGCCTGTGTGTGCGTGCGTGCGTGTGTGAGTGCATGCGTTAGTTAGTCACGCAGATTTCTCCAAAACTACTACAGCTACAGATTTTTTGTAAATTAATTGTCCCAATGAATTTTCACGCCCTCGAAAATTTTTTTGGTTTTATGGACTTAGGCCTAAAGAAAAGTGAGTAATAGCAATCTTAGCTACTTGGAGTAAAGGGCTCATAACTCAAAAAGTATTGCAGTTACAACTTTTTCTTCAAATATGTTGTTCAGCTACTTTGTCCTGAGCTATAAGGCAGTACATAGTTTGGGGTCCCATTGCATGCCTTAAGTGAGTAATAGCTATTTTCTTATTTGTAGCAAAATAATGACATGAGTAAATGTCAAATATCTTCAAAAGTATTAAAGTTAGGGAATTCTTTTCAAATATGTTGTTCATCTACTTTTTGATAAGCTATCACATAGTAAAGTTTCAAACCTGTTGCACATTGTATAGCTGAGTAATAGCTACTTTGAAATTGTGACTGTTGAGTAAATCCATTGTAACTCTAAAACTAGTGCAGTTAGAGTATTTTCCTAAAATATGTTGTTCAGCTACTTTGTCCTTAACTATAAGATGGCATATAGTTTGGGGTTCTATTGCATGCCATAAGTGATAGCTATTTTCTTATTTGTAGCAAAATAATGACATAAGTAAATGTCAAATATCTTCAAAAGTATTAAAGTTAGGGAATTCTTTTCAAATATGTTATTCGTCTACTTTTTGATAAGCTATCACATAGTAATGTTTCACATATGTTGCACATTGGATAGCTGAGTATAGCTACTTTGAAATTCTGCAGTTGAGTAAATCTATTGTAACTCCTTAACTAGTGCAGATAGAGTATTTTCCTAAAATATGTTATTCAGCTACTTTGTCCTTAATTATAAGATGGCATATAGTTTGGGGTTCTATTGCATGCCATAAGTGAGTAATAGCTATTTTCTTATTTGTAGCAAAATAATGACATAAGTAAATGTCAAATATCTTCAAAAGTATTAAAGTTAGGGAATTCTTTTCAAATATGTTATTCATCTACTTTTTGATAAGCTATCACATAGTAACGTTTCAGATCTGTTGCACATTGGATAGCTGAGTATAGCTACTTTGAAATTCTGCAGTTGAGTAAATGTATTGTAACTCCAAAACTAGTGCAGATAGAGTATTTTCCTAAAATATGTTATTCAGCTACTTTGTCCTTAATTATAAGATGGCATATAGTTTGGGGTTCTATTGCATGCCATAAGTGAGTAATAGCTATTTTCTTATTTGTAGCAAAATAATGACATAAGTAAATGTCAAATATCTTCAAAAGTATTAAAGTTAGGGAATTCTTTTCAAATATGTTATTCATCTAGTTTTTGGTAAGCTATCACATAATAAAGTTTCAAACCTGTTGCACATTGGATAGCTGAGTAATAGCTACTTTGAAATTGTGACTGTTGAGTAAATCCATTGTAACTCCAAAAGTATTGCAGTTAGAGTATTTTCCTAAAATATGTTATTCAGCTACTTTGTCCTTAACTATAAGATGGCATATAGTTTGGGGTTCTGTTGCATGTCATAAGTGAGCAATAGCTATTTCCTTATTTGAAGCAAAATTACGATGGAAATAAATGTCAAATACCTTCACAAGTACCAAAGTTAGGCAAATCTTTTCATTTGTTATTCATCTAGTTTTTCAAAAGCTTACTTTCCTGTGTCCTTTATATTTTTGTTGCTTTTGCAGATGTAGGTCAATAGCTAAGTGAGTAGATAGCTGAGCAAGAGCTACTAAAATGAGTAAATGTCTTTTATCTCTAAAAGTATTATAGGTAGGCAATTTCTTCTAAATAAGTCATTCACCTACTTTTGGGTGATCTACCACATAGTGAAGTTGCAGAACTGTAGCTCTTTGGATAGCTCAGTAATAGCTACTAAAATGAGTAAATGTCTTTTATCTCTAAAAATATTACACATAGGCAATTTCTTCTAAATAAGTCATTCACCTACTTTTGGGTGATCTGCCACATAGAGAAGTTGCAGAACTGTAGCTCTTTGGATAGCTGAGTAATAGCTACTAAAATGAGTAAATGTCTTTTATCTTTAACAGTTTTACAGATAGGGAATTTCTTATACGTAACTCATTCACCTACTTTTGGGTCATCTACCACATAGAGAAGTTGCAGAACTGTAGCTCTTTGGATAGCTGAGTAATAGTTACTAAAATGAGTAAATGTCTTTTATCTTTAAAAGTTTTACAGCTAGGCAATTTCTTATAAATAAGTCATTCACCTACTTTTGGGTCATCTACCACATAGAGAAGTTGCAGAACTGTAGCTCTTTGGATAGCTGAGTAATAGCTACTAAAATGAGTAAATGTCTTTTATCTCTAAAAGTATTACAGGTAGGCAATTTCTTCTAAATAAGTCATTCACGTACTTTTGGGTGATCTACCACATAGTGAAGTTGCAGAACTGTAGCTCTTTGGATAGCTGAGTAATAGCTACTAAAATGAGTAAATGTCTTTTATCTCTAAAAATATTACACATAGGCAATTTCTTCTAAATAAGTCATTCACCTACTTTTGGGTCATCTACCACATAGAGAAGTTGCAGAACTGTAGCTCTTTGGATAGCTGAGTAATAGCTACTAAAACGAGTAAATGTCTTTTATCTTTAACAGTTTTACAGATAGGGAATTTCTTATACGTAACTCATTCACCTACTTTTGGGTCATCTACCACATAGAGAAGTTGCAGAACTGTAGCTCTTTGGATAGCTGAGTAATAGTTACTAAAATGAGTAAATGTCTTTTATCTTTAAAAGTTTTACAGATAGGCAATTTCTTATAAATAAGTCATTCACCTACTTTTGGGTCATCTACCACATAGAGAAGTTGCAGAACTGTAGCTCTTTGGATAGCTGAGTAATAGCTACTAAAATGAGTAAATGTCTTTTATCTCTAAAAGTATTACAGGTAGGCAATTTCTTCTAAATAAGTCATTCACGTACTTTTGGGTGATCTACCACATAGTGAAGTTGCAGAACTGTAGCTCTTTGGATAGCTGAGTAATAGCTACTAAAATGAGTAAATGTCTTTTATCTCTAAAAGTATTACAGGTAGGCAATTTCTTCTAAATAAGTCATTCACATGCTTTTGGGTGATCTACCACATAGTGAAGTTGCAGAACTGTAGCTCTTTGGATAGCTCAGTAATAGCTACCAAAATGAGTAAATGTCTTTTATCTCTAAAAATATTACACATAGGCAATTTCTTCTAAATAAGTCATTCACGTACTTTTGTGTGATCTACCACATAGTGAAGTTGCAGAACTGTAGCTCTTTGGATAGCTGAGTAATAGCTACTAAAATGAGTAAATGTCTTTTATCTCTAAAAGTATTACAGGTAGGCAATTTCTTCTAAATAAGTCATTCACATGCTTTTGGGTGATCTACCACATAGTGAAGTTGCAGAACTGTAGCTCTTTGGATAGCTCAGTAATAGCTACCAAAATGAGTAAATGTCTTTTATCTCTAAAAATATTACACATAGGCAATTTCTTCTAAATAAGTCATTCACGTACTTTTGTGTGATCTACCACATAGTGAAGTTGCAGAACTGTAGCTCTTTGGATAGCTGAGTAATAGCTACTAAAATGAGTAAATGTCTTTTATTTCTAAAAGTATTACAGGTAGGCAATTTCTTCTAAATAAGTCAATCACCTACTTTTGGGTGATCTACCACTTAGTGAAGTTGCAGAACTGTAGCTCTTTGGATAGCTGAGTAATAGCTACTAAAATGAGTAATTGTCTTTTATCTCTAAAAATATTACACATAGGCAATTTCTTCTAAATAAGTCATTCACCTAATTTTGGGTGATCTACCACATAGTGAAGTTGCAAAACTGTAGCTCTTTGGATAACTGAGTAATAGCTACTAAAATGAGTAAATGTCTTTTATCTCTAAAAGTATTACAGGTAGGCAATTTCTTCTTAATAAGTCATTCACGTACTTTTGGGCAATCTACCGCATAGTGAAGTTGCAGAACTGTAGCTCTTTGGATAGCTGAGTAATAGCTACTAAAATGAGTAAATGTCTTTTATCTCTAAAAGTATTACAGGTAGGCAATTTTTTCTAAATAAGTCATTCACATACTTTTGGGTGATCTACCACATAGTGAAGTTGCAGAACTGGAGCTCTTTGGATAGCCGAGTAATAGCTACTAAAATGAGTAAATGTCTTTTATCTCTAAAAGTATTACGGGTAGGCCATTTCTTTTAAATAAGTCATTCACCTGCTTTTGGGTGATCTACCACATAGTGAAGTTGCAGAACTGTAGCTCTTTGGATAGCTGAGTAATAGCCACTAAAATGAGTAAATGTCTTTTATCTCTAAAAGTGTTACAGGTAGGCAATTTCGTCTAAAGTCATTCACCTACTTTTGTGTGATCTACCACATATTGAAGTTGCAGAACTGTAGCTCTTTGGATAGCTGAGTAATAGCTACTAAAATGAGTAAATGTCTTTTATCTCTAAAAGTATTACGGGTAGGCAATTTCTTTAAAATAAGTCATTCACCTGCTTTTGGGTGATCTACCACATAGTAGTGGTGGCATCGTTTACAGAAGTCCAAACCGGTTACCGGGGCTTTGAAACGAAACGAAATCCGGTATTTCGTATACTTGTTCTGTGCATTGAAAATTATTTGCCGGCGTACATGAGCGATAACTTGCAAATGGAAGTGGCTTTCGCGAGATATTATTAAGTACGTAAAAATGATTTTTGCTCAATATAAAGTAAAATTGGGACATATTTTACAAAGTATGTATATTTTTTGGTGTTTCTATGAAGTATCAGCCATTAGAAAGCCTAAAATAATAACTTTTACAATAACCGGTTCCCAAATATTCTTTGCGGATTTCGTTTTTTCTACTAAAACGAAACGATATTCCGCATACCGGAAAACCGTTAACAACACTACCACATAGTGAAGTTGCAGAACTGTAGCTCTTTGGATAGCTGAGTAATAGCCACTAAAATGAGTAAATGTCTTTTATCTCTAAAAGTGTTACAGGTAGGCAATTTCGTCTAAAGTCATTCACCTACTTTTGTGTGATCTACCACATATTGAAGTTGCAGAACTGTAGCTCTTTGGATAGCTGAGTGATAGCTACTAAAATGAGTAAATGTCTTTTATCTCTAAAAGTATTACAGGTAGGCAATTTCTTCTAAATAAGTCATTCACCTACTTTTGGGTGGTCTACCACATAGTGAAGTTGCAGAACTGTAGCTCTTTGGATAGCTGAGTAATAGCTACTAAAATGAGTAAATGTCTTTTATCTCTAAAAGTATTACAGGTAGGCAATTTCTTCTAAATAAGTCATTCACCTGCTTTTGGGTGATTTACCACATAGTGAAGTTGCAGAACTGTAGCTCTTTCGATGGCAGAGTAATAGCCACTAAAATAAGTAAATATCTTTTATCTCTAAAAGTGTTACAGATAGACAATTTTTTCTAAATATGCCCTTACCTACTTTGGGTTGATCTACTGCATAATAAAGTATTGCAATCAAACATTAAACTTGTCACTTCTACATGTGCCTCCATCTCACAAGAAAATTTATATTCCACTATCTTTAGTACATCAAATTTATACGGCGGGAGATAAATGCATGTGTCAGAATGCTTATTATTTAATTTTAAAAACTGGGGTCTGTGTTTGGTCTTTGTTTTAGTTCAAAACTGCTCAAAATCTTACTAATAGTTATTCTTATGTTGAAATATTTCTTCTACTTGTTGGATATTGTCACCCCAACCTGTTAACCTTATTTACATTCTACTGTATGTGATACTGTGTAGGTTATTTTGTTACAACTGCCTCAGCTTTTATTTTAACAAATACAAATGTAGATTGAATTGGTGTTTTTGTTTTAAAATCAGTTGAAGCATGAAAACTCATGGAAAACGTCAATTGTATTCCATGTTAAAAATCAACTTGGACTTGCCTTTAATCCTCCTTAGAGTAGCCGACATGCAGGTTTTTGATTTTTAACCATATTCAGGTTATTCATGTACAATGAGAAAAAATGATTGGTGAAAGACACTATATTGTTGGTACTTTTCAGACATTAAATAAATTCTTTTAAATGGTCAAGGTAAAGTTAAAACATTTTTGAAAGTTAAGAATGAATGTATTCCTTTTTATTTTTCTGTTGACAAGACCTCCAAATAGGCAATGTGATATATATGCTCGAACTTTAATCCTTCTAAGATCTAATTTCTCGCAATTGTAGAAATTGAGGTTGTGTCTTTATTAAAAAAATGATGTCAGAACCGATCTGAATTTTGGTAACTGCACTACCCAGTGGAAGTATCAAAGAAGCAAACATGGCAGATGATGTAAACAAAACGTTATGAGAAATAATGTTCAATATCTGTATAAATAGGGAAAATTACGTGAAAAATTAATCCCCAAAAATCTGACAGAGTAGTAAGGTTTACCCAAGTATTTAATTTGTTTATGTTATATTTATTACTTTTTCGGTTACCCGCTTCACCACTTTATATCTCCGTTTCTAAAAGACTTTGGACCGTTTTCTGGTAACTGGGTAGCCTATCATAGCCTTAATAGAAACTATGTTAAATCATGACAGGTGTATTGTTTGTGAGTAGGAGTGTTTTTTGGTTTTAATGCTGTTGTGTGTTATTTTTAGGACTGTTAAAGAGTAGAGTAATGGATTATTTGCAGTATTTAAAAATAAAAAGTACTATTTTCTGCTTAAATGTTGGCAATTCTATAAATATTTACAAAAATGAAATGAGCAAGTGCCATTTAGTTGCCATGTGTGATCTCATTCTTGGTCCGAAAAAATAATATAGCAGAAGTAATATAAAATGCCATGTAAATTATAAGTTGCCATACATAACAAGTATTAAATTACTGTATATACATGAGTATTACACACTGTTTGTTAACTGCTTATTTTATTGTTTTTGATTACTTTTTCTATTTAAACTTGAATGGTGTTGGTTGTAGAGTTAGAGTAGTTTAAGTCTATGTTTTTAATACAGGATCATCAGAAATTGGTACATGTACTTACATCAAGTGAACTTACATGGTAAAAAAAAAACTATAAATAAACATTTCTTCAAAATGACCAAAACTCCTTTCCTAATTTTTAATCTGGGCCTGTATTCACAAATATTCTTATTCTTAGAATTTTTCTTGGAATTGTCATTATTCTTAGAAAAATTTTAAGAATAAGAATTTTCCTGTTCACAAAGATTCTTATTCTTAGAATAATTATGCCTATTCTTAGAATTTTTCTAAGAATGGTTTTTATTCTTAGAATTTATCTAAGAATAAGAATTTTCTATTCACAAAGATTCTTATTCTTAGAATATTCTATGCTTGAGAAAAATAGTTGTTTTGGAACAGAGTGTTACATATTAAGTTGTCTATTGTGAGTACTGTAATGAAATGCAGTAACTTTACATTATTTCAAAATTTCTAACTTTCTGTTCACAATTGCCAAGATCTGTATTCTTAGAATTTTTCTTAAAATTACACTTAGTCTAAGAAAAATTCTAAGAATTGCATACATTTTCTTTTACTTCTATGATTATTCTTAGCTAAGAATTGTTTTGTGAATAGGATTTTATTCTAAGAATAAGAAAATTCTTAGCATAGAATTTTTCTTAGACTTAAGTGTAATTCTAAGAAAAATTCTAAGAATCTTTGTGAATACAGACCCAGGTGGGTTTTTTTTATATATATTTAATGAAAGAATAGTAATATAGTAGGCCCAGTAGGTTCAACCTTTGTTAAATTTAAATGCTTGAAGATTTAAAGTTCTTCAGAATGAAAAATCTGAAATTCTCATATAATGTCAATCATTTAAAACACAACCTTAATGTGATACATTTATTACGGAATGATCAGTTAGTGGTCCATATTTTCGATAAAAATCTGAAAATTTGAGATTAGATTAAAGTGATTTATGTGACTGTCCTTTCCACTAGTGTCCAGTTACTTGGACTGATCACCTGATGCAGATAGTTCAAAAGTATTTGATATAAATTTTGTGGCAAAAGTGGAAATACTTTCTGCTTTGTAATTTTAAAATATAAATACATGATAGTTACAATGGTAGAAGTACTTTGAAAAAGTCTACTTTTTTCTAATTATAAATGTACATTTTTGGCATTCTAGGCTTTAACTACAGATGTGTTGTATTACCTAGGCATAAGACTGAACACACTTGAACTAATGCAGAGTTTTTATTGATGATGTCTGGCAGTTTTCTGTTAGTTTTACTTTCAGATGCATACTAGTGGTGTAGGTTCAATTACCAGTTGGTGACTGTGTCCTGTCGCAATTGGTCATTGACAATTGCAAATCAATCATTCACAAATCTTACCTTTCTTCATATAATTATCAACATGTATTCAGCATAGTTTGGGCAGTTTTTTATTCATTAAATCGATAGATTTATTACAACTTTTTTTTCTTTGGGTATTTTCAGAAGAAATTAAATTTTGTAAACTGAAAAACCATCAAAATTCTTCCAGGGTTTATATAAACTTCATCTTGTAAAGCGATTTATTTAGTAATGACCATCAGTGTCGCAAAATAGGTGAATAATTGTGACTCAATTATCAGTCTGCAAAGTTAATGATTTGATCGACTTGGATAATTTAGGCTGATTCCCACCACTAATGTATGCATCCTCTAGAACAAAGGGAGTTGGTGTGAAAGATGTGTGTTCTTAAGGTTAAAGCATGTGATTATGTTTAAAACTAGAGGTGGTTCTGTGGTTCTTTTGTCACAGATTAAAGGTGCATTTGCTTGTTGTTTGAAAATCAGGCGTTTGTTTACCCTTTTGTTTAAAACAACATGAAATTCTATATTTTACTTATCTGTTTATGTTGGAATTTTTATTGTAATTTTTTGGGGGAAAAATACAATATAGTTGGGGAGAATATAGATGTAAGGATATATAATGTGAAAATAAAAATATTATTTAAAACAAGCATAAAAGGCTCTAATTTGGTGTGTATATGAAAGTGTTGTTATTTCAGAATATGTGTTTTTTTTTTCATCCTGTTCTGTAACTGTTTTGACAATCACCAGAGTTTATAGGTGAGGCTGTAATTATTGTGATCGTTTATTGTATTGATGTAGAGATAAGGGCTTCAGAATAGGACAGTATGTTAAAGGCTAATAAACTAAATAAAGACTGATGTTCTGTTACTTTATATTATCACACCTACTGAACAGCTGGATGGAGGTCATATCCAAGTATTACAATATTTAATATCCTACAACCGTCTCACTAAGTCCCTTCCCTTGAGTTTGAACTCCTGTTTTTAGAGTGGGATTTATACTTGGATTCTATACACCAAAGGTTAACGTTGTACAAAAGAATAAAGATTAAACAAGCGCTTAGTTACAGTGACTTTTGAAGATTTTCAATAGTTGTTTGATGGAAAGGTGAACAATTCCAGAGAGTTATTCTTTGATAAAAAATATTTTCTCACAGATAAGAATCTTTGCAAATATGGCTGTTGATTACCATTTACTGCAAAAAAAAAAAAAAAAGAACAATTTGACACAGATTATGAACTTAATACTGCTAAGCTCTCAGCATGAAAATGAGGCTGATTTTTAAAAATTGATTTGAGCTGAATTCCTTTTTGGTGTAAGCATGGCTTTAATTTTATATCTCATTGGTTTTTAGCAGTGCCAATTGTTCCACCAAAAATGATTGAATATGTATGGCCACCGCGCTGGGGGGTGGAAAAATTTTTTTTTTAAATTTTCCGGTGTCCGCACACTTCATTACTGCTCATTTTAAGGAAAAATAGGTTCGCTCTTTTTACCAAATTGCTTTTGGTTTTTTGTAGCTGTACAGCTAACAGAGTAATAGCTAGTTAGATATTTTGAGTAGGAGTTTGGTGGCTGTGCATTTAAAGGGAAAGGATTTAAGATATTTGTACAAAATTTGGTATGGAAGGTTATTGGATTAATAGCTTGCTTGGTATTGCTTTTGGGAATAATTTATCTTAATAAGTTATCTTAACTAAATTTGGGGAGTAGGATTATAGGGTAATGCCTTGCTTGATCTAGCTTTGGGGTGCTAGAGCTCAATAACTATGGTATTAATAGATAATTAGCTATTTTAAGTATTCTCACATTTTATCACACTTTGTTTCTGCTCATTTTATGGAAAAATACGATAGTTTTCCTTTCCAAATTTGCTTTGTAGGATTATTGGGTCAATAGCTTGCTTGGTATTGCTTTTGGTTAATATAGCTATGTAGGTAACAGAATAATAGCTAATTAGCTGTTTTGAGTAGCAATTTGATTTCTATTCATTTAAAGGAAAAATGTACAAGATATTTGTACCAAATTTGGTATGGAGGAATATTGGATGAATAGCTTGCTTGGTGTTGCTTTTGGGAGTCCTAGCTGTATAGCTGAGTTATAGCCACTTACTACTTAATTAGCTATTTTTCAGTGATACATTTTCTGTTCACTTAAGAATCTGTGCAAGAGCTATCTTAACTAAATTTGGTGAGGATTTTAGGGTCCATAGCTTGCTTGGTATAGCTTTTGGGTGCTATAGCTCCTTAGCTATGCTATTAGCTAATTAGCTATTTTCATTGAACTTTGTTTCCTCTCATTTTAAGGAAAAAGTATTTTAGCTATCCTTATCAAATTTCCTATAAAGGATTATTGGGTGAACAATGTGCTTGGTATTGCTTTTGGGAGTCATAGCCCTATATCTAAGTGAGTAATAGCCACTTGGGTACTTTATTTAGCCATTTTCAGTAACCGTTTTCTGCTTAGAGCACAGTGCAGGAGATATCTTAACCATATTTGGTATGGATGATTAAAGGGGCGATAGCTATATTGTGGATAGCTAATTGGCTATTTTGAGTATATGTATTATCATTTTTCAACTATTCAAGTTATTGTAAAATAAAGGTCACAGGCTCAGCTACGTTCTCCCCAGCTTTAATGTGTTTACTGTAAGTTATGCAAATCTCTCACTAGGTATGTGAATAGAAGCTATTTGTGCTTGGCTATCAACATGAGTAATTCACAAATATCTCCAAAACTGTTAAAAGCAATTTTGAGCTAATTTTGGACCCTTAGGATTTAAGAGATGTTACATATAGTGCCCATAAAAAATGTCAGATTTCATGAATTTCGGCAACCATCTTGAATTTTGGCGGAAATCAAAAATTTTATCTTGAAAACTGTCGGAGATAAATCAATTTAGAGTAAATTTTGGATTGTTAGGGTGTTAAAGACCTTGGGTATAGTGCCTCCGAAAAAATATCGAATTTTCTCCAATTTCAGTCCCCACCTTGATTTTTTGTTTAAATAAAAAAAATGCGATCTCAACCATTCTAGAGTGATTTCAAGCAAATTTTGGACCCTTTGGGTTTCAGAAATGTTGGGTAAAGTGACTGAAAACTGTTTAAATTTTTCTGAATTTTGAAATTTTCTGAATTTTGGGTGCTTTATGTTAACCCCAGCCCATAAAGGCTGGGGTTATAGTGTTCCCCAGCACTGTCCAGGCAGCGACGGCGGGCATAAAGCTTGTGGGTGTTCCACAGCCTAAACTCCTGCATGTTTACCCCGAAACGATCTAGAGCTGATTAGATTTTGGGGGGTATCCGGTAACAACTGTTTCCATGGCAACACTTTTAAGATTTTTGGGTCTTAAAGTTTGTGGGTGTTCAAATTTAGCGAAAAATGGCAAAATCCTTCATTCAACAACAGAGAAAATACTTAATATAACCAATTTGGTCCTCAATTGACCAAAAATTCCCAATTCAAAGTAAAATAATGGACCTAATGGTGATACAGACAATCCTTAATTACTTGGATTAACTTCAGATCAAAATGAGTTCAAATTTGAGAAAGAAGTTACACTGGGGCAGTAGATGAAATAATTCTTGACAAAGGTAGGCTGGTATTCAGTAATATTAAGATCAACACCAGATCAAATTTGAGAAAAAGCAAGGCCAAAGGGGTTTCAGTCAACTATCGTGCGCTGTAAAGCCATCAGAGACACGAGTGGTGCACTGAAGCGGTCAGCCATCCAAGTACTAATGTGTGCCATTTCTGCTTAACTTCAGTGAACAGACAGATACTCCTCAGGCTACACCTGAGGAGACCAGTCTGGAGACCAAAAAAAAAGGGGGAAAAAAGTGATTAGAAGCGCAAGCCTCACTAGAGCTCACGCTTTAAAAGTTTGAAGCGAGTCACAAATCAAATCACCATTCACTAAAAGAACAACTTGAAAAGATTATATAATTAATATGTGTTTTATCTGTCATAACTTGGTAGAGTTTTTCATTTATTAGGAAATGTTTGGGTTCATATGGTGGCAAAAGACCTGCCTCTATAGTATCAGCTCTGAGATATGTTCTGTTTTAATCCAAGAATCCTCTCAAATATTTTGTCAATACAAATCAAAGCTAAAATAAAATTCTAATGAAAGTTGATCTTTTTTTTCTTTACAAATTTGAGCGGATCTGCACTAATTGATGTTTGTAAATACTGGCCCAGGGTAGCTGTGCATTGTAGGATTTCCATTAGTAAACCAATGTGCCCGTCACTAGAACAAGAACTGTGAAACTTACCAGTATATGTGAGATTTTGAGAATTTGAGAAGCATAATTGTAATACTAGAGAGTGGTAAGGAAATCTCCTGAAGCAGTGATGTAATGAAATGAAATCAAAAGTACACAATAAAGGTCGTTGCACATTTGCGCGGCATGGTGCGGCACGGTACGATTTTTACTACATGCTAAGCAGGCGAATTTTCTTTACTTTGCACATTTGGGCGATTTTCCCCAGCAGCTTTCAGTAAATTGAAAAAAAAAAATTTTTTTTAACTACAGCGAAAGGGGCTAGAATAGTTAAACTAATCACATATAATTAAACATCTAATACCCCACAGTACATTTCCACACCTGTCATACCCTTACATGCAATTTAATCCCTTCACAATGAAGAG
Source organism: Sabellastarte sp. h YS-2021 (assembly GCA_964017235.1). NCBI lineage: Eukaryota > Metazoa > Annelida > Polychaeta > Sabellida > Sabellidae > Sabellastarte > Sabellastarte sp. h YS-2021. The sequence goes on along the minus strand of OZ024927.1, from coordinate 50,911,359 downwards.
CCTTGCCCTTGGCCAGTATCCTTTTATAATACTGGTGATTAGATTTCAATTAAATTCTGGCTTGACATCCCTTCCTCCATTTAAGTACTTTATCTACAAACAAAACCCTGGGCCAGTGTGTCCCTTCTAGAATTACTGTTAATTGCAATCTTCATTAAATTAAACCCGTTTATGTGTCAATATAGACACACCATATTTTGTCATCTATCTGCCAGTAGTTAATCCCTTCACAATGAGCCTGTGTACTTGGATTTTGGTTTCCAATTACATGTAATAGTTGTGTAGAAACATGTGGGAAATCCAAATATCTATGAAAACTTGGGGGGAAACAGTGAAAAAGCTGTGCGGTTTTTCAGAAAATTTTCTAAATGGAAAAATCCGTGCCGCACTGCTAGCTGCCTCGCTGCATATGTGTATAAGCAGTGAACTACTTCCTTTATTTCTATTTTATTTAGCTGCGCCGCATCGTGCCACGCCGCGCTAGTGTACAATGGGCTTTAGTATACAGTAAGGGGGGTTTGCTCAGTGGTGGGGTGTGCTCAGCATCTTGTACTCTTCATCCCAACATCCTTTATAAATTACTGCTCTTTTTCTAACAACAATAACAACAAAAAAATAATAATTGGGTGAAAATTCTTCAGTATCCCTAAAAAAGGGATAGACGAAATACACATTCAGCATTACGCATTCAGCATAAAAGATACTTTGTGTTGCCTCTGAAAGATATACACAAGACTTTTGTATGATCTGTTGTATGTCATTGTTGATGGTATTTATGGTCTTTATGCAGCTGAATAAACTAGATATAATTTATAATGAATTGAAACATAAAGCTCAGAAAATATTCATCACTAGTCATCAATAGTCTTTGAAAGTTACTTGATGTTAATTGACGTCTCCATATGACTGTCCTCAAGTGCAATAGATTATTCATGATTCATTGGTTTGTATCTGACAAGTAACTGGAGGATAATTACGTCTTACAGGATTTGTGCCTACCTCATATGTAACTACAAGAGAAAATTAATCAATAGAACAGTATCAGTAACTTCTGTTGAATATTTCAAGATAGTGTTTCATGGATTGAAGACCCAAACTATAACAAATACATGGACATTTATATTTTTCTATTTAGCTGAAAAATATTAAGTAGAACTTATGAAATGATGCAATTTTCAGAGAATATAGCAGTAACTTTGCAGAATAAATAATGTAATAAAGTTATAAAGAGCCTAATTACAATGTCTTTAAATGATAATTTGTTTGTGTTGACTCATCAGTGCAAGCTTTTGTTTTATCAGTGTTTTGACTGTCTTCTGCTACAACATAATTTTACTGTTTTGAATTTATGTGTCAAATCATGCAATTAGTTAGCTCACAGTATGAATAATAAAATGATATTAGTCAAAAAAGTAGAATGTTTATCAAACATTTACATTGTAACATTTAAAAACTTTAATATTTAAACATTTAAAAACGTTAAAAATTAGAATGGTTTGAATTCATAGTATTCAGTTTCTTTTTGGTGTTTATTGGAAACAAAACAAATTAAACCTGCCAAAGATGTTTAATAAGAGCCATCATAAATAACAAGATCCAGACTTAAAAGAAGTAATTTATGTTAGGTCCTTAATACGGCAGGCTTTGTGAAAAGACTAAGCTTTATTAGTCCAGATAGTGGATTGAGAACAATCAAGAAATGTCTTTGATGTGAATACAGGATTTTTAGCAGGCTTTTATCTCCAGGCTGTCTCAGCTCTGAGTGAATGGAAAATAATTATGCAAAAGCAGACCATACTATTTAATAATATAAGTAAATAAACAGGAAATATCTCATTATTTTGTCCCAAGTGTGAGTCAATCCATGCAGAGTTAGTATGTAGTTTAAACAAATGATCTAAGCAGTTATCCCATCAAGCGGAAGGGCAGTTTATTGATATTTGGATAAAAGGTTTTGTGGACACTTGTGCTTGAGACACAGAAAGGAAAAGAGAAAATGAAAAATGATGTTTGTATAAGTAATAGCTATTCCACTGGATCAGGGAAAAAATTGTTGAATACTTTAAAAAAAATTGCAATTTGAACATTACTGTTACCTGTGGATTTAATTCCTTTTTAAATAATTGAAAAGACACTGGAGTATGATATTCTCAATAAGTTTATTGAAGATTCAGGCCAAATAGTTACACTTGTTATAAGGAACAATTTGGTTCATGCTGGATTAAAAATGGATACTTTATGAAATGTGATGGATAAAACACAGATATTACATTAAGTTGGTAAGGTTTACATGATATAACGTAATTGATGTTTACACAAATGGTTTAAATGGTCAAAAACCTGAGATATGATAAACAGTGACTGTTTTAGTAAGACAAATTCCATGGATAAATTAACTGTGTTCTACCAAAAGTTGTGACAATGATAATTACACCAGCAGCCAAACTGGAGAAGGAATTTATTCCTCTTCAGAGGCCCAGAACCAGTATACCCAGGTTACAGGAAAACTACCAAGATGACATCAACAGGGTTGTCTATACACAGGTAAACTGCTTAGCTATTTCAACATAACTACTAATTACTGTACAATATATGACTCTAGCTGCTGTTTTTTATATAAGATCACAAAAATTGCTATTACCTTAATAGGTATTCTCAATGTTATTTTCAATGAAAAACATTTCATGGACTTGAAATTTACTTAAAATAAAGAAAAAACAAAACAAATTCTACAAAGAAGAGTTCTTGTTAAAGTGGTTTGGACTGCAAATTACTTGAAATTTACAAGAACTTCACAAACTACAAAACTGGTTGCAAAATCCTTCCATCCATGATTTGGCATCCTTTACAATGAAGTATTTCTAACAGACCTACAGTCTGGTTCATTCAGTTCTCCCTCAGCATTAAAGACCATTGTTTAAGGCTTAGGCATTGCAAGTGTGACATGCTCGCAGTTCTTGTTACTCAGCTCACTCTATGCTCAAATAAACAAAGTCCCAAAATCTAACACACAAATTACTGAGCTTTGTATTTGAAGCTGTTTACTGGTCAAAATTAATGCTAGCTTTAATAAAATTTTAAAATAATGAATGTTATGGCCATTTTTTATTATTATTATCATATTTTTACTTAACTGCTTCTGTACAAAACGGCCATCTGAAGGAACCCTGTTTATAAGTAAAATACTAGTAAATTAATTTCCCTCAACTCGAAGTGCCAGATAACAGGATAAATTTGAGACATTGTCTGGGATAACTTCTAAAATTTTGAAATAAATGATATTTACTTCTGCTTTATAGTACTGGTAATTTCCATTTAATAAAGTTAACTTTAAAGCATTTAAACTGCTATTTACCACAGACACTGATAATCCCTCCAATCCCACTGGATTTCATCCCAGACACTAGGACACTGGTGTTGGCCACACAGAAGCGTATCCAGTCTATTAAGCGCCATGCAAAGCCACATGACAGAAACCGGCGGGTGCTGAGTAGAAACAACCGTCGTGTGAAGTCTGCAGCTTCTCAGTCTAGTGAGTGTAGTGATGACGACACTAATCACAGCATCAACACAGACTCAGAGTGGAACTGGCTGGATGAAAAGTTTGATTATGACAAAGATTCAGGTTGGGGCATGCATGTTTATGTTTTACAGTTTTTTAACCTCGTATGTGAAAAGACTAGCTGTGGTCATTTATATAGAAACGGCAGAATTTCAAATTCATACCTTATCATGCCAATGAGGTGTTATTTTCATAACTGTTTTTGATTTGTTTGTCCATTTGTTTGTTAGTTGGATTATGCAAATACTATTGTTGGAACTTCATGAAAAAAATCAGAAGAATCGGGTCATGGTCCAACTTAGCCCCATTAAATTTTGAGACTGATCTGGATCACCTTCTGGATACAAAGAAAAATAATTCTGGATTCAGCACCCTGACCGAGTGCTCTTCTTTTGAAATGTTACTGTATGATGAAACATTCAAGTAACACATTTCATGTAATGACAGGTTTTCTGAATATGTAGGTGCTAACTTATGGCACAATCAGGAATTTAGGTGTCATTACATTACTTTCTTATTGTTAGTTATTCATTTCTTATTGTGACATGCAATATTACATTAATAAAACAAAAACAATATCTTAATACAAATTGCCCAGCTGCTATAACAGCACCATACACAACCGACTCATTAAATGTTTTAGGCATTACTCAATAAAGTCACAATTTGTTGATCCTTTATAACTACTTATTGTCTCAATGTTGATTTTTACATTGTAGATGATGAAATAACTAAGAAAAAACAAGAGCAGGTGGGAGAGAGGAGTTGTAGCGTGTACCTGGAAGCCTGCAAGAAGTTCCACCAAGTGCCTTCCCGAATCATCCTCAAGAGTCTCAAGTCCAAGGACCTGGCTCTAAAAAACAGTCACCTGGGTTCAAAAGGAGCAAAAGCATTGGCAGTTGCTCTGTCTGTAAGTTATAGTTATTCATCTGTCAGGAGATGAAAAGGGAGTAAAAACCCTGCCAGGTTACCTATGAGTTTGACTTCAGTAGGCTTTATTTGCAACAATAATTAAGGTTATAAGAGGATCAGTTTTTACCCCACAGCCCTTAAGGGCTGTTGGGGTATTGTTTTCACCCATGGTGTCCGGAAGGGTGGGTGGGTGGGCGGCGTGAAAAAGTTTGCTGCGCTGTATTTCAGAAACCTTAGGGTGTAGGAAGTTGATACTTGGTAGGGACATTGGTTAAGAGGTGTAGGTGTGCAACGTCATGGTGTGACCTTTATTTCACCTTTGACCTTGCCATAGTGACCTTGACCTATAAAATCTTGTCCGGGCTATATCTCAGAAATGGTAAGGTGTAGGAAGTTGATACTTGGTAGGGACATTGGTTAGGGGGTGTAGGTGTGCAACATCATGGTGTGGCCTTGATTTGACATTTGTCCTTGCCATAGTGACCTTGACCTATAAAATCTTGTCTGATATATATCTTCGAAACCGTAGAGTGTATGAAGTTGATACTTGGTAGCAACATTGGTTAGGAGGTGTAGGTGTGCAACATCATGGTGTGACCTTGATTTGAACTATGACATCGCCGTAGCGACCTTTACCTTTAAAATCTTATCTCGGAAACTGTAAGGTGTAGGAAGTTAATACTTGGTAGGGACATTGGTTGGGAGTTGTAGGTGTGCAATATCATGATGTGTGATGTGACCTTGATTTGATTATTGATCTTACTGTAGTGATATTGACCTTTAAAATTTAGTCTGGGCAATATCTCTGAAACCATTAAGTGTAGGAGGTTGATGCTTGGTAGGGACATTGCTTAGAGGTTGTAGGTGTGACACATCATGCTGCAATCTTGTTTTGAGCTTTGACCTTTTCATAGTGACCATGAGTTTTAAAATCTTGTTCAGGCTATTTCTTGGATTCTGTAAGATGTAGAATGTCGACACTTGGTAGGGATATTGGTTAGGGGGTGTAGGTATGCATCATGGTGTGACCTTTAACTTTGGCTCTGCCAAAGTGTGTTCACCTGCCATATTTGAGACATGTTTGTCTTATGATAAAGACATATGGATTGTTGCAACTGATTATAATGTGTACTTTTACATAATTGTGCTATTTCCATTGACAGCTGTCCTTCAGTTAATAAAATTTTACAGCTTCATAATTTTTAGTATACTAATTAATGCTGTCATCTTGCTTTTGAGTTGTCTTGTTTTAATACTTTATCTTTACATACATTTTCTTTCTCTTAGAAGTTATTTTATCTACTTAAACATTATTTGGACCTTTATATAAGTGATACTGCACTGAAAGTATCCCGGTCTTTGTACTGTTTCATTACATCCTATATCTCAAGGTGTTGAAAACTTTTTCCCCAGGCTGCAGGGTACGGGCATCTCTGATGCTATTTTTGTCTGTTCTGTTATATATGTGGAGTAAAAACTCAAGTTGTTAATGTTAAACCATTATTACTGAGGCATGTTCGTAGAGTATTGTTTTCTTTGGTTAACAGAAGGATTGTAACATAAAAGAGGAATAAAGTAGAAAGCATTGGGGAAATCAAATTTTGGGAGGATGGAAAGGGTTTAATGAAATTAAATATTCCTATCTTATAGACATTTGGAAAATAGTGGTTTTCTTTTATCTGAGTGATTGTTAATTGGTTCTAGTATATTTAAATAATTATATATGAATTCTAGTAGCTGAATAATTATCTATGGGCTTTAATGTGTTTCAGTGATTGTCTTTGGGTTCTTTATTTGAGTTTAACATTCATTTTCAATACACTGTATAGGTTATATCGTGACAGGTAGTTTTAATGGCAGAGGAAACCAGTACATACTAGTTGATCAAGATTCTGTACTGTAAACTGCATTGCATTGGTATGTAACTACCAACTTTCCCACATAGGTTCAGGTCCAAGGTTTGAACTGTCAACCTCTGAGGTGGGATTTGAGTTTGTCATCGACTACACCACTGAGAAGTGTTGTATTGGAATGATTGTCTATAAGTTCTATTGTATTTGAATGATTGTCTATGGATTCTGGTGTATTCAAATGATTATCCATGGGTTTAAGTGACTTTGAATTATTCTCTCTGGGTTCCATTGTGGGACCCTAATGGGTATAAGCATAATCCTCAGAAAATTATTTTGCAAAAGAAAAAGAATGATCAGTTATTTGTATATATTATCTGTTGGTTTCAGTTGAACAGTAACCTAGAGTCTATTGACCTCACAGGGAATGACATTGGTTCCGAAGGAACAAATTACCTTTGTCAGTGTCTTGCCGAAAATGTGTTCATCACAGAGCTGGTAAATTTATTTTATATTTTTACTGAATTTTCATAAATTTTCAAAGCAGTAGGTTGTGCATTCAAATCAATCATCTGTATGTCAAATGTAATGACAGTGGTAAAACAAAGAATCAAAGCATTTTGCATCAGTCAAATCTTTGCAGCAGATGCCATCTGAATCTAGCTAATGTGTTTATAAATTTACAGTATTTATGTTGTGAACTATTAATCTGAAGTAAACCACTTAAAATATCAATGTCCTGTCAATAACTTTTTATTAAAAATGACAAGGGACAAATTATCATCATTATTAATACACACTCAAGTGTCAATATGTTATCAAATATAAATTTTAAGTCACTTGAGATAGTCTTCAAGCAATTAGTAATTACATTTTAAGATGTTGTCAGAAGAAGTTATCTCCAGCTGTAACACTAGTATTTTACAGTGTTCAAGACTCAGTTCAGTCTAGTAGATAACGGGTTTCTGTGTTGATTCTTAACCACTACCATTAGCCATTACCATTAAGGGCATAGATAGTTGAAGCTCTATAATACATTGCTAAAGTTTGCATTTTTAAGTGTTTTTTACCTGGCATTTATTTCAACCAGGATCCATGTTGAAAGACATTCTTATTCTTACAATAAGACATTTCTTAGAATGTAGGTATTTTCTTAGAAAAATGGTAAGAGTAAGTAAAATTTGTAAGTAGAAGAATTTTCAAAATTTCTATGAAAAGTATATTTACTATACACATTTTTGCAACAAATAATTTCTTATTGATTGACAACTGACAATACCTTTGTTTCCTGTGTTCTACACAGATATTACATCCAATTTGTAATTACTACCTTCAGAAGTCTAAAAAGTCCCATGAATTTCAAAATTCTTTTTCTTGCAATTTTGAATTCAAACTACTTTGAATTCAAATTAACAAATTTTAGTAAAACAAAAACATTTTTCATCGATAAATACACCAAAAATGCTCTTCAAAATAATAAAACAGATTTGTTACTTTTTTTGTAAAATTATGTAAAAATAGTAGTCTTTGTGTTTTATTGAGTCAGCCATTTTTATGACAATATTTTTACCACAAGAAGGTAAAATGTGGAAATTTACAGGTAATTAAATGACGTAAATTTCTATTACAATCCACAGAAATTACTTTTATAGGAAGTATAGATCCCTTTAGTATATATGTTGTTGGCATAACAAAGGGTAAAATGTAAATACATGCAATGAAATATTTTAAAAATCACTTAAGTCTGCCCTGCAGTGGTCTTAAAGTTATGACAAAATCTAAGACAAATTTTTGTCTAAGACCTTTTGTGAATCCCATTTTGTCTAAGCAAAAAAAGTCTTAACTTTATGACAAAATTCATGCACAGTTAAGACTTTTCTCTTAAAGTTATGACAATTTTTTTGTCTAAGACCTTTTGTGAATCCCGGCCCTGGGGCCGATTTCACTAAAGGACTTAAACTAAGTCACTTTATTGGCTAAGTCAGGGACTTAAATCTAAGACTTTGGACTTAGCTAGGTCTGGGACTTAAAATGGATTTCACAAAGGTGACTTAGCTAAGTCCAAGCTTATCAAATAACCACAGTGGTTTTCTGTGTCATGTGACCTTTTATATCTATTCAAAATATAATATTGGTGCCACATATCCTTCATTTGATGTATTTTATCTAAGGATAAGGGCTGTTTTGAAATGGAAAACCTTGTTGCCACATATAAACTTCCCAAAGACTACTTTAGTGAGGTGTTTTGTGTAATTATATTTTATTTACAGCCATTTCAAATTTTGAAGTGGAGAAAAGTTTATGGCGGCCATATTTAAGTCCTCTTTACAAAATTTAAGCCCACTACCTCCCAGACTTAAAGTTAAGTCCACTGACTTAGCAATTTCATGGACTTAGCTGCTTTGTGAAATCCGCTAAGTCTAAGACCACAGACTTAACATAAATTTAAGACCAAAGTCTTAAATTTAAGTCTAAATCTGGACTTAAGTCCCTTTGTGAAATCGGCCCCTGGGTTGTAAGGGGAACTTCAGGAACTTTTGTTTGTCCCAGGCAAAACAGTGTTTTTACAATGGGTGATTTTATTTGAATAGTTATGAATGAAAATTAGTCAGTTTCAGACCTTTATCCTTGTCTAAAGGAATGACACTTTGTTGTCCTATTTTATGCAACTAAAACTGATATTTCATTTGCTTTAGTATTTCCAGCAGGAAATAGAGACAGTAATTTAAAGATACTTAGTTTACTGCCTGTTAAACATATTCACACTGTAGATAAAACTATGAAGTGACGCTTTAACTTTGACAGGAAATGTTCCAGCATTTAATGGATATCAAATATTGTGATCCAATAACTTATTATTTCCTGTAAAAGTGTAAGAAAAAAATCACTGCTTGTGATTTTAAATTTTTCTCAAGTTCTCAGTGTTTTACCACAATTGGTCAATAGGATTTGTAGAGACATAAAAGAAAATTAAAGGGTAACAGCAAGTGCTCTTGACACATCATCAATAAATACAAGGCATAATCTAGTTATTAGTGAAAGGTAAAGGTATTTAATTATTATTATTATTCAATGTCTCTAATTAAGGTTACTAATATTTGTCCTTCTTTATGACTTTAGCAAAGAAGCAAAAGAGATGCTGACGTGTGTTATACATATATATCCATTTATTTGAGTTTTATTCGTAGACTAAAATGGTTTAAAGTCATCTATATATTATTTAAGGCTACCTTACTCCATCTAGGATTTTGAGTTTAAGGTGTACTTATATTTTGAGATTAAATTATTCCCTTTTTCATTACCAAGTACAATCAATTGTAAATGTTATAACAGACTAATTTTGACGGATGTTCACAAAACTGTGAAAAAATAGATATGCTACTTTATGACAAAAAGGTTTTCTTAAAATGGTTCCACTAGCCTATACTATGTTATACTTACAGTCCAAAAATATTTTAAAATAGGATCACAGTAGATTGCTCTGTTAAAAGACAACTCAATAATGAGAGTCATAATATACATGTGCTGGTCAATAAAATATCAATATCTTTATGGCTTTATCTTTAAGAAGTGTTCCTGGCTTACCTGACAGCAAAGGTTAAAGGTACAAGAAGTATTTTATTTGCCTCTTCAATTCCCCCTTACAAAGTTACTTCATTAAGTGATGACAAAAAGTGTGACGGTATTTCATGGCAAATCATGTTACTTTGAAGTTATTTATGACCTTGCATTAAAAGGCACTCTGGATACATTGCTACTAATTTAAATCTGAACCTGAGGTTATGTTAGTTATTTTTTTGCTCTTACTGGTGAATCTGTGTACCCGTTAATATGTCATTATGTATTATTTATGCTTCTTTATGCAATTTAATTAGCACTTTTTGTTGATGGTTAAAATAACATTAAGAGCACTTCTGGCATGTTTTTTTTAATATTATCTTTTGAAGTACACCATATATCTGATGATAAATCTTTTGATAAAACTTTTTTTTTGGACAAGTTAATCACAGTTAATTGCTATGTAAAGTTGTACTTTTTCTAAAGTAGGACTTCTGTTTAATGTGACTGTCCAAATATTTACACTTATGTTGCTTGTTTGTATCTATTGTGTTTCTTTAACTGAAATGTCTCTTCTATTTCACCGACCATCTGTTATTATCTGTGTTAGAATAAGAAATCTAAAATTCGCCAGAAATCTAAAATACACCACCTCTAAAAGCTTATCTAATTCTATGAAGAAAATAATGCTTTGTCTTACACTTGGTATATTTTAGTTCAGAAAGCCTTGATTTATTATACATTCAACAAATCTCACCTCGATTCATTATTTTAGTTAGTATTTCTGCATGTGGCGAATTTCAGATATGTGGCGAATTTTAGATTTCCTTCTCTACTTCAACAAAATCATCTGGTCCCAAAATGTCTAGATAATTAATAGCAATTTCACTATAATGTGACACTAAGATTAAATATATCAAAGGAGACAGTAAAACACACATAGATGAATTTAGAAGAAGTATCTGTCACTGTTAAATCCTGTAAGTGAATTCTCAAGGGATCAGAAACATACTTCTACTTTATACCCCTGTTCCACTGCCTGAGTAGTGCTAGTTTTGATCCCTACTGCCCCTATTATATTAAATTTTGCTAATTGGAACTGAGGAATAATCACCAACAGTGAAGGTGTTCTACAAAAGGCTATTATTGAAGAAGGTGTTAATTAAAGTCAAAGCAATATTCTGGAAACTTGTGGTATCCACTAAAATGTTTTTATTCAGGATGATTCTCAATTGCTGAGTATATGGAGTAAAGATGTTGGGAGAAACTTTAAATAATAGCATATTTTTTCCCACCTTATTTGCTGCCAAAATTGTTTTAATCAAATTTAATTCAAAATTATGAGTTTACTTTATTCTGATTAAATGACTCCATACTTCGGCTTCTAATATTTTGTCTTCAGCTTTATAAATATGTCAAGATATCTATTTTTCAAACTAGACGTTGGCTGAAAACAATCTTCAAAGTGCTGGAGCAAAGTACCTGTCACAAGCCATAAAGAAGAACGAATACATCAAAGTGTTGAACATATCAGGTAAATCAATGGATCTTGTTCCTATACATATGTATAGATGATCAACCTGTAATATGTATAACTTGATGAATAAGAAATGAAAACTTAGATGTCTTTTTGATAATTTGGGTTTAAACTGACCAATGGATCATATATCATATCAAAATGGCAAGATTCTGCACAAAAGCACCAGGAATTGGGTAGAAACTCTATTCCAAGAGTTAGACCAATGACCATCACTGGGATTTATTTGAGTTTAAACTCACTTTCAGCTCATTGTATAGGTTATATCATGGCAGGTATTTTAAAAGCAGAAGAAACCAGTACATGCTAGCTAGTCAAGTTTCTACTCTGTGAACTGCAGGACATGATTAAGCAACTGTGAACATTCCAAGACAAGGTTAGGGCTGGGATTTAAACCGATCACCTTGGGGTTGGGGGTGTGTGTTAACCACTACACCCCAAGCCTCCGCTATCAGTGTGGAGGCTTATGGTTTACATACATAGAGGTCTATTACACACTGCAATAAATCAACCACATAATTAGTGAGGTAGAAACCTTGATCTTTCTTAGTACATGTTTTCAGCAAATCTTATTGATATTTTCTTTATTACCATTTATGATGGGGCTGTCATAGAAGAATAATTTAGGCTTATATATTAACACTTCAAATACACATTACATCTAGTTATCCAGTAAAGTTATAATCTATTTTTGTGGTAGTTTAAATTACATTGCATGTGGAAAAGTGTCCAAGAAGATAACATAGCATCATTTACACATCTGTCCTTATGAAAAGAAAATAAATTCAACATAAAGGAATTATATATCAATTAAAATGCTCCGAAATATCAATACAATGATCAGACTCTTAGCAAATTTTTTTCAATGGCAAAAAGTTCTCAAATCTACTTCACTATTGCAAGTGTTTATGCACATCTTAATTGAAATATAATAATAAAGATAAATGCAGTTTCATCATCCAACCAGTTTTGATTGATTCTCAACAATATTATCAATATTGTCATTTCTTAATACTAGGGGATCCTTGTTACAAGAAAGAAAACTCACAAGAGATAGTAACTTTTTGAAATTTTATGCTTTAGGTAATGGATTTGAAGAATATGATGCTGTGCATATTGGTGAAATTATCAGAGTAAGTTCTGTGGTTTTTTTGGGCTCCAAAAATTTATCAAGAAAATAACAATCAACTAAAGCTAATTAGACGACAAGTGATTAATTCATGAGAGTAGTCGTTATAGCTCCCGTAGTGTTTTCCAAAATATGGTCCTTTATATTATAAAAATACAACCGAGATTATATTCAAGGTGGTTTACGGAGCAGAGTTATTTACACCAGGTATTATTGGTATCAGATGATATTTTGAAGTGTTGAGTTATATATCAAGAAAATTCTCTACATTTATAAGTGTGAACAAATAACAAACAAAATAATTTAAAGCCATAACAAATGTGAAAGTATTGGTTAAACTTATTGTGAACCATTTAATCGCTACTTTTGCTGTCAGATATTATCTCCATTGGTGGACATACTATTAAACAAAGATAAATTGTGTCACAATGACACTGGACTGACAGTGTATTTGTGTTATTGTTGTGTATTAATGTTATTGTACATGTAGTCCTAATGTGTTATTGTCTATTGTATTGCTTCTCTTTAGTTACCAAATATTTGGACTCTCTGAATTATTCAACCTCTTTGATATAACCGTAGTTTTCCACCATTCTGAACATATTTTTCAATAGTTAATGCATGCATTCTTGCCTTGTGTTATTTTTACAGGAGAATTTCACAATTTCAGAACTCTATCTTGCTCACAATGCTTTCAGGGAGAGGGGAGGTCAGATAATAGGCAATGCCTTGGGTGAGTTCTTTTCATTGAGAGTCTAGATGTATATTCTATACATTGACGCCTTGTTGAGTGCTTTCTTTTGTAAACTAACCCTTGTTATTACTTAGTTACTGTAATGTCTTTAATAAATAACCCTCCAGCCATTTGTCAACACACCTTCTGTAAAATGAATTACTTGCCATAAACATTGAATGCTTCAGTGACATTTAGTCATATTAATGTAAGCATAACTTTAGTTTTTAGCCCACATTATCATAATGTTCTCTCCATTAGGGGATTATGTTTTGGGTGTATCTGTTTGTCTGTTTGTGTTCATCATAACTCCAAAAGTAATGAAGGGATCTTTTTTTTATATGTGGGACTGCCCAAAGAAAAAAGGTTTTTTAATAATTACATTTTGCAAACACCCTGATCATATTCTGGATACAAAAAACTAATCCTGAATTATCAGACATGTGCTCTGGTGGAGGTCTTGACTCTACAAATGCTTTCTTGTTAAGGATAATTTGAATATTTGCACTACCTGTATTACACTTAATACAGCACATACCATAAACTGGAGGAATAGTTTTGGGGTTCAAATAAGCATCTGGTCAAATAACATATAAGCTTCTGGGATTTAAAATAATTGATACTGGTATCATATTTTAACATTATGTAAAAAATGTTCCACGAGGTACATGTATCTTTAACTCCCATTACCATTTGATCACTGCTATCTGATTAATCCAAAGTTGAGACTAAAAAATTGTATGGATTAGGATAAGAACAAACTATCATCTTACTTAGCAAATTACGGAAGCTCTGAACTGCCAAAGTTTTTTTATTTTACTAACTTGAATATACGAGTTAGTTAACTTGAATATTCAAGTTAATAACTGGAATATTCGAGTTAGTAACTTGAATGTACAAGTTACTAACTTGAAAATACCAGTTACCTAACTTGAATATACCAGTTAACTAACTTGTATATACGAGTTAGCTAACTTGAATATACGAGTTAGCTAACTGGAATATACCAGTTACTAACTGGAATATACGAGTTAGTAACTGGAATATACAAGTTACTAACTTGAAAATACCAGTTAACTAACTTGAATATACGAGTTAGCTAACTTGAATATACGAGTTAACTAACTGGAATATACGAGTTAGCTAACTGGAATATACGAGTTAGCTAACTCGTATATTCCAGTTACTAACTGGTATATTCCAGTTAGTAACTGGTATATTCCAGTTAGTTAACTCGTATATTCCAGTTAGCTAACTCATATATTCCAGTTAGTTAACTCGTATATTCAAGTTAGCTAACTCGTATATTCCAGTTAGTTAACTGGTATATTCAAGTTAGCTAACTCATATATTCCAGTTACTAACTGGTATATTCCAGTTAGTAACTGGTATATTCCAGTTAGTTAACTCGTATATTCCAGTTAGCTAACTCGTATATTCCAGTTAGTTAACTGGTATATTCAAGTTAGCTAACTCGTATATTCAAGTTAGTTAACTGGTATTTTCAAGTTAGTAACTTGTATATTCCAGTTACTAACTCATATATTCCAGTTAGTAACTCATATATTCCAGTTAGCTAACTCGTATATTCAAGTTAGCTAACTCGTATATACAAGTTAGTTAACTGGTATATTCAAGTTAGGTAACTGGTATTTTCAAGTTAGTAACTTGTACATTCAAGTTACTAACTCGAATATTCCAGTTATTAACTTGAATATTCAAGTTAACTAACTCGTATATTCAAGTTAGTAAAATAAAAAAACTTTGGCAGTTCAGAGCTTCCGTAGCAAATGACTCAAAGAAGATATAGTTTGAATAATTAGTTAATCATTCAATTGTTTTCCAGAAAGAAAGAATTCAATTGATTGAAGTAATAATACAGAAAATATGGTTAAACATTTTCAGGAATTAATCCAAATTCATGAACACAAGATTGAATTGCATCAAACACTTCCTTATTTCTGCCAATAGAGAAATGACAGAAAGATTGCTATATATTCTGCAGAATATTACTTCCTGAATATTGATGCCTTAATTATCAGTTACAATAGAGGCTTTTCAATATCTGACCTTTTTGCTCACAATGTCAGACCTTGTTCCAATAGAATAACTAGTTCTTTTCTTTGAAGGATAATTACCTCATTTACATAATTTTATAAATGAAATGAGCATTCAACTCTCTGACATTTCTGAATCAGCTTGTTTGAGGTTTTATGAATAATGTGATTTAATCTTATTCAGACACTATTTTTTAACTGTCAGCAGTTATTTGCCAGTGACATACACATAGTGAGGCGAGGGACATTTTGATTTAATTAAGAAGACAGATTCATCTTTGAGTAAAATGCACCAAAAATTTGACTTAAAAGTGGTGAAATATCAGGAACTACAATTATTTACTTTTAAAACCATTAACATAATTTATTTGTAAAAGTAATGTTAATTTTTATTTGAAAATATGCAATGTTTGACATCTCATATATGGTATAATGACTATTATTAAGCATCCATGCCAGTATTCCTAGATCGTTTTTTTTTATATTAAAAAGTTTTAAACAGCTATAATTGGTTTTACAAAGCAAATTAATATTGTGATAGTAACTTTATTACTTCAATCTGAATTTAATAATTTACATTTTTTTTATGTGAAAGCTATTTTTACCACCAAATCCATTGTTTATATGTTGTATATAAATAAAAGTTTTTAACAAACTACAAACCATGCTTGATAATTCCATAAAGTCAAAATGTAAGTTCATCTTTGCAATAAAAACTCTTTTTAACAGGCATGTAGGTAAAAATATCCTGCACATAGAATAATGAAAGATGCTATTACACAACGTACAACTTCCAAGCAATGATTTTGTACAAAGTAGTACTAATCTCCAAATATTTAACCAAACTTTGTACAGATATAAAGATATAACTTTCATGTGAATATTTTATTTATTTAATTTGATTTTGACTAATTCAATGAGAATTTTAAAAGTTTTCAGTATGGATTACAACATTATGGTCAGGATGCCACACATGTGGTTGAAATAAAAGCTTCTGCACTACTTTGTCTTTAACACTGTGCAAATATAATATTTCTTGCATTAATTTTAATGTCTTGTCTATTGAATAATACTTATTCCTTGCACAACATGTATGTATATATTTTCAGTTGAAAATGGTTCTCTCCAAATTCTGGACTTGAGCTGGAACCACTTGCGCAGAAAAGGTGCCATCGCTATCGCAGAGTGTCTAAGAGGTAATGTGGGCTTGAAGAGACTCAATCTGGCTTGGAATGGACTGGCCATGGAAGGTTCCAGAGCCTTGAAGAGAAGCCTGCCAGAGAACCATACCCTGATCCAACTGGACCTCACCTGCAACAGAATCAACTTCGACTGTCTCACTGAAATACTCAGAGGTCTGAAGAAGAATGAAATGATAGCTTCAGTGAAGGTAAAGTACACAGAAGCTTCTGATGATTGTAAAAGAGATGTTACCTAAAAAACATCCAGCCAAAGGGTTTCAGGATGAGATTAGAGATAATCTGTATTTAAAGCGATGTTTTAAACCAGTGATTGTATGCTGTGATGCCTGTGTTTTTTTCAAATACTGTTACCTGTTATGCCCCTGTTCCACCAAAGGACTAAGGCCCGATCCTGTCGGCGACCCTTAATCGTGGACAGTCGGTGAAAAAAAAAGGTAAAATGGGCGGGAATACTGAATCAGCATCAAAGCCTGGGATTAAGTACAGATCGGCCTCAGGAAGCCTGAGGAGGCCCCAGGTGGCCCCAGACAGTCCCCGACTGGTCTGGGACTAAGAACCGATTAAGCCAGTTTTCTGGTCGGTTTCAACCACGATCCTGTCGTACACATACTGACTGGGTCCCAGGACGCCTCAGGCCTCCTGGGACTAAGCCCCGACTAACCCCCAATTAAGGCCTGGCATCCTCAGGCGCCCTGAGGCCTCCTCAGTCCTCCCCAGACCACGATGGCCGATTCTTGTTTTGCAAAATAACTGGATTTTCTGGGTATATATATAAATTCCGCGATCTAATTATCATTACTTTTATGGGAACACAGCAGGATGCCACCTTTTAATGGAAGACAGCTTCAGCAACAACTTAGGGCTTTTTTAGTTTTTATTCAGCTACAAATAATGATGTATTTGATATTTCTACGTCAACCACAGCAACCACCACAAGCAGCAGCAGCACCACCACCACCACCACCAGCCATACAGAGACCTGTGGGTCAGGCTACTGGCTACTGCAGAGAGAGGAGAGGGGGGCCTACCACAACATTATGGCTGAACTGTATGCCACAGACATTCCAGGATTCACCAACTACATGAGGATGACCCCAGAATTCTTTGAAATGATAAAGACTAGACTGGAACCACGTCTAGCCAGGCAGGCCACCAACTACAGAGCTCCTATCAGTGTTGGGGAGAAGTTAGCCCTCACCATCAGATATCTGGCCACTGGAGAGTCCTACACATCATTATCCTGTCAGTTCAGGGTTGGCAGATCCACCATTTCCAAGTTTCTACCAGAGTTCTGCAGGGCCATCCAGGATGAGTTCACCAGAGAGTACCTCAGATGTCCTACCACTCCAGATGAGTGGAAAGAACTGGAAAGGGAATTCAGGATCAAGTGGAATGTTCCACATGCCCTGGGAGCCATTGATGGAAAGCATGTGGCCCTGAAGAAGCCCAAGAACTCTGGAGCCCTGTACCACAACTACAAGGGGTTCTTTTCCATAGTAATGTTGGCCTTGGTAGATGGGCAGTACAAATTCAGATGGGTGGATGCTGGTACAGCTGGATCTTGCTCAGATGCCAAGATATTTAATGCCTGTCAGCTGAAGAGGAGGATTGAGGATGGCAGGATAGGCCATATAACACAGGGTGGTAGAGATGTCCCCTACTTCATTCTGGCAGATGATGCCTTTGCCCTGAAGACCTGGCCCATGAAATCCTATGGCAGAAGGATGTTAACCAGAGAGGAAAGGATTGCCAACTACAGAATATCAAGGGGCAGGAGAGTTGTTGAGAATGCTTTTGGCATCCTGGTCTCAAGATTCAGAGTGATGTTGACTACTATTGAATTACCCCCAGAAACAGTCAGGGATGTGGTCATGACCTGTGTGGTTCTGCACAACATACTGAGAAGCCAGTATCAAGGTCAACATGGTGGTCAAGAGCCTGGAGATGATGAAGATGGTGATGTGCCTGGTGATTGTCGACTGATTGGTGGTGCTGCTGTTGGTGGTCCAGACAGAAACCCTGCTAGAGAAGCCAAAAGACAGAGGGATTACCTCAAGGACTACTTCAATAATGAGGGAGCAGTGGCCTGGCAAGATGGTAGAATATAATTCCTGCTGCAGTAACCAGTCCTTTTCAGGACTAATAACCAGTCCTTTTCAGGACTACCAAATATTCCAAAAACAATTAATCAGCTATGCTTGTTCAAAATAACCCAAACATTACCAAACATAAGTCACACCACCAACAAACAGACAAACCCCATGGCCAACATAATTCACCCACCCAACAAACAGACAAACCCAATGCCCGACAGAAGTCACGCCACCAACAAACAGACAAACCCCATGGCCAACATAATTCACCCACCCAACAAACAGACAGAAATAAATGCCAGTCATCCAACTAAAAAACAGACAAACCCAGTGCTAAACATATTTATAAAAAGAAACACACAAAGCCAAACATAACTTCCTAAATTGAATAAATATTGCATATATTTTGAAAGATACATCCTAATTTTACTTACATTTGGTTTTTTGGGGGGGAAAAATATTTGAAACAGAAATGTTTTCCTGGAAATCTTAAAATTGAAATCTTTTACTTCACTTCACAAATATTTAGGAAATATAACCACCAAACTTTTCTTTACAATGATGGGGGTTATGTTTGTAAAATAGTTTGTCCGTTCTTTGGTTTGGGTTCTGTTTGGTATTTGGTTTGTGTGTTTGTGGGTTGGTGGTTAGGTTTGGTATTGGGTTTGTGTGTTTGTGGGTTGGTAAGTATGTTATAATGCCTTTTAACTCTAGGGATGATGTAGGTGTTGGACTTTTTTATTAAAGATTTTAACCAATCCCATAGATTTTAAGCTAAAAATGGGCTGATTATTGGCCATATTGGGAGTTTATTTATTTTAATTTTTTTTTCTATGTGGCCTTTTTTGGTTATGTGTGGTACTATGGGTTATTTGTTTCATGTTTGGGGTGGTGTAGGTGTTGGACTTTTTTTTTCTTCTTGTGATAAGTATTTGTACTGAACTGTTATGTTTTGGGAGGGGAATTGGAATAACTTGCAGCTAAATAATTGTTTTTTGAATATTTGGGTGGTCCTGAAAAGGGCCTGGCAGGTCAAAGACCTGCCCTGACTGGATGGCTACTGAGGAGGCTGCTGCTGTTGAGGCGGTGCTGTAGTGGTGATAGTGAAGAGTTGCGGCTGCTGCTGCTGCTGCTGTGGCTGCTCAATGATCTGTGTAGATGTCAGATCTGGTAGCTGGCTTAGTATTCCACTTAAGTTGTGTCTACTGCCCTCGTCCTGTACTGTTAGAACTGATGGAGGGTTGCCAAAGCCAAGGGGGCTTGGTGTGTAGTAGACGTAACTGCTGCTAGCTGCTGCTTGGGGGAAGTAGACGCCTGTTGAGTGGTTGCTGGCAGTATGCCGACCCTCTGGGACTCCGTGGTAATAGTGGCTGATCTTCTGGCTAGTGGTTGACGTCTACAGTTGCTCTTAATGCTTTCAATATCTCTAAAAATTCTGCCCTTAAGGTCCTCAAATTCCTCTTGGGTCATCTTTTCAGCCTCTGATGCCACGTAGTCAAAGAAGGGTTGCCTGTCTGACTTCTGCTGCAGGAAACCTGAGATCAATGTCCTCATCTGGTCAAAGTGCTCGAGTATCTTGGAGTCTGTTGAAACTGGTGTAGATGTGAACATAGGTTGACTCCTATTCTCTCTGAGGACACTGGACTCGAGGTGTTCTGTATCAGTAGTAGACCCACGAGATTCGTCCTGCTTGCTGGTATTTGGACTGGCCTCGAACCCTGAACTTCTGCTGGCCCCCTTTCATCTGATATGGGTCTTAAGGAAACCCATCTGCTGGTAGACCCAGGACTGTCTCTTGGTCATCTCCCTTGGGGCTTGGCCAGATTGTAGTTTTGACAGCTTGCCATAATGCGTTCGCTGTGAATCGAACCATCTTCTGACATCAAAGGGCTGGAGCTTCAGTTCTGCAGAGATTTCTGCCCAGAGGGCCTCCTTCTTCTGTCTGTCGTGGAAGCATGTATGCTCCTTGTCATAGAGCTCTGGATGCTCCTTCACAAACTCCACAATTGCAGTTTCTTGGCTGTCAGTGAAAGTTGAACAGACCCTGGCTCTCTTGGCTGCCGAGTGACTCTCTAAATCCTCCTCGCACCTCTCTTCTTCCTTGCAAGCTTCCTCAGTAAATTCCAATCGCTCCTCAGTCTCTTGTGTACCCTCCTCTGTACCATCCTCCGTCCTTTCCTCAATCCTTTCATCCACCTCTCCACTTTCCTTCTCCCTCTCCTCTTGCCTCTCATCCATCTTCTTCTTTCCTCTCTTCCCTCCTTTCTCTTTCCTCATAACTCCAGTCAATAGCAAAAAAAAAAAAGTAAAATGTGTCTCCTAACTGTAAAATTTGCCTCAAGTATTATATGATATTTAAAAAAATGAAAACCCCTACAAAACAGAGACACACGTCTCTCAGTAGCCAACCAGTCAGTAACAACGAGAATGTGTGCGCGGTTGCTTATATAGTCCCAGACCCCCTCATTGTCTCGTTTTAATTTCTGACGCGCGGAAAACAGTCGGCTCTTAATCGGTTCTTAGTCCCAGGCCTCCTGGGGCGTCCTCAGACTGTCGCGGACTAAATTTGTGTTGTCCCAGGCGGCCTGAGGATGCCGGCTTGGATCAGTTAGGGTCAGCTTCTCTTAGTCGGGCTTAGTCCCAGACCCAGATTTCTTAGTCCCAGGACACCTGAGACGGTCTGAGGCTTCCCGGGACTAATGAAACCGAATCACTTTCACACGCATGAAATTTCAAAGATCTGTTATGAGTCGGGGACTGCCAAACAGACTTCCTGGGACTAAGCTACGGAGGCCTGGGACTAAGGGTCGCAGGAGGCCTGGGACAACATAGGACTGTGTAAATGTGGGTCTGAGGAGGCCTGAGGAAGCCTGGGACTGGACATTTTGTTCGGTGGGAAATGAGAATCGGTTTGAGTCGTGAAAAATATCAAACATGTTTGATTTCTCTCATGGCCACAACCGACAACTACCGACCCTTACAGGACGTCTGGGACTAAGCAAATATTTGAAACCGACTCCCAAAAACCCTTAATCGGGAAGCTTAGTCGTGTGGTGGAACACCCACATAAGATTTTATTTGAAAAATTAGTCCACTTAATGAACACCAGGAAAGTTTTGTAGAACTGTTGACAAGAATTTTCATTTTGTGCCAATTTTGTTTTGAATATTGCTTATGTTTCTATGTATGTATTGATTTGTTTGTCAGTGATATTTATAACTGTTTTCGTAACACTATTCTGTGAGGCTCCTTTTTTGCTTTTTTTCCAGCTGGGTCATAACCACCTGACTGGTGAAGGGCACACGTTACTACTGAACACTCTGCAGTCAACCCCAAACTGGTCAGTCAAAGACATCGATATCTCTGTAAGTCCTACTCAAATACTTAAATTGTATAAATTGAAACCTAATACAATACACCAATTTCTGCTCATGTACTTAGTAAGTGAAAACTGAATCCCAAAAACATTTTGTCACAATTGTAGGATCATCCATCCTGAGTACTTATAATGCTGGTTATACGCTGTCTATGATGGAAGTTGAACCGAATTTTCACCAACTTTATGCATAATGAGAAGAAATACTCTTGGCCATGTTACTTGTTAAATTGCTGATGTCAGATTGCATGTTGAGTTCTCATAGTAGTACATGATCATGTAATATCAGAAAATTACTATTTGTCAAATACTGGTTGATTTCATAAAATTTCAATAAAATGCTATTGTTCATGAAACTTTATGCAATTCCTACTACTAGTAATTGAACGTTAAACACTTGTTACTGTTATTGTTGCTGTAAATGATTCACATTTTAAGAATCAAAATTATAATAATTTGACATTTTCTGTCCTGTTATGGGGAAGCAGTGAATAAAATGTCACTTAAGCTTATTTACTTTTGTATTAATTTAAAAAGTTTGAAGTAGCTTCACAAAAATGTGTCAGCAGATATAAAAATTGCATAAGTTTATCAAGAGATGTCTCAAACAAAAGTTATGCTGAATAGATATGATAGAGTAAAGCCTTCTGTACAAAACCGAACAAGCTGGTAACAGAAAAGACTCAACTAGCTTGATTTTAACTTTATGTTTGGTCAGACAGAGATGATATCCCAGACTTTATACTGTATTTGAAGACATACAGCACACCATGAGTGCTTCATTAAGTATGTTTTGAGGAGTTATTGCTATTTAAAGCTGGACATACTAAGAGAATTGTTGTCTTATCTAACTTAACAATCACTTTCTATCAAATCAGACAGAAATGGTGGACATAAACTATATGCCATGTTATGAAGACAAGAAAACACACCTTGGATATTTCATTAATTAAATGATGGTAAATTAATGCCATGCATTACTTTTGACTCATAATTAAAACAACTGATGTTTTAACTCACTGTAGAGTAAGGAATCTAAAATTTGCCAGGAAAATGATGTTTTGTCTTAAACTTGGTATTTTTTTGGTTCAAAAAGCCTTAATTTACTACACAGTCAACAAATCTCACCTCAATTTATTTAATTTATTAGTAATTCCACATGTGGCAAATTTCAGATTCCTTACTATACAACTTTCTATCTAATCAGACAGAGATGGTGGACATGGACTTTGTACTGCGTTATGAAGAGATGCGTCGTAGCCGCGTGGTTTTTATTAAGTATGGGATGGTGAAGCCATGTTATGTGCAACTGGACAAGCTGAGTGGAGAGTCTGAAGCATTCCTTAATGATGACCCAATGATTGTGTTGATGGAGTATATGCGACTCAGTAACCTCAGACTAGTGGACCTGTTCACCTCACTGGATGCTGATGGTAGCCAGTCTCTTTCCAGAGAAGAGTTTCAGGGAGGACTGCTGGTGAGATATACAGAGTTATATTGCATACAGCTGGGCCATGAAATGTTGAATGAAAAGAGACCAGAAAAATAATTTATATTTTTAAAATTATAAGAATTAGTGATAAGTTGCTTCTGGCTACTGACTAGCCATTTACTTTTGCTTGAAAAAGAATACTGAACGTATGCCAAGAACTAACACTTATTTCAACAATTTAATTTTCATTCAGTAATTAAAAGAGAAATCTTACTAAAATCAAGAACATCCATTGAGGCTTCATATAAGATTGCACTTTGATTGACAACTTTCTGCTTATCAATACTATATGAGCACATTATAAAATGATAATCCTGTGATCTTCTAAGTATTGTTTTAAAGGGTTGTTATAAACAAAAGTAACTAATCATAAGATTAGATCAATCGCTCATGTTCAGCTGTTGTTTTTAACTTTTAATTTGATTTAGAATGCAAATATTCCACTGAGTCCTGAATCTCTGGACAAACTAATCAAGCATTTAGATGCCAACAATGATGGAGAGGTGGATTTCACGTACGTCACATGATTTCAATTTACTCAGCTACTTACCTAGCAGATTTATATCTTATTCTAAAACTTTCTCACAGATTGACATTTTCTAAGAATTTCAAATTTATAGATTAATGATAAGTTCAAATATTTTGTGGTGATTTTAAAAGTTGTAAAACTCAGAAATTTTACCATTGTAAACATAACTTTCCATAAAATTATGAACCTATGAAATATTTTAGAAACAAAAGGTGGTTTGTTTTTATCTTCATTTGCCTGGGGTGTAAATTTTTAATGAAATTTTATTCAAACTCTGTAATATTTTATACAAAAGAATGTATTCCAAATGTTATTTTTTATTATGCACACACAATGCAAAAATGCAAATATCATTAAATCTCATTAGTTTTATTGATGGACTTTGTTACATTGTAGTGAATTGTTGGACGGATTAAAAGCTCATAAACGAAAAGTGTCAAAGATTTTGAAGAAGCAGAAACATTTGAAATTTGAAGAGACAGAAATTGGACAAGTTTCGTAAGATGTTTTTATTATGCCTTTGTCCCTTTATGTATGTTTTTTTTTGTATTTCTTTTGAAAACTATAAACAAAGCTATTGAAACGTGTCCTTATATCTGTAACAAGTAAATTCTCACTGTACCAAGATAAATCAAATATACATTTACCAGCACACTGTACTGTTTTCTGTTAAAATAGATGACATGCTATGTATAAGGTTGAAATCCTTCAAATTAGTTGGCTTTGTTAAATGTAACCAAAACTCTGAACCATTCTGTTTTGTAGGTTAAACATCCATCAGCAATATGTTGCTAGACTTTAGATTCAAAGTTACACTTTATTTTCGGCTAAAATCATGGCCATACTGCTATTTTAGTTAAAAACCAATGGCAATGCTCAGGTTGAAAATGTACATGACATATTTAAGGCTATAATATTTTCACTGTCTCAGTGTTTTTGGTGTAAATATCATCTCCGCGCTGTTTTAGGCTGAAAATCAATGCCATGCTGCAGTTCCGCATGCTCTTCCATAAGATGTCATTGGCCAAGAATGTGACTGAAAAAGAGGCCATGGAGAACACTCTACAGGAATACTCTGACAAACTCTCTGACCTGGGATCCATGAAGAAAGACATGATCCAGGCAAGCATGGACAGGGCCAGAAAAGCAGCCCTGGATCGCAAAGAGAGCTCGATAAATAAGGTGAAGAAGTTCAGCCAGGCAGCTAGAGCTTTGTCTGCACCACTAAAGAAAAAGTAGCTGCTTTGGATCAGCTGAAACTAAGTAGCTGAACACAGGAGATACTGGATTAATCTGATTCAGATAGACAGCAGAAAATGCCTTACAGAATCGGCCATTATAAAGATTAAATGCAACAGAATTCATTATACAGATTTGATTGTACAGCTACAGCTTTTACTGTGATCCTAAAAGAAGAAAAAATAGCTGCCTTGTGTGATGTACAAATGAAAAGTTTACAGACCTAACTTACACATTGTCAACTTTGTGGAAATATAATTACCATAAATTAGCAAGAGAGGCTGACTCAGAGTAGGCAAAGGAAGATAACATTTTTATGATTAATCATTTGCTCAAAATTATGGGAATTGTATCAGAAAATGTGGTAAATTATACTTTATTTTGACCACCAAGGCTTTGTTTACACCTCCCATGAAAATGATTTTGTTCTTTATCAGTAAGAACATTGATCTCTTGGTTACTTTTCATGTAAACTTTCTTCAAGTCCTTTTGTCTAAGGTATTATATGAGGACTGTATGACTTTTTTACCAGAATGTGGGGCTGACAAAAGTATTTGTATTTCATCTCTGACAGTAATATCCCTATCCATTTGTGGATTCATAATGGTTCCATGTATGTCAGATTTGGTGGAATAAGAAATACAAAGACTTGGAGCAAGTCTACTTTTCATGGTGCTGGTTTTAACTTTTACATCATGCTCTGTTTGCCTTTGGTCTCTTCATTTGAGGCTTGTAGCTAATACTAGAACTGCAAAAACATTTTAAATATGTTTTGAACATTTGTCAGTGGAAGGAGGGAGTTCTAGCTTGCCTTCATCATTATCCAGAGTATTTATAGCCAGTATAAATTGAGGTATTTATACTTGAAGTATTTCTAAGTCACTGAGTGTTTACCTGGGGTGTACAACTAAGTAAATTTTACTATACATTCTCAGTTGATCAGTGCAATAAAACATCTAATTTTTGAACTTACTTCCACTCTCCTGCAGTTTTATACTGAGTTAAAACTTACACTTTATGAATCTTCTATTATTAAAACCAAATTGTCTTCTGACTTGATCTACTTAGACAATGGAGTTTCCACTATATTTCTGTGATTGTTCTTACCTGGAACTATCCTACAGAAGGCACCTTAATAACTGTCCAGTCTGTTGATTCGTCCAGTCTATGCAGCAGTACTGTGGTGCCACTGTGGTACACCATCTCAGCTGCAACTTACAGTTCAAATCTGAAGCCTCCAAGTCACAGATGAAAAAAAGGCAGCAAAAAGTGTGCCTTTGAAATTTTATGGCTTTATGTATTAGTGAAAAATATGTCAGAATTCAGATGTACATTTGTATTGTATGAATTTTATATTAACTGTTCTTTTGGATATTTTTGTTCACTTGAAACTCAAGAGATGGGTTTCACAAAGAGTCCAACACTTTAATATGTTAGCAACAAGTGAACAGCAAAGTCTATTTATCAGCTGTGTGCCATGTATGTAAACTTGCAGTGAATGACATGTATAAAAATTTTACTGTGCCAAAGCACTGTGTGATCTAAACTCATGAGATATTTATATCCATTGTTTAAAAGCATCACATTGCAGGAAATCATGGGTGATGAGGATCACTTGTGGTTTGTTTTAGTGACTTGCTCTGCCTGTTATCTCTCCAAGCCTTGTGTATTGATCATTTATAATTTGATATGATTTCTTAGGATAAAACAATATACACTCATTAAAATCACTAAAATAAAATGAACACCCAGTAATTATAGCAGGACCAGACAAGAGCTTCCTTGATCTGTTCAAAAGTGACAGACTTTAGGGATCTTGGGTCTTTGTAAATTGCTTACAGCTACTTGGTTTTCAATTGAGGACATTGAGTTCAATGTAGAATAAATGATAACACAGTGATGTTTATTACCATGACAATATATTTCATCAATGCAGTGTGTCATATTGTATTACAATTTGTGTGTTCATAACATTCATGAGTTTTTGTATGATATTTTATTTTTAATACAGATTGCTCAGTTCACTGTAATGGTTCATACAATTTACTACAGCAAATTTGTGAAATTATTTTTCTTTCGTGAATTATGTATTTATATGGATTAATTTTGTTATGTAGATCTGAAGTAACTATTTTATTGCACAAAACATGTTTGCAGAGGAATTAAATCCAAGTTAGCAACAGAAAAACAATTATATCTTACCATTCTGGATACCAATAATAATATTATGCAGACTAATTTAGACTAGCTATCCTACATTAGTCTAAGTAAAACCCTACAATTGTTTCATTTGAATGCAAAAATTTATGAAATATAATTATATTAACATATATCCTTATTTCAAGGTGTAATGTTATAACTGAATTAGCCTTTCATCTTATAGAATTAGATATTTCATCCAATTCTAGAATTTGAATTTTCTCTGTTGCGCATGTTCCCATTTGCAAATTTGTTTGTTACTTTATACCTGGTGCCTGGTGCAACATGAAAAAAGTATAGTACAAGTCAATAAAATTAAATAAAATTAATATACTAAACAACAACCAGTTTCCTTTTCTATTTTTCAAGTATAAATGCTTTATTGATATATATATTGTTACAGGGAATTTGTGTAATCAGGAAATTTGCAAATTCCCTGAATATTTTTAGGGAATTTGTGAAATCCCTAAATGGAACAGGAATTTTGTGAATTCCCTCAAATTTCTAGTGAATTCATGAAATCCCTTAAATTTTAGCTAGGGATTTTTTTGAAATCCTTGAATTTAATTCACTTTGACCCAGAATTCTCTCTGCTAACATTTATTAAAGTGACAAAGTTAATGCACATGATTCTTTATTATCCTTATATAGGACTATATTTATGACACCATTTAATAATAAGATGTAGTTACTTATAACACTAGAGAATAA
This sequence comes from Sabellastarte sp. h YS-2021, assembly GCA_964017235.1. NCBI lineage: Eukaryota > Metazoa > Annelida > Polychaeta > Sabellida > Sabellidae > Sabellastarte > Sabellastarte sp. h YS-2021. Next base: position 50,883,180 of record OZ024927.1, on the reverse strand, counting down.
AAGTGAAAATTTATAATTTTATTTTGATACAAGATTTCTTAAAAATTTTAACATGCAATGAATGAATTTTATTGTCTCTTTCAGTGCCTAAACAAAACCTTTAGTGTATTTTTATCTTAAACTACTTGGAGAATCTCCATTGATGCCCTTTGATTGTCTCCAGTGACAATTAAATCCTCAAATAAATAAAATAAATTATTCTCATTGATCAGCCTAAATGACCTTCTCTGGGGTGCACCATTAAAAATAGTTTAATGGAATGGATTCCTCATGCAATTCTTGCTAAGTGTAACTGACACAATTCTGAATGCATTAATATAACAATTTTATTGTGCTACAATAGCTTACCATGTGGGACTGAATGCTTTACTGGTTGCCGCAAGGAACTACGACCAACGTCTAAGAAAAAAAGACATTTATTCTTGGCCGTAGCCTCAGGTTGTCACGTGATCTGCCCCTTTGTAAGCACTTTTCTCATTGGTCGCCGCCATTTTACAGTCTTTGGGAAGTATTTACCGCCATTTTCTAGTTATATCTCAGTGCAGTTTTATTGTTATACGTCCCTTTTTATGTATTACATTTATCATTGTATAAAGCACAATCTGGCCAATTTTCAGCACTTCCGCTTTTGTAATTTGTCCTTATTTTGAGTTTTGTGAGCTCGCCTCGACTGGCTTTCTTCTGCGAGTATTTTTAGTCGAGGATTTACTTGCGTTCTGTTTATTGCATTAAAACATGTCTTCTCACCAGTCTAACAAAGACAAACCTCGTGCAGCAAAATGTAACCATTTCTGCCACCCATTTGATCATCACAACTACTCCCCTACCTGCAGAGAGGCAGGTAAAGGCGACGATCCGTGTGTCACTCTATTGTCTCCCTGTACTATTTGCTCGTCTTTCACTGAAGAACAACTAGCAAAAATCACCCACACGAAACGCTACTCTAAGAAATCTGATAAAAATAAAGCAGAAGACATAGATTCTGAGCTATTAGGTGACAATTCTTCAGAATCCTATGGAGGCTCGCATGCAGAGTTAGAATTGGCTGCGAATCGTCTCTTTACATCCCCGCCTCGCCCTCAACCTCTTTCATTCGAGGTGTTATCACTACGAACTCCAGCTCGTACTGTCCCGCCTACACCAGGTACGGCTTTACAACAAAAAGTACAAGCTAATCTCGAAAAATCTTTGTCTTCTCGCCTTGACATACAAATGGATCAGAAAATGGGGGCTTTTCAGGCCAGTATGTTGGAGGCGTTCAATAGTCTTCGTGAAGATTTTCAGAAATCTTTACAAAAGCAAGGAGAGGTGGATCAGACCTCTTCTTCTGCTTCTAAAATGAATGCACCCTCCTAAGATTTTTACCATCATCTTCAGACGAGGATCAGTCCCCTGAACATAGGCATAGGTCCCCTAAGCCCTCTGGGAAGTCTTACGCTGATCAGGACCACCCTCAACATGACCCTGACCCTCCTTATTACAGGGAAGTAGCCTTGTCTGACATCTCATCTCAATATGCCGAGGAGGTGGATACGTTCCGACGCATCCTAAAACTTCCAGATCCTAGGGAATCCTTACCTAGATCTTCAACAGCGGTCATGGGCCTTGATGATGAGAAAGGCAGGCAAGGACTTAGGCCAAGAGGTCCTTCCTCCATGTTGCCTCTCAATTCAGTCATCAAAGATGCCTTTAATAAATTTGATCAGGACTTCCAGGCAGCAAATTTACCTGAGGGTAAGTACATCAAACCTCCTCCCTTCACTGCCAAGTGGTACAAGGTAGGTTAGCCTTGTTATGAGGACAAAATACAAGAGCTGAACACAGACTTTGCCGAGATTTGTATTTCTCCTAAACCACCTGGGGCTCCTATGTGCAAGGTCCCTATGCCAATTCTTAAAGAATTGGAACATCAAGCAAGACAGAATATTTCCACTCTCAATTTCGCTACTACTTTTGCCAAAACCTCTTCTTCCTGTAATGCCACTCTGGAGAGGTGTCAGCATAGCTTGAAAGCGACCTCCAAAAAGGTCAAGTCTCAGATCAGGAAAGGTGCCGACCCTGAAAAAGCAGCGAAACGTGGATATGAGGAAGCCTGTGAGTATTTGGATTTGTGGAATAAGACCGTCCTAATCCAACACAGGGCCTTAACTTGCCTTAGTAAATCACTGGCCCATATTCTCCAGAGAGAATTGTACTCAATGGGCAATCTTGGCTTGCTTAGGCGCGAAGCCGAAATGACTCTGTTACAACCCCACTTAGGAGAAACCAGGCGCCAAGAACTCAGGAATGCGTCCTTCTGGCCGCCGTCCTTGTTTAAATCACAGTTGGTAAAGGAAGGCGAGGACTTCCTTCTTAAAACAGGCACCTCAAAAGATTCTCAGGGTTTCGGACCCTACCAGAATAAGCCCTTTCGTGGTCCCCACAAGAAAAGAGGCTCCTACAGGAAACGCCCCTATGGGGGCAATTCCTCTCAAAGCAGTAACCCATCGTTTTCTTCCAACAGGGGAAAACAAAACTTCAGAGGTACCAGGGGTCGTTTTCGAAGAGGGCATGGAAACCCCTCTCCCCAATGACTCCTTCAAAGCCTCAAACAATCCATCAGTAGGAGGTCGCCTCCGTTCTTTCAGCAGAGACTGGCAAGCAAACAATTGTTCATCCAACGTGTTAAACATTATCACCAATGGCTACGTTCTGCCATTCCTCTCAAAACCAAACTTGGTCAGATTTCCTCTGATAATATCAGAATACAAGGCCCTTCCAAAAGACCAAGCCTTAGCATCCAGTCTCTGCTGTGAAAGAACGCTATCGAAAGGGTAGAAAATGTAGAATCTCTCGGGTTTTACAGTTGCCTGTTTCTAGTACCCAAGCCTCACCAAAGGTGGAGGCCAGTAATAGACCTAAGCAGGCTCAACACTTTTCTACACGTAGAGAAGTTCAAGATGGAAACTCCAGAGTCCATCAGGACCTCCCTGATTCCAGGGGAATGGGTAGCGTCGATAGATCTGTCGGACGCTTACCTTCACATCCCCATCCATCGTCACTGAAGGAAATATCTAAGATTTTGCCACAGGTCTCAGGTGTTCCAGTTCACCTCCCTACCTTTCGGACTGGCCACGGCCCCCCAGGTCTTTACCATGATCATAAAGAAGGTGAAGCTCATGGCCCTCTCCAAAGGGCTCAGACTCCACCAATACCTGGACGACTGGCTGATCAGGTCTCAATCCTGGGAGGAAGCCCTAGTGAACACTCAGGCAGTGGTAGATCTAACCCAGTCCTTGGGATGGATCATCAATCAACAAAAATCAGAACTGAATCCCACTCAGGTGTTTTCGTTCGTGGGTTACGAGTACCACCTAGATTCAGCCCTTGTAAAACCTACTCAAGAGAGATGGCTCAAACTTCAGGATTTTATCCTACAACTCAAGTCAAAACATGTTTTGACTGCAAGATGTTTGATGTCTCTAATTGGGTTGCTAGCCTCAATGGAGAAAATGGTCCTGGAGGGACGACTTCACATGAGTCCCTTTCAGTTTCACCTCAAGGAGCCCTGGAAATTTCCTCAACCATGGACAGTCTCCTTCCTTGGACAGAATCCATCTCTGCACACCTAGACTGGTGGCAGAACCCTGCAAATGTGATGAAAGGCTCAGACCTTCATCCCAAAGACCACAGTATCCAACTCTTTACAGATGCCTCAAACAAAGGTTGGGGCGCTCACTTAGAACAAAGTTCTACCCAAGGTCTGTGATCTCCTCAGGAACAAGGCCTTCACATAAACATCCTAGAATTGAAAGCTGTCTTTCTGGCCCTGAGACACTTCAAAACCAGTGTCAGGACCAAACAGTGCTAGTTGCAATGGACAACTCAACTGTGGTTGCTTACATAAACAAACAAAGGGGAACACACTCAGCGGAGATGTGTGCACTCCTGTGGAGAATCATGACCTGGTGCCATCATTCTCACATCACATTGAAAGCCAGGCACATTCCAGGGTGTCTGAATGTGATGGCCGACCTACTTTCCAGGTCGAATCAGGTACAGTCGACCGAATGGTCACTACATCCACAGGTGTTCAAACAGATCTCCCAAAAGTGGTTCACTCCCCACGTGGACCTATTTGCCACTCATCTGAACCACAAGCTTCGACTGTACGTGTCTCCTATCCCAGACCCGAAGGCCTGGGACATAGATGCTCTAAACATAGATTGGACGGGTCTCACTGCCTATGCTTACCCTCCAACAGCTCTCCTTCACAGGGTGATCCAAAAAATCATACTAATATCCCCAGGCTGGCCAGGGATGCCCTGGTTTTGGGACCTAGTGCAGCGCTCAAAAGAGATCCCACTACAACTCCCGGTGTCGACAACACTCCTCAAGCAGTCCCACAATTACGTGTTCCACAGGAACCTGCAGCACCTCAACCTCCACACCTGGTGTCTAGGAGTGGACAACTCCAAGAACAAGGCTTCTCTGTGGAAGTGGCAGAGAGAATTGCTGCACCTCAGCGGTCATCAACAAGGACCATCTACAAATCAAAGTGGGCCCTATTTGAAAAATGGTGCAGAGAAAATTCGGTGGATTTCTCCACTCCATCTGTGAAACAAATCTCAGATTTCTTCATGTATCTGTACCAAGACCTAAACAGGCGCCCCTCCACCATTGATGGTTACAGGACTGCCATTGTTGACTCCTTGGGCCCATCGGGCCAACATATTGCTCATAATGAGGACCTTCATAGGTTGCTCTCCAGTTTTCACAGGGATCGCCCCAAAAGTTCCAGAAATCTTCCCAAGTGGAACCTTTCTGTTATTCTCAATGAGCTCACAAAAGCACCCTTTGAGCCTATGAAAGACACAGACCTCAAACATCTCACTCTTAAAACTGCTTTCTTGCTGGCTTTGGCCTCCGGCAAGCGCCGCAGCAAAATCCATGCCTGGGTCACAAACAAAGTATCTAATCTAGGCCAATGGGAAAAGGTCACTTTGTTCCCTTCTTCTGACTTCATAGCCAAAAACCAACTAGCAAGAGAAGGTTCTCAAAGTGTGTCTCCGGTGACTATTCCTGCTTTGACTACCATTGTGGATAGACAATTCAAAGAAGACAGGGCCCTGTGTCCGGTGCGGGCCCTGAGGTACTATTTGGACTGAACCAAGGACCTAAGAGGTTCCCGGTCCCTCCTTTTCATCTCCTTCAAGAAAGGACATACCTCAGACATCAGACCCACTACTCTCTCTTCTTGGTTGAAACAAACCATCCTACTTTGTTGTAAACAAGCAGACCAGCAAGCCTTGGATTTAGTCCAAGTCAAGGCGCATGACATTCGGGCCTTCGCAGCCTCAAAGGCGTTTTAAGGTGGGGTATCGGTGGACCAGATCATGCAAGCCTGTCACTGGAAAGCTCACAACACTTTTACCAATTTTTATCTAAAAGACCTTACTTGGTCGGACAATGACAACAATCTGTATCTGGGACCAGTAGTAGCGGCACAGCAGGTCCTAGACCCTTCTCCTCAATCCAGTCATCCTCGGAAAGAAAAGAAGGGGGGGCACATCCGCTACAACCAAGTCTTCAGGAGTCTAAGCCCAGGGTCTAGGTATATGTCTACCTCATCAGGGTGTATACGGTAAGGTCTATCTAATCTTTAATCATTTTATTTGTGCATTATTAAGGACCTGAAGGTTGTCATTTCATTGCGTTAATACATCTTACCTACCAGACGATAGCTATAGCCCGGCGCCAGCCGGTCCCGCCAAACGAAAGAAAAAGACGTCCCGGGTTTCACCCCCGGCAGGACCGGCACACTACAATCCACTCGCCAGGTGGCCTAGTTCCTGCCTCACTCGCCAGAGGGACGTGACGTCATAGCATCTTTTTCGTTTGGCGCGATATTTAAAGTTGTGGATTTTTATCTGTGAACTCTTTAGTTTTTATATTTGTGTTATATCTGTTTAATTTGTGTCGGAAGTGTTGCCATTAGTTAACTGTTCTATCATGGCATCTCCAGGACAGAAAAAGGGTGCGTGTGGCCATATTATGGCTTCATTTGACAAACATAGTAGGTGTGCGCGTTGTCGCGAGAAAGGACAGGGTGATGACCCTTGTGTTCAAAATCTGCAGTGTGACTTTTGCAGTGTCCTTACCCCGGAGCAAGTGCTCAAGTTAAGTACTCCTACCTATAAACTCAGAAAGGAAAAGGCTAAAGCAAAGGAAGTGTTAGTCGATCCGTCTTCTGTGGTAGTACTTGATGCCCAGCCAGAACAAGAACCTGCTGTATCTGTTTCTTCTGCTCCGGATTTGTCCCTTCCTGTGCCTCAGTTTAAGAAAGATCTTCAGGAACTGGACGAAAAGTGGGCCACTCGTATGGCCAGGCTTGAGGCGCTTATCACTTTAGGACATCGCTCCTCACCTTCTGTACAAAATCCAACATTTTCTCCGGTCAAAGTACCGGTCTCTCATGCTGCTCCAGCAGGTGCTCTTTCCCAGACACCCTTTTTTGTCTCTACTTCGGCTTCTTCCGGCCCAGCCGGTCCGGCTGTTGGCCCGGATGAGCCTAGAGATCAGGATTTTTCAATTGCTGACAGACAATCTCCACTTCAAAACCTCTACCCGGAAGCAGAACCTATGTTTAAACACCCTGCTCCGGTGGCTACTGTTTCGTCAGCTGCTATGTCTGCTTCCTCTCAAGCTGCATTTCAACAACCTTCTTCCGGCTCCGGGCCGGTCACCTTCCGCGATGTCAATCCTCAGGAAACATTTGAAGAGGGTGAGTTATCTGACGCAGAGGAATCCCCAGACTTAGAAACCTCAGACCCGGACCGGGTCCTCAGTGAAGATCAAAATTACCGCGAGACTGTGAGAGGCGTCCGCGCGTTCATGGGATGGACACACATTCCTGACCTGGAGTTTTCTCCTCAATCCCGCACTGATAATCCTTGGGCAGGTCACCGTTCTCAACCTGTGGGCAAGATTTCTGTGGATCTTCCTCCGGAAGATTGGTTGTGCCGAAAACTAGAAACTCTAAACCTTGTACTGATAGAAGGATATCCTTCAAAATCTAGTGATCCAGGTGGCCTGCATGTGGACCAATTCCTCAGACCCCCCAAATCCCAGAGCAGATGGTATGGGATACACCCGGCGGAGCCTACAGATCCAACTAGGCCGGGTAAATCAGTGAATTCTTGGCCAAATGATGCGGCGAAGATAAATAGTTCATTCCCCAGGATTTCAACCATATCTTCTGCATCTCCTCAGCCTCCATCCCGCCCACTATCACAAGACACTATGCGTAAGTGGGAGAAAGCAGCAAAAGAGTCTTCATATATTTGCAACCAGTCAGCGGGGTTTAATCGCTGTATTACCAAAATACAGGATGCCTTCCAAGAACAATTGCATATTTTACAAAGTGAACTTAAGAAAGGCAAGTCTTCTGTCAAAGCTCAAGGTGCATTGGATGAACTTTTGTATTTATCTTCATTTAACCAGAATGTCAGTTTCGCCATGGGTAAATCTCTACAACATTTGGCAGACTTTACATTTGTGCAGATGGCAAATTTGACCCTACTCCGTAGGGATTCATACTTGGAAGCTGTGAAACCGGGGATTAAACCAGATACTTTCAATTCCTTGAGAAATTGCCCCCTGAATGGATATGGGTTATTTCCAGATGCTGCTATTAGAAAAGCTGAGGATGAAATAAACCAATTAGAAGCTTCCCGACGTACTTCCCAGCCCGGCCCGGGCCGCGGGGGGTTCGCCGGTAGAGGCAGAAAACAGAGATACCAACCCTACAGTACTGGTTGGAAACCTCAAGACACTGCTAAAACAACTTCTCAAGCCGGAAAGGAACTACCAGCTTGGAAAGCGTTTGGTTCCCGCAATAGAGGCCGGGGCAGAGGCCGGGGTGGTCAACCCGGACGTGGTACCAAGATGGCTCATGAGAAGACACAGTATAAATGACAATTACTGCAAGTCAAGTCCGGTGCCGGTGGCCCGGCCAGTCAGTTCTGTACAAAGTGTCATAACAAGAAACTCTTTTGTATCTGTTCCAACAAATGTTTCTTATCATGTTGTATGTCGTGTACCTACTGTAACAAGGTGGCAGTCGCAAAAGAAAGACGTAAGGCCAAAATCAAAGATCAAAAGTCAAATAAAGTGTGAAAAGTGCTTCTTTTGTCGGTCACTTTGTTTCTGCTCCAAATGTTCCAAATGTCCCCAATGTTGCAAGTGTCCAACCAGTGGGGGGACGTCTTCAGAGTTTTTGGGAAATATGGGCTCACAAGGGTGCAAACCCAAAAGTAGTGTCCATATTAAAGGAGGGTTATGTTCTTCCCTTCAAAGTAAGACCTCCCTTAGTAAGGGATCCCCTGATAGTAAGTGGCTATGCAAACCCCATCAGAGACTCCCACTTGCAAGCAGCTGTACAAGCTCTGATCGAGAAAAAGGCAGTAGAGAGGGTCAGGGTTCAAACCTCACTAGCCTTTTTCAACAGACTGTTCATTGTCCCAAAGCCGAACCACAAGTGGCGGCCAATCTTGGATCTCAGTACTCTAAATCAGTTTTTATGCGTAAAAACATTCAAAATGGAGACTCCAGAGACAATCCGGACCTCTCTACAACAAGAGGAGTGGGTGACATCGCTAGACTTCAGCGACGCCTACTTCCACATCCCAATTCACTACACATCCCGAAAATTCCTCAGGTTCCACTTTCAGAACCAGTCGTACCAGTTTCAGGCACTTCCCTTTGGCCTGTCAACAGCTCCCATGGAGTTCACTGGTGTGGTCAAAGAGGTCAAGTTAATGGCTCAGTCACAGGGTATAAGAATCCACCAGTACCTAGACGACTGGTTGATTCGAGCCCCTACCAAAGAATCTTGCCACCAGGGAACCCAGTCCCTCCTAGCCCTTTGCCAGGAGTTGGGCTGGATGGTAAACATGCAAAAATCAGAACTGGAACCCCAACAAGTCTTCGACTTCGTAGGCTACCAGTACGACCTACTCAACGGAGTAGTCAGGCCTACTCAAAATCGTTGGGAAGCCCTTCAACAGAAAATAACAGTGCTTTTACAGAACAGATCTTGCCGAGTGAGAACTTTCATGTCTCTTATAGGTCTTCTCACTGCGACAGAAAAACAGGTGACCCTAGGCAGACTGCACATGAGACCTATTCAGTGGCACCTCAAGAAACACTGGAGAGTCCCAGAATCTCTGGAAAAGGAGATCCCAATTCCGAGGTCTCTCCATCAGTACCTGCAGTGGTGGACCCAAGAGGAAAATGTCCTAAAGGGTCAGCCCTTACACCCCCTGCGACACGCAGTTCAAATCTTTACAGACGCCTCAAAAGAAGGCTGGGGTGCTCACTTAGGCGACTTCACAGCAAGCGGTACTTGGTCAGTGCCCGAAAGCAAGTTGCACATAAACTTCTTAGAACTAAAAGCCGTGTTGTTAGCACTAAAAAGATTCCAACATCTAGTGCAAGGAAAGGTCGTCCTGATTGCCACAGACAACACCACGGTTGTGGCATACATCAACAAGGAAGGAGGTATGAGGTCAGGCTCACTCTGTGCCCTTCTTTGGCGGCTCCTATGTTGGTGCAGCCTCAATCAAATAGTACTGAAGGCCAGACACATTCCAGGCCGTCTGAATGTAATTGCAGACAAATTGTCTCGCCAAAGGCAGGTCATTCAGACGGAGTGGTCCCTCCATCAAGAGACCTTCGACCTCCTTTGTCAAACCTGGCATTATCCCCGAGTGGACATGTTTGCAACAAGGTACAACTGCAAGCTAGTTCAATTTGTGTCCCCAATTCCAGACCCAAAGGCCTGGTCAGTGGATGCTCTGACATTATCCTGGGAGGACCTGGACATGTACCTCTTCCCCCCAGTGTCTCTGATGGGGAAGGTGGTCAGCAAGCTGTCAGATCACTGGTATCGCAGAGCAATCCTGATTGCCCCGGGATGGCCCAACATGCCTTGGTTTTGGGACCTAGTGGAACTATCTGCGAGGGTTCCTCTTTGTCTTCCACACCACCCAGATCTAGTGACCCAACCTTTCAACAAAAGCGCCTTTTGAACCACTCAGAAAGGCTTCTCTGAAGCACCTTACTTTCAAAACTGTTTTTCTCCTAGCCCTGGCTTCAGGAAAACGCAGGAGTGAGATTCACGCTTGGTTAAACAAAAATATCAGACACCAAGCTGACTGGTCCAAAGTTTCCCTCTACCCTTCACCAAGCTTCTTGGCGAAAAATCACTTGGCAAAAGAGGGACCAGAGTGCGTGGCCCCTGTGGTCATTCCAGCCTTAGCCCCCACTCTGGATAAGTCTTTAAAGGAAGACAGATCCCTTTGCCCCGTTCGGGCTCTTCGCTACTACCTGGACAAAATGCAGGACCTAAGAACGGGAAAGGAGTTAGTTTTTGTTTCATTCAAACAAGGTTTTAACAAGGACATCTCTCCTGCCACTATCTCGTCCTGGATCAAACAAACAGTAGTGTTGTGTTATGATCTCTCTGACCAAGATTCCTTGACCTTACATCAGGTTAAGGCCCATGATGTTAGGGCCTTTGCGGCCTCCAAAGCCTTTCAAGGTGGCATATCTCTGGACCAGATCCTAGCAGCATGCCACTGGAAGTCCCACAACACCTTTACACAGTTTTACCTTAAGGATGTTGCCTGGGCAGATAAGGAGCTTTTTCACTTGGGTCCTGTGGTGGCTGCCCAACAAATCCACCACTAGTCCCCTAAGCTTCTTTGTATATAATTATATATAGTGTACATACTAGTTAGTTTTAGGTGTAGGCTCACTTTTAGCCTAGGCCTTGGCTTCTCAAAGTCTTTTACTTCAGAGTAATCCTCTGGGTATAGGACTTTCCCTACTCTTCCAGGTTAACCATGGGAATCATTGACTTGAACTCTTACTCTCTTCCTCCCCTCAGAGCAGTCAAAAAGGGGGGGGGCAGGTGGGTCTAGTTACCCTTGAGACTAACATGTCTCCTCAAAGGACTAGAACCTCACACCTAGGTATAATATAAGAGTTTCTCCAATCCTCAGAAGGCTGCCCTCCTTCCACTGGGTAGTTATTCTAGCTATCGTCTGGTAGGTAAGATGTATTAACGCAATGAAATTGCAAATTTTAATTAGTAAATTAAATTTTTATTAGTTAATACCTTACCTACCAGACGGGAAATTCCCACCCGGCCTTCCCCGCTTCCAGCCTTCATCATTCAATCTTAGGGACGAAAAAGATGCTATGACGTCACGTCCCTCTGGCGAGTGAGGCAGGAACTAGGCCACCTGGCGAGTGGATTGTAGTGTGCCGGTCCTGCCGGGGGTGAAACCCGGGACGTCTTTTTCTTTCGTTTGGCGGGACCGGCTGGCGCCGGGCTATAGCTATCGTCTGGTAGGTAAGGTATTAACTAATAAAAATTTAATTTACTAATTAAAATTTGCAATTTTACTCAGTTCCCGAGCCTTAAGCTCAGGTTCTTCCGTGATCGTCCTCGGGACTGACCCTACCTGTGTATCTAGGGTACACACCTTCTTCTCGTCAAACACCCTGACAGTTTTTTAGCACTGTCATTCATTCAGGTTTTTGGCTTCTACAGGCCTGGTCTTCGGGATTGGGGCCCTGTAGACGGGACTCAGACTGGTACTTTCGATCTTTCATTCTACTATTGTTATCAAAATTCTAAGAAAAAACAGACTTATCTGCCAGTCTCAGCTGTAATCCCTCCTCCGGACGGTTGGATTCAGTATTCAGTCCCACATGGTAAGCTATTGTAGCGCAATAAAATTGAAAATTTTAATTACTTAAATGTAGCTTTTATAAGCTACAAGCTTACCATGTGGGACTGAGGAGAGTCCCACCCTGCCTCCCTGCTGTATTACAGCTGAGGGGTATGGGCTTAAAATCTCAACGAGAAAAGTGCTTACAAAGGGGCAGATCACGTGACGACAACCTGAGGCTACGGCCAAGAATAAATGTCTTTTTTTTAGACGTTGGTCGTAGTTCCTCGCGGCTACCAGTAAAGCATTCAGTCCCATATGGTAAGCTTGTAGCTTATAAAAGCTACATTTAAGTAATTAAAATTTTCAAATTCATTCCCTTTTAATCTGCTAATTTAATACATGTAATATTCTCTCCCTCTCTCTCTGTTTTGACTACATGAAGATTGCAGATAATATGTTTTAGAAACATGAAAGAACAGAAACAATACTTAACATATGACAGTGTTGCAAGTATAGATAGATTTATTGACAATGTTTGTTTTATTCAAGTAATTTGTTTAAACAAATAAATTAATTCAAAATGCAGAAAAGTAACTCTATTAGTTGAGATTTTAGATGAAATGGAAACAGCAGTAAGATATAACACTGTCTATTTTTTAGACTTAATAGAAATCAGTCATTATTATGTTCTGAATTATATTGTGTGTGATAATGTGCTAAAATATCATTTCACAAATTGCCTAAAATAAAACCCTCAGCAGATTTTAATATAAAATAAACCACATTTTATTGTGCTACAACAGCTTACCATGTGGAAGTGAATGCTATCTTGGGAGGCCTCAGGCATCCAGCCAACGTCCAAGAAAAATAGACGTTTAGTGTTGACCGAATCCCCAGGTTGTACATGATCTCTGTAGTGTTCTTCCAAAAATCTTCCTTCTTTTCTTGTTGGCCACGTGACTAGGAAGTGTTTATTATCACTCATATATATTTTACTGTTTTCTCAGCACATACGTATTGTTGGATGTTTCTATTTAGCCATTTACTGTATTAATTGTCATAGCATATTCTGTAAAGTTTTGAACATTGCATGATAAGTAATTCTTAAGTTTTCATTTGTTGTGAGAGTTCCAATTCGGACTGCTCGGATTTATTGCTGTAAAAATGTCCCCCCACCAAGCAAGTTCTAACAAGCCCAGATCATAAAGGTTCACCACTTTTGTCTCCCCTTTGATTCACATAACTATTGTCTATCTTGCAGAGAAGCTGGGAAAGGGGATGACCCCTGTTTGACTAATGAAAAGCTGTGCAATATTTGCACCTCATTTACTGAAGAACAGCTTCTCAAGATTAAACATATAGACGTAGATATGTTCAGAAACAAAAAGTGGCTGATACATCTAAAGATGAACTGGATTTGTTGGGGGATGATGACGTGGAGGCGTTTTCTGATTCACAGGCAGACCTTGAGGGTGCTGCAGAAAACTTATTTTCATCTCCTCCACACCCCCAACCCTTACATTTTGAAACATTATCCTTAAAAACTCCAAAAACTGTCCCCCACCCCAGGCACGGCTTTACAACATAAGATTGAAAGCAAACAAGAAAAATCCCTGGGTACACAATTTAACATCCAACTGCAATAGCAAATGGGAGTGTTCCAGGTATCCATGCTTGAGGCCATGTAGTCTCAAACAATGAAAAAGGCCTCAGAAGCGGGGTTGGATCAGACCTCTGCTTCAACTTCAAAAACTGGAACAAGCAATCAGACTGATGAATTGTCATCTCCTCTGAACCAAAATCCGAACACTCAACAACCAAACACCCAAGCATCCGAACACATGGATGAACCTATGGAAATGGGCTTTCGTGGTCCCTCTCTTCCTCCACGGTTCAGACAGAGTGTTCATTCCAAGCATGGCTCAGATCCAAACAGATTGGATCATCACTCCGAACAATCCGAACAATCTGAACTGGTGTGTTCGGTGAGAGCCAAAAAACACGCGGACAAAAGAAAACATAAGGTTTGGGGCAAAATACATGTCACAGTCATCTTCTTCAGAGGAAGAACAGTCCTCTGTCTAAATTAAAAAGTCTCCTAAGCCCCAAAGGACTCCTTCTGAGCAAGACCAACAGCAAACTGATCCAGACCCAGTCTATTATAGGGAGGTAGACATGTCTGACTTGCCCTTACAGTACGCAGAGGAAGTTGAGACTTTTAGGCACGTTCTAGATCTCCCTGACCCCAGGGAAACTATGCCTAGGTCCTCTACTACTGTTCTGGGGCTGGATGATGTAAAAGGCCAACAGGAGCTCAGGCCAAGAGGCCCTTGAGCTATGCTTCCTCTAAGTCCTTACCTCAAAGATGCTTTTGAAAAGTTTGAACAGGACTTCCAGGCCTCTAATTTACCCGAGGGTAAATATATCAAACCCCCTGCTTCCACAACAAAATGGTACAAGGTGGGACAACCTTGTTTGAGGACAAATTGCAGGAGTTAAATTCAGATTTTGCCAAAATCTGCATCTCTCCAAAACCATCTGGGGCCCCTATGGGCAAGGTTCGCCTACAAGGTCTTAAAGAACTTGAACACCAAGCTAGGCACTAGAATCTCTGCGCCATTAACTTTGCGGTTACCTTTGCTAAGACTGTTTCTGTCTGTAACACCACCATGGAGAAGTGCCAGGACAATCTCAAGTCTACTTTTAAAAAGGTTAAAAGCCAGATTCAAAAGGGTGCCAATCCTGAAAAAGTAGCCAGGCGTGGCTGTGAAAACGCCTGTGACTACTTTGAGGTTTTGAATAAGAGGATTCTTATCAGCATAGAGCTCTAGCCTGCCTAAGCAAATCCTTAGCCCATATCCTCCAGAGGGAATTGTATACCATTGGTAACACTGGCCTGCTGGTAAGACTGAGATGCCCCTGCTTGAACCACATCTAGGGGATTTGAGATGCCAGAAACTTAGGAATTCGCCCTTTTGGCCTACTCCTTTGTTCAAGTCTCAATTGGTTAAGGACAGAGAAGAGTTCCTCCTTTAAAAAGGCACCCATAAAGAATCACAGGGTTTCGAACCCTATCAAAATAAGCACTTTCATGGTCCTCACCACAATAAGAAAAGAGGCTCCTATAGAAAGCGTCCCTATGGGGGCCACTCCTCTCAAAGCTGTAACCAATCGTTTCCTCAGGTAGGGGGAAATTGTACAGAGGCTCCAAAGGTTGTTTTCAACCTCACTCAAGGGGACGAGGTTGTGGAAACCCCTCCCCCAATGACTCTTTAAAAGCCTCCCTCAGTCCACCAGTAGGAGGTTGCCTCCGTTCTTTCAGAAGAGACTGGCAAACAAATGTTCAAACAATGTGTTGAACATTATTACCAATGGTTACGTTCTACCATTCATCTCAAGACCAAAAGTAGCCATAGTTCCCCTGATTCACTCAGGATATAAGGCCCTCAAAAAGCCCAAGCTCTGGCTGCTTGTATTTAGTCTCTTCTGTTAAAAAAACACAATAGAAAGGGTGGCTGTTTCTAGTGCCCAAGCCTCACCAAAGGTGGAGGCCAGTAATAGACCTAAGCAGGCTCAACACCTTCCTACTTGTATAAAGGTTCAAAATGGAAACTCCAGAGTCCATCAGGGCCTCTATGATTCTAGGGGAATGGGTATTGTTGAGAGACCTATCAGACACCTATCTTCATATCCCCATGCATCAAAACTCAAGGAAATACCTCAGGTTTTGCCACAATTCTCTGGTGTTCCAATTTACCCCTCTTCCACTCAGCCCAGCCACGGCCCACAAGTCTTTACAATAATTGTATGGGAAGTAAAGCTGATGGCCCTGACAAGGGGAAATTGGGCTTCACCAATACCTGGATGACTGGCTCATTAGGGCCCAGTCTCACAAAGAAGCACAAGTGAACACTCAGACCACGGTAGACCTGACACAGTCCTTAGGAGGGTGGATAATATATCAGGAGAGGTCCGAACTCAAACCTACTCAGGTGTTTTCGTTCGTGGGCTACAAATACCACCTAGATTCAGCCCTTGTAAAACCCACTCAAGAGAGATGGCTCATCCTTCAGGAATTGATCCTACGCGAGATGTTTGATGTCGCTAATTGGGTTGCTTGACTCAATGGAGGAGATGGTCCAGGAGGGATGCCTTTACAAGAGGCCCTTACAGTTTCACCTCAAGGAGCACTGGAGAGATCATCAGTCATTGGAAACCCTCCTTCCTTGGTCAGAGACCATTTCAGCTCACCTAAAGTGATGGCAAAACTCCGCAAATGTGATAAAAGGTGCAGACCTTCATCCCAAAGACCACAGTATCCAACTCTTTATAGATGCCTCAAACGAAGGCTGGGGTGCTCACTTAGAGCAAGTCTCTACAAAGGGTCTGTGGTCAGATAGGGAAAAAAGGCTACACATAAATGTTTTAGAATTGAAGGCAGTTTCTCTGACTCTTCAAAGGTTCAAGGACCAGTGTCAAAACCAAAACAGTGTTAGTTGCTATGGACAACTCAACAGTAGTAGCCTACATAAACAAACAAGGAGGAACCCACTCAGTGGAGATGTGCGCTCTCCTGGGGAAGATCTTGACCTGGTGCCATCATTATCAGATAACCCTAAGAGCCAGACAGATTCCAGGGTGTCTGAATGTGATGGCCAACCTTCTGTCCAGGTCAAACCAAGTCCAATCAACAGAATGGTCACTGCATCCGCAGGTGTTCAAACAGATCTATCAAAAGTGGTTCATTCCTCGTGTAGATCTATTTGCCACTCGTCTGAACCACAAAGTTGCACTGTACGTATCTCCAGTCCTAGACCAAAATGCTTGGGACATAGACGCTCTGAACATAAACTGGCTGGGTCTCAATGCTTATGCTTACCCTCCCACAGCTCTCCTTCACTGGGTGATCCAAAAAATCAGGCAATCCAGTTGTCTGATCATTGTAATAGCTCCAGGCTGGCCAGGGATGCCCTGGTTTTGGGAATTAGTGCAGCTCTCAACAGAGATCCCACTTCAGTTACCAGTGTCAAGAACTCTTCTCAAACACTCCCACAGTTATGTGTTTTACAGCAATCCACAACATCTCAACCTCCATGCCTGGTGTCTAGCAGTGGACAGCTCCAAGAACAAGGCTTCTCTGTGGAGGTGGCAGAGAGAATTGCTCCCCCAAAAAGGTCATCAACAAGGAACATCTACAAGTCAAAGTAGGCCCTATTTGAGAAATGGTGCAGAGAAAATTTAGTGGATTTCTCCACTCCCTCTGCAAAACAAGTCTCAGACTTTTTTCATGTACCTGTACCAGGATCTAAACAGGTGCCCTTCGACCATTGATGGTTATAGAATGGCCTTTGATGATACCTTGCTCCCAGCGGGGCTCCATATTTCCCAAAGCTCAGACCTTAACAAATTACTCCCGAGTTTTCACAGGGATCGTCCCAAAAGTTCCAGGAATCTTCTAGAATGGAACCTTTCTGTTGTGCGTAGTGAGCTCACAAAAGCACCCTTTAAGCCTATGAAAGACACAGACCTCAAACATCTTACTCTCAAAACTGCTTTCTTGCTAGCTTTGGCCTACGACAAGCACCACAGCGAAATTCATGACGGGGTTGCAAACAAAGTATCTAATCTAGGCCAATGAGAAAAGGTAGCCTTGTTCCCTTCTTCAGATTTCATAGCCAAAAACCAATTAGCAAAAGAAGGTTCTCAAAGCGTGTTTCCAGTGACCATTCTTGCTTTGACTACCATTGTAGATAGACAATTCAAAGAAGACAGGACCTTGTGTCTGGTAAGGGCCATGAGGTACTACCTGGATCAAACCAAAGACCTAAGAGGGTCTTGATCCCTACTTTTTATTTCCTTCAAGAAAGGACACACCTCAGACATCAGGCTCGCTACACTCTCTTCTTGGTTAAAACAAACTATCCTACTTTCTTACAAACAAACATAACAAGGCTTGGACTTGGTCCAAGTTAAAGCACTTGACAGGTCTAGGTATATGTCTACCTCCTCAGGATGTAGGGTAAGGTCATTTATCTTTGTTTCAGTATTTACTTGTATAATGTATTAAGGACTTATTCAGGTGTTCCCATAATCTCATTTTTAGGGTGGCAAGTTAATGAGATTTTCAAGCCTAGGGCTTGTGTTCATTGTAGTGAAGCCCTTGGGGCTATACTCCGCATAAGTGAGCATGGCTACACTTTCTCCTTCAGTCTGAACATCCAGACAGTTTTAGCACTGTCATTTATTCAATTTCTGGATTTTGGCTTCTTACAGGCCCAGTTCCCGGTACTTGGGCACTGTAAGCAGGACTCAGACTGGCTTTTCAAAACATTCATTCTGATCTAATTAATCAAAATCCAAGAAAGATTGACAACACTTCCAGTCTCAGTTGTAATCCCTCTGCCTAGCAGATGGATTCAGCATTGGTAAGCTATTGTAGTGCAATAAAATTTTAAATTTTAATTACTTAAATGTAGCTTTTATAGGCTACAAGCTTACCATGTGAAACTGAAGAGAGTCCCACCCTGCCTCCCTGCTGTATTAGAGCTGAGAAGAGTATGGTCAAAAATTGCAATGAGAAAAAAAGGAAGATTGCGGAAGGGTATGGTCAAAATTGCAATGAGAAAAAAGGAAGATTGCGGAAGAACACTACAGGGATCACATACAACCTGGGGATTTTCTTGGACGTTGGCTGGATGCCTACAGCCTCCCAAGATAGCATTCAGTTCCACATGGTAAGCTTATAGCTTATAAAAGCTACATTTAAGTAATTAAAATTTTCAAATTATTATGCATCACCAAAAAACACATCAATTATTTTAAAGACCAAAATGATGAGCTATAAAATCCCATTAGTTTACACAAAACCTTAACTAACTGAAATGCAACTCCTAATGGTTTATGAAAATATTAACATGTTTATTGAACATATTAGATTCTTATCATCTTAAACCCATCATACCGTCATCTTTTTTATCTTACCGCAATCTCAAACTTATGTTACAGTCATGAAGCAATCATTTCCATCTTATAGCAATCATAAACCTATATGTTTTATCTTAAGAGACTCTTAAACCAATCGGATGGATTGAGAAAATATTGCAGACCTATCGGAAGAGATTTTGAGGAAATGTCAACTGGAAAGCTATCGAGGAAAATATCTTATGCATCGGGAATACATCTTAAACCCATCTTAAACCTACTATAAACTATACCCTCGATCATGCATTTTGTATTACCTCAAATGGTAAATCTTTCACGAACCAGACTCCTAGAAATGGAACAGCCCCATAAAGGAGATTAGGAAAACTGACAAACTACCTGATTTGTCCAGACTAAAGACTGGGCATACGCCTGAAGAGATTGACCTTTAAAGCTATGCCCTACTGCTATGATTCATAAAGATCTCTCATAACACTATGCCACTACCACTTTGAACAGTAATTTCCTACAATTTAAGATCACTGGTAGCCAATTTTACAGAGGAGTGTTGAAGAAACGTGCCAAAATATTAGTTGTAATTACCTTATGACTGAAAAGGTCAGTTCTGCGTACTGGAGATTTTTAAACATGATGAATGTTTTTTACAATTTCCAGGATTATGCTCTGTTAACCTTTATGACTAACATAAAAGTCGCAAGACAAATAAAATAATGCTTGGCAAGACATTGTTGGCAAAGTTGGGAAGATCTTGCGATACTGGAACATAGTTAAGAATGTCAGGTCCCAGAAGTCTTTTCCCACTGATATTTAACCTGTTATCTAGTTATCCTGGTGGGGGGCCTCAGTGGCACAGTAGTGACACACTTGCCTCACACCTATGAGATCAGAGTGGCCTGACCTCATGTGGGAAAGTTGGTAGTCGCTTGCCACTGGTCGGCAGTTCATAGTACAGAACCTTGACCAACTGTTTGTACTTTTTTTTCTGGGGACCATGGTGGTGCAATGGTAAACACTTATCTCCGACCTCTGAGGGCTGCGACACTGAAACCTATTTAGGAAAGTTTAGTAGTTGCTTATCAATGGTTGGCAGTTTACAGTACAGCACCTTGACAAACTGTACTGGTTTCCTTTACCCATAAATCTACCCATCATGATATGACCTATACAGTGTTGAAAGCGATGTTAAAACCCAAATATATAAATAAATAAAGCATGTAGTACTGGTTTCCTCTTCTTTGCTTCCAACTACCCATCACAATATAACTAATAATGTAAAACACTAAATACATAAATAAGTGGTTAACCTGGTACAACAGTATTTTTCTGTTCCTCAAATATTGATCTATTTTAAAGGTTTTTTTAAGCATAACTTGGTGCCAAACAGAAGGCCTGGGCAGAGATACGAAAACACATACATACACACCTCTTTGAACACTTTGTGACTCATATAATGCTGGAACACCGGCTTTTGGGATGAAATAACCTTGATTATCTGAAGTTCAGGGCCTGTATTCACAAAGATTCTTATTCTTAGAATTAGTCTGATTCTTACAATTTTTCTTAGAATTGTCATTTTTCTGAGAAAAATTATAAGAATTTTCCTATTCACGAAGATTCTTATTCTTAGAATCATACTTATTCTTAGAATTTTTCTAAGAATGGCTTTTATTCATAGAATTTTTCTAAGAATATGAAATTGCTATATGCACAAAACTCTTTTCTCGACACCAGAATTCCATCCAAATACAGAAAGTCACTTTTGGGCCTGTATTCACAAAGATTTTTAGAATTTTTCTTTGAATTACACTTAGTCTAACCTGTGCACACATTTATTTTTACTTCAATTCTTAGAATTATTCTTAGCTAAGGTTTTTTTTGTAAATAGGTTTTTATTCTAAGAATAAGACAATTCTTAGCAAAGAATTTTTCTTAGATTTAAGTGTAATTCTACGAAAAATTCTAAGAATCTTTGTGAATACAGGTCCAGATATCTAAATATTTAATTTTATCAAGGGATTTTAAACCAAAAATAAAAACTTTTATATTCATTAAATTCCTCTTCTGTTATAGAGAAAAACAAGTTATATCACTTCTGAGGTGACACCATGAAATAGGGATAAAAGTGTTTAGACCAATTGTACAAGCAACAATTGATCAATTTTTATTCAGACTAAATAAATAGCTTACTTCTTTCCAACCACAAACAATTTGGCTAATATAATATTGTCTTTTAAACTGGAAAACAATTATTTTTTACAGACTTATTTTAAGATTATTGAACGGGGATTAGCAGTTTGTGGATTATGTCAGTTTGTGTGAAATCTCCCTAAGGCAAGTCAGTGCCAGAAATAAATAGCTGTAGTGCAAATAGGTGACCCAAAATAGTGCTCAACCTTACAGGTTCAATGTGTTTTTGTCTGTAATGACTGGAAATTTCGGTTTTATTTACATTTAAGATTTGGCAAAAGATTCAAGACTGTTTTACTAACATTTTCGTTTCATGCAAAGTTATCACTTCCTTTAAATATAAGATAACATGCCTGGTAAGGTTAAGCAAATCTACCATTTTACAAGTTAACAGAACAGCTTCTGGCTCTCTTGGAACTATTTTGGGAGTTAGTATAAAATTGTGCAGTTGCTCCATTAGCATTCTCACAGTTGACGTCAGTATTATAAAGTCAAATCTTAAATGACTGAAGAAAACTTTTCCTATCCAGACAGTTGAAATAATAGTAGAGTAAGGAATCTAAAATTTGCCACCTCTAAAACCTTAGTTAACTGTCTGAAAAAAATGATGTTTTGTCTTTAATTTCCTATTTTTCAGTTCATAAAGCCTTAATTTACTATAATTTCAACGAATCTCACCTCAATTCATTAACTGTATTAGTATTTGCATATGTGGCGAATTTCAGATATGTGATTAATTTTTTAATTTCTTACTCTAAATGTCTACAGAAAACAATTCCTAAAGAGATGATGTATTCTACATAAAAGTGAATTCTACTTAACAGAGTTGTAATAAATCTATTTCACCGCACTTGATAACCTTTATTGATAAATGGGTTAAGACAACAGACAAATTAGACAAATGATCTAGATTTTAATATTGACATGTCATGTTTGTTACAATTATAAGTGGCATTTAATGTGTTCTCAGAAAAGAAGCTGTCAAATTTATTAAACTAGTCAACCTTCAACAAATATGTTAAATATTTTCAAAACCCCTCTTAACTTTAGAGCATCATTTTTTCTCTTACTTTAAAGCATTCTGACACTGATACATTGAACATATGAATAAAGTTTACAGTGTCACTGTTGTTTACCTAATGTTTTTATCTACTGAGATAATCCCTGTCATATGTAGTATTGCTTCACGTTAAATCAGGCCAGAATGATAATCTCTTGTGGATTTAATACAACTACTTCCAACAATACCTTATCTGGTGAAGCATTCTGTTGATCTGAGGGTTAATGTCAAGTACACTTTTCAGTTTGTAAAATATCAATACATTCACTGCAAGCTATAAATTTATGTAATTTAGATAGAAATATTCTACAAGGAAAGAAAGGAACTTATGAATAACTATTACTGATCATAGCTCAGATATATCTGTTGCATTTGTTATAATTAGATGTCTAAACTTCTGGAAACTTTTATCATTTTAGACTTCTATGGATAACATTAGCAATTTAATTACATGTTCATAATAAAAAAATAGCCCTGCAAGGAATAATACAGTTGATATTTAAGGTAAGTGAGAAGTTGTTGTGTCTGCATCTGAACATTTATAAAACTACAGAAGCTTAATTTCTGCTTTTGTCAAAATTATATTAAAACTGTTAATATCCTATTGTAATAATATCATCTTGCTTTCACAGCAGTTTATATCCTTGGTCATAGTGGACAACTGTTGCTAATGAAGGGATCATACTTATTTGTTCACACTCCCTGATATAAACTCATTTTAAAATGGGTCTTAACCTTCTGGCTCCTGTCACTAGATCCATACGATTGATCACTAAATTTGTACCATGGTGTTATCCTGGGTGCTGACAACTCATTGCAAAACATGTGGCCAATTTATGTTGTATAAGTTACTACCACCTCTAAGAACTATGGATGGTCTGCAGGTATCTAACCCATGAAATAGCTGTGAAAGTGGTAACTGCTTTGATAAGCAGTCGCCTGGACTATTGTTATTCACTGGTCTATCACAGAAAAAAGGCATATATTGGAAGACTTCAAAGAGTTCAAAATGCCTTAATTCTGTTGCACTGTGTGCAAACTAAACGAGCACTCAGGCCGCGAGTGAGTGGTAACTTCGAAATTTTACTGCAGTCCACTGATAACTTGCTGCATTACAAGATTCCAACTACACATCTTTTGCATTGGGTCCAAATTTGGCCTACTCAGAGTAGCTATTGCTCAGCTATGAAATGACCTTCAGCTCTGGAATTTTACTATGTTACAACTGACCTAAAAGTAGGTGAATAACATATTTCAACAAATTACTCTAAATGCAATATAGTACTTTTAAAGTTAAAAGTGATTTACTCAACAGTGAGAACCTCAAAGTAGCTATTACTCAGCTATGAAATGAGCTACAGGGCTGCAATTTTATTATGTCATAGCTGATCTAAAAGTAGCTGAATAACATATTTCAACAAAATACTCTAAATGCAATAGTTTTAAAGTTACAAGTGATTTACCCTACAATGAGATCTTGAAAGTAGCTCTTGCTCAGCTATGGATTGAGCTACAGGGTCTGCAACTTCATGATGTCATAACTTACCCCAACATAGTAAATTATGTGTTGAAAGAAAGTCACTATGTGTGATACTTTCAAAGAAATATGACATATTCTCATTTTAAATTGTGCTACAAATCAGAAAATAGCTATTACTCACTTAGCTAATGCAACAGAGCTCCAAACAAGGCACCATCTTATGGCTAAAGATAAACTACCTGAACAACATATTTTACAGAAACACTCTAAATGCAATAGTTTCAGAGTTATAAGTCATTTACTCACAGTAGCTAAAATAGTCATAGCTATGTTAAAATGCTACCGATTTTGTCGAAATTCGGTCCTTCACTATTCGGACACCTGGCAATATTATAGGGAAAAAAATGAGAAACCTAGCTTTAAAATTGTGGCCTAGAACGTGCTAACAAACATACAACAAACAAACAAACATACAAACTGACTGGCCAACATAAATTAACAATAATAAACACAAATTAAGTCATGTGAAATTGTTCCTACACAAACTACACTAGCTTCCCATTCAGTACTGTATACTGTTCAAATACAACCTACTTTTTACCAAATAATAAATGTTGGCGAACCCCCATATCTGTCCTCCTTAATTAAGTTGAGTGATCTTTTTGAGCACCAACTCGCGATAGGGAACATCTCAAGATTGTCCTTGCACAAACTCAAGATCTTGAGTTGAGGCAAACATCTCGAGATGGGAGTCCCATCTCGAGATTGGGCTGCACAAACTTAAGATGTTTACCTAAGGCTGTGATTTGCTAATTAATTGAAACTACTAATAACTGATTGGCTCATTTTAGTGACTAGTCAATATTGTGTGTGCTAAGTCAGGTAGTCCTTTTCATTTATAATTGCAATTTTCTTTCATTATGATGAGTTCTTTGGTGATGTTTTTTAACTACAAGGAATCAAACAGATATATATATATATCCATGTTTACGTGAAATGTGATTTATTTCTGTGAATCTGGGTTTTAGACATATCTTAGAAAAATTGTAAGGAAGAACTAAAAAGTCATCGATTTTAACCATTAAACATTTATAGATGACTTTATCTCAATAACCGTTTTTTAATTGCTACCTTAAAACATCATCAAGTGTTAATATCCATTATATTCCATAAACCTGTTGATAGGAGGATTCAGTGCTATAAAGTGCAATTAGTAATCATACTCAAGGGAAATACCTGACAACACACCAACAATTATAGAAGTGCAATTAGGAATCTGAGAAAAAGTTCAGACAACACTTTACACAAACAAATTCCTTTGATGAGATAATCAAAGAAGTTTATATTCAATACCATTGTAATCCTTTGCCAGATTATATTTGGAAGCCACATTTGTGGGTTTTTCTAAATACAACCATGTTTAGAGCTAATGATAATTCAAAATACATTATCTTAAGTTTGGGCAGCACCATCTCGAGATGTTCTGCACAATCTCGAGATGTTTGCCTGAACTCAAGATCTTGAGTTTGTGCAAGGACAATCTCGAGATGTTCCCGATTGTGAGTTGGGGCCTAACAATCTCACACAGGGCAATCTAAAAGTATCACTGTATTTAGAAAACACTTGAAGACTTACCTACTCAGATTAGCCTATCCTCCACCCTAACCTATTTCCCCTATCGGACACTAACATGGACACTGACATCTTTCTGGAACTGGACTATCCCTTTTTGGACATCAGCGCCTTAGAGGATGGTTACATCAATTTCAGTGCTTTAAAAATACTTCTTGCTTACACACTTTATGTGATTGTGTAATTTAATTAATGATCTCTTGCAATTTTGGGTTTATCAACATTGAAAAAAACCCAGACGTGTCCAATACATCTTCACAGATTTGGACTAAGAATATTTGCTAGCCTCAAAGTGTGCCTGGGTCTATTTCCGCATTGACATCAATGAAAAGACAAAATTCATGAATTTCTAATTCACTGAGATTTACAATATTTAATCTGTGTTAAACCAGGTTCTTCGAATGGTAGTGTCTAAAGTAGAAGATCTTCCAGCAGTTTATAACTGTTAAGCACTGATTAATTAGGTGCTTAGAAGTTAATAAAGCAACAGCTTATATACAGATCTTGTCAATTATCTGTTATATATCCCATTCAACATGCTTCCCATAGAGTATATTTTGCCCATGTCACCATTATGACAGTGTTTTTATTTCTTTAATTAAATCCTTTGACATCAGGAATAAAAACATAATCCAGGGCTTGATTACTTGTTCCTATGCATGAATAAATGCACATTCATGTCACAAATGTAACAGATTAGCACAACCACATTTTAAATCTCCAGTAAATGATGTATTTTTTCACAATTGTGTTGAGTTAAGAACTAATCTATACACAATTTATTCCTTCAAAAGTGATATGACTAAATTATTGTGAATATAATTATGGGTTTTTTATTCTGTTTCCATAATCATTTGGGTATACAAATTAAGACATCTATTGATCAAACAGAATATAAAATTAAACTATTTGCATTCATAACTTACTCTAATACTGATATCTGTTTTTTTCATGTTTCAATAGTGTGTCCTGACGTTTTTTTCCAGTTATCCTTGTTAGATTTTGCAGGTTATTTATGAAATTTATCTTGGCATTCATATTACTATATGCAACAAACTCATTTTCCATCTTATTAATCTTTATTTTGACAACATTAATATGTTTTCAAAGAAACAATACAATAATAATTCTATAACTTGCAGATCTATTGGAAATTTGGAACACTCAATATTTTACCAAACAAAAGAGTGGCTGAATCGACATGATATGAAGGATTGTATCCATGAATTGCAGTCAATAATTTCTGGGCTGTAACAAATTCCACATCACTAACTGGATAAATTAAAGTACAATCAAAAGAACTGTACAACATACACAAAATGTTTCTAGATATGGCCAACCTCCACTAATGCCTTTAGAAAAATAGCATTTCTTACTTTGGGATCTTAAAACTAGTTTAACAGGTGTATTTAAATTTGACTTATATATGATGGTTCTAATTATACTACAGAGTAGAAACAACCATCATCAGTGGTTTCAGGATGGAGGACGATGACATTACAAGCGATGAAGAGATCGAGTTCAAGTTCAGGCGAGGTCGTCACATGACACTGGCCGACATTCAGGCCAGTTTGGACCAGACTAGTAGAAGGAGAATGTCAGCCCTCATACAGCGTGAGAACAAGAAACAGAAGGAAGTGAATACTGAGGACACAGGGGAGGATGATGTCGATGGAATAGTGGTAGTGTGTAAAAGTCATTTCAGTGTAAATTTATTTAGTGTTTTATGTCACAGGATTTAAACTCTGATGCCAGAGGTGGGAGGTGAGTATGTTACCACTATGCCACCGTGGCCCCCTATTCAATGTAAAAGTATAGATGTATTAATAGGTATATAGCAAAAAGAAGTAACAAATAGAAGGATGATGTCAGCACACATAAAGAGATAGAGAGCAGGTATGTGAGGGAAGCGGTCAAATACAAAAGTAATAGTCAGTTTGAGGTGGACAGAGTTTAAGGATTGTCTGTTTCTACAGAAAGTACAAAAGATTGGTAATTCTATGGTAAGTGGTAGGGTAGTATAAATACATTGAGCATAAAGTAGTTATTGTGTAATGTGGATTGGTCTGGTAAAAAAATAACAAAGTAGTGTAAAGTAGTATGCAACCAAATACTAAGTAAAGTATTGGTACAGTTAGAAGTAGGCAATGAGGTAAAAGAAGGGATGAAGTAGCTGATTAAGTCATGTATCAATTCATAAATATTCTTAAGCGAAGCTGGTACTTCTAGAGATCATGTTTTTCATTTTTTTGGTTGGTAGGCTTTCCTGAATTATGGCATAGCACGATGGGTAAAACTGTCATCACGGAAGTTAAGCAGCAAAGGGCTATGTTAGTACTTGGATGGGTGACACTCTTAGGTCTAGGTCAGGTATGGGATGTATCTGACTTGGGATTTCTTTTTGTCACCAAACTTTCATAAATCCTAGTGTACTACTCGCTTCTGATGACTTTGCAACTCTGATGTCAGTGCCCTACTGATGGCTTTCAGCTCGCATTTGTAGATCAAAAGACTTTTTGGGCTGTGTCATTTGTGTTTATGTCAGGAAGAAATATAGAATATTTATGTGAAGAGAAAGCAGGAATTAAAGGGAGGAGGGAATTGATGAGAAGAGCTGGGGGGGGGGGGGGGGGGGGGGGGGGGCTTTATGGATGAAGAACAGGTAGAGTTTGTCAAACTCTACTATAGAATTATTTTACTTCCACAGAGTTTACTGCTTTACCTATTTTAGAATTTAAGGGCAGACACTAAAGAAAGAAAGCATTATGAGGTGGAAAGAGACAGTGTAATATTATACACTATCATGTGAAGAGATGTGACAAGGCATCAGACAGTAAGACAAAATCGGAAGAAGGGGGATCGTACAATGGGGTTAAAATGATAATAGGCATGGTGAATATGTCTATTCTGTGTGAATAATATTCATTAACTGATAACAGAGAGTAGAATGTTAAGAAAATGAAAAAAGGTAAAAAGGTGTAAAAAATAGACTTAGGCAGCTGAAATATTATGGACTAAAATATAAACTATTTGTCAATATGCATGTGAATACAGCTACATATAATTGTAAGCTATTGATACATAGGGACAGCATGAAGTAAACACAGGGACACAGACAATGAGAACTCAGGGACAGCAATATGGACAAGCATATCCAGATTTACAGTGTTCAAAGTATACACGAATGAGAATTTAATTACAATATCAGAAAGTATTGATAAAGAAAAATTGGTGCTAGAGACTGAAGGTCTATCCACACCAGACTGATCTGTTATGATCCAATATGATACACTCAGATATGAACCCTATTTAAATTTATATAATTAAAGAAAATGGTTGAAAGAATTTCAAAATTGAACTAGAAATACAGAGGTCATATTAACTGGAGGTCTACAGCATGTACTGATGATAGCTACTGAACAAAAAAAAAACGGTTTTGTATCCATTTGAAGTGTATTGTATTGTATCATATCATTGTCAATATATATAGACAGAGAATGTCACAGTTGTTCCAACTTTATTATCAGATTAGATTGGCTAGCATCATATTATGGTTCTGTATATAGGTCTTTAAGAAGGATAGAACATTATGTAGATTGGATTGTAATATTTTTCAAATTATCAATGTATAAAGTTTGTCATCATAATGTTTAAAAGCAAAAAAAAATTCATTTTCATCAAAGGGTTATGGGTACCTAATGTAAGAAACAATTCCAAAATAGTCTGCTGAGAAATCATAAATTCCTGGGAATATATACCTTACAGTCATGAAATTTTATTGCAAGTTAACAATTATCTTAGCTCTCTATTCACAGAAAAAAGCTCGCCCAAAGTCAGCAGGAGTTTTGAAGAATCAATCCTTCAATCCTCCAAAGATTGATGCTCTCAAGAAAGCAACAGAGTACAGATTGTTACAGGGCAAGCAGGTCAGAATAAAGGCACCCACAGTCAAACTCAAAAGGAAGAAAAGAGTCACAGTAAGTTCTACTACAAATATATGTCTGTCCAAAATGTGTGTACTTGTGAACTAGAATTTCTATATAAATTTCAGTGTAAAAGGCATTTAAGAGACTAGATATTAACTTATATTTGAATATAGGAATTCTACATAAAATTTTTACGTGAAGGGCTTTGTAAATGTTGTGTCCATTCTGTGAAACTGTCCATTTCATTTCACGAAATGGGCAATTTCACAAATTGGGAGTAACATATATACATTATATAAGCTTCTACAAGAGATTCTCAAAGCAGGATAAAGTACTGGCACGGACCATAATTAGAAAGTTTGTAGTTCAATGTCAGCTCCTTTGTATTATAACACAGTGATCATGTTTTAAGATCCTAACCTATCAAAACAGCCAAGTAAATGAATGTTTCATTTTTATGTGATTTGTGCCCTGAGAATTTTGGATAAGGGTTGGTTATATAATATTGATATCATATGGGCTCTGTTATGACACCCACAGGAATTTCACTTTCACTTAATCTGTGAAAGAGTTGGCTGTGTAATCAGAAGATATGTTGTTAGAATCCCAGCAGGTGTCTGTAGCTAATTACATTATATACTGTGATTTGTAAGCACTTTGGTGACTAGACTGTATCTAATTGATGTGATTTCAGATTGGACAGAGCAGTGGATCAGAAAGTGAGGCTGAGCACACTGACAGGACATATCTAGTCAATGAAGTCGACCATGGACCCGGATATTTTGACCCTTCTGAGGACTATGACTTTGATTGTAAGTATATTAAAATTTAATTTTATGATTGACACTGGAAAAAGAAAATTTCTGTGAGTAGCTGAGAAGGAGAAATTGCAGAATTTGTGAAAAGTTGTCAGTGGGGATACTTCTTTAAATAAAATGACAAGAAACTTAATTCAAAGACTTTGTTCAACAGATTAAATAAAATGGCCTAAAACTTTCCACAAACCCAGAAATGTGACAAGAATGTAAGATAATAAATAGACAATATAAGTAAAAAGGAGCATTCGGAGAGCACATATCTCTGCCAAAGCACATAATAATAAGTGCATGTGAAAATCTGAATTATTTTTTGGATTAATTATTTTTGTATCCAGACAGTGATCCAGATGACTCTAAAAGGTTTATAGAATCACCAAGGCCAAGAACCCTCTTCTGATTTTTTCAGGAAGAGACAACCAATAGTATTGGCATAATCCTGCTAATAAACATACAAACGGTCATGAAAATAATACCTCCTTGGCTGAGGTAATTAGAATGTTTACTCAGTGGTAAACGTCACATAATTTGTTGAAATTTACATTTCTTATTCCCTCATTGTATGCATGTCTTGACTTCAGTGAAAGATGTCCAGTATACGGCTGTCAACTGATTTTACCTTTAACAGATAAAAAAAATCAACCATGTTGATGTTTCGAATAATTTCAATTTGAATATGTGAATATGAATCAGCAATTGTTAATTAAAATCGGAATTCTTATGTCTGGTTTTGATTGGGGTCTTTATTAATTTGGTATAGAATACTAATATATGAACATTTCAGAAAGTCATCAAGAGTAAGTGATGTTGTCAACACAGTAAATAGATTTTGTACACAGTATGAATGAAATTAACACACTCTTTGGCCTTCTTTGAAAAGGCTTGTCCAACATCCACTTCCATTTCCAGATTATCTATGATTTAACATTATATTTGTGAACAACATTACAGGCGAGGACACACCAAGGTATTATGAAGAAGAGAGAATCCACCCCAGTGTTGTAGTGTATAAAAGTATCTGCAAATCACTCCATGTCACACCTTCTAGTTACTTCCTCAAGCAGTTAGGTTCCAGCGAGATTGTGTTGAGACACCACCTTTTGGGAGACAAGGGAAGCAAAGCATTGGCTGTTGCTCTTGTGGTAAGATTTATTTCAAACTTGTAAACCCTTTTGCATATATTCACCATACCTATTTATCACTTCCTTAATAGAATGTTTGCAAATCTTATGCCACAATATACTACACACACTTGCAAATCTTGCAGCTTTTGAACATCAGTCAGCTAGTACAGTGCCCATTTCTGGCCTTTGAATGCTTATTTATCATTTATAGTGAATTATTCATCATCCTATTGCATTTCAGAATTGGAAAAGTAAATGTAACTAATTACCATAGGTGGTACTAACATTTTAATGAGTAGTTAAAAATTTCTATGTGTGTACTAAGTTTCAGTGTTGTTATTAAATGTACATAAATGATTGCTAAACTTCACAATGACGGCCAAGTTTGGAATTTGTTTGCGCTGTATATTTTCACAATTAATAATGAAATTCTTCTTTATTTATGTGGTTTATAATTTTTATAAATATTTGTCCAATTTTAATCATGGGTCCTCAAAATTGGTATAGTATTTAAGTAATTTTCATCAATGTTACTTGAACTATATTATATATGGCTCAATTTGACAAACAGTTATGGGTTTATGGGTCTGTATCAGCTTATCCCACTAGGAATCTTCCTCTAAAGATGACATGGAGATTCAATACAATGACAGCATTGCTGTGCAGGTTTCTGTGAAACAAAGCGAGAAATAATCAGAATATGTGGATAACAGCAGCTGATATTTGGGCTTTTTTTTCTGTAATCAGGCCATTATCTTTATGGAGTACAGAAAACTATTTCACTGGATTTTCTATGTCTGGTTGATGGCAAGATTATTCTAATGGTACAGACTGAATATCTATTTTTGGTAAAATATTCCTATAGCACAGTGGTAATAAGATAAAACATTAATTTGTTTAATAGAAAATAGTTAAAATGTGATGTTTTTATGTGATATGATGTTTATATTCTTTATCAACAAAAGTACCTGACAAAACATAGAATATTGGGTGAAAATAGAAGATAATTAAGCCTTGACCTGTTAGAGATAGAGTTTTGTTATTGGTGATGAAAGACTAACATTACCAAGACTCTGAAAATGTTTGTATTTTTAGGATAATCTAAACGTGGTGAAGTTACACCTGGAAGACAATGATGTGAGGTCTGAAGGTACAAAACACATTGCAGAAATGCTCAGAGAAAACAACACTCTCACCCAGCTGGTAGGTAACAGGTGTAGATCTAAGTTTTATTCAATAGAAACAGTTATCAAACCAAACTTACTCATTGCCTAAGAGCATTTGATTGTCCAGACCATATTATGGACCAGAAAAATATTAGTCATCATTACTGACCCATTTTTGGATCAGAGGGTGATCTGCTGGTTTAGGTAAAGATGAATAAAGGTTAAAGTCTTATATTAAAAATAGGTTACTGTCACATAAGGTTTATAAAACAGGTAATGTAGTGCTTTTATTTATATTTGAGTGGTCCCACAAAAATCAGTTTTTCTTTTTACATATTATTCTATTTTAATCATTTCAGTGGATTTGTATTGTGTAAATATGGTCTCAGAGCAACAGCATTTTTTGTTTAAATGATATGTCTGTCCAAATATTTGTGGGTCAATATTTCTTTCAATTTCAACTGACAAAATAATAAAAGGGAAAAAAGTCTTTGATTGAGGTGACCATAAAGTCCTTCATTCAAAATGTATTAGAACCACTTTAAAATTGGAGATGTAATTGTGACATTTTTTGTACAATATTATGTCAATATATTCTCAGGGTTCATTTTGTATATATGTTTGCTGTAACAAGTAAATTCTCAAAACGAGTAACTATTCTATAACATGCTTGCATTTGTCAAATGATTTCAGATATTGATACATAACAGCATTGGCTCTTCAGGACTGAGTCGTTTGTGCCAGGTTCTCAGTCCAAATGAAAACATTGTGGAATTAGACTTAACAGGTAATGCTTTATTTAATGTTTGAAGAAAGTAAAAGTGTTCTAATCAAAGTCATACAAACTGTAACCTCAGAAATCTGAAAATTCTAGATTATAAAGTTAATAGGTTACTTGCTGGAAGTCTGTATTAAAATTGTTATATAAATGTAACTGTTTTACTTGGTTCGCTGACAGTAGAATGTCTCCAATTATGCTTGACCAGAAAGTGACACGCTGAATCAATTAAGTAAACCCCATTGCAACAAGACATTGCCAAAATCTCTAATCCTATGTCATATTGGGAATGTCTCTTTTTTTCAGGAAACAATTTAGATGAGAATGACACCATGGCACTTGCAGATTTGATAGAGGTAATTCCAATTATTTATGCATATTTGTTAACTATTGTGTAATATTGATAATGCTTTGATTGCAAAAAAAAAAAAAAAATAATTCATTCTAGTTTATGCAGTCAAACCATTTTAAATTGAATTACCTTAAGGTAGAATTAGTCATTAAGTCTGCAGAGTGTTTTTTCCATTGAAATATACACTGTTAACTGGAAATTCTTGTGAATTATTGTTAGCTGGTCCCTTGTGCTTCTGCATACAATGTCAAATGCATTTTGCTCTTAAATATATAATAATAATTATATAATTTTTTGGTAAGATGTACATAAAAGCTGTTGTGATGATATTGTGTTGTGACACTGGGTCAAACTAATTACAGTACATGTGCACCAGAAAAAAAATCACCTCTCATGGTGGGTGTTTCACCTTCAGATTCATTGCACTGAACTACGACTGTTAGTTGGTGTCAGTTGACATATACAATGTACTATGAAAATAATTACAATATCTATCTTGTTGTATTCCTTCAGGAAAATACCATAATTAAAGACTTGAATTTGTCACATAATACTTTTCGGGAGAAAGGAGGAGCCATACTGGCACATGCTTTGTGTGAGTAGACTGCTGTTTTTTTCATAGAAAGCTATATTTAAAAATTGAGTCAGAAAACAATATTTTGGGAACGTCTATTGCAAAATTTAAAAAAAAATCCATTAATCCATTGCATCTATTAAAAATCAATGTTTGTGTTTTTTATATTATATGTGTTGGGAAATGTATTTTGACAACTACAATTAACAAATATCACTATGTTATAAACTTGGTGTGTTGATTAGCTTCTATGGCCTAGTGGATAATGTACTCGCCCAGGAATGCAGATGACGTGGGTTCAATCCCAGGTTCAGGAAAATACATATTGGCTCAGATGACCACTTAAAATGGCTCTCCTGTGTCATGGGTCCTATCCCCAGTGGTAGGCTAAAGAACCTCAACGACCTTGATAAATGGTCATCCTTGAGCCTCTGTTATTCAGTTAGGGGAATGACAGTTATTAGAGAGCTTGGGGTGTACCGGTGCAGTTTGATGGGTCAAATAGCGCTTTGAGTCCTGTAGTGGATGGAGATATTGTGCTGAATATAAATATACACAATACATTACAAATTAGCATATAGAAGTATATGGATTTACTGGCTTGGAGGACTGATGTTTTATTTTCATACCAAATGTGAACTTCAATGATAAGATAATATACATGCAACCAAAATTTCAAAGCCAACATTAAATGAATGTTTGACGAATTATGTCAATTTTTTCTAGTTTTAAGAAATATACAGGAACTAATGAACAAAAACAATTACATTACATATAAATAATGAAATAGCATGGCAATTGCAAGTACTCCAACAACAGACTTGTTTTACTTCTAGGTTCAAATGATGCAATAGAGATTTTAAATTTGAGCTGGAATCACTTGCGAAGAAGAGGTGCTGTGGCCATTGCTGAATGTCTTTCAGTGAGTTGTGCTTTACATTTCAGATTAACTATCAGTAGTAGGTATTATCATGAACAATAATTACCATTTTTTTGTTCCATTGTTATTAACTATACAAAAAATGCAGTTTGGACAGTAAATTTGCAAAAAGAAAAAAAAAGAAAAACATATCAAAACCACCCTGAATATATTATATAGATCACAAAAAGACAAACTACTAGCATGAATTTGCAGTAACTGTTATAACATATCTATCTTGTTCATCACTGGTTAGAACCTTTTCTTCTGTAAATATCTGGGTCCTCATACATACCCTGTTTTAACATATCTTATTGTGAGAAAGCTCTTTTTCCCATTGTATGGAAGGTTTTTGTTTTTTGTATAATATTTTTTGTGGTTCAAAATGATTTACAATTATGAGTCCAGTCTGAATTTCTTTATATTTAATATCTTTCAGCTTCATTTTAGAAAAAACCCCACCAAATTGCCAGGAAGAATATTGTACAAAGTGCCCGCCCAACCTAGAGCCATATATCCCTTATTCCCCCAACCCCACATTCATAACAATAAGATTACATACACTTAATTTCATAAAAGGCCATCTCTATAAGATTTTAATAACCTTAAATGAAGAAATCCAACTGGCATTTTTTTGAAAGGCATTCTTTTAAAGTTTGTAATATTTGAGACAAACTGTTGAAGAGTCTCAGTCCATTTTGCTTAATATTTGGATAGGGTCCCTGTGGCCTATTTTTTCAAGAAATATTGAATTTGACATTTCTTACTATAATTATGTAACCTATATAAATATTAATCTGCAGACTAACATCTCCATCACACACCTGGACATTTCCTGGAATGGGTTCTACCTGGATGGCTGCAGAGCTCTTAGCAAATCTCTCAGAGTCAACAGAACCCTGGAGACATTGAACCTCAACTGTAACAGAATAGACTTTGAATGTCTCATGGAGCTACTGAAGGGGATTTCAGCTAATTCCACTCTGACAACTCTTCTGGTAAGAGTAAATACAACAGTACAAGGCAGTATCATTTAGTTTACTGTAGAGATTTTCAGTTGGTATGCACTGCATTCCTCCACCTCCCCAGCAAACTGTTGTAATGTAACATATATGTCAAAAGCAACATTGAAACTAAATGAATAACAGTAAAGTGCAAATCTATAGTAGTGACAGTTTTAATGTGTGGCTGTATTAATATAAGCATGATAAAATGATTTGAGAGGTATTTTGAGATATATTTTGAAAGGGCAATCAAAATATATATCACCATTTGTTGCTTTTTTATTGCAGTAAATAGACTTACTGTTACAAGTATGTATTATTTGGTGCAAGATAAACGTTGTTCATTTGAATGTGTATTTGCTATGTAATAACTATAAAATGATATACTAGGCTGTATTCATAATGGCAATTCACAAAAGATCAGCAAAATGTTAGCTTAAGTATTTAGTTTTTATAGTAAAATTAAGCTAATTTTTCTCTTATCTTTCACTAATCCCTAAGTTATATTCATTCTGAACTTTATGCCATGATATATTTATTGCTTTCTTTGCAGCTTGCAGATAATCCTATTTCTACTGAAGGGGCGCTGGAAATTGTAAAACTAATCAAGAACAAACCTTCCATCAAAATCAGCAAGCTGGATATATCTGTAAGACCTGATTTGATTGGGTATCTAAAGCCTTTAAATGTCTGGTGTATTTAAAGTAGCCTTGAACGTGCCCAAAACTGATTCTAATTCTAAATATACTTTTTATAGCGATTAATCTCTAGCTCAAAGACAGACTTTAAAGCATGTCATACAGAAAAGCAGAGATCCATAATCAATTGACCAAAGACATAGCAGAAGTCAGCATCACCAAGAAACACCTGGGGAAGCCAACATACTAGGATGGGTTAGCTTTTGCAAAGGGATAAGTTTTCATTGATTGTTAATTAGTGTATAATTTTACAATAAAATGTTTCTATTTTAAATTATTAAAAACAAACACACATGCATATTACAAATATTTCAGACATAAAGCATCTGCCTATTATATTCAATTTGAATTCATTCACATCAAACTATCAACATGCTATTCCTACATTTTATTTACTCTGTGATTTTGTTGTTCAAACTACACATATTTAAAAGTTTTAATGGCCGTTTATCTTTGTGTCTACACATGTACTGTACTGTTGGTATTTATACAATACCATGTACTGTTTTGTTGGTATTTACACAATACCATGTACTGTACTGTTGGTATTTATACAATACCATGTACTGTTTTGTTGGTATTTACACAATACCAAGTACTTTATTGTTGGTAATTACACAATACCATGTACTGTACTGTTGGTATTTATACAATACCATGTACTGTATTGTTGGTAATTTCACAATACCATGTACTGTACTGTTGGTATTTATACAATACCATGTACTGTACTGTTGGGATTTATACAATACCGTGTACTGTACTGTTGGTATTTATACAATACCATGTACTGTATTGTTGGTAATTACACAATACCATGTACTATATTGTTGGGATTTACACAATACCATGTGCTGCATTTTTGGTAATTATAGTGCAATATCTTCTTTACTACAAGATGCAACCCACTATTTAACCCTCCTAAAAGCACATGTACAGCAGAAGCTCTAGTAACTGACATTCTAATAACTGAAAGACAGAATCACAGGGATGGCCATTTATCAGTGTCCCTAATATTCTTTAGCCTGCCACTGGTGATCAGGCCTTTTGACAGAGAACTTCTTTTAATGTAATGTGAAGTGACTGGACTTCTTTTTAAGTGGTTATCAGAGGCACTATGTATTTGCCTTTACTTAGGATTGAATGTTCTCTGTGTTCCCAGGTAAGAATATTACCCACTAAGCCACAGTGTCAGATATCAACTAAATATTTTTGAATATCTATAAAAATCATACAGTACTATTTTTTGTGCACATTGCTGAATACAAACCATCAAAGTACAGTAACTAATGGGTCAATGAAGACCCAGTAAACATTTTTGAGTTTTTCAAACGTTTGAAAGGAAATGTTTTGCAAGGTTAAAAAGTGATGGGTAAGAAAACCATTTACAATACTAATATGTTTCCAAAATGTTTTATGTAAACCATTTATTAAATGTTTACTTACAAATGTTACAAAAATGTTACAAATGAACAAAATAATGTCTCAATAATAATGGGGTCAGAGGTCAAATTCAAAATCTTTTATTTTGTTCACTTATGAAAATATTGTTTTTATGTCTAAAATTGTAAGATAGTGGCTTAAAAATTGTGCCCCCATTCAACTTTTACTTTTAGGGATCTCATGTTAGGCAATTTTTGACAAAGTTCTCTACAATCCCCTATTATTGCTCAACACCATCTTTGTTTGGAAATGTTTGAAGGTGAATGTTTAATAAGCATTTTTAAGAACATTTGAGATAGAATGTTTTCAAAATATTTGATAGAAAACATTTTAAAAATGTTTTAAATGATGGGTATGAAAACCAGTTACTATAAAACATTTGTAAAACATTTTCAGAAAAAACATTGTTTGTTAGCAAAGACATTGTCAACAAATGTTGTTTAAACATTTTATGTGTACTGTTTATCAAACATTTCATGATGAATATTTGAAAAACTTTTCCATCATAACCTTTATTTCTTCAGCTATTTTATAAATGTGTATTAAATGTTTTCAGCAAAAGCATTTGTATAGAGAATGTTTACAAAACATTTTTTTAAACATTACAGTGTGAACGTTTACTTGGAAACGTTTAGTAAACCATAAGATAGGGTTTTAATAGGTTTTAAAAATGCTTTGTAAATGTTTAAACCATTTTGAAACATTTTTAATGCTTACTTGGGATTGTATATACCAGTAATTTTAAATATTTGTACTTCATTTCAGACACAAAGTATCAATGTGCAGTTTCTGGCTCTGTATGAAGAGATACGGGAACGTCAGGACATCCACATCAAGCATGGTATTTATGCAGACCAGGATGGGAAGGACATGCAGACAGAGAATGTATTTTCACACGAAGACCCCATGATGGTGCTGATGGAGCTGATGAGAGTGATGGGTCTCAGGCTCATCGATCTGTTCTCTGCACTGGATAAAGACCAGAGCAGGAGTTTGACTAAAGATGAGTTCAAGTCAGGACTAATGGTTTGTTTGCATTTTTTGGATTGATATTATGTCACTTTAAATACACACAGCCTACTCTGTATAATTAAAACCTATAACATTGCTAGGATGTGATTGTAGGTTTAGTTGAGGTCTACTTCTGCCAACAAAAAACAACATTTTCTGACACTGAAATCTCCAAAGTGGTTCCACAAAACTGTCTACTTTTTCTTACACTTGTTCTTGTTATACAGATGTACTGTATCTACACAGCTGAGCCGCTCACAGCTAGGCTTTATACAGTTTAAGTAAGTCAAGTCGCAAGGCTGTGAAAATAGCTATAGTTTACTAGAAATTCCACAGAATAAAAGGTTAATTCCAATTGAAACAGATCTTTATTGCCCTCATATCTTTTACTTCTTAAAAGAAAATTCGAATTATCAAGGTTCTACTTAAAGGAGTTTGGCTGATTAGAGAGTGAACAATATGAACAGAGCCATAGAATGTGATACTGGCCATCTCCAAAAATTAGGCAAAAACAAAGACACTGCAGCAATGAGATAAATGGCTTGAATGTTTCATAAAAAGTTACATATATGACCCAAATCTCCCATAGTTTAAAGTAAAATATCAGGAAGGTTTCTTAAGTGGCAAAAGTCACATGTTTTGGGGAAATTCTAATTGTTTAAATAGTGACTAACAAATTTGTTGGTCAAGGAGCCACAAAACATCTTTTATGAAGTATGTTATGTGTTAACTTATTGATATTTACTGTAATTGATAAACTACATTGCAAAACTCATGTAAGATGAGTTCATGTGAGTTTATGTTATGCAATTGATGACACACCAGCTTTGTGGTATTTTTCTTCAGTGGCCCATATGACAGCTTAGTTGTTTATACACAGAATTATGAATTACAAGTCATTAACATTTAAATATTTTGTTAAAATACCTTTTTGAGCATGCATTATTTCACTTTTTTAGTCCATTCATGTTCCCTTGACTGAAAAAGCAGTAGAAAGACTTGTGAAGAAATTGGACACTGATGGAAATGGCGAAGTGGATTATGGGTGAGATGTCCAATTTGTGCATATGCCACTATTAAACAGAGAATTCTTTACATTTACGCAATCAAAACAGTGAATTGTTTTTATCAATATTATCTGATTTTTATGCTGTTATGTTTAAGTAGTTTCACCACTGCTGCAGAAGCTGCAGCTATCAGTTGAAAACTGGAATAGGCAAATTTGATAATGTTGGGTTTGTGAGATGGAAATGAGATTGTAATGTCAAAAAATGTCAAATTAACTTGGTGGGATTGGATTATTAAAACTGAAAATTGGGATAGTAGGGATGGAGCTTATATTCTCCTGTATGTATACAATACATGATGACACAGATGAACTTTTTAAAAAGGCAACTAACTTATTATCTTTCGAAAAACTACACATTAATGCAATAAACTTCTTACTTAATTTGGGGTTGAAATAACAAATATATATACATTTTATACTGAGTTCTTTCTGTCATATTTGAACCTATTTTTCTTTATGTTTCCATTTGACATTGCCGAAGTTCTAGCTTTTGGATAAAATACATGTCTCGTAACACAAAAGGAATTATTGCAAAAAGTTATACCACAAAAGTGCTGTAGCATTTAATTTGAAGAATTAATTTGAAGAATTTAATTTGTAAATTAAAAATGTTATCTTATTTAAAGTGGTAATCCAAAAAAATTAAAGCCAGTTCTTTTGTTCACAGTGAGTTGCTAGAGGGCCAAAAGCTGCACAAGTTGAAGCTACGACGGTTGCAACAGTTAGAAGATGATCTTCCCTTTGTAGAGACAGAGTTGGGACGCATCCACATCAAGCTGAAACACCTCATGTCTGCAGGCAGGAATGAGGCTTTGAAGAAAGCAGAGGAAGAAAGGGCACAGAGGGCAAAGGACAGGATGATAGCCATGGGTCAGGTTGTGACCTTGACACCAAGGTCAGAAAACAACAATCAGGAAACACAGGACATCAAGACATAGGACTGACACAGGATTAGAACAAACTGGAACAGGTGTTCTTAACACTAAGGTCAAATAACTATCAGGAAGCACTTGAGACAAGACTGATGGTAAAATGTATGCTGCAGTAGAAATGAGTAGAAATGCATAGTAACAGCAATACTGGGACACCAGGTGGCCAGGGATCTGAGAACAAACAGATACACATACTACAGAATTAGAGGAAACCTTTACGTCCTAGTCAAATATCCTCACGTAATTCACAATAACACATGTGAAATTAAAATTCAGTTCTGTGCAAACTCGAAAGTGAAGACAATAATCAATAACAATATTGATAAAACAGGATCATCTAATTAAACATTTATAGTGCTTAATCTCTGCAGTCACAGATCCTGAAGCCCACAAAGTTGAAATATCTGTACAAAAATATATGGGATGGTAAAAAATATAATCAGATTTAATAGATTTTTATTAACTTACCTCTATTATATAACTAGCAGATTTGAAAGCACGAAGAATAGAACCATTCTTCAGCATAAGTATATAACTAACATGGGTCATTAACAATGTTCTCAGAACTGTAATACAATAACTGTTTTGAAGAAAAAGTGTAAAATAATGAATTTCAACAAACTGGAACAGATGTTGGAACAGTTCAAGGTGCTAGTATAACCATGGAACACAGGAAAAAAAGAGTGACATTGAAGGACAATTTGGATAAATTTAATAGTTAATCATTAATATAATTTACTTATACATAAAATTTTACTGAGGTGCTAACTTACATATATACCTTGCATGTCTCTAAATGAAATGCCCTTGGATAAGGTTAAAAATCCTGTGTAAAACAAGTAAAACTTGTTTCAGTATGAAAGGTTATACTAAATAGCATAATTCTATAAAACTTTAAAATTGTTGATAAAATGATGTTGGAAGAAATATTCTGCTTTGTACATATAATACCTTCTGTTTTAGATTGTAAATGAAAGTATAACTTATATACACAATTAAGAATTGTGAGGATTTACATTGCACAAACAAATGCTAAAAATTCCTTGCTTCTGGCAGATTTATTTTGACATTATTAATTAATGAACCCTTAAGTAATATGTTTATAAATTAAGCAAAGAAAAATGTCAAACTACTTGGTTTGATCAGCTAAGTTAGACCATGACCAAGAAAGATACATAATTGAGATAATATTGGTAATCCTCAATGATAATGGCCTACATTAATTTTATGAACCAAAACACACCATATTCATTCTTAGTGGAAACCAATATATAAACAATATTTAAACAAGAGCACTCCGAGTGGAGCTAAGGCAGAGTTAGCAAATTTTTTGCAACATATATTACTGGCCAAAATTTGAATCAGTTCTTGTGACAGTTTGATGCTCCTTAAACATTCCATGAGCATCCATACAGTAGTTTCGGAGTTTTGCTGTAAACAAACAAACAAACAAACAGAAAAACAAATAAACGAAAAAAAACCAAACAAATAAAGAACCTTACAAACAAACAAGCAAACAGAATGAGTAACATACTTTGCAAAATTACAAAAGAATGAGCTGAAAATTGCTCAGTCTTTTACAGTTTTTGAGTTGTACTTAATTTTTAAAAACAGTGATAGTATCCTGCCCAACATGACTGAAGCTTTGGATGTTTTAAATAATGCTGTACTTTAGTAAACTTGTAATTGGATTCGGAAGTGTAATTTTTATTCCGGACAATACCCTTCACCACACCTGTTTATGACACCCCTAATTTCACAACAAAAAAAAGCTGTATATGTTGAGCTACTCCAAATAATTTTTTTTAAATAAGAAGCAAAAGAAACTACTAAAATTTATTTTCTAAATTATATAAATATCACATTTTTAGCTTATATAAAACACATGAAACAATATTAGTTAACTTTAACAAAATTCAGAAAGAAGGGTTGGGGTATCAAGAGGTGAGATCTTTTGCAAATACTCAAAAAACTTTACAAACTTGTAAAGGTATTTGGACTTCAATTATGTTCATATTATTAAAATTCATCCAGAAATAAGAAAATTTTTTTCCGATATTTCATGGTACTGTCGATATAAAGCCCTCATTTAAATTGAGG
Source organism: Sabellastarte sp. h YS-2021 (assembly GCA_964017235.1). Taxonomy (NCBI): domain Eukaryota; kingdom Metazoa; phylum Annelida; class Polychaeta; order Sabellida; family Sabellidae; genus Sabellastarte; species Sabellastarte sp. h YS-2021. The sequence goes on along the minus strand of OZ024927.1, from coordinate 50,840,245 downwards.
TTTGTTTAAGCAATAAAAGAAGACATTATAAGCATATTTGGAGCATTACATGTCTGTACAGAAATGTCTAAACTGAAATATTGGTGTTAAAATGGTCAAAACAGATGTAAATCAGTCCAAATCTGTGCTAAATGCTGATCACTTATTTTGAAGTGGTTCATGTTAAATCTCATTTCACAGCTATCAGAATTACATCAGGTATATACCTTTGATTATATGTCCAGGATATGGGCTCCTGGAGGGTTCAAATTAGCCTCTTGAATATGCATTAAAAAACCTGTATATTAATAATTTGCCCAGTAAGGCAAATATAAAACTACAAAGAATGTTTTATGCTACAAATGTGTATGTATTATAGTTATTTATATTATGTGAGCTGACAAATATTTTTCCTTTATTATCCTGCGATATATACAGCTGCAATCTCTTTATCAACTTTATGTATGAAAGCTTCAAACTTAAGACTAATAGACTTTATGCCATCACAAGTTGTAGACATACTGCCATGGTCATAACACATTGTCATGGTTCCAATGTCTGCTACATTATTTGCGCTCTTTTTGTGTCACATTTTGAGAAACTGATTAACATTTAGCAAGTACCAGGGAAATATCATTAAATGAAGTAGATATATCCAGGAGAAGCCACCTAATCAACTTTATAACTGTTCTTGTGTCTCGCCAGATCAATACATGTTAAAATCATGTAATGTGGTACATAGGTATAAGTATCATTACTATTGAGCCATGTTTCATATCAACTTCCTTCATCAACTGATTCTCAATGTGTTTGAAGTACTTACATGATGACATCAGTTTCTTCACATTGTTTTATAATATTCAATCTTTCTTGTCTCAAATGATCTATTTTAGGGACAAAAACAACCAATAAAATAGCAAGAAGATGAAAAAACAGTAATAAGAACGAAATCATTTAGCACATATTGCACAAATACATTTCTGTGAATCCAGCATGTACTAAAGAACAATGATAAGATTTATATTACACCACTGTGTATACATAATTTGAACATATGATCCAATTTTGTGTGCCGAGTAATTGGAAGATCAAATACATTAGTTGATACCTTTGTGAAGTATTTGGAAAATCAAATACATTAGTTGATACCTTTGCCATCCACTACTCTTAAAATTAATCTCAAGAATAAATGTACCATCTCACATGACATGCCCAGGTCATAGCAGTTCTATTCATAGACATATTTCCCCTCACACTCAAGTCTGTTCCACTTTTCCAAGACAGGACTGGTACCTGTTGGTACCAGATGGTTTTCTGTATAGAATCTTAACACTATAGTATGTACTGCTTTCATGGATCCCCTCAAGTACCTATTATGATAAAAATAAGACATAACTAACATTAAACCCAAAAAATAAAACCCATAACGCAACTAGTATTTCTTCATTAAAAATTTATAAAATTGGAGAATTTTTTTCTTTTCTATTTAGTGGAAATCTAAATGTATAGGTAAAATGTATATCATTGAAAACAAGGAAAATATGTACTAATGTGATAAGGTGGTGAAAAGTCAATCTTAACAAATTTGGATGAAAGGGTTTGTGCGAAATGACTACATGTACTTTTCTAAAATTTGGCCAAAATTGACTGGGAAAAATTAATTTTGGTGAAAGTGACACAGACACTATAGCTATTAGATTGGCTGACAATGGAAATATTCAGAAAACAATTATCGACCTCTGTTATATTCGAAGTCAAGGCACAGTTCAAAGGAGAAAAGATATTACAGACTAATACAATAAAATCCAATGAAACAGTAAACAGTAATCAAAATATATTTGCTTTTAGCAAGGAAATATACTATGCCTCAGATTGGCAACATTTCATTTCAGGGCAAACAAAGTAAATGAATATCTATAATATACACTGTAACACTTCTTAGTGGTTTGTTTACTCATATAACCAATTAGTGAAGTAGGCTTTTAGATAAAGCTTGAAACATGATTCATACGATACCTTTTTCATTTTTCATGGCCTTATCACTCAGGGTATCCCTGATTATTTCCTTACATTTGATCAACTGGTCATGTTACATTCTGATGTCTTACAAGTTGATTTCTAGGGCTTCTTATAATCCCCTGCCAGCAGCCAAAGGCCATGGCCAAGAGATTATAAAACCCCTTCCAGATATGTGTGCTTGTGTCCATTCCTTGTGTTGTTACATAAACATTTAATATCGCATTCATTTATAAAGATATCCTAACCACATTTGCAGAGAACATTTGTGGCTGTGAAAAAATGTCTGCGTAATTTTAGCCTCATTTTGAAAAACAAAATGGCTGTCATAGCCGATTGACTGAAAATCATTAGGATCCTCGAAATTTTGAAGTATTACAGCTAGCTTCCTCAAATTTGCTCAAAAGATATATAGCTATGAAAGCTAGTGTGATGAAAATTTTGTCCTTGTATTGAAAACAAAATGGTCGCCATATCACATGTTTAAATGGGGTTTAAATGTCAAATGAAGTTATCCCTTTTTATTGATCATAGGGGTTCAGAATGTGAAAACAACATATAGGATGTCATAGTCTCACTCTTATCTAAATGTTGAATTTGACCTTTGATCTATTCTTCAATGTTAAGTGAGTTCATCTTACTACAAAGGCCTTATTAGATCTCCGTTATTACTGAACCTAAGTTGGGAGATAACCACTGTGGCAGTAGTTTTGTTGTGTATGGAATAGTCACATCTTCTTGTGTTAATTATTTCTTGTTCCATATTTTGACTGGTTATTGGTTGGTTCATTGTGAACTCTTAAAAGATGTTTTTAGACTCCACATCATATATGATTTGCACTTTGTCAATCGATTTATCTTCCATTCTGGCTGCATTTTTTGCTGCTTTATCTCTCATCAATCACCTTTGCTGGACTCTTTCTCTCATCTTTCTTTTGTTCTTCCTGGCACATCCTTTTAGTCAGATATTTGAGAGTTAGTTTATGCCTTTTGCTTGTGACATAATCATATGCAGTTCCATATTTACTGACAATGTTAGTACCTCCACAACTAAACATCATGGGTGTCTCTCCATTGCAAGTAACTGCATTCACATCAGCTTTGGCATTGAAAAGCAATTGAGTAATCATTGTCCTGCCTTTTTCTATCTTTTCATAAGTCCTGTGCAGGACCCTGTATCCCTGAGTTGTGTCTGCACTGTGTTCTAACAGTTATGGAATGACTTTTTTCTTTCTGTGTTCCATGGTAATGATGACTGCAGAAGTAGAAACATAATATTGGTTAATGTCTGCTCCATTCTTGTGGAGAAAATTCACTGTCTTGGAACACCCTGTTTTTTTTGCTATCCATATTGGTGCTGGTGTGTTGGAATTAGCAACTGAAGGAATAGTGCACTGAAGAAGTAAGTCTGTTTCATCTACCCAAGAGTTGTCGCATGCTTGATACTAATGTACTGTTTGAAATGTGACCCCATAATCTCTAATAGTCAATTGTTAAGTGTTAAACCAAAAGGGATTAAAGCACAACAATGACATGCAACTATACAATTTGTCCAAAGGATTGTCTATGTCAGTGATAGTCTTTGTACTACTTTTTAAAACATTTTTCTTTATTTGTCATGTGTAAGACTTCAAAGATACAAATATTTGGGTAGATAAATTGTCAGAGCATATTGTCCAGAAAAGCGAGTTATACTACATCTTTTAAGTTGTCATTATGGAGAAATGAAAAAAAAAATAAATTGAAAACAATTATCAAAAATTTTTAAAAAAGGACTTTGAGCAAAACAGAAAAAGAATTTAAATCCCTAAAATCCAAATCATTAAATGATTTGACTTCAACTCTGCTTGATAGAGCAAGGTACCACCCCTGATAACCTGGTTTATATTTTAAGCAGTCACCTCTTTTACATACTTGCCAAATTCTAATCTCGGAAATGCCACTATTGATTTATTTCCTTTGTAATACTACATACAATACATCTGAATTTATGAAATTATGTGACACTTTCAACGCAAATCATTTATTGTCAAAAGCAAGATCTTACATCCTGTTCAACCGCCTGGTCAAAACATTAACAGCATGATGTGGATAATGGCAAACATTCAGGTTGATATTGAAATCAGAAATATAGAAGAAATCCAGTGAATAAAGTAAAAAACAGTAACACTAGAACAAACATTTTGATGAATTTGATATGAGTACTTTATATAGTACCAAACTGATGAGAACATCCTCCGAGACACAGAAGGGATAATCCAATTGGAGGAGGACATCAACACCGAAACATGATATCATCAGATTGTTATATACGCAGAAGAGATAATCCAATTAGAGAAGGACATCATCACCGAAACATGATATCATCAGATTGTTATATACGCAGAAGAGATAATCCATTTAGAGAAGGACATCATCACCGAAACATGATAGCATCAGATTGTTATATACGCAGAAGAGATAATCCAGTTAGAGGAGGACATCAACACCAAAATGTGATGTCATCTGATTACCTTCTAACATGGGGAATTCTATTGGTATTTTTCCGGTACAATGTGTTACAACGGAATATATATTAATGCTGTCAAATCTCATAATGGATCAATGGAATTATTAAACAAACAAGTTAGTAACTAAGGATCATAATGTGCTAGTCCTTCTGAGGTGTATACTGGCAAATCACTTAAAACCCATAGAGTTTCCACGGAATAATTGTTCTTGCAATGTAGGCTACCGTCACTGGTTCTGTAACAGAAACGCCAATCAATATTTCACAAATAATGACAACAATAATTGCATAAAAACAAATACATTTTCATTCAATAGGAAAATTAATCGATGTGTTATATTTTCTGTTTAGGAAACCTGTTTTATATGTGATCTGTATTTTATGCGAGTCTATTCTCTATGCTAATGAGAGGGGTGGGGGTGGGGTGGGGGGTGTAGTTTGTAACACACTCGACTACAGCCTCTGAGGTCTGGGGCTCAAACGCTGGACCCTCTATGGAAGGTTGGTAGATGCTACCAATGCCCAGCAGTTTACAGTGCAGAATCTTAACCAACTAATACATACTGGTTTCCTCTGCCTTTTAAACTACCCGTTATGATCTAACCTATACAATGTCCTAAAAGCAACAATAAAACCCAAATAAATCAACTTCAGCCTATGCTAATGAGTTGAAATCTAACTTAGGACGAAATGATCATTTCTAACTTGCATTTTAAGTATTATTTAGATTTAAAGATTTAAGAAATTATGAAAGTGTATTCATGAAAATTCCTAACTCTAAGGTGACCTTAGAACCTGTACTTAGACTTTAAGTTCATATATTCCAAGAAAAATTTGAACAAATGAAAAACCATCCCTCCCTTAGATCTAAGGTCACCTTATCTAAATATTGTTCAGAAATATGGACTCTGAATTGTTTTCACTAGGCTACCTCCACAAACATGATAGGTAAAATCCACATAATCCTGATTATGTCTGGTATGGAATTCAAATGCAAAATGGAGGACCAGGATATTTCCTGTGTCTGTTGCCCTGGATTTTCCAGTTGATATTTTGGTGTGCAAGCGTCATTTGTCAGATTTAAATCTTAAACTTGGAAGAAACACTTCAAAGTTTATAAAGAAATATACCCTGGTTTTCAAGGTGCATCTTTTGATATGCCTGCGATTAAATGTGGGCAATCCAACCCAGTAAATCCACTTCTTGAGGCAGATTCGTGGATGTGCAATCTTTGTTTTGAAACCATGCACTCCACAAGTGAATGTGTTAATTAAACGAATCTCCATTGCGTGGATTATACCTGTGGAGGAGACATGGAAGTATTCATACCTTATGTTTTTGACAATGGAAAAATGAAGTGAGCATGGCATATGGTGATTCGACAAATACAATATATGTATGTCAGTGTGCATCTTGGCAGAAATCTACAATGTCACAATATACTTTCATGTGGTAATACAACTGTTCACTGTAACTCTTAAGAAGTATGTATGTTATGATGTGAAATGGACAAGCGAAATGGAGAAGCAAATTGTCCATTTCATGAAATGGACAAAGTCATGTATGAAAGTTAAACTTTCATTCATGGCCATCTTCGTCCATCTTTTGATTTAAGTTATCCACTTTATTCCCCTATAATAATGATATGTATATGCAATATCTTACACTAAGTTAGTTAATAGTTAAATATTTGAATAAATTGGAAATAAAAGTGTCAATTATGTAAAGCATACTTTTAATAGGAATAACTACTTAAATAATTATCACACTTATACTTTTAAAAAGTGTGTTGGTACCTGGTTTATTATTTTTTAACTTTTGCTTGAAAGAAATTTTATAGAACTTTGCCTCTTGTGTGCACTAATCCTGTTTAAAAGGCTTTCCTTTGATGGTTAGATCTGAGGAATTGTAGCCTACCCTTTGAAGATTAGTTGTAAGAGTTATTGAAAACTTGAAAACTAAAACTGCTGAGGAAGTTGCCCAAGAGTTATTATGCATATTTCTGGATATTAGTGTCCCACATATTTTATAATCAGACAATGGGCGAGAATTCACTGCTGAAGTAATCCAAGAATTCTCCAGCCTTTGGTATAATTTGATTCTTGGTTGGTTCCCAGTGAATGAAGTAGACATATCTCACAGCTGATGTTTTGAAAAATCACCTGGAAAAGTCAGTTAACAAACTTTATAGCTGTTCTTATGGCACGCCAGATCAATACATGTTAAACCTGAGAATGACATTGATAAGACAATGTAATATGGTAACACTGGTACATATAGTATTACTATTCAGCTACTTCCAAATCAACTTCTTCCTTCACCAACTGCTTCTCAATGTTTTTGAAGTATTTACATGAAGGAAAGCATATTAGTTTCTTAATAATGTTTTATAAATTCAATCTCTTTACTATTTTATTAAGTTATAACATGTCAGATACATGTCCTGCCATGGCCTTAGCAGTTTCAAACAATCTTACCAAACAATAATACAAGACATCTATTTCAGACTTGCCTGAAATGATCTATTTTGGTGACAAAGACCCACAACAGTCAATAAAAGTACAAGAAGATGAAAAAAAACTAATGAGAATGGAATCATTCAGCACAAGTTGCACAAATATATTTCTGTGAATAAAACTTGTTTCACTTAAAAAGACAATGATACAGTATATATGAGACCCCTGTGAAGTATTTGGAAAACCAAATATATTAGCTACATTTGCCATCAGCTACCCTTAAAGTTCATGTCACTGCAGTTCTCTTCGAGGACATATTGCCACTCACACTCAAGAAGCCTACCCAACTCAACATTGATGTGCTTACAGTCATTACAAAGAACTGCAATGAACAGAAGCAGAGCTGACTCCCCTTTGTCATCCACAAATTTGAGTAGTAAATAAATTAATTTTCCCAGCAACAGTTGGTTCTTGATTAAGTAGGTGGCTCTCATCTAGACTGACAACTTCAGTTGTACACAGTTCCATTATAAGAGATGGATGAACAACCAATGTTTCGTTGATATGTCTCTTCCACTTTTCCAAGACAGGACTTTTAAAATGTAGATGCCAAAAATAAGGGGCACCAATACTTGAATTATGAAGCTCTGTTTTGAAGATTTTTCCAAGGATCCTTAAGTTTGACTTTTTGATCTTCTGCTGTTTAAAGTTAACATATTGCCCCTCACGCTCAAGAAGCCTACCCAACTCCACATTGATGTGCTTACAGTCATTACAAAGAACTGCAATGAACAGAAGCAGAGCTGACTCTCCTTTGTCATCCACAAACTTGAGTAGTAAATTAATTTTCCCAACAACAGTTGGTTCTTGATAAAGAAGGTGGCTCTCATCTAGAGTTACAACTTCAGATGTATAGAGTTCCATGATAAGAGATGGATGAATATCCAGTTTTTCGTTGATATGCCTCTTCCACTTTTCCAAGACAGGACTTTTAAATTGTAGATGCCAGAAATAAGGAGCACCTATAGTTGAATTATGAAGCTCTTTTTTAAAGATTTTTCCAAGGATCCTTAAGTTTGACTTTTTGATCTTCTGCTGTCTAAAGTCTGGCTTAATTTTGCTGCTAATCAGAGACATTTTCCTTTCCTTCCTTTTTCCTGTGGCAACTGAAAAGAAGTTGAAACAGGAGTGTGACAGGACAAATGAAAATGCTCTTCAAAAACTCTATACTTTCAGAAGGGGTTTACAGGGGCACCATGTGGTACATTCTGACTTCCCACTCATAGGGTTTTGGGTTTGATTCAAAGCCCAACGTGAAGTGAGAAAGATGGTATTTGCTTTCTCTTACTTGATGGTCTTCTGTATAGAATCTTATCACTGTAGTATCCACTGATTTCATGGATCCCCTCAAGCACCTGTCATGATGTGAAAATGTGTTATAAACCCCAAAAATAAAAACCAAAATGTACCTGTAAATGTAAGTTTATAGAATTAGAGATTTTTTTTTCTTTTTTTCTATTTAGCTGAAATCTAGATATACATGTGAAATGTATAGAATTATTAAAAACAAGGGAAAATATATTATGCAATAAAGGGATGTAGTTGCAAAAAGTCCCATTTTGCAAATTTGAACAAAAGGGCTTGGACAAAATGCAAAATGACCCATTAACATTTTTCCAAATGTTTGGAGGAAAACGTTTGGTAAATGTTAAAAATGATGGGTACAAAACCCATTTATAATAGAAGGTTTCCAAAATGTTTTATTAATGCTGCTTTTTAAATGTTTAATGGCAAATGTTAGAAAAATGTTACGAATGAACATGACAATGTCTCAAAAATATTATTTTAGCATTGCTTAGCAATATTAACCTTAATTATGGTCAGAGATCGAATTCAGCATTTTTTAGGTTGCTTACCAATGAAAATATTATTTCTATGTCTTAAATTGTAAGATAATGGCTTAAAAATTGTGAACCCATTCAATCCTTACTTTTACACATCGCATGTGGGGTAATTTTTGACCAAATCTTCAAAAATTCCCTATTACTGCTCACAGGCATCTTTGTTTGCAAATGTTTATGAAGGTAAACGGTTAACAAGCATTCTGAAAATATGGGTACAAAAATGTTTGCCTAAACATTTAATAGAAAACATTTTAAAACATTTTAAAATGATGGGTATGAAAACCAGTTGCTATTAAATGTTTGTAAAACATTTTCAGAGCAAGCTTTCACAAAAAAAATTGTTATTAAATGTTGTTTAAACATTTCATGTATACTGTTTATTACACATTTCTCGAAGAATGTCTGAAAAATATTTCCAGCATGATCTTCATTTCTATTGGACAGCAGCTAATATATAATACATGTATCACAACAAGACCTCCCAGCTCAGAACCCCACCTTACCTTCTATTAGATTCGAATCCAAGGTCCAGTTTAGAGGAGAAGAGGCATTACAGATTAAGCTACTTATTACAATAAACATCCAATGAAATGTTAAATAAGTGCAAAACAATCAAAACAAGTTTCCATTTTGTAAGGTAATGTTCTGAGTCTCTGGTTGGCAACTTTTCAGGACAAACAAAATAATTGAATATCTGTAATATACATTCTTATACTTCCCAGTGGTTTAAGTAAACAATTACTTAATGAAATAGGTTTATAGATAAAGTTTTAAATATGATTCATACAATACCTTTATCATTTTTCATTCTCTTATCACTCAGGGTATCCCTGATTATTTCCTGACATTTGATCAGCTGATTGTGCAATTTTCTGATATCTTCCAATTGGATTTCTAGATTGTCTTTCCTTATTGTGAATGGGATAGTCACATCTTCTTGTGTGGTTTCTTGTTCCATCATGTCTTCTTGCCTGGTTGTTGGTGGGTTCATTGGGAACTCTTGAAAGATGTTTTCAGACTCCACATCACATATAATTTGCACTTGGTCGATCAATTTATCTGCCATTCTGGCTTCATTTTTTGCTGCTTCATCTCTCGCCATAACTTCTGTCATCTTTGCTTGACTCTGTTTCCCATCCTTCTTTTGCTCTTCTAAGCCCATCCTTTTAGTCAGATATTTGAGAGTTAGTTTATGCCTTTTGTTTGCAGCATAATCATATGCAGTTCCATACTTGCTAACAATATTAATATCTGCACCTCCCTTTACCAGAATTTTGAGTGTCTCTATATTACCCTTTTTGGCTGCAAACATCGTGGGTGTCTCTCCATTGCTAGCAAGTGCATTCACATCAGCTTTTGCATTTACAAGCCATTGAGTAATCATTGTCCTGCCCTTTTCTATCTTCTTACAAGTCCTGTGCAGAACTGTTTTTGACTCTGTATCCCTGAGTTCAGTGTCTGCACCATGTTCTAACAGGTATGGAATGACTTTTTTCTTTCTGTGCTCCACTGCAATCATAAGTGGAGAAACAAAGTCATAACACTGGTTGATGTCTGCTCCATACTCACGAAGAAGCTTCACTGTCTTTAAGCACCCTGTTTTTGCTGCTATCCATATTGGTGGTGGTGTGTTGGGATTTGAAACTGAAGGAATAGCACCACGTTGAAGAAGCAAATCTGTTTCATCTACCCAAGAGTTGTCACATGCATGATAGAGCAAGGTACCACCACCAATATCCTGGTTTATCTTTTCAGCAGTCACCTCTTTTACCAAGTTGCCAAATTTTGATCTCGAAAATGGCATTGTTCATTCATTTATTTTATAATATTACATAAACACAATAGACTTGAATTTGTTAAATTATAAGACACTTCCAAAGCAAATACTTTATTATAATGTCAAAGACAAGGTCTTATATCTTATTTAACAGCCTGGTCAAAACATTTGCAGCATGATGTGGATAATGGGAAACATTCAAGCATTTATATATGTTGGCACAGGTTGATATTGATATCAGCAATATATAAGAAATCCACTGAATAAACTAGAAAAACAATAACACTGGAACAAATCGTTTGATAATTTGGATTTGAATCATTTATACAGTGCCAAATCTATGAGAATATTCGCACAGATTATCCAATTGGATAACCAATCAGAGAAGGGCATCATCACCAAAACATGATATCATTAGATTGCTATATCATCTTGCCTGGGGAGTTTTTTTTTACATTTTTCCAGTATAAAGTGTTACATCAGAGCATATATTAATGCCCTCAAATCTAATAATTGATCAATGGAATTATTAAATGAACAAGTTATTAACTAAGGATCATACTTGTGCTAGTCCTCAAAAGGCGTGTACTGACTAATCCATTCTTAAAACTCAATAATTTAGCACATTATAATTGTTTTTGGAGATGTAGGCTATGTCTTATCTAGAAGATGAATGCCAATCAATCTTTCACATATAATGGTAACAATAACTACACCAATACATTTTATTTCATACATGATATAGAATTGCAGAATTAATTGGTATGTTACATTAAATATTTGATGTTCCAGAAAGGTTTTGAATATAAGCTCCTTTTTTATGATGGCTTAAAGTATTTACAAATTCTCTCTTCTCTATGTTAGTGTTTGCGTCTCAAACTCCAGACAATCTTTGGGAAAGTTGGTAGTTGCTTACTGATGCCCTGGCGTTTGGAGTGCAAAATTTTGACTGACTAGTATGGTTTCCTCTGCTCTTTAAAATAAACATTGTGACATAATCTATACATTGTGTTGAAAGCGATGTTAAAGCCAAATCATCAAATTAAGTCAATGTTAATGAGTTGGAATCCTGCCTAATATCACACAAGTGAAGTTGTATTACTGTGTGAGCAATAGTTTTGAAATAACATATGGTCTCTCACAACAGCTGTAATCACAAACAGTACTCCAGTCATTTCTTAGATTTTAAGTAAGACATTATGAAACTGTAAATTCTTAACTCTAAGGTGCTCCTAGAACCTGTACTCAGATTTTAAGGTTTCCTCTTCAAAAAAATTTCCTCACTTAGATTTAAGGTCACCTTATCCAAGTATTGTTCATGAATATGGCCTCTAAATTGGTTTCACCAGTGGTCCTCCAAGAACATATTCTGTATAATATACATAATCCAGATTATGGCTAGATTGCAATCATTTGTGAAGTGGTATTTATCAGATTTTTGAATCCAAAATGGCAGATCAAGACATTAACTGTTTTTTTTTTGCACTGGACTTTCCAGTTCATACTCTGGTGCTGAATCATCATTTATCAGATTTAAATCATGATACGGGAAGAAACAATTCAAAATTTTTAATGTAATGTACACTGCTAATCAAAATTCATCTTTCTTTCTCCCACCAGTTTTGCAATGAATTGTGGGTAACCGAATCTACTGAATCCACCTACCCTGTTAGATTTTTGGTTTTGCATTCTTTTTTTTTTCTTGAATTTGTGCACTCCACAAGCGAGTATGTTAATAAGTCAAATTTTGATTGCTTGGATTATGCCTGTGTAGGATGCCTAATGTTATTGGCAATGAATAAAATGAAGTTAAAATGGCATATGGTGATTCACAGACGTGCTCCAAGCATTAGTATTGATGTCCATTATTTAACTTAACAGTTAACTTTGGATTAGAAACTTACAGGGGTTGCTTATACCACAAGCATTCTGGAGAAAGGGGGATTGTTTTGTCAGGGCTGTCTGTTTCTCCAAAGTCATACAGTACCCATAAATTACACACACAAAAAGGGGACTTGGTGAAAGGCGATTCAGTAAATACAATAAATGTCAGTATGGATCTCAGCAGAAGGGTATAATGTAAGAATATGCTTTCACATGGCGATACGGCTATTTTCCTTTCTATAACTTTTTAGCTGTATGATATCAAAGTGTGTAAATATTTCACTATACTTGTATGATATAGAACTGTGTAAATATTTCAGTATAGTTGTATGATATAGAACTGCGTAAGTATTTCAGTATAGTAGTATATCTTTAGTCAAAGAAATGATGAGAAAAAATAAATATAATTAGATTTAGACTGCATAGTAATGTTGAAAATCATTCCACAAACTGATCCAACTAAACTTTTAAAGAGTTTTCCAAGCCCTTTTAAAGCTTTTGCTACTTCTGTGAAATTCATTCATTTTGTTGGCTTTTTTGACAAGTCATGTCTGCGTAATATCATTTGATACACCTTTATAAACAAAATCACAGCTTTTTAATTGTATGGAAATGGCTGACCAATATTGACCTCGATCTGTTGTACATCTATTACCACAGTAATCAATAAATTAACATGTTTGCATTAATTTCTGATGGTCACAGTGCCAAAAGATTGCTACCTATTCATTTGTGGAAAGGCAACTCTCCTGCTGTATGCACGACAACTCCTGTTAATAGACAAAAGAATTTTGTACTTTTAAAAACATCTATTGTCAATAAAAAGCGAAAAGATACTAAGTCTGATGATGTTTCTCATACAAATAGTTTTGCACTGAATTATTGTAAAAACTTCTGTAGTATCACTGTTATTGAAGCCAGGGATTGCTGTCAAAACTAGAAATACTAATACATATTGTTATCAATCTGTTTTATCTGCTAGATGTTTATCTGAGTATAGTGAAAGAACCAACACCAAAGTAAGGGTTCTACATCCCTTTCATCAACCCATTGTTGTCAGGACAGAGGCTCCATAAATCCCATATGTTACCATGATCACTCTGAACAAATGGTAGATTTTTACAAAGATCATTTACTCGATCCCTTTAGAGTTGAATTTCAAGGGACCATATAAACTACATCTAGTTATGCAGCCACTCTAGATCACAGTGAATTTCAATGGAAACAAGGCTGAACAGTCTCTCAACCCACAAGCATGAGCTGTAAAAACACCAATGGGGCTCTACAGAAGTTCCCCATTGATGAAAGTCTGGAGACAAAAACAAACTGAAAAAGGTGATCTCTAGCAATGCTAGCCTCTCTTGGAAGGCTTGCCTTTGTAAAAATCCAGGTGCCATATTCACAAACAATAGTAGGACCATTTCTAAACTTAAAGTTGTAAGTATTACTCAGATTTTAAGCGAGAAATTATGAAACCATATTCACAAATGTTCTTAGATATAAGGTGACCTTAAAAGTTAAAACCCGTGCTAGAATTTCTAAAGTAATCTTAGATTTACGGAGTGATTGTGAAAATAGTTTCATAATTTCTTACTTAAAATCTAAATAACACTTAAATTCAAAATCAGGAATGGTGTAGGTATTATTTGTGAATATGAACCCTGGTGTGTAATACTAGCGGATTTCTACTTGTTAGGGTCCAACTTTAAGGGGTTCAATTGTATATCACAGGTAACTCCACATTATGTCTGCAATTCCAATTCACTCTTCTTGGCCTCTTCTTTGCGTCTGATTAGGAGCTGCTTGTAATCTCTTTGGGCTACCAGCATCTCCCTATGAACAACAGGCAAATATCAGTAAGACTGACATTTTAAAAGACAACAGCTAAGTTTTACTGCAAGAAGTATGAGCAATACAAGACTAATAGATGATAAAACTGCATTAATTACAACTTGAAGTAGTGCATTGTATCTTTTATTTAGTAATTTTAGGGACAGTTTGTTATCTATTCTCTGTCTGCCTTTCGTCTGTTCCACATCAGCAGGTTTAATATTGAAGTACTCACATAATTATGCTATGGTTTTGGTTTCAGCACAATGAACATCATATTGCCTGAATCCAGGTGACACAAATATTATATTTAGGCATTTGGCTAGAATGTTTAAAATGATGGTTGTATTTAAATGATTAACTGCAAAAGTATTCTACTGCTCACATTAGAGAAAATACACGGCTCTAAAACACATACTGACTTAGATGCTAAATCTAATCCACATAAAAAATATGAAAATAAAAAGTATGTAAATTTTCAAAAATATGGCATAAATAAGATTTGAAAAAAAAACCTTAAATGGAGAACCTAATATAACAAAAATAGCATCAGAGATGCCCGTACCCCACAGCCTAGGGAAATAATTTTAACACCATGAGATATAGAAGTACTGTACTAGTACAAAGTTCAGGATACTTTCAGAGCACTGTCAGTTATATAAGGTCCAAAAATGTTTAAATAGAGAAAATAATGTCTAAGAGAAAGATAATGCATGTAAAGATGAAGTATTAAAACAAGATAATTCAATAACAAGATGACAGCATTAATCAGTAAACTAAGCATTACAACACTCTTTATCTACATCTGCATGGCCGAATTATGGTTTGGATGTTTTGAATATTACCATTCATACAGAAGTGGTAATACATTGAATGGATGCTTATGTGTGGTGTTGGAGCAAAATCTATGTCTCACTTGATGAAATTCCATCTGTTACAATGGGAAGTTATAAAAATAAAATTCTTAATAAATTCTAATATGACTTTAACAGTGCTTAATCTGCATCAAAAGACAGACCCAAAGGTGCAACAAGATTTTAAACGTCAAGGTCACTACGACAAGGTCAAAGGTCAAATCAAGGTCACACCATGATGCTGCACACCTACACCCCCCTAACAAATTTCCCTACCAAATATCAACTTCCTACACCTTACAGTTTCCGAGATATAGCCCGGACAAGATTTTATAGGTCAAGGTCACTACGGCAAGGTCAAATCAAGGTCAAACCATGACGATGCACAGCTACACCCCCTAACCAACGTCCCTAGTAAATATCAACTTCCTACACCTCACGGTTTCTGAGATATAGCCCGGACAAGATTTTATAGGTCAAGGTCACTACGGCAAGGTCAAAGGTCAAATCAAGGTCAGACCATGACGTTGCACACCTACATCCCCTAACCAATGTCCCTAGTAAGTATCAACTTCCTACACCTCACAGTTTCCGCGATATCGCCCGGACAAGATTTTATAGATCAATGTCACTATGGCAAGGTCAAAAGTCAAATCCTGGTCAGACCATGATGTTGCACACCTACATCCCCTAACCAATGTCCCTACCAAGTATCAACTTCCTACACCTCACAGTTTCCGAGATATAGCCCGGGCAAGATTTTATAGGTCAAGGTCACTTTAGCAAGGTCAAAGGTCAAATCAAGGTCAGACCATAACGTTGCACACCTTCACATCCTGACCAACATCCATACCAAGTATCAACTTCCTACACCTTACGGTTTCTGAAATACAGCCCAGACAAACTTTTTCCCGCCGACCGTCCAATGACAGCCCGCCCGCCCATCCGGACACCATGGGTGTAAAAAAATACCCCAACAGCCCTTAGGGGCTGTGGGGTAAAAAAGTGTAAGTAAAAGGTATTTAAAAATTAGCAAAGCTAAACAAAGAAAAAAATATCCAATGATTTCAGCTCAGTAAAATTGGTTGTGTTTCAAAAGGAGATTCATGATGTGAGCAATATGTAAGTACAAGGGTGTATTTAATAAAGCTTCAATATCACCACAATATAAAGGTCACTTTGTTTTTAACAGCTAGCAGTTGCTTGCTAGTTTTATGGGGCTTAGCATAGGTCACTCCAGATTTTGTATTGCAAATTAAAGCAAAATGTTACAGAAAAAACATTTACAAATGTACTATTTCTACAGAACTAAAAAATTGGAGAAAAGAAGACGGATAAAATAAAATAACAGTGCATTAATAAATTGAGGTGTGGGAAAAAGTTTCAAAAATAAAAAAAGTATCTATTAAAGCAAAGATTTCAAGAATAAATTTACTGGAGCAAAAAGCAAACTTTATATACACAATATTTGGCTGCCAAATGAAATATAAAAAAATTCCAAAAAAAAAAGCAAAGTAAATGATCTAAAATAACCTCAACTTACACGAAGTTCTTTCACAAGGTCCACAAGATTCCTTGGTAGGTTTAAAATACAAATACAGTCTTAATCCTTGTTAATACAAAACTAATGAACTTGCGTTAAGTAGATTCTCTTATCAAAAGGTTTTCAAAAATTCATTGTGTATTTTGACCTTATCCAGCAGGTAGTGTTCAAGTTTTATGCCCTTGTTCCACTGTCATGAATTTGTTACCTAACCCCAGTTATGTAGCCACAAGAGTAATCTTCTTGCTTGTATAACATACCTTTACAATTATTAAGGTCTGGGGCTGTATTCATGAAAGGGTTTCACTAAGTCTTAGACTTAACCTCTCTACAAATTAAGCCAACTTAAGCCTTAGATTTGGATAACATGTTAAAATATTTAAACATCTAAAACTTTTGTGAGTAAGAATTTCTGTCCGGAGTACTGATGACAGATGTTTTTAACTTTTAACATTAATTTTTTGGCTCTGAATTTTATATGATGGGGTTATACCTGATGTTTTACTACTAAAACTAATTTTGTTCACTGTAAAATAGAGTAATCGTGTCCCAAGAAAAGACTAAATGTATGAGTAGAAAAAGGTATGTCATGCTTTAGTGGGAGTCACAAAATGTGCTAAAAATGTGCTGAGATCATGCTATACAAGTGTATCTACTACAATACCCTAAATTAATAGGAAGAGTATTGTATCTCTGGTCACCCAGATCAATACTTGGGTCAATATCTTACATATCTGGCACCACATCTCACACACTAATGAACATAAGGGGTGTCACACACTAATGAACGTGAAGAAAAGTTTTCTACATTAATGCCTTCCACAGGTACTAGATCCAAATGTTTGGCATGCTCTAAATATTTAGCCATCTAATGACAAATAGACATTTTGCAGTACCTGAGATCTATTTCATTGTTCCCATCATAATCCATCAGATCAACTAGAGTGTCCAACTGGCCCTCTGTCACTGGGATGTTGGCTTTCTGCAAAGAGAACACATATGACAGATTCACAAGTTCCTGCGGCAATATTATATAATGACAGTCTACTTTAAATCTATGTTAATGGTTGCTAACACTGATCCCACTTTGTAAAAACGAACTCATTTAAAACTGAACTACTCATATATAATTATGCAGAAATATAAAACAGCGATGTTGTGTCCCTGGCAACCTTAATTTGGCACAGGAAAAAAGTAAGCAAATAAGTATGGATAGAAACTTTTGAAAGGTTTGGCGTTAAACATGACAAACAAGGCACTGAAAGTCTATTATAATGAGTATTTCAGTCACCACAGAGTCATTACTGAATTTATTTCTAAATAAACCTTTCTTTATCTAGTCTCTGACAGAGATGACTACCAGAAAAAGATCAACTCTTGAGTTCCACAACAAAGAATGCACTATTTACCAGAATGCCATTCTTGAACTCATTTCTAGACACGGTCCAACTCCTGTCTTCATCAAGTCTCTGAAAAAGGTCAATGACCCTCAGTCCATCCCTCTCCATGAGTTCTAGCAGCAGGGCACGGGGGTCATTGATATCTGTCAGACCATCCTGGTGTTTGGTTCTACCTGTCACTGTGTTGGTCATTAGTGGACCATGGTTCAGGTTCAGAGGTCTCTTCTCTTTTATGGTTTTAAGTAAGTCTATGAATTCTTGTGTGACAGTGGTATCCTGATGAATAGAGAATAGTAAAAGTGGTTAAATATATTTTACATAACTTGTTACTGTTATAGATTCAGGGCACACTGTTAAAGGCATAAAATATGTTACAGATCATAACAGGGTTTTCAAAGTTGCATTGGGTATTTGATAGGGATTTGCAGTTACCAATTGTTACATAGACCGAATGAAAAGTATTTGGTCAATAATTTTACACTGTATAACCATTGACCTAAAAATTACAATAATATAAGTACAATAATATAATCATCATACATACAGATAAGTCTATTTGTGTGAGTGTGTTGTGTTTCACAGTGTCCAGAACTTGCAGAAATATGAAGGCTGCTTCTGGAGTCAACAGGTTCTTGCTCAGCTACAAAGATATCTGAAGTCTTAGATGTGTGTTACATCCTCAGTTATTTCCACTGTAGAGATACAGTTTGTATTGTTATGTTGAAAATACAAATAAAATCATTTTAAAAGTAGAGACACAGTGCTGTGAACAAAAAGCTTTTAATAAAAACTCATTTTGTCCATTCTGGTTCAAATTAAATTCAAATATAATTTATGCTTTTATGCCAACTAAAAGTTCTATTTTCAGTAAGAACATAACATAGTTTCTTAATATGTATAACCTTTTTCCCTAGCTTTAGCCTTTTGGCTGTTCTTTGCATTTTGCGTTTAAATAATACATTTATAGTCTAAGTGGTCAGAGTTTAATGTAAAATTGATATTTAATGGCATTGAAGAATTAGCAAGAAAATATATATTAAAATTTATACATATATACAACATATTAGACTAGAAAAGGTACACAAATAACATGCACAACCAAGTTACCTTACCTTTAGTGTTGTTAGAGTTGAATTTCTCTTTAAGCACTGAAGCAAGACTTTCAGAGCTTCAGAATGAACTCTATTGGCCTGGATGTTTAATTCCATTAATGTCTTATTCTTCATCAATGCTTCAGCCAAAGCTTTACAGCCTTCCATGCCAAATCCATTCCAGGATATATCCAGTACTCTCAGACCACGGTTCTCCTGTAAAACAAATCAGAGACTATAGAGACAAGAAACTGAAGAGGTTAT
This sequence comes from Sabellastarte sp. h YS-2021, assembly GCA_964017235.1. Lineage (NCBI taxonomy): Eukaryota > Metazoa > Annelida > Polychaeta > Sabellida > Sabellidae > Sabellastarte > Sabellastarte sp. h YS-2021. The sequence goes on along the minus strand of OZ024927.1, from coordinate 50,820,738 downwards.
ACCCACAATAGAAAACAATAATATTTTCAACATTAGGCCCTCAAATATCCTTAATTCAGCAAAAAAGCTTGAGAGTGAAACTGTATTTTTCAGTCAAAACATAATCTAAAATCCAAAAATATGAAATCTATTCTTACTATTCTTCTGAATCATGGAAATTCATTCTGAGTGTTATCTTGCTAGCTGCCAATTTTGTTTTAATGCTTACACCTCTCTTTCAAGGGAGGGGCATTATAGTTTTTCTGAATTCTACCTTTTCAATTGGTTAAACTAATAGCTTACCTTTAATGCATGTGCTATTGCTATTGCACTTTGGCCACGTATATGGTTCCAGCTGAGATCTAAAATTTCTAATGTATCATTATCACCTACAATATAAATTGTTTAAAAACATATTTTCTTCAATTTTAATGGCTTTTATAATAAAGAAAAAACTTTAAGATATATTAAACAGATTATGGTTTTCTATGTTTTGAACTGACACCCAGTTTAAATGAAGAGATAGAATAAAATCTTTATCAGTCACAAAATTACAAGAGAGGTAAGAGACCAAAGATAGGTAGTATTTTAGTAAGATTCTAGCTATGACCCACTTTCATTTGTCCCTTCAAAATATGCAGCATTTGTTGCTTCTGAATCCTCAAACTGGTTCTACTCATACCTAACTTCTGCTTATCATGGTGCTTCTTGTTGATCTAACTTGTATATAAGTTCTACTTTAAATATCGCCACTTACATAGAGTTTAAAATATGACTTACAAATTGCTTTTTTCAGGTACAGACATCCTTCATCACCTATCCTGTTGTGGCACAGCTTCAACTCTCGTAAATGCATATTTGTCTGTAAAAAGATTTGAAGTCGCAAGGTGTCATTATTCTTAAAATTCTAGATACTGAAACACCAGCACATTAATTTTGCTGACAACTCCTTGACAGAGGTAAAGAATCTATACTTAGCTAAAACTGTACTTTCAGTGAGCTTTTATAATAAATAAAATATAAAATATGAATATAAATATTTTAATTTGTAACCTTTTTTCACATTTTAAATGTGGATTTTAATGCAACAAAAAGTGAAGGAAGTACTGAAAATATGTCTTACTAATGTCCTATTCATTGGTGACATAGTTTGTAAAATATTTATAAAAACTAGATCTTGTGATATCGGCAAAACTTATCCAAAGAGGCTCAGGGAATAACAATAAGATATTTCCTTTTCTGTAGATCCAGGCAATTTGATTAAATATGTCATGTGGCGGGTAATAAATGTGTAATTGTCCAGTCTTCATGATAATAAAGTCTGCAAAGTGGTTTTAATTGTCTCAGAATGAGTGATCACACACTTACATCCAGCATCCGCTTGATGTGAGCCATTTGCTTGTCTTGACATCCTGTACCTGTAAAAGTGAGTTTCCTGAATAATTACACCCACTATTTTGCATCAGTATCAACTATTCATTTGTATTTCTAAACATTTATTTTATGTGGTTTATTTATTGTAGTTACATGTACAACATAAAACACATGAAAAATACATTATTACATTTTAAAGAGTGTCCAGCATTATATTTAATTATAAGTTACTACAAATTAAGAAATTAGCAAACATGCATACATTTTGGCAGATAATTTTCTTTTTATCTCTTCCAACAAATCATTAATAATATTAAAAATTACATGAACATCAAGATGTGACAAAATATAAACTTACTATTCAATAATTGATGATGATGGGCCAATTTCTAGCATGGAAAAATAACACTGGCTGGTTACACTTAAACTAGGATATACACAGATAAAATAGAACTCTTCAAAGTTTGCAGGTTCTACATTGATTTTAACACATTGTAGCTACCAAGCTCTATTGCAGCAAAATAACTGAAGGTGGGTAGTCGCTTTGACATGATAAAATGATTATCATTGATAACTCAGTGTTTATTTGCCTTATAAAGGTTTACAACTGTTTGCAAATGTTTAACATTACATATGTTTGTTTATTAATAAGGACTTCAACGACTACTTCAATGAAAGGCTCACTTGTATTTGAATATGATTCAAGGAAAACAAGGTCGCAGAAAATAGTCTCAGGCCTTGACTTTGTATAAGTCATTTTCACATTTGGAACCCCTAGTAGCAATGATAAGGGATATAAGGCCTTTTTAATAGGATAATCTCATTTAACATGTAATATGATGGCCATTCTGTTTTTGAAACTAGGCTAAATTACTATCAGGCTAACTTTCCTAGCCATATGTATGTTGCCCATATTTGATAAATTTAGCTGCAATATTTCAAATTTTAGAGCATCTTAATGATTTTTAAATAATTGGCTATGGCGGCCATTTTGTTTTTCAAATTAAGGCGAAAATTGTTCTCAGGCAAAACATTTGAAGGCCAGAACTTTTGATGGTCTATCTTTATATTCTGAAGTGATACCACCAATAATAATGGTGAAATAAGGATGTTTAAGTGCGATGACTTCATTTAACCTTGACGCAGGGATCAAAGGTCAAATTCAACACCTGGAAAAGATTCCCAGGCCATGACTTCTTACAAGCTGTTTTCACATTCCGAACCTCTAGGAGCAATATTTTGGGAGATATAAGGCCTTTTTAATAGGATAACCCTGTTTGTTATTAAACATGTGATATGGCGGCCATTTTGTTTTTTGAACCAAGCCAAAATTACTATTAGGCTAGCTCTTCTAGCCATATAGCTTTTGTGCAAATTTGATGAAGCTAGCTGGAATATTTTAAGATTTAGAGCACCTTTATGATTTTCAAACAATTAGCTATGGCGGCCATTTTTTTTCTAAATGAGGCTAAAATTTTTCAGAGACAGGTTTCATAGCCATAAACATTCCCTGCAAATTTGGTGAAGATATCTTTATAAATGAATGAGATAATTTCGGCCGCAGGTGGGATATAATTAGGTCAGAGTCTGAGAAAGGATTTTATAAACTGAGCTGTTAAATTCTCTAATGTCATCAAAAACAAATATAAGTAGACATAACAACTGCAGAGAAACATAACAAATAAAACAAAGATGAACCTATTTGAAATTATTAAATTGGACAAATATAAATCCAAAGGGAATACTAAACGGAAAATACATGAAATAGTATGGACAGCCAATTTGGAGCATCTGACGTCTTATAAAATTTCAAATGTAATACATAAGGTGCACATCTACTACTCAGTTTGTAGTGTCATTATATGAGTACATAGTGTTAAGACATGCAGACTTGCCTGAGAGATCCAGTTTAATTAGAGTCTCATGACGAGCAATGGCATCAGCAATAACAGAAATCCCCTTGTCTCCTAGGTAATTCTCTGATAAATCCTAATGAAAGAAAAAGTGAAATTTATTTAAAATATTTATTAAATTATTGTTTGCTACACATTGAGATATATTTTGAGTAATTTTGGTACTTGAGAAATTATAATTATTAAAATGATAAATAAAGTTGTAAAACACACCACTTCATGCAGAAGAGTAGAAGGGCCAACATGACAAATTTTTTATCTCGATTTATCGACTTAGTAACTCTATACATCAACTTAGCTATCTTGATTTATCAACTTACAAACTCGTTAAATAGACTTAGGTATCTGGATTTATCGAGATACTAACTGGATAGATCAACTTATGTGTTTCAATGTTACATAGATGTTTCACTTTGATGTAGCGGTTAGAGTTCTCGCCTCCAACCTCTAAGGCCGCCGGTTGGAATCTCGGGCCGGGCGCTTCATGTTGGAAAGTTGGTACGAGGTTCTACTGTGGTTACTTGCCGATGCCTGGTGGTTTACAGTGCAGTATGCACTGGTTTCCTCCACCTGTAAACTACCCGTCGCAATATGACCCTGGCTGTTGAACGCGACGTAAAACAACAAATATATAAAAATAAGTTTCACTTTGAATCTATGCACTCAAGGTCAATTGGCTGTTTACCAAATCAGACCCCGTTAAATTGGCCCCCAAGATAAACCACCATAGTGAAATTGCCCCCCCCCCCCCCCCAGAAAATTACTGTACTTTCAAAGAGAGTATGATCAAAAAGGTTATGTGCTACTGAACAGAAGCCATGACTTTGACCTAACATGTAACCTCATAGAACCTTTATAGCAACTGATCTCCAACAAAACAATTACCTTTTTGAATGTAATCTACACTATTGCTAATTATCACTTAAAAAGTAAACTAAAATAAATAAGTGACTAAACAAGTGTCTTAATAACATAGGTTAAATGACTTCATTACAGCATCCAAATATATTTAATGTGTGTCAAGCACATTTTGTCACCCTTGTGAAACAAACAAAACATGATCATAAGGAATCATTCACCATTATTTGCAAATTTGGACAAGAAGGTTACAATTAAGAGATGCTAACCTGATACAGGCTTATTCAATGTACTTTTCATAAATAAATGCTAGCCCTAGAGTCTGTCATCTGATGGAGATTAAGCACTATAAAAATATTCTTATTGCATCACTTTTTCTTATTTTTTACTTTGGGGAGAGTTTGCAGGTGCCAAGGTTTAAGTCTGCTAAATTGCTGAGGGCTGATTTGGCAAAGGGCCAATTTGTCCAGCTCCCTGTTTATGCTTTCTTATAATGCCCTGTATCTCCTTTGAGATCTGAAAACTTATTGGTAATCATGTGCCCTGAATCTTTTGGCAAGATCACATTTGATCTTGGTCCCCTCCGTCAATGGTCCTTGATGTATAATGCCTATGGCACCTTAAAATTGGCGTGGACACTAGTTTCAAGGTCTAGTGTGGTCCTTTGTACGTTGAATGCCCTGTACCTCCTTTTTAATTGGTCCTTGAGCTAAGTCGATTTATCAAGTTAGTAAGTCGACAAATCAAGATAGTTAATTCGATTTATCGAGATATTAACTTGATAAATCGAGATAGTTAAGTCGATTTATCAATTTACTCAGTCCATAAATCGAGAGAGTTAAGTTTATTTATTAGTTACTAATCAAACTATCTTGATTTATCGAGATGCTGAGTCAATAAATCGACATAATTGACTTAATTTGTCAAGAAACTAAGTCAATAAATTGAGAAACCTAAGTCAATTTATCAAGTTAGTAAGTCAATAAATCGAGATAGCTAAGTTAATTGATCGAGTTACTAAGTTGATAAATCGAGATAAAAAAATCTGTCATGTTGGCCCTTCTACTCCTCTGTAATTTTAGAAACTGTGTCAGTCTTTATATTTTTAACATGTTGGCAAATGATAATATCCCTATATATATGTTAGGCTCAACAGGTCATATCAACTTTTTTTCAGAAAACCGAAATAAATCAAATTATATGTAATTCTGAAATTGCCTTTCCTCAGATATATCTTTTGGGTACCATGCAGACTTATTACCTTTGTCAAGGAGGTATTAAATTCATGATGGCTTGTCTTTTTGTTTGTAAGCAGGATTACACAAATACAACTGGTTGGATCATCATGAAAAAAATGAAAAGATTGGTCTTGGTCCAATTTAGATATCATTAAATTTGAGACTGATCTGGATCACTGTCTGGATGAAAAAAAAGATTCGGATTTTCAAGTTATTATTATTACATGCCTTGACAGAGGTCAGTACTCTCTGAGTGCTTTTGTGTATATGCATATTGTTCCGACAGACTGCCAGCAAATTAATGTATATCCCACAAGGCTATATGTGTAATTTTATATATAAACAGCATACAACATTTGGTTTGAAGATTTTGTTCCCCTTTTAACAGTACATTGAAGTTGACAGGAATAACTTCCTTACCAACTGTGTGATGGTGACATTTTCTGTCATCATCTGGGCCACACATATGGCACCTTCAACCTCTATGGCATTGTCAGCTAAGTCCAAGCGTTCCACACTGGTGTTGTTCTGAAACACAAACAGAAGGGTAGTAAATTTGATTGATTTTTTTTCAACAGTGCTGTTATAAATATCCGTTATATGGGTTATATATTGACAGTGAATGGGTGTGGAGGAAGCTGCGTCAGAGTTGCTGGAGAGTCTGCCCTGTAAACCACCACATATTGGTGAGTGAGTACCAACTTTTCCAACTCTGACGGTGGCAGAGAGTTCAAATGCCCAACAAATGAGCCCCATTCAGGTGATAAAGATGAGTATGGGCGACTGTTGTAATATTTACAAAAAAAGTAGCAATGCTGAGTGCATTTGCTGCAAGGATAATGCAAGAATAACTGTTACTAGCCATTAAAACTCTCTTTTAAAACTCAACTAAGCTTTATTTTTGGCTAAACATTTAATCAGATTTTCCTTGAAGCTGTTCATCTTATTATGTCATAATACTCACCAACAGAGTGACAAATATTGAACAAATTAACTAACTTAACAAATACCGGGTAAATCATGGCCTTCTTTGCAGATGTGAAACAATGTAAGTTAATTGCCAAAAGTATTTGGTGAAACATACCCAACATACTGCAGGTAATACACTTGGTCCTTTTACTACTGAAGCTAACTATCTTTATATTTCATAACTATTTTTTTTTGTTTTGCTTCATACAAAGACATTGCACCACTAATGCTGCAGAAATGGCTCTGGTTCCTTCTGGAACTAATCCCAAATCTCATCAATGTAGGTTAGGACTATGAAGTAATATGCAGATGTAGTAATGCTGATACAGACGGACAGATATTGAACTAATTAAATAAAAACCAGGTGATTATGCCTGTCTAGGACGTGGTGAAACAATCAATGTTAATCATAGGAAGTATTTAGTAAAGAACACCTCTTTATTATTCTGGTTAATGCACTTAATCCCTTACACTGCAGCTAACCATGTTTACACATTATAATTTACCATTTTCTTTGTTCATACACTCATATCTTACCACCAATGCTACAGCAATGGCCCTGGTTCCCTTTGGTCCTAATCCCCTGCTCCTGATGATGATCTTGGAGTCAGTCAGTCTCTTCTGTACATAGGATACAGGGATGATCTTCAGCTTGGCACAAATACTGCAGTACAATGCCTCTATGTTTTCTCTCTCTGATTCCTCTGGTTTCTCAGCTTCTGTATCAAAGTATTCAGAACCAATAACAATATTACAAACAAAACTGCATTTACAAAGACAAAAGATTATGTCTTAATACGCCTGTTTACTACTTACCGAATCATTCCAGCAACCCAAGAACTCCCATTTTGAAAGGAAGCATGAACATGTGAATCAGCCCTAAACTGGAACAACAAGTATGCATGAGTCAATCATTCAAATCTGTTTTAGAATTCACTGTAGGTATTATAAATTGTGGAAGGCCAATGAGTTGTAAACCTGAAATACGTGGTGTTTACAACATAATGCCAAGTTTGCGCACACGAGCCTGGCTCTTGAATGGGACAAAAAACACCACCAACTTTGGCCAATCAAAGACTACTTGACCCCTTTTTGTCATCCTGTGAAACCTTTGGAGACTTGGTTCTAAGATAAGAGTCTTTTACCAAGTTCACACCATTCTGTGCTGGCCTCATGAGCTTCATATGAGCTGGAAATATTTAACTTACCCGGGTTCGTCTTTGGCTCTATGCGTTTCGTGTTTCCTGTAGGATCTATTAGGTTTCATAGTCAGGATTTGTATTTGGATAGGATGCATTCAACACAACATGGACAACATTTCCATGGAAATTGCACCTTTTTTAAATGTCTGAAATACTAGCTATGTAAACTCGCAAGCTATATTAAAATGTACAGACAGTAGCGATGAGGCAGACCAACTAGCTATACAGCTCGTTTTAAAACCTGCACTACCAATATACTGGGGTCTCTGTTCGGAGTGTTAAGGACAAGGTCGTCAAGCAAAATTTTAAAATATAAGTTGTTATAATCACACAGAATGATGTAACCAGGCCCTAAAATCTTTCGATGCATCCAGACTCTACATGCAACTGTACTTATGTTTACATCATATTCAACAAAGATCAATCCTGCTTTTTTTTGCAAATAGTACAAGAAATTAACATAATAGAAACCATTTTACAAGGTATGCTTAGATCTATAGCTAGTGTACACCAATTTGCAATGTATTTTGCATGATAATAAAATATCTCCTTCTGCTCATGCTTAATGCTACAAATTTCGATGGTGTTTGATAACTTACAATTCACCATACTCACTATTAACACAGAGTTATCATATTATATAAGATCTCTAATGCAAATTGAATTACAAAAATTTATTCAACATACACTGGCACGTGATAAGTAACAAAACAATACCTTCATCTTGCAACTCTGTGATGAAGCTGGCGAAAGACGTAGTGCTTTGAGAAGCGAGCATTGTTGTTTAATCCAGTAAGATTTTCACAATTTCTATAAAATTTTACCAATTCTAAGGCATTATACATATGTATGATTTAGCATTCTTGTAAGTGACGTAACCACAGGCATAATAATATTATATGTAATAACGTTTTACACAATGTGTACATTAAATACTATTCAGTGAAAAAAAAATCGTTTGTGACCTGGTTAAAATGACAAACTAATAAGTGAAATATAGACATAGTCTTGCTTTGGCCCATATAAAATATAATTTGATGGACAAACTTATTTATATAAACGTTCCATAAACCACATTTTAGATGTAAACTACTAGGGTAATGGCAAGAGTAAATTATATCTTTATTCATCTTTTGTTTTCTTATCAGTTTTATGTTTTAATAGGAAATATCATTTATATGATTATACAGAGACTTTTCATGGCTGCAGATTATATTTTATACAGAAATACCTAACTTTCTCTGCCCATAATTCCGACATTTGTTTAAATATAATTTCATGACACAAATGGAGCACACATAAATGAATGGAAAACATAATAGCCACTGGCAAGGTAAACAGAGTTAAAGCTATATTTAGTATACGTCTATATGCATTGTCAACTACTCACTGTTATTATGAAGTGACTATAAAAATTGTTTATGCATATTTATAGTTAATGATTTCTTCACATTTTGCACTGTAAACTCATTTCTCATTACTCAATATGTCCATGTTTTTATTTAACCTACCAACTGAAATGTCTGAATTTGTGTATGACCAGGTTAACTTTACCATGTGTATTTCAGTAATTCATGTAACTCATCTAATTATGATTAATGACTATTTTTGACCTGTTACTTACGCCAAGGAGGTAATCTTTGGTGGTATTTTTGTTTGTATGTTTGCAAAATACTTCGACAGATCTGGATGAATTTTCAGACAATATTAACAAATGGCCCAAGGATAAACATTCAATTTTTAAAAATTTTATTATTGTTTCCCATAAGTTAATTATGTCAAGTTAATTTCGAAATGTTTCTACTTTTTGTACTTACATATTGTACTATGTGTACGAATAATAAATAAATAACAACAGTATATGTACAAAAACGTTATTTTTACTTAAATATTTTTTATTTAAACTTATACATTAAGTACATGAAAAATTTTTTTAACACATTCATCAGTGGTATACAAAGTCATGCTCTTAGCGCTTATAGCATTATTTCGTTTTGCATGTTATACTTTTTCATATGATGAAGAAGTTTTGAAAAAAGTTTTTGATGATAGTGCTTGGATAGAGGGAATTATGTTTCAACCACAGGAAGCCATTTTTGCCAAATTTTCTTAAAGTTTGCCTCTTGTTCATTAAATTTTGAGACTAATAATTGTTCAGTGTATATATCTGAAAATTTATGCTTGAAAGCTATTATGTGCAATTGACTTTTGGATTTGACAGAATCAAATATATACTTTTTTGCAGTAATTATCAATGTATTTAATGGAATATTATTTTGATCTATAAATAGATAGTCATGTATTATGTTGGAATCATTGAATTTAATTCTAAATTGTGTCTTATCATAAATAAGGTTTTCCAATGAAATCCAAAAATTCCTTGATTCATTACACTGAGCTAATAGATGTAAAATACTTTTGGATGTAATATTACATCTAGAGCAAAGTGGGCTATCTGACAACCGTATTTTATGCAAATATTGATTAGTGCCCAAGATTCTATAAAGGATTTTTAACTGAAACCATATCAAAGAATTATTTTGCAATGTTTTAAAACACACCCTGAAAATAAGGTTCCATTGTCCTTCATTTATAAATGTATTAAGATCTTTATTCCAGCTTTGTTTCATACTATAATTATTTTTCAGGCCAGCTTGTAGTGATTTATAAAAGTTACGAGCCCCTTTCTTGGATTTAAAAATTACATTAATATGATTAGGAATAAAAGGGCGAGCTAGAGTTTCAGTATTATCAATTTTACATTCCTTGAGAAATCTCTGAACATTTTGTTTGGCTCTTAGGTAAGACAGAAAGTCTATATTATCAAAATTATACTTAATTTGAAGCTGTTCACGGCTCATAAAGGAGTCAGTGTCATCTAATACGTCAGAAATTATTGTGATGGCTTTCGCATACCAATTCGGAAGATATAGTACTTCTTATGAAATTTGGCTATTATACCATACTGGTGTTCTGAGCAAGTTTTCAGAAGTTAGAATTTGTTGGGCACTCAAAACATGATACCAAGCATCAAAAGTATGTAACCAAAATTTATTGTCAGTCTTTTGCTTTAAGGATAGGATATATTCAGACTTTTTTTCATTTCACTCATAAGCAAGAAGATGTTGGGCCTTGGTGGAAGTATGCACTGTACGAGTGCTCTTGTATTTGATTGTATAATTCTTTGTTTATCTCTCTGTTAGATTGATGGAGTGTAATTACGTCTGACTGAAAGACACATGTATAAAATATAATTATTACTTCACTTGTTCCATTTTTTTCTGATTGCAATGTCACCTTCACCAAAATGACTGCTGTATCTGATGATTAGTAGTTGTAAACATAGTGATAATCAGAGCATATATTTGTTGATGGTGATTCCACTGTAAGTTGCTGACCATCAACAAATGGCAACTATCCCACTATTAGATCTATTGCATATATTTTAATATTGTTTGCAACCGGGTTATGGCTTTGCAAAAAGGGAAATAAATAAAGTATGTTTCAACAAAGTTTAAAATGTTACACATCATCAGTCAAATTATTAGTTAGTCTATTATAGCCACATGTGATTTTCACAAATAAATGTTGCACATAAATAAATGACATAGTAAACCAATAAACACCCAGCCCCACATGGGCTTACATGCCACTCTACATATTACACATTGTTATCTGTTTATATCAATGTTGTTGAAAGGGTATTGCAAATTATTGGCAGTTGCTATGCAATTAGGTATTGTAATCGTTTGAATTACATAGTTTAGTGAAATGGCAATGTCAAAATGAATCCACTTGTTTGCATTGAGATTAACAATAGTAACTTTCTGCTATTTAAAGTGAAATCAGGCACAGTGTGAATTTGTAACAGATTATAAAAAGTTTCCACTGTATTTGATATAATCCCAACACAGGTGAAGACATTTCAGGAGTTTTCACCTGGTTTCTGTACTACTTCTTTCTGTCATTAATTGAAAGGTGAAATGACAATCAGTTTATACCCCATTTGCACTCTTTCGGGTCACATGTGTTCTCAACCCTAATGGCTTTGGATATTTGAAATGTAGGTCCCTTCATCCAAGCAGTGTCAACACCGAACTTCTGCAGAAGGTGTAAAAACTAGAAGATATTTAAAATTTATTTTGCATGTTATACGTTGTGTCCACAATCAAAACATGGTCCACAGCATAAAAATTATCACCACATAGTTGAAGTGTGGAAAAGTTTAGAATGACCTGGACTGGTATCTGAAAAAAATAATTTGTTTCCTTATTCATGTATTCTTTACTGTTTCATATAAAACTATACACACAAAACAGGTGATATAAAAAAGTGTTTATGATTATATGTTTAAATGTCTGCAAGAATGGAGGCAATTAATTATTGAGATAAATTAAAAATCCCTGACGAACCCTGACCTTTAAATTAAGTGGTAAGCAGATACAAAGCAACTGGACAAAATACATGTACTCACCATCCTTTGCAATATCATATCCAGTAAATGTAAACTCCCTGGAAAACTGGGCCTTGCCAGATCTGTACTCTTCAAAACCGGACTTGATGCGGTTTGTCTCCATTTATGGCTATTGTTCAATGGTTACAACCCACAAATACGGTCCTTATCTTGTTCTCTTTTTTTGTATCTACATAAAAGTATAATTTGCCACTGTTCTATTGCAAAATATTTGGTACAGTAGTCACCGATAAATAATTATTCTAGAACACATTCCCATTTTATTTTGAAGTTGATGAAACTAGGCATATTTACCAGCTGTTGCTGGCGATGTGTTGTTACAGACCCAGCTTTTAAATTTCGACATAGCCTCTCCTTCTGCATATATATACGTATCTAGATATGAGAGTATCATTTAAGTAACAAATTTACAACTTCCTAATCCCTTTTTATATATTTCACAAGGTTTGATGCGTCCACAAATATCAAAGTTTTCCCACCCATTCTTGTCTTTTCACCAAGTTGAATTATAAATCTTGCAGCAATTAACAAGCAATTTTGTACTTTTAAATCCCTTTTAACATTTAGATATTAAAGTAGTAGATAGTTCCTTGTGAAACTAACAATTTACTACACAGATTTGGTGTATTATTAAACCTGCAGTATCACACCATTATAATATAAATCCATCTGAATCAGTTATTGGCAATTGTATAATTTCCAATACTACAACATGACTGTGTTGTCATTTATTTTGTACTTTCTCTATTCAAATTACTGGTATATACAGGTCCATATCTTTGTTTATTTAAAACTAATCCAATTCTCGCGAATCTCTCAGATGATAGATTATGGTGACTTCACGGATCATATGTCTTCACTGTGCAAGCATATATTAGCCTATTTAATGTCAGCTATCAAGTGGATTTCGCAGAGTGTAATGTCTTCTAAATATACACTTCTCAGTTCTCTTTCAACAAACTTTGTGGTCTTGTCTGACAGTCTTTGCTGCGTGCTTTTTGGGTGCAAGTCAAGTGAGAGGTGTCTGTGTCAATACAAGTATATCTTATTTTCTGATCAAGACACCTACACCACTTAAAAAATTTGGCTATTTTATTGATATTAGCCAAACACAAAATCCATCGTGTTTGAATAAGTTCTTCAAAATTTTGTATTAGTTTCTGGGATTGTTAACATACAGCTGCATAAGGTCTGTTTTGTCGATCATGAGGAAGAGGAAAATTAATTCTTAATTTTTATCCCTCTATTTTCCTTATGCATATTTCCTGATAATTAATTGTCTGATGAAAAAAAATCTTACTTTATTAGTAAACAATTAATAACACCAAGTTAGAATAGGTAACAGATACAATTATCACATTTCTGCACACCATTCACTTTGCAAGAAAGGTTTTGCCAAGTTATTGATTCAGGAACTTATTAAAAGAAAAGAGGATATCAATAATATGGATTTCGACAGGGAACCCGGCAGCTGTACATTGATCCAGGGAATGCTCTTTACAGCAACAGATCCAAATGAGGTTAATTGTAATCAGTGAGGGCCCTGTCACACTTGTCTGAATATATATGACACTTTCGTAACAAGCAGTGACATAGTCCCCTTTCCTACTTACACTTTTATACGATAAATTCAACACTTGGCTTCAGACTGATGCCGCAATGGACATGCGTGACAGGGATTTAAGATAAAGCACAATGTATTGTCATCTTGCATGTACTGATAACTAGTTTAATCCCCCGTCAGTGTAGTTTATTTAAGAACGGGGTCAAAAATCTCTCAATTGGATTATAGAATGCTTCAATTTTTGCATACTAGCTCCTGAGCTACGAAGAAGAGGTGGACTTCGAACTGCATCATCTGGTGAGCTGGTCCTGCTGACGGATGTCATAGAGAGATTAGAGAAGGATGTCAAATTAATTGGACATTTGGAATCACTGCTGGAACTGGTTGTTCAGAGGTCTGGCAAACAGAAAATACACGCAGGGTATGGAAGAATGGCTATACCACAAGACTGTGAAGATGGATGACACCTGCTTTCCACCAGTTTCAAAATGAGGCTTTTGACCTGTTTAGAAACTGAGCAAAGAGCAGGCATCATTGTGCTTCCTCTCATCACAGGCAGCCCCACGCACCTATGTGTCATAAGTAATGCCACCTCCTTGGTGCATTTCAAGAGCCAGTGCACCAGCACACCAGTCATTGCAGGCAATCTTTCAGCCAGTTAACCAGCCAGTGCAGCAACAGAGTCAACAAATACCTCAGTCAATGCAGCAGCAGAGTCAGCAAATACATCAGCAAATGCAGCAGCAGAATTAGCAAATACATCAGTCAATGCAGCAGCAGAGTCAGCAAATACATCAGCCAATGCTGCAACAGAATCAGCAAATACACCAGCCAATGCAGCAACAGAGCCAGCAAATACATCAGCAAATGCAGCAGCAGAATTAGCAAATACATCAGTCAATGCAGCAGCAGAGTCAGCAAATACATCAGTCAATGCAGCAGCAGAGTTCAGAGTTCTGTTTGCCAAGCAAATACATCAGCAAATGCAGTGGCAGAATTAGCAAATACATCAGTCAATGCAGCAGCAGAGTCAGCAAATACATCCATCAATGCAGCAGCAGAGTTCAGAGTTCTGTTTGCCAAGCAAATACATCAGTCAATGCAGCAATAGAGTCAGCAAATACACCAGCCAATACAGCAGCAGAGTCAGCAAATACATCAGTCAATGCAGCAGCAGAGTTCAGAGTTCTGTTTGCCAAGCAAATACATCAGCAAATGCAGCAGCAGAGTCAGCAAATACACCAGTCAATGCAGCAGCAGAGTTAGCAAATACACCAGCCAATGCAGCAGCAGAATTAGCAAATACATCAGCCAATGCAGCAGCAGAGTCAGCAAATACACCAGACAATGCAGCAGCAGAGTCAGCAAATACACCAGTCAATGCAGCAGCAGAATTAGCAAATACATCAGCCAATGCAGCAACAGAGTCAGCAAATACATCAGTCAATGCAGCAACAGAGTCAGCAAATACATCAGTCAACGCAGCAACAGAGTCAGCAAATACATCAGTCAATGCAGCAACAGAGTCAGCTAATACATCAGCCACTGCAGCAGACTAAGCCAGTGCACCAGTCATTGCAGTAGCAGACTCATCAAATACAGGCAGACTCATCAAATAAACAGCAAATTCAGTGGCTGACTCAGAAAATACAGCAGCCTAAAGATGCACTGTAACAAAGTCTGCTTGTACCATCCCGGAGTGTATCAGTTTGACTTCAGTTGTGACATCAAAAGGCATTTCACAAACACAAAAAAACACAGCCAAAGGCCGAACCCAAGCATGGTACATCTGCATCCACAAATCACTCCAGAGTTTTGAGGAAAAATTTGGTGATCGCAGTTTCCAGATAGACACTCTACAACCTTTTTCTGAGGCATCATCCTCAACACCAAGTTTTGATGAAGAAAATAACTCTGCCTACCAGACTCTTATAAACCCCATAACACCGGGACCTCCCCACCAACTGCTTTTACGAAAACTAACAGAATATGTGCCTGGATAACAGTGCTGTGAGACTTTTTATAAGCAAGGACACAGAATGTTATGTTACTTAAAAAGAAATACAAAAAGTAAAAAAAAATCGGAAAAAACAGGAGAAAAAGACACAAAAATATAAACCAAAATATAAATAAATAAAAACACGGCTGTTGCATATAAAAATAATGAAAGCCCAATGGTTGTCCATCCCAAAGAATTTACTTAACTCTTCCAACACTACAACACCTTACTACATAGAGTAAGCATACCAGAATATGTAATAGTTTCAGTTAGAAATATACAAAATATTTTTGAATGTCCCCAGTGGCCCCTTTGTGTAACAATTTACTCCCGGCTGTCTCACACAACAACATATAAAATCTGGCCCACTTGGGTAAGGTTCAAATTCCAACCCAGTTGCCCCATTCATAGTGTAACAGGATTCATAGCATAACCAGGATCATATTCGCATATTGGCCCGGATTTTACTCCTGATCCAGTGGTGGATCTGAACAGGCTCGGTACTGGAGCCATACATAGATATATGTGGGAGCACCAAGAACAGATCTGGAAGTGTTGAAAAGAAGACAATGTCCACTAAATAAGTTGACAAACGAGGCTCGGGGATGACTCAAATTTCAAATTGCCCCTCTCCCGGTGTGTTCCAGATCTACGCCAGGATCATTCACTGAGGTGGAACTTAAAATGTGCTGTGGCTAGATGTGAATACTTTACAGTGCCTGACGGGTAGGTTGGTGCATACCATAAATCTTTACACACTTCCTTATGGTAAATGAAGTGTTGTCAATGATCCTATTATCAATACAGCCTCTGGTTGTTATTCAGCTACACAGGGATGCTACTTTGTATGCAGTTATAGATTAGTTAAACAATTAGTCCTCAATGACGGGGGCGAGAAAAATACTTCTAGTGTCATTCTGTTAGTTATGTACACTACATTAATGTTATTTTCAGATAATAACACTCCTTGAAAAATCTTAAGAGTAGATATGTCATATTGTTTTCTAATAAGATAGAATTTGTCCCATTAATTTACATCAGTGCACTTTGAATACAATGTAATTACAGCCAAAATTATAGTCACTTACATGGAGTCATCCTTTTGTTAAATTATTTTAGAAGTAAAAGTGTTATGACTTCTTTATTTTCTGCATATTGGGCACATTAATTAAATAGATTCATCTGACAAACGACAAAATTATCTCAATTTGCTATGCTGCCAGTATAAATATTTTAAAAACGGATGCAATGGAAATAGAAAGTTGGTCATAAACACAGAATCAACACCTGAAAGAAATTGCTCATCAACTCACTGATCTTTTAGATTTCTGGAGGAATAATTCAAGAGAAACAATAAATGCAAATATGAATATTAACTTTATGGATAGGGAATTGTTCTAGAATGTAACAAACCCTTCAAGTGTGAAACTAAACATAAAAAATATCTGTTTGCAGTAAAACTTTAGAATTCTATATAGCGCCATTTCTCTTATGTATCATATCAACATCACGTTATTCAAGCGTAATGAAAGCCTCTTTTATTTAACAGTTTCAGGACATTTTAAATGTAATCTATATATGCATGACCTGGGTCAACTTCCTTTCATTAAAAATGCCCCCCTCTTGGCTTTTCTGGTTAAATCAAGGATTTTTCAGTGCAGTTACCTCCGGATATGGCATTTCCCCCAGTACCTGACTACTTTAAGCTTTTTTCCGAATGGCGAATGTGCCTTCTGCTTTTCTAACTTCATTTGTCCAGTCTTTGCTTACTCTAAGTTTGTTCATAAAAGATTTTATTATCATAACTTGCAAAAATGACCATGAACATGATATCAGTTTCATATTATATTATTACAATGTTCTGGGAAACCAAAATATATTTACTGGAGGCTATAACTCTTAACAATGATGCCATTACAACAACGGCAACAACAACATTGGCACCAGAAGATTACATGGCAAAGGTTGCGAACAACATTTTCGATGGTCATATCTGTTTTCTTCTATGTTACATCACCAGTTTTTGTGCTCTTTGTTATTTTTATAAAGTCGACACTCAGTTGTACTGATTATACATAAAAATGGCTTTGCCAGGTCAAATTCCTCTCGGATGTTCTTTTATTTTTGTTTTTATGTTGCATTTTTTTTTTTGCCCAACATTACAAACTATTATTTATTAAACTATTAGGGGGTTATTATCAGAACAGCCAAATTCCTGAGTGAATCAAATGAGCTATTTGCTATAAAATCTCTTAAAACCCCGAGTCTGTAACATGACAATATTTTTAAACATCGTAAATAACTAATATTAAAACCATTTTAGCCACAAAATATGCCTTTTCCGGCCAATTCACTTTACAGAGGTTAGGGCAGCCATAATGTAGAATATATAAATAACTGATGGCAAGTAAGTATGTCTACTTAAAGACTTGATTTTTGGCACATAAAAAACTATTAATATATTCCCCTATGAGATTTCAGAGCTATCAGTCACACAGTATGACAGCTATAGGGGTTAAATGTGGCAGTAAGTCCATAAATTGGGTCTCAGTGTGCATTTTAGAGAAATTTAGGTGACCTTAAAATTATACGTACAAACTTCAAATTTTTCACTGACAAATATTACATATAGAAGTTATATCTTATACAGTTTGAGATTTGAAAGACTTACCTTTTCTAAATTACAAGACAAAATATGTGAAAAATGTCGAAAAAGGGTCACTCAGGTGGGTGTTGTCTTCTTATATCGGTCAAATGTCTATTTAAAGGCTTGATTTTTCACACATGTGAAATGAACATCTTAATATATTCTCAGATGTGATTCCAGGGGCCAGTTTCATAAAGCCTCCTTTGGGAAGGACCTCCTTTAGAAAAGGAAGGTCATTTTTATTCCTTTTGGAAGACCACCTTAAAATTAAGTTTCACAAAGCCTCCTTTAACTCTCCTTGCCAAAGGTCTTCCTTGAAACTTAAGGAGGGAGCAGATGTTCTTTAAAGTTATTAAACATTCCTTGAAGGACATTTCCTTATATTTAAGGTAGGTCCTTAGCTTCCTTGAATTTTTTCTTTTTTTTCCTTGAAGTTTTCAAGGTCTCCTTTAAGGAAGGAGGCATTGTGACACTGAGATTTTTAAAGGAGTTAGAAATTCAACGAAATCCTTAAATTTAAGGTGACCTTTATTAAGGAGGCTTCGTGAAACCGGTCCCTGCTCCAGAAGTCACATAGTTTGGCAGCTATAGGGTGCTCTAGCAGTCACAAAGTTTGGCAGCTATAAGTTGTAAAAAGTCCGTAAATTGGGTCTCTGTGGGCATTTTAGAGATCTTAAGGTGACCTTAACATTAAAACTTTAGACTTTTAATTTTACTCACAAATAGAGATTAAATATTAATTATAATAAATAGGTGACAGTTGATGCCAAGTCAATGGACAAGTAAATAAGTAAATGATGTATAGATTAAATGAACATCTTCCTCGGATATATAATTTACTTTTGGTTTATGCTTTGGATGTTTATCTTACATAAAAACTAATTTATCTCAAGCCTTTTACAAATCTATTAAAATTTTCATGGATAGATAAGGGGATAAACATCTGATTGATGTTAAGGGTTGACACCACATTATATAGCTGGATACTTTTTGGAAACAAATTTATCACCGGTGTTCCTACATTTATACATTTAACAAAGCCAGGTGAGGGAACAATTCTGTTTATTTCTGAATCATAATGTAAGATCACAATCTTTATTTTAGTCATTAAATAAAAGGGTGACAAATTTTTATCTATTACACAGCATAAAAATCTCATAAATCTGTGATATTTCTACGGCTGACAGATATACAAGAGCTCTTTGTATCTGTAAAAGATCCCTCTCTTAATTATGAAAATAAATCCTGCACATGTATATTTACATAAACACAAAAGACAATTTACAGAAACATCAAAGCTTAAATGGACAAATATAGAAAAAATATAATGACCCATTGACAGTGAGGATAATATATTATACAGATGACTAAATTTACTGAAAGATGTCTTTTTCAGTGTTGTCTAGTTTTTCAGTGTAAGGCTGAAGACATTGCATTTCTTTTTCTAGTAAATTTCTATATTTCCCACAATTAGAGAATAATATTTACATTTATGAAATGATTTAGGAAAATTAACCTAGAAGAATGACAAGAAGATTCTTGTGAAAGATTATGGAGTTATTAACCTCTTAAACTTGGTTGAATTGTATTATTTAATTATGTGATATCATGGTATGAAAGATGATTCAAGTGATAATAATTTGATGGAGTTTTAATAATGTGTAGTTCTATTATAAGTGACTTAACTGTTGTTTCAGTTCAGTTTTGTATTTGCGTTTGAGGCCACCTTAAATAAAGTTCAAAACTATAATTTAAATCAGTTAAGGTCACCTTACTTGCTGATCAAAAGATAAGTTCATCTTTACATTTTCTCTCCATATCTGTATAATGTGTAAATAACTAAGGGTGGCCTCAAAGTTAATGAAAGCTTTGAGTATATTGTTGCAACTGTAAATAGTATAGATGGTTGTTGTAGAAATAAATAAAAATATGTATTTGCCCAAGTGGGGTTTTACTACCTTTCTTCAATCCTGAGGCAATGATGTGATATTATGACATGAAAGATTATTCAAGTGATAAAAATTTGTTGCAGTTTGAATCGTGTTTAGTTCTATTATATGGGACTTAAAGGTTGTCTCAGTTCAGTTTTGCATTTGCTTTTTTCCGGTGTATTTTTGCTTGCACTGGATTGAATCACCAGATATGTAGACTGGTATATGAAGCATATGCCCTACATATTGTAACATATGGCAAATAAATGTTCCCCAATTCTTTCATATTTTAAGGGACATGAAGGAACTTATATCTGACAATACTGTATTTGAATCCTGCAATAAAATTTAACAATTACAGGCATCTCTTTGATATACCAAAAGATGACTGGTAACTTTGTTGCTGTGATGACAAATTATTTAAGAGTACATTATGATTAAATCACGGTAAACCACAGTGTGGCATCACTATACTGTACTGTCATATCAGGACGAGTAGTTCCGGAATGTTATCAGGTGACTTCCGATTGCTTACCTCTTTGACAACAATCAAATTAAATACATGTTTTCATAACCTTATCTGCTTTAGCTTTTCTGTCTCCATGGTTGCTGGTCTGTTTATGTCTCAGGATACATGAAATTGATCTCTGGGTTTGATATGGTGCGCCTTAGAGAGTGCAGTCAGCCGAGATTAAGCGCTATAAAAGTTCAATTAAAATTAGAATTACTATCGCACACCTGTTTGTAAGGGCACTACAGTGTGATTTAACGATTCCAGTGCGGATATTGGAAGCCACCACCCCAGAGGCTGTTGGTCAGTGTGTTGCAACTATTTGGAAAGTGTTACCACTTGAGTAAGCCTTCACTAGCGGCGGATCCAGGGGGGGGGGGGGGGGGGAGGGGCGCTCAGGGGGCTCGACCCCCCCCCCCCTTGAAAAATAATGTCAAGGGGTTGAACCCAAAGTACAAAATTATTTCTTGAGAGTGGTGTTAAATTTACAGGAAATGCACTATATTTTTGCCAAAAATTATTTTTTTTCCCGGGGGGCATGTCCCCCGACCCCCTTAGTTATAATAGGCTGGATTAAAGGCTGGATCCGCCCCTGCAGCCTGATACTGTTTCTAATATTTAAGTCAGTAAAGTTGTTGTGTTGTTATTGTTCTTTTGACAAAAATAATGATGAATAAATAAAAAGAAATCAAATCCTATCTGAGTTTACAATATCATTTTGAATTTGTTGTTCTTTTGCTCACTTTGCAAAGGTCGTGTCACAGTGATCACTGTATGATACAAATTATTGACCAGATCATAGAACGGAATCATGATTTATTTGGGTTTGATGTCATTTGTAATGCCCACTGAATGAGTAGTATCACCATAGTTACACGAGTAGGAGAAAGCAATGTGATTCTATATTACAATTTATTATCGTCCAGCATTATTATCGCCGTGTTTGACCTATATTCTGGGGCGTACAGACAGGTTAATAGTCGTTTGTATTTCCTGGGCCCACTTACTAGGCATAACTAGAGTTACAAATTAATCTACTATTGCCTATTGCATAGACACACATATTTTCAAAAAGACAAAAAGCTCTAAGTAGAAACTAATTAAGTCATAGGAAGTCTACCACCGCCATGTTGGTGGAAGGGAACAGATTGTCACTAAATTCCAGATCCCACAGACCTTCAAAAGTTTCAGGAGCCAACTCAAGACCTGGGTGTTCAGACTGGCATGCCAACTCCATAGCTATCTCTACCTATCGGGCACTAGCTGGGTTTTTACCGCTCCCTAGTAATCAACTTGTGTTTACACTTCATCAAATAGTTTTAAGTAACTTTACGAGTTATTTTATTACCAGAAAGATACAATACAAATGTAAAACATACTATCCTACTTTAGCAGTAATAATAAAGCAACAATCCTGTGAAAATGGCCCATTCAAACACATGTTTAAAACCTGTCTACCCTTTGGCCAGAGATGCATTGATTCCTTGCCTGTTCTCTATTCTTTACTGTGAAAGTTGACTCAGTACATTGCTCTTTTTCTTACACAAATGATACTCAATACCATAGATACTCAAGCAGCTGCACTTTAAAAAGACAAAGAAGTTTAGTTATTATAACCCCACTAACTGACAGAGAGACAAATAAACGAGTGTACAAACATATCCCACTGACTGTTGAGAGTTGTGAGGTAACATATATGTATCCTTGGTAATAAGTCTTGATAGATTTCTGATCCAATTAAATTGAAAATATTAGAACCATCGCAGAGCAAATTAAGCCACACTAAAACATACAGGTGAGACATTATAGCCAAGGCAATGAGTCTATTATTCAAATACCTGCACTGACAGGCTTATATGTTAAAAACAGCTTGACTGAGAAATCAAACAGATGCAAACTGAAGTAACACTGTTATTGATTGAACTAACTTCAGTATTTAATGAGCAAAAATCTACTGTAGCCATTCATATCAAGTAGGAGAAAATATGCAAAATATACTTTAAACCCATTTTTTATATTAGCAAGGACCATTTTTGTTGAGCATCTAAATGGAAGGTATTATCACTGAGAAGAGATATGACCCAAAAAACAAATGTTAGTCTGGTGAAGCTGTCTGGGAATGAGCATATCCATAATGCACTCGTGTATATTTTCACATTGTTTCACTCCTTTTGTTGTGGGGAAAACCAGTTTGTGTGCATGCGTTTGACAGAGGAATATATTTTGTTTTAACTTGTGTTGAATATTTCAATGAAATTTATAATGAGCGATATTGGGGGAGTAAAGAATCCACTGAAGTAGTTAGAAGGATAAAAAACTCGAGGACTTAGAAGAAATCAGGTAACTATAACATGTTTCTGTCTCTAACATAGTCTAATTTTAATCACGAATCTCATCTGGAAGAGCATTCCACACATTGGGAGCATCAAAAGCAATACTATAACCAAACTGTTTGATAGATTTATGAACAGAATGGTAGAACTTTGGAATGACAAGGAAATTGCCACCACTTTGACTGCCCCTGGTGCTGTAAGAACTGGTGTAGGGAGAAAGATATGGAGCAAAATACCTAGGAAAACCTGTGTGTAAAAACTTGTAAACAAGTGTGGCTGTCTTAAACACCATGGGCTGTTCAACAGGAAGCCAATGCAATTTCTTAAGCACAGGAGTTATACTGGTGTATCAACTGGGGTTAGATACAATTCTGGCTGCACTATTTTGAATGCACCGTAATTTGCATAGATTAAACTTAGAGAGGCTCCTGAAAAGTGAGTTGCAGTAATCCAACCGACTACTAACAAGAGCATTAGCCACAAGTACAGAAACATCATAAGTAAGAAACCGCCTGACATGTCTAAAATCACAGAGCTTGACAAAACAACTTTTGCAGACATTCTGAACGTGCTTGGACAAGGAAAAATCTGAATCGAACCACACACCCAAATTCCTGACTGAGTCAACAGGGCACAGTGGACAACCCAAGATATCAATTGGAAAACAAGCTTTCAACTTGTTCCTCTGTCTCTTCGAACCAAAGATGATAAACTCAGTCTTGTCAGGATTCAGTTTGAGCTTGCTAGTAGACATCCACTCTTTAACATCATTTAGGCACCTGTTCAGTTGTTCAAAGGCAGCAGATGCATTCTTCTGGGATAAATGCACATAAACTTGACTGTTGTCTGCACAAAGATGAAACTTTATTCCTTTATGTTTACCAATAATCAAGCTGAAGGGGGGGGGGGGGGGGTGTACAATGAGAACAACAAAGGGCCAGGACAGAACCTTGGGGTACGTCAAATAGGAGTTTACAAACATCTGGCAAAGTAAAACAAATTTTTATTGACTGATAACGTTTTTTATGGAGAGAAGAGCTGTCTCTGTTGAGTGACCTGCTTTATATGCCGACTAGTACAGGTTGTCTAAGTTATGGACATGGATATGTTCTAACAGTTGCTTAACCACATGCTCTACCAATTTAGATATGAATGTGAGACCAGATACAGGGTGATAATTCTTGAGGTCGTCAGAAGGAAGATTTGCCTTTTTAATAAGAGGAGTGACTACAGCAGTTTTGAAAGCATCAGGGAGGCATTCCTCCATGAGTGAGCAATTGACCACCTTAGTAAGAGATGGTAGCAATATATCAATGCACTCCTTGATAAGAAATGTTGGCGAAAGGATCTAACAGGCAGGAATACAAAATGAAATATTGCATTTAAGTAACATGATAAACTGAGTGGCATTATATAATATGCGTGATAAACTAAGTGGGTTTTCATAATATATAAGTAATAATGCCTAGATCATACCTTTCTGTGAAGTCACATCTGTACATATTTGAATACCACTTTGAGACCTAATCCTATGGATTTTCAAAAAGATACCTACAGGACATGGTGGCACACACATCCCATCTCTGAGGTCAGCGGTTCAAAGCCCTGACCTTATGTGGGAAAGTTGGTTGCTGCTTACTGATGGTCTACAGAACCTTGGCCAACTGTATGTACTGGTTTCCTCTACCCACAAAACTAACCGTTGTGACATGACCTATGGAATGTTGAAAGCAACATATAACCCAAAATAAATCAATCAATCAAAAATATACCTTGTATCTTGGTGGTACAATTTGATGAAGTATCAGCCCTATATATCCACCCCATCCCTCTACAGGGTGTATATGTTTATGCAGGTCGTGAACAGCTATTTCAGATATACTTTAAATAAGGTCCGAAACATGGAACACCTTCCTAGTTGTGATAAATTACCGCAAATGTGATTCAAACAGAACTAAACCAAAGATAGATGAGCTTGTTCGTTTGTCACTCTTGACCCTAGTCTAAAAATGTGTGACCTAGGTATAAATTGAATGGTCATTTGGGATAATTTAACCATTTAACAACATAATGAAGATGACCCAGTTTACTCATAATTAATGAGGCAATAAATGTCAGCATATCCCTAGAATTGACCCACTTTTTCCTTTGTAGCAGTACACAATAATTTCATAATGTATGTTATTTTGAGAAAACCACACTGAAAGAGTGTTTTTATGTGCCAAAAGTTATCTGTTCTTTGGTTGGTATAACAACTGTCCTGATGTTGCTACACTTTAATTAGCTTAAAAACATTCCCCTTATTGTTTAACTTTTCCTCTATCCAGTTTTCCCCACCTGGAAAAAGTGCTGGTAACAAAATAGGAGACAGTGTGGTACAGTGGTAAGCCATTGGCTTTCCACCTCTGAGATCAGAGTTTGAATCCTGGCCTGACCTCAAGTGGGAAAGGTGGTAGTTACTTGCCGTTTGTTGGCAGTTTACAGTACAGAACCTTGACTAACTGTATGTACTGGTTTCCTCCGCCTTTTCAACTACCTGTCACAATATAACCGATAAAGTAGACCTTGTGCAAGGTAAAGACTTGTGAGCAAGTCTACCGATAAGGTACAAGGCGTGATGTAAAAAAACCACAAATATATAAAATAAGTAAGTAACTAAATGATTAACATCTTCCTTACAGTAGTCACCCCAGCAAGTACATTGCCATACATTACTCTTTGTCTCTGGAGTAGCTAATGTATTTGTATCGAAAAAGCAAAAGGCACTGCTAATTTTTAGAAAATGACAATGTTGGAGCTTACCGTCCAGAGCCTGCCTTTATCACTAGACCTGAATGACCTGGGTTGAAGCAGATTGACTCCAATTCAGTTGAGTGCACAGTTTAATCTAGTTTGCAAAGCGTACAATTTTACTGTGGACATAATAAACCCAATACGCTGTAGGTGCATATATGACTCAAAATGAAATGGAATTTACTCGTGTTGATTAAAAATTACCCAATCTATTTCTGTGGTCACACACCAGTGTAAACTAAAACTTAATTTCTATAATTTTGTGTACCAGTATTGGATTAAATCCGTAGACAACTATATGGGCAAGAGAATTTCCTGTTATATAATTTACCCAAGGTTTAGTCAGCTTATACAGAACTGATGTCTGGTGATTTCCATAGCATTTTTTTGTGTCTCAAATATTCAATCTTATTTTTTTTAATTTGTTTTTAAAATACCAACTATTTAATAAAGTAACTGTGTAAACTTTGCTGATATAACTAAAACTGGCATGTGGCATGTGGCTATAATACAAACAGACAAAGAGTTATTAATTACAGCTTTCTAGTGGAGTGTAAACATTAGTGATTCACTGATCAATATACAAGTATCCTCCTGACTCCATGCCTTCTCCAAACAGGGTTATAATTACCCAGTGTAATCAACGAATGTTTGGATATCTTTTTTTCACACCCAGATGTGTCACAGTCGTTTCCTAGACACGAAAAAGCATGTGTCGTGTAGGTTTTAAAGGAAGCTATCTTTTTCATTGTCAAAGTGCGCTAATTAACCTCACTTTGACAAATAATTCCTGAAGATTTATAGCCGGCCATAAAACCATGACTGGTTCAACATTGAGGTTATGTTTCATACGAGTTTCTGTGGTGTAAGTTACTCAGCATCACCTGATCAACTTGTCGTTACTGTTCAGCCAGTGAATTTCGTCATCCAGTGGAGTATATGTTGTCACCTGCCATGAAAACTATTAAGGACAAACAATCTTGATGTTTAAACAATTGAGACAAGTAGTTACAACAGAAATGTACAAATCTACAAAGAAATATATTGGACTTCTCCTAAAATGAACTTCTCCTAAAAATGGAAGTGGTCATAGAGGAACAAAAATCTTATCATATTTAGGGTGCTCTTAAACCATTCATCAAAGGGCAACAGGTCCCTCACACCATCAAGACTTGACTGATGCAGTAGAACAGTGACCCTAGCTGACAAAAATAGGGCTAAGTTTTACCATTGCACCATGGTATCTTTACTTATTTCAACATGACCGCAGCAGGTTTGATAACAGATCCAAACCTGCCAGATTTACAGACTTTTTTCCATCTTTTAGGGTCGGATTCATACATAAAACTTTCATTTCTAAACGAGGGACTATTTTACTTTGACTGCCCTTTGAAGGATTTGTGACAATTGCGTTTAACACATCTACAATATCTTATATTTGTTGAGAGAGATTAGTCCTTGACAGTGAAATGTAAACTGATGCCTTTTAGGGAAATAGGCTGACAATAAAATTGAAGAAAAAATCAATAAAAGCAGTCAAAGAATCGATACAACTAGTGTTACTAAATGGTCAGTCACATGACAGGTTTTTATGCATTGGTCCTGTTCATGTCTTTAACAGATGCCTTCATTCACTCAAACAGGAGAATAGCTCTTTATAGATGAAATGAGTCAGTAGCTAATACACATAGCTAACTGCTATGTACATACTCACTAGGCATTCTATTAATAGAATTACTAATACAACATAGTGGAAATAGCACTGCAGTCCTTAGATTGAATAAAATAGGACAACTTGTCTTTCATAAGAAGAAAAAAATCAATAATATTGGCAAGTATGATTCAGTGTGTGAATCAGTGTTATTTTTTTCAACTTTTGCAAAGTTACTACTGTTTTTACAAGTCTTGTATAGACATACATACATGCCTTTTTGAAAGACAAACATGTCTGAGTAACTGTGGCTTGTGGTTTATCTGTGACATCTGTCCCAAAATCTCAAATTTTCTGCAAAGTATGTTCTTCATTTATAATTATCTGTTGTATAGTTTAAAAAATATCCCCATAATTGAAAAAAAATGAAAAATGTGAACAGTTATTAAAATCCACATTGACATGTACTTGTTATTAGTCACCCTTGCTCAGCCCGTTTTTATTTTCTTAATTTCTTTTATAAATAAGTAGTTGGAATGTAGGACTGTTACAGATGAGAATGGATGAGATTGTAAGTGATCTGCGGCCGCAGTGTTAGTGGGCTGGGTGAGAAAACTGCTGTGAGATGCTGAGTAAATTACTCATTTTTGTAAACATCACTGTTCTGGTTACACAGAGGTAATACATCATGATATATTGCTTGTAGCTTTCATGATCCTGTACAGATGTATCTAGAAATATTCTGGAACAATAAATAGTTTATATACAGTTATTTTTATGAGTATGTAGTTCTGATATGTAAAAGCAGTTTGTTCCATAATTGTCCTAAAGTAGCGACCCCCCAATTTAGTCTTGCATATTTCAACCTCAGCAAATGTTGCAAACTCTTTTGATATGACTTTGATTTTTTTCGGACTACCCATGTTTCCAGAATTTCTGGTACTTTAGGGTTCTGTTATGACTATTGTGTTTAGAGGCCACGTTGGCGCAATGGTAACACACTTGTCTCCCATCTCTTAGGTCGGCGGTTTAAGCCCCGGACTGTATAGGGTTGCTTACTGATAGTTGGCAGTTTACAGTACAGAATTTTGACCAACTGTACCTTATAGGGTTGCTTGATGATAGTTGGCAGTTTACAGTACAGACTCTTGACCAAATGTATGTACTGGTTTCCTCAAAACTACCCGTTGTGATATGAACTGTACAGTGTTAAAAGCGACATAAAACCCCAAAATAAACTCTTGTGATTGACCATCACTAATGAGTGATTCTATCATAGTTTAACTACATATGTTTATGTTTCCATTGTGACGTCAATACTTTATGTTTTAAAAAGGCATATTTCCTGCATTGTTTGATGTGCCAGGTTTAGTCTAAGACTAATAAGAGACATGTGCCCAGAAATGTGCAAACCTGTCATTAACAATTTGTCTCTATTGTGAATAATTCCTGATTGATCCTGGAGACCTAATCAGTTTGTATATCACTGGGGCAATTAAAATAGTTTTAATTGTTACAAAAAAGTGATATGCATATATATTCTTTATGTACTACTACTACTATTACTACTACACCGTACTACTACTACTACTACTAAAAGTAGAAATAATAATAATACTAAACACTAGACCAGAAATCCCCACCACCCAAAGTCACCCCATAATGTTTTTTTAACCTCCATGACCATGAAAATACAAAAAGTAATGTTGAACACAAAGGTAAAAGGATGGAAAATTCAGTGAAAATGGGACTGCTAAAAATTTGGGATTTTTTTTGTATCCAGAGTATGATCCGGATCTGTCCCAAAATTTAGCCACTTCTTCCTTTGGTGAGAAACATAAAAACCACAACATAAATAAATTCCGAAAGATATATAAATCAGTTTTGGTGTAATTGCAACCACTAACAGTGAGACAGACAAACTAATAAAATGCGCACACAACATAACCTCCTTAGTGGAGGTAACAATGGTAATACCCCAGTCATACTTCAGGTGGTATTTCTGAAAGGTAAAACAGAGGCAGGATACGGTACCTCCTGGTTAGACCCCAGTTATACATGGCCGGATGTACCGCCGTAACGCGGCAGGTTACCAAATATGGAAAATTGTGAGTGATTTACGGATCATATTTTTCATCCGTGAACACATCTGTACCATCCATAATATCCTTGTGGCATCCATCACGGATTTGATGTGTCCGTGGGGACGCCATGGAAAAATCAAGCTGCTTGAATCTTTCATAAAAGGTTTGCGGATCCTAGGTGTAATTAATATCCGTATCGCATCCGTATGTAATCCGTAAGGCATCCGTAACATCCTTACAGCATTCGTACATGTCCTTGACTCATCCGTGCCAACTAAGATTCGGAAAATTTATATGGATATCCATGGAGGGTGTAAGGGTGCTACCGGAAGTTTATGGACATTGCTGGAAACCACAAGGATCAATAGGGATGGTCCTTGAAGAAGGTCACGGATATGAAATTAGTCTGCGGATATTCCTGGATATTCCCGGAGGTGTATACGGACAATAGGGATGGGGTTTACAGATGTTAAGGACGTCTCAAGGACAATAAGGACAGGGTTTACGGATACATTTTTAGTTTCACACAACACTTGGGAACTTAGAGAAAGATGCTTTGTCTTGGACTAAACCCTATATAAGTTGCACTTGTCTTGGCTTTTGCTAATATACACTTTCGGCAATTCAATGTGAAAACATTAATTTTTGGAACTTTACAGTTGATACTGTATATGTTTGAGGATATATTTTGTTGGCATACTTACCCAAAAATATTTCAGACTTTATTTTTTTCAAAATAGGGAGTTTGGTAAATATTTCTGTAAAATGCCACCAAAGAAAAGGATTAAGAGGAGAGGTAGTCAGGAGATGGAGAGGATGTCCACACAGGTCCAGGCAAGGAGTCAAGAGATGGATGAGTTGACTTGTGTTCCAGAGACTCAGCAGAGCCAGCTGGCAGCTGGGGTGGAGGAGGTGGTGGTGGGGGTTGAAGATCCTCTGCAGATGTCCGATACAGAACAGGATGACATTGCGCTTGAGACAAAGCAGGAATCGGATTCAAGTGCTGAGGACATTGCTGACACACATGCCGCTGGAGGCGGGGAGGGGGGGGGGCACAGAAGGGCAATGGCAAAAATGCTGACAAAAAGGGCAAGAAAACCGCTGTTGTGTTCAGTGATGAGAATGAGCAGAAATTAGTGGACTTTTTGCGTGACAATGAAATTCTCTACAACAAGTGTTTAAAGGACTACAAGGATAAGTCCAAGAGGGAGGCTGTATGGGATAAGTTTTGTGAGGAGCACAACTTGGGCAAAGATGCCTGCCAAAAGTGGTTCCAGAGCCAGTGCACACTCTTCAGAAAGGTCACTCACATGAAGTTGGTCCTTGGGGGACCACAGCTGACAGAGCGGCAGAAATGGACCAGAGACAATTTCCACTTCCTAAGGGGCCATATCATGCGCCATCTTAAAAGAAAAAGTGAATTCAGGGCGTCAAAGGGGTCAGCTTCCCAAGCCAGTGCAGCATCAGGCTCAGCATCCAGAAGGGAGTCAGTGCACATGGAACCGTTCCAAGATACTTCTCGTCCAGAATCCATATATGACCCAGCAGACATGTCGCACCTGGACACACATACGCCTACTCCTAGATCACGTGGCGTCAGCGTCACTTCGAGCTTTGCATATTCCGACTTCCAATCAGCTCTCGTGGAATCCCGGAGGGGGATAACCGAGTTGAAAGACACTGTAGCCAAGAAATGGACTGATGACAAAGCTGATAACCCATGACTGGGCTTCTGTGACCTTCTAAAGATGGAGGTGGTACAACGAACCAGCGACTCATATGACGAGTTTCAACAAGAGACGTTTAACTTGTTGATGAGATTTAAACGGAGTGACAAGCAGCAAAGATACCACCATGGAATGGGCATGAGTACCGCCGCATACAGCCAGGCCTCAAACCAGTACCCAGTGTCACACACCCAGATGCAGGCCCTGCCGCAGCAGATGCCACAGACATATACACAAGGACACAAGTACCACAAGGACATCCACAGCAGCATTTACAACATTCACAGCAGCACTTCCAACAGACATTTACACAGCCACATGCACCTGTGCAACAGCAGATCCAGGGCCAGGGTCTGCACCTAAGCATGCAGTCACAGCGGCACATTCAACAGCAGCAGCAGGCCATACACCATCAACAGCAGCAGCAGCCCATACAACAGCAACAACAGCAGCAGCCAATACAACAGCAAAAACAGCAGCAGCCCATAAAACAGCAACAGCAGCAGCCCATACAACAGCAACAGCAGCAGCAACCCATAAAACAACAACAGCATCATCCACAAACTGTCCCAGGTTCAGAGCAGCAGCACACACAGCAAGGCAGCCAACAAACAGCACAACAGCAAGCATCACATAGCGTAAATTCCTCCCAGCAGCGGGCTATGTCGCCACCAGTCACAGGCACTAGGAAGGAAAGCGGCCCAATACACTTACCAGCACACCAGCTGGATTCAGTTTCTCACCATCACCAAATCCAGCCCATACTTCACCAACATACCAAACACATCACAAGATGTCAGCTTTGGGGCGATCCACATGCCTCAGTTCTAGCCGGTTGACGAAACATCCATCAACCCAAGAGACCACCCAGCTGCAGGGGACCAGTGGCCAGCTAACGCCAGATGATATCTCACCAAAAGCTGATAGTATTAAAAGGCCCTTTTAAGGGCCAACCATTCTTCCAAAAACAATTATTTGAGCTATGCTGTTGTTATATATAAAAATTCCCCACACAACATACCAAACCCCCTAATAAAAATGGAAAAAGCAAATAACAATAGACAATGATCAAGATGTATAAGAAAATCAGGCATTTTATTGCAAAAAGTGTAAAATGCACACATTATAACATAACAAAAAGGACAATAATGTTTGACAAAAATACACAATTAATACTTGAGCTTATCAACAAGTGTCCATGTAAAACTGTAGTAAAATCATATAGTCCATGAGGTAGCACATACATTTAAGTGTTCCATTACAGTATTTAGTATTTACATTGAGAAACTTACTGTATCACAGCATTTAAATACACACAATTATTTTTATTTTAAGTTCTGTCCATTTGCCAAGGGACCTGCCCATCAGTCATAAAATAGTCCCTCAGAATATTCCTCTGTGTCTTTGCTGCCTCCAGTGGGTTTTGGCCCTCATGTGGAATGTCATTGCCCTCCAGCACTATTGGGGGCTGGCCCTCTGCCCCAAAGTTATCCTGTTGACCTGTGGGGTATCGCATCCTCAGCAGGTTGTGGAGTACTAGGCAGGCCATGACCACCCTGGCCAGCACGGGAGGCTCCTGCTGCATCGGCCTCTGGAATATCCGAAAGCGTGACGTTAGTATCCCGAAGGCATTCTCTACCACCCTTCTTCCCCGGCTGAGCCTGTAGTTAAACACTCTCTGGTTCAAGTCTATGCCATGCCTTGAGTAGGGCTTTATGAGCCAAAGCTTGAGGGGGAAAACATATACCCTGAGGATGAAATAGTTCACCTTTGACCCATCATCAACAAGCAATTCACTCTCTGGGTAGCTGATGGTGCCATCCTCTATTTTGTGCCTCAAATCTGAGTGCTTGAAAATCTGAGCATCAGAGCTTGACCCGGCTGCACCCAAGTCCACCCACAGGAACTTATAATCTCCATCCACCAAGGCCAGAAGAACAATTGAATGGCAGCCCTTGTAGTTGTGGTAGAGGCTGCCACCCCATCGTGGACATCTGATTGGAATGTGCTTTCCATCCAAGGCACCCAGGGCATGTGGGATGTTCCACCTCCGACGGAAAATGGACTCGAACTCCAACCAGTCTTCTGGACTTGTGGGGCATGTCATCATCTCATCTCGATAGGCCCTGATAATAGCATCGCAGACCTCCTGCACAAACTTATTGATGGTCGACCTTGCCACCGTGAAAGCATACTGAAGGGTTGGGAAGCTGTCTCCACTGGCCAAGTGTCTCAGGGTGACCGCCAACTTCAGTCTTGGACTCCCGGGGTCTCTCATCCTGGTCCTCTCCCTCTGGATCTCAGGGCCGAGTCTCTGCTTCAGCTCTTGAAACAGCTCGGGTGGCATCCGGATGAAGTTTTGGTATGCCATAGGGTCATCTAACTCAAGCATTGGCATCAGTCTGGTGTACTGACCCTCTTCTTCATGTTCTGCCTGGCTTAACCATGGCCTGACCCAATATCTTCTGAGTCTTCGCTGTCCTCGTTGTAGACCCCATCTCCTTCGCAGCCTGTCTATCATAGCTGTAATGATGACTAACTGCCTCTCCATTTGTAATATTAAGAGTTGAATTTGCATAAGATCTCTGTTCCATCTGTCTATTCTGGCTTCTTAATTCTATCTGGCTAGTGGCCTTACCCTTACCCTTTTTATAGGCATTTGGATCCAGGTATCCATTGGTCACTAGTGCCCACCAGGACATATTAATGTTATCATAAAAATCCCTAACCGATAAGCTGACATCCGCGAGAGAAATAAGATCCGTAAACCGCGAGTCTCCGCAAGGTCCGTATACCCATCCGGGGCGTCCTTGAGACATCCTGATTCATCCCTATGTTGTCCTGGCGTGTCCTGGGGTGTTTCTGCCGCACTACGGGTGGTCTTGGATGTGTATTCGGAGGTCATCCACAAGCAACAGAAAGCATCCCTAACGTCCTTGTGGCATCTGTACCATCCGTGCAGTTATCCGTGTCACGTCCGTAAATCACTCACTTTTCAAACATTCCCTCTCGCCAAACCCCACCATCCGCACGGGATACTTGACAGTTTCCATATATGGAACCGTGGCCTATATCCGTGGGGGATCTGTGAAAGTATACCTGGCCCCTAAAAGAAAAGGTAGCAATACAGATAAAGACTTTGTATGACATCCTGCAGTAGTGATTTTAATACCACCTGTGGTTGACAGAAAATTTGAACAGTTTAAATCTTCTCTCTGTGTGTGGGCATGTAAAGCAGGGATTAACACAGTATGGAAATATTATGGGGAGACTTTGGCAGACTACTCTTTGGTGACAAATGCCAAGAATTTTGAGGGAGGGACAGGGCGATGTATGGATGGTTGGCCAGCTTGATTCCAGGATTGCAGAAATATCAGACATGTTTGAAAAAAAAAGAAAAGAAAAATG
This sequence comes from Sabellastarte sp. h YS-2021, assembly GCA_964017235.1. Classification (NCBI taxonomy): domain Eukaryota; kingdom Metazoa; phylum Annelida; class Polychaeta; order Sabellida; family Sabellidae; genus Sabellastarte; species Sabellastarte sp. h YS-2021. The sequence goes on along the minus strand of OZ024927.1, from coordinate 50,786,083 downwards.
TGGAATTTTTGCAATTCCTGTTGTTTTATTTTAAAGTAGACTTTCACCAAGTCCTTTTGTCTTTTGTGTAATATATGGGTACTGTATGACTTTTGGAGAAACAACCAGCTCTTGTTTTTTTTTCAGAGACTATCCCCCATAAGTTTCCAATTTAAATTTAAACTGTTCTGGTTATTGATGGATACGAATACAAAGACTTGGAGCAAGTCTAATTTTAAAGTGACCACACTAAGTTTTTGTCCTGTGTAGACCATCTTTTGAGCCATACTGCCTGTTGTTTCACCAGTATGTTTGGTCACCCTCAGTATGTGGCCATTGTGGGTCATCACGACCAGAGTTTAAAGATGTACGACCAAAAAAGACTTGTCACTAGTATCTTATTCCTCAACCTTATTGGTTTCTGTACATTTGACGCCCCCCTCCCCAACCGTTGAAAAAGACCAAATAATGATAATAATAATATTAAAGTCGTGGCAAACATTAGATAACTCAATGACTAGCAGCCATAATGTCTTTCAATGGAACACCTCAATAACTTACAGAACTCTAGCAGTACAAAGAGCTATTCCTACCATTCAACACACAGGCGCTTTTACAAATATAGCTGAACAAACAAACAAACAAAAAAGTAAAAATGAGACGCAAGTGCTTGACTGACCTATATATAAACAATTAAATACTGAAACACTTAATCAGAAATAGTCTGTACATATAATCTTTTCTTTTGTGTCATGACTAAGCCTTTATGTACCCTGCATAGAGCCTCTTCCAAGGCCACTATACATTGATTACAGTCATTACATAATACAACTCGTGCCTCTGGCAAATAGGCAGTTTATTTGAACATTTGCATATGATCTGAGATTCAAATTGTCTCCCTGTATGTTAAATATCCTGTTATCAAAGCTTTTTTTCTCTGTTAAAATGCACCAGATGCCCATATTGACTGAACTGGCAGAAAACCAGATCTCATATAATTTTTTTAAAGGTTTAACAATTTTCATGCTAAATATAAATTCTAAATACATTGGAACAAAAGGTTACTGAACTGATGTGGTTTTACGCAGCAGTTTTGTCTTGTTTCAATTTATGCTAGCAGATAAAATTATTTTTTGATGCCATAGCATTTCAGTTGAAAATATCAGGTTTCACCACCAAATCACTGAGGTATTGTAATACCTCCACCATGCATTGATCCACTTGTTAAAGTAGCTCAGTTAATAGACTGATTTAACGTCTAGCCTACTACCAGACTATATATTATATTGCAATGGGACCTCAGTTTAAATGATTGTCCGAGTCACTTTATGTATCTGCCCATACCTGGCCCAGAACTCAGACATCACCCATCCAAGTACTGACCAAGCGCAGTGCTTAAGCCTTTCTTACATCTCATCGTACGTGCACGCACGCACGCAGAGAAAAATCGGCTGATTTGCAAGGGACACTTAAGCTACACTTGAGATTTTATAACAAAATATCAAGGTCGCACAGATCCCACAATGAAAATTGACATGCACATTTTCTCTGCATGGACGCAGTATGGCTACAAAATACATCCATATCTCAAGGGTAACTTACGAGAGACTTGTACATGTACATTCACCTTGCCAGTGTTGCAAGACCTCTCCATTCACTTACAGGGTTTGCACGTGCTGTATCATGCATGCACATGTCCCTTGCATGTACCCACTGTGCAGCTTGTAAGTATTCGCTGTCTTCTTGCATATTCAAGTAGTGGCACTATTATTGGGTGATTGCAGCTTGTTTGCACGTGCAAATCTCTGCTACCCCACTACCAGGCTAAGTTCAAATTTTTCAACAATATTTGCAGCACACTTATCTGTGTATAAACATACGATGGGATGTAAAGCTTCTCTTACATCCCATCGTATGTGTATACACACGTAAGTGTGCGAAAAAAATTGATGAAAAATATAAACTCAGCCTGGTAGTAGGGTAGCAGAGATTTGTACATGCAAACAAGGAATATTTTTCTGACAAGAGTGTCAGTACTTGAACATCAAAGAACAGACTGCGACTAGCTACAGGTCCCACAGTGGGTTAATATGGATGCAAGGTACACGTGGGTACATTATACGACACGTGCAAACCCTGCAAGTGAATGGGGAGATCTTACAACACTTGTAAGGGAAATGCACATGTGCAAGTCTCTCGTAAGTTACCCTTGAAAATTGGATGTGTTTATAGCCATGCTGCGTGAATGCAAAAAAAATGTGCATGTTAATTTTCATTGTGGGGTCTGTGCGACCTTGAAATTCTGTTATAAAATTGCAAGTGTACCTTAAGTGTCCCTTGCAAATCCGCCGAATTTTCTCTGTAACCAGGACGTACGTGCACGTATGATGGGCTGTAAGAGAGGCTTAAGAGAAGCTTATACTCATGTGGGAATTGTTCAGGAAACACCACATTGGCAGATGTCAGTTAATAGAAATGCTCAGCGCAATGAGTTTTGTGTTATGGGGCTTTGGTGGTAACACTCGCTTCCCACCTCTGAGATTCAGAGTTTGAATCACCACCTGATCTCAAATGAGTGAGCTGGTAGTTGCTTGCTGTTTGGTTATCAGTTTACACAGTACAGTACCTTGGCCAACTTGTATATCTTGTATATCCTGCACTTTCATCTTTCTGTCACAATGTTACCAATACGAAGGTACCACATGTGTGGTACAATACTACATGATACTAAATAAATAAAAACAAGCAACAGTTTGAGTCCAGAATGTTACTGGTTTCAGTTATAAAACTTCGTTGTGCCTGGTGATAAGTTAGATATGTATATGCAAATTGCATGGTGCATTAGTTCTTCAAACTATTTCGCCTTCTCATGCAATGTCATCACAGTGCTTTTATGCTAACAATGCTAATGCAAATCTTCCTACACAGATACATGCAAACAAAAACATTATCGCCTTTTCCCAAGTAAACCCCATTTAAATTGTTACAGCATCTGGTGAAGGGAATTTCAATTTGATTTGTTCTATAGAATGCTGGAGATGATCTATTGTTATTGTAATAGATTTGACAGCCGTTCAGTAACAATTACACAGATATCTTTACAAGTTGTCGCGATAACGTTTCAGAGATGAATTCCTGTAAAGAATCTTAGGATAAAACTTCTTACAATGCCTTCAGCAAGCCAATACAACAAATTCCTGACAAGCCAAGTAAGTGTTTTACAGTTTTATCACTAATATAACACTTGTATGTTTCACCTTTTTAGATAATATCTCGCCCTGTTAAATATCAACTGGACAAACATGAAAGATTATTGCTAGTAAATTCCAGCATAGCTAAAATAACTCAATGTAAATAGCCATAGTATTATCCGTTATCTAGTCAATGTTTGGGTTAGTTCCCTAGCCTTGTGTGAGGATTTATTGTATATAAAAACTAATTAATTGCCATACGTTTTCTGGTACAAAATGTGGTAAAATTATTTTAATAAACTCAGTTCTGTCAAGTATAAAAAAAAACAAGACACAACTAGTTAACTGTCTACTTTATCTTATTTGGGTTACAAATTTTATTAAGTTGTAATAAGCACAAATACACAGTTACACAAGTGTAAGTTTCAATTATTTCTTATAGTCCATAAGAATGATACAAATCCCTTCTTTTGTAAGTTGCAGTCAGGTTACTCTAAATTAAACATCTGTCCTCCTCTGACACAGATTACAGTTAAAATTATGCAGTGGATTAGATTTCATATAATCGGACACTGGTTGTGTTTACTGAGCCTATGAGAAAGGTTAGGTCACTGAGCCTAATACAAAATTTTGAGTAGGAAGACGTGCATTGCTGACATCATGATACTGAAATTCAGGCTATGTTTCCCTGACACATTCCAGTGCTATTAAACTATTCTCCACGCATACCTAATGAGCATCTATGTGTGACTATTCACGACACAAAGGATTCCATAATTTATGATGGCATAGTCATTGTAGAATAGTTTATTCAGTTCAGTTAGTCTTTGAATATTCCATTAGATCAAAGCTTTATATTTGTATAATTTCGTTATATTTAAAAAACACACAGAAGTGATATACATACATTTTCAATGCCCTTCTACATTGAAAGTAAGCATAATATGATACAAAACTGCAAAACATTTGGTTTGCTGATACTTATTAATTTATTTGAGGTTTTACGTCGCTTTCAACACTGTACAGGTCATACCACGACGGGTAGTTGGAAGGGCAGAGGAAACCAGTACATCCAGTTCGTTAGGGTTCTGTACTGTAAACTGCCGACCAACGGCAAGCAGGCTTGCTGATACAGTTTAGTATCGTTTATTACATGTACGAGTATTGAATATTTCAAAGCATTTCATAAATAAAAAATATCACATTTTACCTACACAATTTATAAGTGTTAACGTTTTATTAAGAACTGTGTGTAAATTGTAAGACTGCATGGAGAATAGTTTTCAGCTTACATTGGGTTTTATATCATATCTGCAACAGAGACATCTTCTCAGGCCTGCCAGGTATTGTACAAACAAATGGGAATAGAAATTGGGCAAAAATCAAAGTTATGTCGAGAAAAGTGAAGATTTTATGCTTCCTGGCTTGGAAAGCTCCCATGTGTGTTTGATTTCTCCAGAAGAAAGCCGCAGTTATGAGAACAAAAATATGGTCTCGTTAATTTGGGAACAGAGATACATCTATGTGTTCAGACCTGTCAATATACAATATGTGCTCCAAGAAAGCCACGATAATCTGATATCTCTAGATATATCTAGTCAGTATATTCCTATACCTATCAAACAGTCTGAATATTCTGAGTTTAAAGATAATGTACATTGGTTGAACAGGTTACATATAAAGTGACTGCCTGATTAAGTGATTGGTTCACTGACTGATTGATAAACTAGTTTAAAGAATTCTGGGGGATGCTGATTTACCTTGTTACTCAGTAGTAAATTAGTAATTAGAGAGTAGTCGACTAACTAATTAAAACTAAGTATTTTATACTGCAAACATTGTCAACGGTTTAGAATGCCATTTACATGGTGTTCAATGTGATATCAAATCATAAAATCTGGAATAACTTGGAAAAATTTGGGGGTATGGTAAAAGTCATGAATATCCAGTTTAAACTTAAGATCAACAACTGCCATATATTTATCACTCAAATTGGTTATGTAACCGTTTATGTAATTAAAAAAGGGATTATATTTGCTACACTATACCAAGAACAAGCATCCATGAATATATGTAAATTGCTGACACAATGTTACAAGTTTTATAAAATGTCCAATAACGTGACATATCCTCTGTGAACTGTACATTTACTTCTCTTTAGTATAAAAACTGCACATTATATAGATGCTGCCATCAATTTGCTTACATATGACAATTTTATTATTTGTTATACACTTCAAAGCATTGTTTTTTTTACTTGGGCTATAATATTCATTGTCAGTAGTTTACTGACTGAATGATGAATCATTATGAATAAATCATGTAAAATAAAAGATAATTTATATTTCTATAATAAAAAAGTACACCTGTGAATGACACATTGCTAAGTTGCATTTATACATTAATTGCCCTTAACAATATTTTTTTGCCAAGCACGTGCCTTTGACAAACTGGAGCAGAACCTATTTGAACTCTCTGCAAAATTTAACTGTTGGGGTTACATCTGCAATGTTTTTCACCTTATAAGATGTCGGCCCCGATGATTTGTTAATGTTATTTGAGGTTGCCAAGAAATATACTGTATCCCAATTAGACTTTTTGTGGTAAGCGTTGACAGAAGTTATTGCTCGTTGTGGTTATTTGTAAACTAAAAAGTTTACTTTTTTTGTAAACAAGTTCTTGTGACTATGGTGCTGTGAAAAGTAAGTCCTTGCTCATAGCTGTGACGTCAGTGCCTGCACACACTACATCTCCCCCCACTTCTACAATTCCCTGCTGTCCAAGCTTTAAATTCTGGAATTTTCACCCCAGTCTTCTCCTTTCTCTTTCCGCTGTTGAGTGCCAGTTTATATTTGGTCTGTCCACCTTCATCTTCCCTTTGGTTTTCATTGTGAACGTTCTATTGCACTTGCAAACCATATACAATTTACTCAGTTGTCCTAATGTAAAGATATTAGTTCAGTCATGAATCCACTGGGTCAACAAATATGAAAGTTAGGATGTTCTTCTCTGTACTTATTTTTTCTCCATAAGAAAAAACTCTGAAGCAGGAAATGCTGCTTATGTCATGACATATCACATTTAAAATTTAATTTAAATGCCTCTATTTACTTCGCCAAAAGTTGAAAAAGTAGTCCATTGTTTTTTAATAGAGGGAGCAAAAGGGTGATATGAAAATGACAAACTGCAAACAAAGCAGACTGAATGACAGTACAAATATGGGTGTCCGGAAAACTCAAGAATAAAGGAGAGGGAGTTGATATAATTACAGCCATCCCAGTTAATCACTACAAACATACCACAGTGGTGAAATAAGGGATTCTTAATCAGTGCAGACAGAGAGTGAGCTGTTGTACTTCTTCTTTTTGCAGGTAATTACAAAGCATTATATCAACAAAAAATGTGTATTTATATTTATGGCTGAAACACAATGCATTAATTATGGTAATATGCTCCAGGACATTTTGTCAGTGTAGTTATATAAGAGACATAACATAAGTGACAAATGATTAGACAATGCATTTGTGTAGGGGGGTCAGAAATCACAGCCACAGATGTCGTCTGCCACTCCATGTACTCAGTGCGCCAATTATCGCCCAGATGACGCTTTCATCCAAGTGCTGCATTTTACATGTTTAGAAGGAGGTTGGTTTGTGTTGTGAAAGGGTTGTGTTTTGATTTAATATCTATGCATGATCAACTAGAATAGAGACATAAATGATTTTGTTTTCGAGACAGAATTGGATTGATTTACAGTATATTAAATGTTACAAAAAACTACAACAAAAGATGAACAATATTGTTGAAATTGTATAGAGCTGGATCATCTTGAAGAGATAGGGTGATGTGAACCTAACATGGATTTATAAGGGACCTGAGATTTTGATTATGAATTACAAAAAGAAGAAAAGTATTTGATCTAGCTATGTCATAAACTAAGCACTAATGGAATTTCAAAGAGGTATAAAGGCAGTTCCCATAATCTAGTAGATTGTATTTGCTGTAGAATATGTGCTTCTGTACTGCAGGTTTTTGTACTACAAGGTAAATTGTGTTATACATGTCTGTAAACATACAAGTGTGTTGAGATTAATCCTTATCTGACCAAGCATTTTGTATTCAAGATAAAAAAACTCACAACATTTGGGGGAGTGCTAGTTTGTTGTTGTTAGATCTGGATATTGGAAACCTGATGAGCAAATGATAAAAGCTAAAGCATGTATGAAAAGAATTTACAGGTAGTTGGGTATAATTCCATATGTTAGTGAAATGACAGTTAAACAGATGACACTAACATGCCGTTATTACTGTAGAGAAAACAGTTAATGATGAATATATTGATATTTAGATAGAGTGTGTACTAGATTACGTCATACTGGATTTGAGAGTGGTTCTTTGCAAATAAGTAAAACTTTCATCATCATTGGTTTATTCTTCCTCTTGATATAATATCTAGATGCACAGTGTTCAAAACTACAGCTTTTATTTGCAGGTAAGTTGTGGAATTTATCTTTTCTTTGAAGTCTAGTAGTGTGCTTTTTTCTTTGATTTTGTGGTTTTCCATTTCATTTTCAGTGGGATTTTTGTTGATTTTTCTCCAAATACCTATTAAAACGTCCAGAGTAAAATAACAGGAGAAAAATAATCCATACTTTGTATAAGGTTTTAATAGCCTTGGTGGGGCCACTTAAATTATAAAATAATTAGGATTTTATTTCATATATGACCAGTGAACATCCCGCTGTCACCATATACTACCTTACTATATTGTTTTGTGTCTTTGAATGGGCTATTAACTGCACATTTAAACGGACAAATTAGAAGATTAAAATATAGATGGGGCCCCAAACATTTAAAATTCATGAAATCAGATCCATCATTGTAGTAGATTCCAATTCCTTTAATATTTATTTCTCAAGATTCCCATACCCAGGTCCATCATTGTAGTAGATTCCAATTCCTTTAATATTTAATGGGTGGGAGTTTAATGATACGATAAATAACAAAAATGCGTCCCACCTGAGGTGCTGGGTTTGAATCTCAGTATCAGACAAACTTTATGTGGGCATTACTTGCCAATACCTGACTACAATGCACAATCTTGACCATGTAGTATACAATTGGATGTCTCAGCTGCTAATGAACTATTCATCGTGGTATATGCCAAGCACTTCTTAAAAGCTTTATCAAACCAAAAGTAAAAATAAAATAATCATCGAGTACCCACACTCACAAATATTGGTATTGCCAAAGAAGAAGAATTGTCAAAATCATATTATGTTCATGATTATTTTCTACAAACAATAAGATACTAAAACTGTCTGTTTTTACATAGCTGTCCGTCGCTAGTCATGGCTATCATCAGAATTCCCAGTTATCAGGAATGTGAAATCCACATTCTTGGGAGTTTTAGCTTGTTATTTATTTTTGGCGTATTTTTTGTGTGTGTTCTAAGAAATTAATAATCTCTCGGGTTTTTTTCTTTTAAAAAGTCTTCCATCTTACCAATATTTACAAACTAGTTCCCAGTATGTTGTAGTATTCATGAAACTTGTCCAAAGTGACCATATTTGACTTTGTTTATAAAATTTCAAACTAACCATGCACAATCAATAATTTGCAAGAGTTCCACAATCACCAACCAAACATTATCCCCATACCCAGCCAGTGCTGCGATTACTCTAACAAAATTAGGCCTCAGTAAGACTAGTAGCTTATGTAAAAAAATGCTTGATAAATTGGATATTTTGATAGGTGTTCTGCCTGCACTTTTTCAATCATGAGCCAGTGCTATTTATACCCTGTCTCTTCCTTGTTAACTTAATGAGGGTTTTTGTGTGTTTATTTTGTGATACCATTCACCCATACGAAAGTAGATATTACACCCCACCCTGACTAACTAACCTTCACTTCCTTCCATTGCTACACAAACTGATCTATTTCAAGTAATCTTTTGTGTGGTTAATATATCAAAGAATCATTTCTGAAAAGTGGTAATATGAACAGTTTTTATACAGAAGATATATCACGACAGTGACTTTAAATACTTTTATACCAGACAAAGAGGTGATGGAATCAAGTGATTATAACCTCCGAATAGCATGCATGTCTAGAAAGTGATGAGCAAAAACATATATTCATATGTGTTCATATTTGTATTGGCAGGTAAGGCTTTTGTAAATAGCTGAGATAATTATCAGTCCTGTACCATGGCCTAGTTTAATATGAGAAATGCTATAATACGTCATGCTAACTTTGTAAGGTGTTCAAATTATGGTATTTTTTCCTCACAGTAAATAGCGGGCTGGCTGGGGTAGTAGGTAAAACACTCCCTTCACACCTCTGGGGTTTGTGGTTCAAAGTTGGTAGTGACTTACCGATGCCCGCCAGTTTACGATGCAGAATGGTCACTGACCTACAAGTATGTACTGGTTTTTCGTCTGCCCTTTAACACTACCTGTCGTGATATAACCTGTACATTGTGTTGAAAGAGATGTAAAACCCAACTAAAATCCAACTGACAGTAAATGATAATTCCCTTACTGGTATTTAAATGTAGCGACATATTTCACATTTTATTTACCATCCGAACAAGAACAACACTATTTCTATTTGTCATCAGACGGGTGTTTTTATTTCCTTGACCGAGGATATGTATGTGAGTGTTGGGGAGAGTCTGTGAATGGTTGGGAGCTACAGAGTGGGTGTTAATTGCCTGGTAACTTGTCATTTTATCCATCAACATCTTGTACACAAATTACAAGACATGTTGAAGAACATTTACACTGAGATTAAGCAAACTTAAAACATAAGTGTGTTATAGCACTCTAAATTAAATTAAGAAGGTGGTTTGCTGGGGTTATGAGGCGGGTTCACTTACGTTAATTTGCTAAGAGTAAATATAGTTGGTCTAGTATTAAATCTAAAAAAATATTCAATGGTGAGATTTGTTAAGATGACATACACTGTCTTCTATTTGTTACATTTTAGTGTGACCTTAAACTGACCCAGTTTCATTATCCCGCTTATTTGAATATAATCATTACTCTGACCATCTGCCAGTCATCAATGACAAAATACCCGGTCTAATAGTTTCAACTGACCCCCAATGAATGGTGCGAGAGCGTAAATGGACCCCTCGGTTTATTGTACATTGTAAATTTATTGACAACTGAAGTTCACTGAAACTGTGAGCCTGACTCTTGTCTTCCCAGTTATCCACGTTATTTGAAATTAACATACAGTATTTGTTAATTGAAGAAGCCTATGGGATACAGAAATACTATTGTTATGTATAGACATTAAGCGTTTTAATTGAAGATTACATTACAAAGTGGACTTGGTAATTTTTTAACACACGCTTCCGGGAAGATTTCTTTGGTATTCAGAATCTGATATGAGTTATATATGGAGTGCATTCATAGGCTACTAGAAGTACAATATGCATCCACTGATATGGCTTTTCAAATCTCATGTTCTTCCTGCTTATATCAGTGCAAACCACACCTAACAGGTTAATTCTCAGGTTATTTCAAGAGCCTTTCAATTTTGTGTGAAACTAACATGTTAAGAATCTTTCTTAATAAATCCTGCAAGACATTCCTCTCCCGTGCATAACTACAATAAGTTTTGATTTAATCTATTTCTACTTATTTATTGTATTGTTTTAACCCAAAGCAAATTTCTTCAAAAACACTGGTTGGCAGAAAAATTGATGGTAACTGTTGTGGATGCACGTGTCCTATATAGCAACAAATTGAGTTTACTCTTTGTAGTTGTACTTCTCTATAATAAGTGTTAGTTTTAGGTAAGCATGGTATTTTTCATTCACACACATTTAGCTGAGATAAGATTACGTCGTACCGCAACTATTTGCTACCAAGGTTACGACGCCTTACTCGCTCTAGTTAGCCTGGAGAAGTCTCAGTTTGTTTTCACTGGCAGTTTTCATATGTAGGTGAATAAAACAATATCTTCAATTTAAAAAAAGAAAAAAAAGACATCCACATATTCTCTCCAGTAAATGTCTTTTGAAATATGAGCACGTAAACTGTGCATTTACTTATAACTGGGGTAATTATACGTCAGTGTGGTTTGTCACGTGACACTTAAGACTCACTGAAAAAAATATAGTTTATGCAGGACTTCATTTCACAGGAAGCACTTGGATGCGTAATTAATTGAAAGCTGACTTGTTAACTGATCTTTCAACCACAACCAGCCTCTTTTAGTTATCATTTTGCTGATATTTATAATCTTCTGGGTCTTTTTTTTTTCAAGAGGGCTATTGACCTCACATGATGGTTAGAACTTCCTGCTTCTAAAATCAGGGTGCTAATATCAGTGACTCAGTGGAAAAAGTTGCATACTTGCCAAATTCAGTGTTTTACAAGACACACCTGACTATTTCCAGGTTAGTTATGGACTACAGAGTATTTTGAAGTTGTATTAAATGTCAAAATTAACATAAAATCTACCCCTTTGCACTAACTTTTAATTTTTGAAAATCCTTGTCATGCACCTAGAGTAATATGATTTTTATGAACTTTTGTCGAACAAAACATATGAAACGTCAGGAATTTTTTTTTTAATTCTTAAGACATGTACACCATGGACCAGGCTAGTATGATATCTTGCAAATACACAATAAAACTGGACACAGTGTACAGATTAAGAGGACTTGGCTCAATCCAGAGAAAGCCAATACAAAACCAGTAACCTCCCCCACTTCTCCCCCCTCACTTCTCACTTCCCCCCCCCCCCCCCCCCCCCCCCCCCCCGAGGCCTCTTTGCCTTTGACTTGTGGAGTCGCTCTGCGTACAGAGTTGTAAATCTGTCGACAGAGGTCAATGCTAACTTTCAACCTGATTTACATGTGGCATTAAAGATATGAAGACACATGTGGAAAATTCCCAGAGCTTCAGATAGAAATGAACACTCCTCCATCTTTTTAAAAAAGCTTTTGTGAAAAAGAGACCTGCATTTAAAAAGGAGATTCTTCTTTAAAGTTTCTGCTCTGTTAGCTCTATATGGAATATGTCTAGCCTTGACTGAATGTTCCTTGTTAATATATCATCTGTTACAATATGGAGCTGCTATGTGTTAAAAAACTGTAAGTCCTGATAATGAATTTGCATGTTGCAGTATTATTTAATCCTGTGTCTTACTTCTTTATTTAAAAGCCTGTACATGCAGCGACAACAAAACAAAACGATAAGAAGGTCATTTTTAGCATAGCAGAATGTGTGTCATCTTGATGGATTCAGATTACTTTTTCACAGTGGTTACAATCTGTTAATACTCGATAATCATTGAGTTCATTAACATTAAGTTGGGCAAGTTATTGTCTGAAAACCCTCACCTTTAATGGAGTTCCTGGTACTTTTCAGTTACATGACTGCCCGGATGGTCCCATGTTGACTAAGCGGTTATCTATTCTCAAGACTTAACCCTTAAGTTTGGTGTCCAAATCTCTCGTATGTAATGAACTATATTTTCCACATGAGTGCGTTGTGGTATCAGGAACTCAGATTTAAAAGCACACATTTCTTGGAGAAGAAATCATTCTTTGGCTTCAGCTTATCTGCACCAATTATATTATCCCTATGAATGGACCTTGTATAAGGTTTTATCTATTGTATATTACTAGAACTACATTGTAATATTTACAATAATAAAAAATCTATGGATATATTCACAGACATGCATCCTCTTTCCATACCTATTTGGCATGTATTACTCAGCTGGAGACATTCCCGTATCAGGGACGGGATTCGTGAAAAAGTTTTAAGTAGGGTTCAAAACTTAGCTTAGCTTTGTCCCAGTCATGATATATGTTAACTACTCAGTTGGCTTTTGCTAAAGTTGCAATGAGATGCACAATACAAGTACATGAGACAAAACTAGTTAGCTGCGAGTCCACACTTAGCAGAGCTTTGTCTTGCTGAAGCGGCAATGAGATTCGCAATACAAATCTTAGCTGTGAAGAAACTACTTAGTTGTCATTTTTACCTATGAAATCGTGTACAGTTTTAAAACTTAAATCAGTGGTCTAGCTAGCAGTATTATATTTATGACAAAACTTAACCAAAGCTTAGTCTCAGTGAATGTCAGCTGAGGCAGAAAAAAGGTCCCGCATATGACATATATCTCAGAGAAAGCCCAAAGATCTGACACGAGAAGTACTTATCTGGAGAACTAGAAAGGGATCACAAATAAGATGAACTCTAAAGATAGGCATATTTTTACAATACGTACAAGAGAGCCACATGGTAAGGCTATGAAAATTATTCGTGAAAATACCAATGCAAGAAAGACCTTCTCGACTTCCCAAATGTGTGCAGAACGGTCAATAAATTGGCTAGTTTCACTGGCTACGCTTTCTTTGTGAAAATCATATCACGCCATTTGGTCTAAAGAAAAGTGGGGTTGAGGACATTGAAAAAACAAGATCTATGACATAATATACACCTCAATACTGTAACTTAAGTGATATAGTTTTTATATATCCAAAGAAACATGGACTTTAAGAAGGTCACCTTGTAAACAAGTCAAACTATAAATGCATATCACTGTCGTTTGAGGCCTTTTTTGAGTGGATTATTTAAAACTGACTAAAAGGAGACATTTACTAAACATGAAAATGATGGGAATAAAATAAAAAAATGTAAGATGACAGAAAATAATCACTTGCTTAGATTTAAGCTTGGTATACACTTGTATAGTTTACACGTGAATTGAGTTTATGAGATACAGTGGTGAAAGTGGTTACAAAGGGGTTAAAAATGGTCTGAGTTTGAAAGCCACAAGAAATTAGTATTTCTGGAGTCGTGAGGATAATAAAAACATACTCAGGAGGGTGAAAAGAATAATACCACCACCACCCTCCATTCATAAAGAAATTTGTGTCAAAGCAATACCGGACAGTTGTGAGGTTTGCGGTGAAGGGTGAGAACATTCTGTGGTTTTATAAAATTACCAGAGAGTCTTAAGAAAAGCTTAAGAAGGATGGAAATACAAATAGTTGACAAATGCCTGAAAGACAGAACCTAGGGTGACAAATGATGGAACTAGCTCATGGGTGAATTTGCACAGAAACAGAGGTAAGGAGAGAATGATATGATTCAACAAGATTAAAAGGTAGATTTGTATAAAGTTATATGTTTACTGTTACGTACAGTTTTGGTGGTTATGGATAAACATTATGGGCATACATCAAGGTATCACAGCACTAGAAGTTATTTGAAAGACACCAATGTGAAATTTATTTCTATATTATTAGCTAAAATATGGGACTTAGATTATATATTTTTATTTTCCACTTTGGTCAAAGTCAATGAACGGGTAGTTATTTCAAGATGTTTTAAAAATAATTTGAATAAATTATTTGATTTTAAAATATATATCTTCTGAAATTATTTATCAGAACATTTAAAGTATGTTAAAGTTATACAGATATATTGTTTATTTTTAATTGTACAAATTCTTCCATGTGATTTAATTCTCATGTAGTGTGTCTTTCAATGAAACTGTTAGAAATAATGTAGCCACTTTAACAATGACACATCCATGCTGAGCACCCAGTCAATTCTTTAAGAAAGTGACAGCAAGTGTGCCAACCCAGTACTTTCTTTCGAGATATTTTTCAATCGAAAACCATCTTTCTCAGAGACTGTAGTGTTTACGGCCCATTGTGTACCTTGCATAATACTTCTACTTTCATACATTTCACAACAAACATTCTGAAATATATATAACATTATATAATATTGTAGCGGGCTGGGTATACTTAGTCTGCAAATGAGAATATGTTTAACTTTCAGTAAATAGTCCTCAATATGTGGCTAGTTATTGATTATGACAAACAGAAAACAAAAAGAAAATTTATGTGTCAGGAGAAGCATTCAGGGGTTCGTAAGTTAAAATCTGTTGTCATAAGTTTAATGAATTTATAAATATACTTGGTCTTGGACCATGTCCACATGATGTGATCTGAATAAGATTATGGGGGATCAGGCCATTAAAATTCTCCTTCACATCATACAGGCGAATCCTGTGTCCAGTGCTCCATCTGCTGTTGTAGCAGAAATCCAGTTTCAGTTTTCCAGTAATAAACTCCATCTCCATCTGAGGCTCCAAGTCCTGTTCTCCATAGTGAGACTCCTCATCCTATCCTAAGTGCCAACGTCCATTTTTCAGGTTAAAATGTTCCAAAATTCTCCATTCAAGCCTAACCTTAAGCAACAGATTATGCAATCGTAAGAACCTTCCCAAATGGAGATCCAACTGATGTTGGCTTGTCAAAAGTGCAAACAACACCATGCAAACAAACGAAACACAGCACCACACCAAATAGTCAGCACAACACACACAAAAAAAAGGATTAATAAAAATACATATGGTAATTAAATCAACTGATTTCTAATAATCTCTAGTAAAGCAAAGATAACCCCACCATATTAAAGTAATAAAGTTATTGTAATTATAAGAAAGATATACACCAGATGTAGCCTAGTTACACATTTCTGTAAAAGCACTCCAAATTACTGCATGTCATCTAGTCATAAAGAAATGCATGAATACAAGTATGCACACCACCAAAATACACAAGAAACACCTAATCTAGTACCATTATTTGACATTTACCCAGAAATCTAAAATACCTCCCCAATAACTGAAGTTAAAGAATTATAACAACAAAAAACTCTTGCCCCAAAATTTCCTGTTCCATTTTGTGGGAGCCACCCCCGGGCCCCTTTTACCCAATTATATAAAAACAACTACTACATAATTATATATAACACTGCCCCCCTTGTGTCCCATTGGTGCTATTTCCCCTTGCCCACAAGGGTATCTCAGAAGGCTCCCCATACCAAAAGCAGAAGATTCCTAGAACTTCATCAGTACCATATTATTATGGTCCCTAAAGAGGCTCCTAGTGGGTACTGTATGCTTTCGGACAAGGCTCCTAGTATGGCTCCTGGTGTCACCAATAAAGTATGGGCTCCTAGTGTAGCTCCTAGTATGGCTCCTAGTGTGGCTCCTAGTGTGATAATTAGTTTGATTGGTTTTCCAGTTCCTCCTCCAAGATTTGAAGTTTTCAGTCTGCATCCAGATTTCAGACTGGCTTGACTGGTCCTAGTCACCCCCTAGTTCTCACCTTTCCTAGTCTGTTGGATTACATCATGGAATCCCCCCTTAACCAATCAGAAATGGCTCCTAGTAGGAGCTCAAATATAAAACATTAAAATTTATCACTTACATAAAATGTATAATTATACATGTATAGTGACATTACAATTTATAATTACTCAACTTGTATGACAACATTTAACATGATAATAATTACAACATTAATACTCTTACACAATTTAATGGAAAACCATGACATTGTATTTATGTGGCGTGGGGCCGTGGCGGGTATTGTCTATTCAAACGATCCGATTTCAAATTGCATGAATTATGCTACTTACTGTCTTATAAGGTTCACCATTGCTGTTTTTACAATATACATAGTCCCCTTCAACAAATTAGTGTCTTAATCTCCTTAATATTTTCCTTAGATTCCTTAAATATCAGTATACCCTATTATCGCCCACATTCCCCGTTATCGTGGTAGTATTTCCAACCCATTTGTTGCTGTAATTTCACATTCCCCCTTATCACCTGACATGTCCCAGTGATTATTTTATGGTTTTTATGTCCCAGTGATCATTTCATTGTTTAAAGTCATTGTTGTGGTGGTTTTAACTCTGGCTTTTGTGTGATTGTAATTATGGGTTCCTCTGCTTCCATGGTTTGCTAACTCTTGGCTTTTTTATGTGTTCTTGGCCATGTTAGTTGTGAAAGTCATCCTAGTGGTATGTTTCCTGTGTGTTGGTTTCTTGTGTAACTGGCTGAATGCTGACAGGAGTCAGAATTGCCAAAAGATTGACAGGAGTATCCCTTCTATTTTCCGACTTTCTGTCGTATTGTTACACTAGTGATACAAAACAGGTTCCTCCACAACTGAAATTTAAAAACCTACTACTACTCCTTTTGTTGTGTGGTGATGTTGCTTCAAACCCTGGCCCCACCAATTTTGGATTCATCAATTGTAGATCCATTCGCAATAAAGGCCCTCTCCTGCATGATCTGATAAAATGCGGTGACCTAGATATCCTGGGTCTAGTTGAGACTCATATTAGACCAAATGATACTGATGGCCTCCTGAGTTCTCTTACACCGGCTGATTACAATTTCATCCAAAAACCAAGGTGTACTGGTCGGGGAGGTGGTGTTGGTTTTCTGTGTAGAAAAACCTTTTCTCCCAGTATTGTCTCTTCACCAGTCTTCGGGTCATTTGAAATGATCATACTTTCATTCAAGTCTGACTACAATAGCTTTGTTGCTGCTTGTGTGTACCGTCCTCCTGGCTCAAGTACTACTCAGTTTCTGGAAGATTTTTTGGCTCTTTCTGCCTTTCTGTCTTCGACTGGTTCCCGTTTCATCATTTGTGTTGATATAAATGTCCATCTGGATGTTGAGTGTGGTGATAGGTCCAGGTTTAACGACATCCTACAGTGTTGTGGTTTGGTTCAAAGTGTCTGTGGCCCGACTCATTTATTGGGTCACACTCTGGATGTTCTGATATCTCCCTGCGGCTCAGATTTTGTCCGCAATGTCAGTGTTGGAGATTTCATTTCTGACCATGCTGCCATAAGATGCCAACTGGATTTCTCTCACCCATCTACCAGCATCGACAAATGGGTCTCTTATCGTCGGTACCACAGGATTGACATCGACCAGTTCAGAAATGACCTTAAAAATATACCGTTTGTACGGTCTCCTGAAGGTACTGCTGCAGAACTTTATGATCAGTACATAACTGGTGTTACTCAGGTACTTGACAAGCATGCTCCTATCATTTCACGCAAGGCTAAACAGCAGTCTGATGAGTGGTTGTCTGATTCGTATCGCATGGCTCGATCTCTTAGGTGGCAATTTGAATGAAGGTGGCAAAAACATAAGTCAGAGTTGAATAGATCAAGACTCCGCAGGCAAATTGCCTGGTGTAATTGACTGGCCAATAAAGACAAGGGTTCATACTATACAAATCTCATAACTGCAAATAGTCGTGACCCCAAGAAGCTATGGCAGTCATTGAGGAAGGTCTTGCATCGCACTTCTGAGACTGTCCTGCCTGCTCATAGCTCAGATAAAAGCCTCGCGGACATGTTTGCTTCTTTTTTCTCCAATAAAATAAGCAAAATCAGGGACACCTTCTCTACTTCTGGCTCTTTCAATGATGCACCGGATTCGTTGCCTCCTGCTTTCAATACCTTTATGTCTGTCACTGAAGATGAGGTCTATAAGTGTATTAGTGAATCCCCCACTAAATCTTGCTCACTAGACCCTATACTAACATTCCTCCTTAAGGATTGTCTTGATATCCTCCTCTCTTCTATTACCAAGTTGGTAAATCATTCTCTCATTGAAGGATCTTTTCCAAATTCTTTCAAAAAGGCGGTTGTCACCCCCCTCATAAAAAAGGCTTCCCTTCCCAGAGACGACCTTAAGAATTATCGCCCAGTGTCTGGTCTTTGTTTCCTGTCAAAGTTGGTTGAGCGAGTCATTGCTAGGCAGCTAACATCACACATTAATAACAACAAACTGGACAATCCTCATCAGTCAGCATATAAGCCAGGACATTCCACGGAAACTGCTTTATTGTCTATAAAAAACGAGGTTCATCTCTCTCTGGCACGCGGTGAACCCACAGCTCTAGTACTTCTTGACTTATCAGCCGCATTTGACACTATAGACCATAATATTCTCCTTGGTTACCTTAAATCCTGGTTTGGTCTTGGTGGAACAGTTCTAAGGTGGTTTGCTTCCTACTTAAGAAATCGTTGCCAGGCCATTAAGATAGGCTCCACACTATCCGAATCAAGCAATCTCATCTATGGAGTTCTGCAAGGTTCTGTTCTGGGTCTGTTACTGTTTTCACTCTATACAACACCACTTAGTAAAATTATTCGCCTCCACCCGCATATTAAATTCCATTTTTATGCGGATGATACTCAGTTATACATCCATCTCTCCCACAAGAATGCTTCTTCGGCTCTCGCCAAGCTTAATGCCTGCCTTCATGATTTCCAAGAGTGGATGTCTCTCAGTAAATTGAAGCTCAACCCTGGAAAAACTGAGTTTATTGTCTTTGGTTCCAAGGCTCAACGTCAGAAGATTTCCTCTCACTTTCCTGTTAGCATTCTTGGTAGCCTTCTTCATCCGGTTGATTCTGTCAGAAATCTAGGCGTGTGGTTTGATGCAGATTTTTCATTCTCTGAGCATATCAAGAGGACTTGCAAAGCGTGCTTCCTTCAGATGCGTGACCTCCGTAGAATTAGAAAGTATCTCACTCCTGAAGTGGCAGTCCTTGCTGCAAATGCCTTGGTTAGTAGTCGTCTGGACTATTGTAACTCTCTGTTCAGAGGTTTGTCCGGTTTCAATCAGTACAAATTCCAAAGTATTCAGAATACCCTGGCTCGTATTGTTACAAATCATGGAAAGTATGCTTATGTTACACCCATTCTACAGAAACTCCACTGGTTGCCTGTTAGGTACTGTTGCATTTTCAAAACTGCAACACTTGTGTATAAATCTTTGCATAGTGGTTCTCCTTCTTATTTCGAACCATTCTTGTCTTTTAGTAGCTGTCCCTATAGTACTAGACATAGTCACCCAGATCGTCAATACCTTACAGTTCCTCCTTTCCATTCATCAGTCTTCAAGTCAGCCAAACATTTCGGCCATAGTTTTGCCTTTGATGCTCCTAAGATCTGGAATGACCTCCCTCAAGATGTTCGCGGTTCAACATCAGTTGCCTCCTTCAGAAATAAGCTTAAGACATACCTGTTTGCAAAAGCCTACCCACCATAGCCTCCCCCGTCACATCTGTGTCTCCTTGGTACGACCTGGCTATGTCCCTTGATTTAACGCTAAACTGCCTTGCTTTATGTTTAGATGCGCCTTAGAGTCCATCAGTGATGGAGATTAAGCGCTATAAAAGTCCACATTAGATTAGATTAGATCAACATCCACATTTCATCAGTTTTATAAATAGATTTCACAGTTTAAAAATAAAAAAAATCAATTCACACAAAGCATCTTCACTTGGGATAACTCAGGATCCCCATACAAAGCACACACTCACAAAAAATCTCTGCATACCTAGGGTTCACAGACTGTCACACTTTGTCAGTGCTATGCTTGGTTAAGATCATATGTAGAACACCTTTACTTATTTTAAAACCTTCAAAAATGCATTAATTAATTAATTAAGTAACAATGATTGATAGTAATTTGTTACAACATATATTTCAAATGTTTACTTATATATACAACCAATACATATGCCATATCAGAAAGTCCAATCCATTGGAATTTCGAATCCTGAAATCACAAACTCCGATTGGAAGTTCTGATGTCAGAAAAGATATCAAATTCTGTTATTTAATTAGAGAATTGCTCTGAGGTTCGAATTTGAAGTTCTGATATCAAGATTTGAAATTCTGATGGATTGGAGTTTCTAATATCCTTGAATAAGAAAGTCTAATCCATCAGAAAGTCCAATCTTGCTATTTTTTGATGTATTGCAACTATTATGGATGAAGATAAAAAGGATTGTTTAAGTAAACTTTTTAATAACACAAAATTGTTTAGTTAATACATAACTTCATTTACCACATTTATTTATCACACCATCAAGTTTTAAAAGCACATGGGCTAATTGGGTAGAAATAGTGAGTTAATTTAGGTAGTTAAGCCTATCAAAGACATAAACATAAAAGGTAACATGGGCTAGTTGACTTGATTACAGGAAATTAGTGAGTAGGTACTTATGCCCATCAAAAAAGGTTTTGATACTCAAGGAAAACGTAAACATAAATGGTTGGTAACTAACTTGATTTAAAATAGTTTGTTTCAAAACTTATCAAAGGGACCTTATTCTTGGGAAAGACAGTAACATAAAATAAAATAAACAAAATTTTGACTTCAATACTAGGATTTGAAGTTCTAATGTCAGAAAGTCCAACTGGAGTTTCTGACAAATACTATTGTCAGAATTTCAAATTTGACAGAAAAAAAATCCACCAGAAACTCCAATAAGACTTTCTGACATCATAACTTCCAATTAGAGTTTGTGGTGTCTGGATTTGAAATTCTGATGGATTAGCCTTTCTGATACGATAGATACATATTATTACAACAATTGTAAAATGTAGGTCCTGGTCAATTCCCATAATTACTTGCAGTTTTTGAGAAGGTTTGTTTTTTGGTAAAAAAGACATGAGGATGCCAGGACATATAGTAGTTCAAGACAGAATTTTGGAAATACTAGCATGTTCACACAATATTCATGTTGTGATACGAATCAATAAGCTCGGATAAAAGTCCATTCTTATACTGAACAAGAAGATGAAAAAATTCAAAATGGATCCAGATAAAAATGAAGTGTTGTTAATTTTAATTGGAGTACACTGATGTCTGATAACACCTATCAGTGTCATAAGAGTTGGTGAATTCTTCAGAATAAAATCATTTCCTGATAGTTTGTAACGTTATCATATGTATGGACCTTTATGATGGACCAGCAATTTCTATTTGTTAATACTGTGTCTGAGATGTTCACTTCAGTTAATGTCAAATTACTAAAGATACAATTTAAAGAAAATATCTTTAGAATTCATCACATATTTCTGTTTTTACCTGTCTGTTGGAGGTCACGCTCTAAGTGAAGTGATGAAATTTGGTTATTAACACAGGATGTCAAGAGATGATTGAATGTCATATATAGTTTTAATTAATTTTAAGAAATCTAGAGATTTGTCATATTTAACACCTACATTAGAAGTGTTTACATTGTTTTGTGTTCTGAAAGTTTTGATAGCCATCTTCATAGATTTCATTAATGTCAATCTATAAAAAGTAAACAAGTCACTCTAGCTGGTTGGCGTGACATTCACACGGTGTCACCTCGTTATTGAAATAATCCGGTGTGAAATCTGAGCATATCTTTATGTAACTCTACACCTCAAAGAACACACTATTTCATAACCTAGTGATATGTGATTTATACCAGAGACCTACAAGTTTTGCTGGAGTCTGTAATGCTAGTAATATAGAAACATCATTCCTTGTA
The DNA here is from genome assembly GCA_964017235.1 of Sabellastarte sp. h YS-2021. Classification (NCBI taxonomy): domain Eukaryota; kingdom Metazoa; phylum Annelida; class Polychaeta; order Sabellida; family Sabellidae; genus Sabellastarte; species Sabellastarte sp. h YS-2021. The sequence goes on along the minus strand of OZ024927.1, from coordinate 50,763,730 downwards.
ATTTTATTTTACATAAAATTGTACAAAATGTAAACTTTCCTCCCAATCCAGGTAAAATTCTATGTACATGAATATGAATCATGAGCCCAATGACTCATTCTGTCCATATTTTTGTAAAGATATATGTCTCAGTGGAGACTCTGATTCAGGGAAATCGGTGATTCCACTAGAGGAGATTCTGATTTAAGTTTCCACTGGTGGAGATGACAATCTATTATTTAAAGGCTGCAATCCTAGTTTTCACTAGGGAAAACTGTGAGATATACATGTTTCCACTATTTAGTATGACATACAAGAGAGATTAATTGAATAAATATTTTATAGAATGCAGTGAGATTTGCAACATTTAGCAGAAGATGTGAATTATGCAAAGTCTCAGTTTTTAATCGGCCAAAGCAGCAAATGAGTAGATTCTTAAGAGTTATAGTCAAATTGTTACTGCAGATCCATAGGAATAGTAGTTATTGAGGAAATCTTTTATCAAATCAACCAAATTTAACTTGATTTTGATCGTATGCACAGTACTCTTACATAAAACTATACTAGTATGCTAATACAATAGATAACATTTTTATCTCCTGCCGGCTGATAGGCCCGCTATGGGAGATTATAAAATGCCCTGTGTCCGTGCGTGCGTCCGTTCGTCACGTTTTTACAAAAGCCTTTCTATCTCTTAAAATATTATAGCTAGAGCTTCCAAATTTGCAGGATAAATATTCATCATTGGAAAAACTTGCCTGGGAATCTTTTTCGGCTGATTCGAAAAAACAAGATGGCCGCCACGGGTGTTAACAAGATGGCTGCCATGGTTTTTTTTTCAGGTGTTCTGCCATGAGTTTTTTTGTTGATTTAGATGGCTGCCATAAGTGTGTAGTTGCACTTTTATACAGCCTAAAAATAGCCTGCTTGGTATTTTCCAGACCTAGGTCCATAGCTAAGTGAGTAATAGCAATGGTGGCTACTTTCAGTAAAGTGCTCATAACTCCAGAATGACTGCATTTAGAGCATTTCTGTAAAATATCTTGTTCAGCTACTTTCTCCATCCCTACAAGATGGTATTTTTAGGGGTCTATCTTGATAGCTAAGTGAGTAATGGCTATTTTCTGTTTTTAACAATGACCAAAATGAGTAAGTTGCTTTTATCTATGTAACTGTTACTTACAATATTGGTCTCAAATATGTTGTTGAACAACTCCTTCATGTACTATATCATGGTGAGGTTTCCAAGGTGTAGCACCATAGCTAGCTGAGTAATAGCTACACTCAGTTTAACATTTGACCATTCAGCAAGTCACTTATAACTCAAAAACTATTGAATATAGAGGATTTTTGTCAAATATGTTGTTTATCTACTTTTTGATGTACTGTGTCGTGGTGAATTTTCAGAGCTGTAAGTCCATAGCTAACTGAGTAAAAATAGCTACTTTTAAATTTCTTAATTTCCACATTGAATAAATCACTTATACCTCCAAAACTATTGAATTTAGGGAATTATTGTCAAATATGTTAATCGGTTACTTTTTAATGTTCTGTGTCGTGGAAAAGTTTCAGAGCTGTATTTCCATAGCTAACTGAGTAATGGCTACTTTGAATTTCAACAATGAGTAAATCACTTATAACTCCAAAACTATTAAATTTAGAGAATTATTGTCAAATATGTTGTTCACTTACTATTTGATGTACTGTGTCATGGGAAATTTTCACAGCTGTATCTCCATAGTTACCTGAGTAATAGCTACTTTGAGGGTTTCCATTGAGTAAATCACCTTTAACAGCAAAACTGTTGAATTTAGAGGATTTTTTTCAAATATGTTCTTCACCTACTTTTTGATGTACTGTGATATGGCAAATTTTGAGAGCTGTAGGTCCATAGCTAACCGAGTAATAGCTACTTTAATGGTTCTCCATTGAGTAAATCACTTATAACAGCAAAACTGTTGAATTTAAAGGATTTTTCTCAGATATGTTGTTTAGCTACTTTTTTATGTACTGTGTAATGGCAAATTTTGAGACCTGTAAGTCCATAACTAACTGAGTAACAGCTACTTTGATGGTTCTCCATTGAGTAAATCACTTATAACAGCAAAACTATTAAATTTACAGGATTTTTGTCAAATATGTTGTTCATGTACTTTTTAATGTTCTGTGTCATGGCAAAGTTTCAGAGCTGTAGGTCCATAGCTAATTGAGTAATAGCTACTTTCATGGTTTTCCATTGAGTAAATCGCTTATCACAGCAAAACTGTTGAATTTAAAGGATTTTTGTCAAATATGTTGTTCACCTACTTTTTGATGTATTGTGTAATGGCAAATTTTGAGACCTGTAGGTCCATAGCTAACTGAGTAATAGCTACTTTGATTTTTGCGGAAAATGAAAAAGTCTTAATATCTCGAAAACTGTAAGAGATAGAGGGATTTTGAGTGAATTTTTGACCCGCAGGATAGTACATGAGTATACTATGCAAATGGGAAAAAATTCAATTTTCACCACTTTTGGCGGCTATCTTGGATTTTTAGCAGAAAATAAACATTGAAAATATCTTCAAAATGGTAACAGACAGAGCGATTTCGAGCGAATTTTTGACCCACGGGGTAGTACAACAGTATTCTGTGCCTAGGGGAAAAATGTCATCTTGGATTTTAGTGGAAAATGAAAAATTGTGAATATCTTGGAAAAGGTATTTCCTCCCCTTTAATGCTCGGCGGGAGATACACACCGCGGCAGTGGTCTTGTTTATCATAGCAATAACATACAGTGGTAACATCAGTGGTAGTTACAGTTTAAAAAAACTATATATAAAGTTTTTCCTAGGTATGAAGTTTGACTGTTTTACCTAATGAGTTTGAATAATGAAAAATAATTCCCAGTGAAATATTAAATCTGTATTAATATCTCAAGTAGAAACTAGCCCTTACCGAAAATTAATTCTAATGAACTTCTTAATAATGAAGAGTTAGTGAAATTTTCTTAAAACTAAAATTACTACTTCTCCAGTATTTCTTCAGACTAAGCTACATGCAAAACATTTTGATTATGTCAGATGTCACAATCAGGATGTAGGGTATAGATTTACTGTGTTTTCCTTCTCCACACAAAACAAACATTGGGGTGTTTTCTGCATTAAAATCTCCCAATATCTCTGAAAGTGGAAACCTCATTTTATTATGTAAATATTACAGTCAGGGTTTTGTCCACAGATTTTGATTAATGTCAACTGATTTACCTTGTAACATAAGCCACATATTTGTGTGTGTAGAGTTATGACCTGTGAGACACATCTTGAGCTCAACCCTGGTGAATAATTGATGTTCCCCTTTAGTGCAGTTAAGGTAAAGCTGGAATGAGAAAAGATCTGTGTTGGTTTGTAAAACACTGGTTAAAAAAATGCTAGAATGCTGGAGACATCCTAAGGAATATGGAGCTATGATGTACTGTAGTCACCCAAGGGGTGTTTGACATCACTCCACATTTCTGACATTTCAATAAATCTTGGACTTCTCCTCACAATGATTTTTCTTGTATGTGTTTTGTTTGTATCAAGAGCATTGTGGTGTAAAAACTCATGGGACAAACTGAAAGGTGATCTCAACTCCCTGAGTTTAAGATTATCTTTGACAACATTACTTGCAACTAAGTTATTAATTAAACAACATAGTTCATCTAAAACGTCTGTTTTGTACGTGTTATAGGTCTACAGGTGAATATTTATTGTGAATTTTGTACTTTTATTAAGTCACATGATGTCCTAAAATACTAAGATATCCACAAATTCCAGTCATTTCTTGAGCGAGCAGTGACTTTGCTAGACAAGCTCACATACCACATACTCTGCAGTCTGATTGAATTGGCTTGAGCTGTGATTGGGGAAAGGGTGGTGGGGGGCGAGTGGGGATCTTTCATTCATTGATTTGTCCTGTTGTTAACCCTTCTCTGTCAAAGGCCAGGGGCAAGAGATTACCACACAGAAATATAAAAAATAGAACAGCCTTAATTGAAAAGAAATAAAGTAAAAACCGCTAGACCTAAACCAATTTTCCCTACGCTTTCAAAAGTAGAATAAATTGTTCGCATTTAATGGCTTTCTGTTAAATAAACAAAAAATATTGAATTATCAAGTATGCAATCTAAATTACTACTTTGAATAAAACATGAAAATGTATTTTCCCCTGTTCATAGATTGGTTCATTTATATTTTATTTGTAGATAATGATGAGATATTGATTCAAAGAAATGGTTTAATATCAAAGCAGGGTAGCTAGGGAAGACGTCTTCTAGCTCCACGTTATACCCCAGTTCCACTATCCTGAGTTTGCCTTCAGAGCACTCCGAGAATGTAGTCCTAAGAGAAACCTTATTGGTTGTATATCTTGTATTTTCATTCACAAGACGGGAGTCTAATCAAAATAATCATAAATTGGACTGAATTGGGTTTAACTTGGCTTTCAACACATTATATAGGTTATATCACAATTAGTACTTTTAAGCTCAGAGAAAATCACTACAAAATAGTTGGTAAAGGTTCTTCACTGTAAGCAGCTGGGCATCAGTAAGTATCTACTAACTTTTACATAGAGGGCCTGGGTTTGAATCGCAGACCTCAGAGGTGAGAGCCAAGTGTGTTAACCACTATACCACCTAGTCCCCATGGTGATTGTGCGAAGTCATTCCATTTGTAAACATGTTTAAAAACCGCTGTAAACATTTCTGTCCCATGTAGTCACAACTAATTTTTTTCAATTCTGTGGTCGCACAACTGTTACAACTAACCCTACATTAGCCTTGCTGAAGGCTCAAGTTTCTTTGCATTTAAGGAAATGTTTCAGTTCACATAATGGGTAATTCTAACAGTTGGGAGCAGGTCATCATGGCAATGTTTTATTTTGTGCAAGTTATCTTTTCAACCAAAATAAATCATGTGTTTTGGTAGTTTTCCCACCGTTTTAACAGGACTAGACAAAGCATTATAGTAGTATCGGCTATCTTTTACGAAAAGTCATGTTCATCGAGCTGGGGTATTACAGCTTGGTAAAATAGGCTATATCTTCATCAGACTATATCTTCATCAGATACTGTAACCTTACTTTAGGCTCCAGACTCTCCATAATCATGGAAAATATGCATAATAAAGTTTCAAGTTACATAATGTGCTGGTTTTTACATCAGCTTGCTGACAAGATCTTATGTATTCCAACATGTACGAGTACTTTATGAATATCAAACATTTGTTTACATGTTTAAAAAATACTGCCCAAATATGAGACTCAAGCAAGGCTATACCGACTGCAGCTTTAAACGTATGTAATCTTGCTGCAATAGCATCTAATTTAGTCCATTCAGTCTCTGATGTTACACAGAAATCTCACTCATACTTCCTGGTGGCAAAAAGACAATTTGCTGGTAAAATTGGGACTTCCTGTTGCAATATTGGCAATTTAATAACATTGTAACCATGGTGAAGGTTATAGATTTGGTATTCTGTGGGCCTGTTTATTTTCAAGTCTCTCCTATGTCTGAAATGTAGCTGATATCTGTCCACTAAATCAGTCACCTTAATTACACAAAATCTTTCTAAACTGAATGCATTGAAATTAAAATAAACAAGCTCAAGGCCGAAAGGTGCTTTGGTCTCCTAACGTGAGCGCAAAGCCACCCGAGACATGAGTAGCGCACTAGAATCTATGAAAGTCTGGTGATGCAAAGAAATTCCAACTCAGACACATCCCAGAGCTGGTCTAGAACTCAGACAGTCACCTAGCCAAGTACTAACATAGCCAATTGCCGCTTAATATCAGTGAACAGACAAATACTCATCACACTGTGCCACAATTCATGAAAGTCCGGAGACAAAAAAAATGATTCCTAGAAGTGCGAGCTCTCTCGAGGCTCGTGCTTAAAAATCAAACATCTAAGTTTTAAGGTTCTATGATATGTTTCTTTCAAACATTGTACATCAAAAACTGGGAGTTTTAAATTTTCGGCTTGAGCTTTAATATAGGGAAGTTGACATTAAAGGGTTGTGTCAGTCTTACCAAAAGGTTTGTCAGAGGGACTGAACACACCAAACTGGTCAGATACAATAAGCTATGATATGGTATACATCCATTTGAAACTGAACTAAAAGTTGTTCATAAATTTAAATCAGGCCAGAGCTGTATAATGTATACTGACAATATCAAACCATCTGTATCAACCATTTCATATTATGTCAAAGTATCGTGACAGGACTTCCAGATTGGAAATTCTGTCGACAGAACTTCTAATTGGCACTTGTAACCTTACTTGTAACTAATCCTTGTAATTATATGTACCTTGCTATTTTTTCAAATGATAATTAAGTTTAAGCTCTTTCCAGTGTATGTTAATGCTTTTAAAAAGATTGTTAAGGTATAAAAGGCTATCAGAATGAACTAGGCACAAGAAGTCCAAGTTTTAAATTGATTACTTTTAAAAATAGTAAGTAGGTTTTTAATCCTATAAACTGGGGCTTGGTACTCAGGAAAATCAGGAAAATTAGAAGAATAAAAGAAGATAAGTTAACTGCTATAACTGCCTGTATTAAAAGAAATGAGTGAGTAGGTAAATTAAAAAGACGTGAAAATTGTATTCTTCAATGCAACCTAAAATCTGGACCTCAGAGCAATACCGTCAATGTCATTAACATGATTTGAAGTTCTGTTGACAGAATTTCAAACTCTGTCAACAAAAATTAAAATCCATCTAAATCTGGACCTAAGAGGAATACCCTGATTTTATCAACAGGATTTGAAGTCCTGTCATAAGCAATAACACACCCCCCCCCCCCAAAAAAAAAAAAAAAAAAAAAAAAAATTAAAAAAAATTAAAAAAAAAATTAATTGAAAACAAATATTACAAATTGTGGTAAAATATAAACATATGTCCAACAGAATTTAAAATTTCTGTCAAATTTGAAGTTCTGTCAAGACATATATATATCATTTTTGGGAATGAGTGTACATTGTATACCATATGGTAAAATCTACAAAACTACCTGTGTCCCAAAGCTAATGAGCCTCTCTTATTTTATCCTCATACCTTCTTTTACTTCACCTCCATACCCCCTTGCAAGGAAAATATTCTTTTTAAACTGTCTACATGCTACTTATTCCAGTCAGGATTTGCTCATATACCTTCGTTAAATGGCAATCACTGTACCTTGTATTCAGCCAGCCATATATGTACATTCTCTTGTGGGCCAGACGTCTGGTGAATAACTGATGATGACTTGACTTCAGTACAAGAAAGTTAAAAAAATATTACTTTGTATATAACATATTGTTGGAAAAGAAGGAGCTATGTGTGTAATTAATGGAAATTATATTTAATAGTATATTAGGAACAGTGAAGATTATGTATTACGCTGGCTGAAGTGAGTTGGGGGAAGGCTTGTGATCACACCATGTTTCTGTCATTACCCTGACATTGGAATAAATCTTGTCTTTTCTTTTTAACGCTACAAGTACATCGTGTGAAACTTCAGGGACCGACTGGATTAATGATGAAATATGCATTAATGGAATCTCAGTTTTACAATGTGTAATCAACAAATGATAAAAAGTAAGTAAACTGCACATGATTACTGACACCATGCTATTGTTGTTTTCATATTGTACAACTTACTTGGTAGATTTGTGACACGGAAATTTGATTGCATTTTGATCACCATAAAATTTATATTTCTAAGGAAGCTCACGTAGCATGTACAACTAGATTGAATAGAGCTAACCTCATTGTGGAAACGTGAGGATTTGTTATATATCTAGCTCTCCTGTCACAAACAATAACCCCCCCCCCCCCCCCCCCCCAAAAAAAAAAAAAAAAAAAAAAAAAAAAGGATTACGTACTGAAGAATCAGAAAAAGCATTAATTGAAAACAAATATTACAAATTGTGGTAAAATATAAACTTATGTCCAAGTGTATTTGCCATTTAAATCTTTTCTACAAGAACAAATACTCCGTCTAGGTACCTCAGGATATATTTAAAATATATTGAATACGATTTTAAAAAGCCTTGAATTTGGTCCTGATGCATTTCCATGACTAGAATTTGCCCATGGGTATCAAATTGATTATAGCACTATTATAAAATATTTTCTCTGTAAGAGTCCATATGTATATCACCAAAATAATGGCTGTCCCATTGTATCATGTTTCAAATTATGTGATTTGTGCTTTAGATAATGGTGTTTTCAATCCATTGCACAGGTCATATTTCAGATAGCCCTAATTAATGCAATTAAAGCTCAAATTAAGCCTTTCATACACGCAAACAAAATATTTGTATTCATTAAGTCACACCCACATATTACGATGTATTAGTTCACAAAACTTACCTATTGGATGTCAACTGTAACATCCTCAGTAGCAGGTTCACCAAATTGGTAACAACTCTCATCTGTAACCTGTATATTTTTATTTTTTAATCAAGCGGCCCGTCAGGGACGCTTATTTGTTTTCACGTAAGTTCGACTGATCATCACCGCCGCCGCCACAGGATTATGGTCTCCCTTGAATAACTTCTTGGACTTTCAAATTTTTCTTTCCTGCTTTATCTTTCTTTAAAACTATAGAGGCAGGAAAATTTTTTGGGATACTTTGTGGAGACCTTAAGCTTTACTTAAGGTAATCATAAGCACTTTTCAAAAACACCCCGTCATCACATTTCGGATAAAACCACACATACCTGTGCTATAAGATTTATCAGGTACATTCAAGACCTAAATCTGCAGGTTGGAAAGGATTTTCTGATCAATCGGCTTATAGATGCCTGAATGGGAAGCATTTTATTTTTGTAAATTTTTTAAAAATGGGTACTTGGTCTGTATCTCAAAAATAGTCTTGATTTTGGCGTTTTGTTGGAATAACTTATTCAGCTACTTTTTGATAATCTTTCACATGCCGAAGTTTTAGCCCTGTATCTGCAATCTTAAGGTCACCTTAATGTCAAAAAAGGGGGTTTTAGCCCTCCAGTTCACTTAGTTTTTGACTTTCTTCAACCAAACTTGGCATATATATTAAGATTTACCAAAGGATTATCCTGAATTTATGGTGACCTTAAACCAATATAATTGGAGCTGTTGTCCCCCTAAAGTCATAAAATTGGAATAAAGCTGTCTTACCCCTTTCTTTTTCCATATCTAACGTATATTGATATTGAAGGGACATTTTTATTTTATGGTCACCTTAAAGTTGCAATTTGAATAAAGTTATGGTCACCTAACAGTGAAAAAAGGAAATTTCCTACTGACCTGAGCTAAACTTTATGCACTTATAAAGATGACAAAAGGGACATTCTTATTTAATGGTCATCTTAAAGTCCCATTATGAATGAAGTTATGACCACCTTGCAGTAAACTGATGGAGTTTTTAATCTCCAGCTATTATATTGTTCAGTTGACCCTGGTTACATTTTACACTTATTAAAGATGAAAATAGGGACATTCTTATTTTCTTTCCATCTTGGAGTTGCAATACAAGCACAGTCATGGCCATCTTGAAGTAAAAATGAGGGTTTTCAGCTCCCAACTGACTTACTGTTCAATGATATCAGTTCAACTTGACACACTGATTAAGTTTAAGGAAGACTTCTAATCACATTTTTTTTAAAAATTCTTGTATTTAAGAGACTTTGGCCAACTTAACATAATAAATATATAGTTTTTCCTCCCACCTCATTTATTTTAACACTTTTTAAAACCACGCCTGACATATGTATACGTAAAACAAAATTTCTGTTATCAGGCAAAGCTAACCTCCTAGTGTTTTTGAAGTTATGGCATCTTCAAAGAAAAAAATGAGGTATTTTGCATGCAGTGATGTGGTTATTAATATATTGCAGCTGATCAGTGTTCATATAATATACATTCCCAATTTTAGGCACATTAAAAAATCCCACATTCTTCTGATTCCATTCTTGTGGAATTGTGTGGAAATGACTTTTCCTTTTTGAGAAAAAAACTTCAATTAATTCAGCTTTTGTTTAGCAGCAGGAGTTGTTGATCTAGCTACTTATTCACATACACTATGGAAATTGGTCAAATGTTTAGACTTGACTTCTTTCACAAGATAAGATGACTGGAAAAAACACTTTCTCATAAAAAGTTGTTTTATCTAAACCATATTTATCTTATAGAAATATTAAATAGCAATGAATTTTTAGAGGCATAAAATACCTCAAAGATATACAACATATGAATGTCCCTATCTATAGCCAATTATAGTTTACTACACTGTATCTTTATCATTATCTTTTTTTCTCCTCCAAATCTGTATTTGCTTTTGTGTGATATCTATCTAGAGGCAGATTCACTCACTTATGCCCCACTGTGCTTTGTGTGTTAACATCTGTGTGTGTGTGTGTGTGTCTGTCTGCACACTGAAAGTTGATAAGGGATATCAAGATGTATTCAGTTCTTTTCATTAAGGGATATGCCCACAGTAAATCTTTTTGGGGGTAAACAATTCAAACCGGGACATTTATCTTTAGGTTCATGGAAGAAGAATGCCTTGTCTGTTTTGAGAGAATGGAAGAACCCTTCATAAAATATGAAAACCTTGGGCTTTCATGATATTCAGATATAGAGTCATGTATGAAGTAAAAATGTTAACAATAACATCTGACAGCATGACTTTGTGTATTTTGTTACAATGGAACAATAAAGAATTTCACAAATACGATTATCTTAAGCATATTTATCTTATAAAAATTTTAAGTAGCAATGAATTTTCAGAGGCATAAAATGCCTCAAAGATATGAATCCGGGAACTTTGCCCTTCAGGTACTTTGCCCTTCAGGTACGTTGCCCTTCGGAACTTTGCCCTTCAGGTACTTTGCCCTTCACTCAATTTGAGGGGTAGGTACTTTGCCCTTCACTAATTAAAAATGCCCTTCACATGAAAAAAAAATTAAATTATAAATATTGTCCATTCATGTGTGTAAACGAGTTGTTTTCAAGCCCCACAAAAAGACTGTTGTCCAAGTTTATCCCCACAATACATTTCTATGGGTGACAGACCTTTTGTTGAATTTACTATTGAGGTGGTGAAAAGGGAAATGGATGGTGAATGAATGAGATACTGTGTTTATTTTGTTGAGGAAGCCAAGTATGTATAATATATAACTGTATAATGCATGTCAAGCCCAACAAAAAGACTGTTGTCCAAGTTAATCCCCACAATACATTTCTATGGGTGACAGACCTTTTGTTGAATTGGCTATTGAGGTGAAAAGGGAAATGGATGGTGAATGAATGAGAGACTGGTAAACCCATAACTGGTTTCTTACTGTTGTGGCAGTTCTATTGTTTCAGTCCATGATCACAGAAGATACTTTATCATATGATTACATAATTGAAGGCTATTATTCTAGACAATCAATAATCCAGTTTTATGTATTATTCAATTCAATAATTTATGTAGTATGCAATTTATCCTAATTAAACTTTGTTAAAATATGAAGGGCCTCTGTATAGTATGCAATTAAGATCTACAATTAATCCCAACAAATGTTCTTAAAAATATGAAGGGCTTGTACATAGTTGTGTCTTATGTAGTATGTAGAATCAGTTTGTTGATCCACAAATTAGATCCATTTAAGCTTAATTACACATATTAAAAATAATAAAAAGCACTTATTGTAAGGGTATGACAACTTTACAAATTAACTTCTGGATTTTATTTCTGGATTTTATGTAGTATGCAAGTAATCCTAATAAAACTTTTTTGAATGTGAAGGGCTTTACATTTCCTGTGGTGATTCATTCCCAGTATAGTACTGTATAGTACTAAAGTGTGCTATTACTCCCAGTAAAGGTTTTTACATGTGAAGGGCATTTTTAATTAGTGAAGGGCAAAGTTCCTACCCCTCATATTTAGTGAAGGGCAAAGTACCTGAAGGGCAAAGTTCCGAAGGGCAACGTACCTGAAGGGCAAAGTACCTGAAGGGCAAAGTTCCGTACACCCAAAGATATACAACATATGAATGTCCCTATCTATAGCCAATTATAGTTAACTACAGTGTATCTTTATCATTATAAATCTAGGATTAAATATCTCCGGGAAAAATTCACGATTCCAAATTTACAGCAAAAATGGTATATTCTGTTCATAAAATATACCTCTCTACGAAACACAATAAAGCTCACATTCTGCTTACAGTCTAACTGCAACTGGTACAGTTTTTAGATAATCCACTTCTCCATTAGATACAAAACACAGTAAAGCTTACCTTCTCCTTACAGTCTCATACCACAACTACTACAGCTTTATTAACTCAAGTCTCCATCTGGGCCGCTTGTTTTTGTTAGCAAAAACATTTTCTAGTTTCATTTTTTTTTCATCATTTCGCACATTAGATTTAACTTACTAAGAATCAGTGCAATAAAGTTTGTAAAATTAGATTAGACTCTATGTGTTTACCTCTTCGTACGAATAAGGGATAAACAATGTTTCAGGTCAGGATTCAGATTTGAACCTAAGACTCCAGGTTGCTGCATCACTATCCCCTATCCGCATTTGTGCTATGAATACATGGGATAATCTGCTCTGACTCAACTATTTTTTGTTCATAGCTTTCAGCAAGACTACTTTTGTTGGTAAGCTTATGTAACTAGATGAGGTGACTTCACAGACCTTGCTCCTTTCCCATTTGCCCGAGTCCTAATTTCCTGTACATCATGGACAATGTCAGTTCTCATAATAACAATATCCTCTGATCATGTCTCATGAGGAGAGATCACCAATAGGAGTCAAACAAGGAGGATATTACAAAGACATAACATCACAAAAATATAAAATCTGAAAAAAGGACTAGCATAGGAACATGGCATAGTTTATAGATATTTGTTGTCATTTGTTTAAAAAATCCACATTACTTGATCAAGCTATATTTGTATCCACCGGAGGCATCCGGTGGATACTTTGATTTAGCGTTCGCTACGCCGCCACTGCCGCTGCGCGTAGAGAGATTTTTGGTGTTAACGCTCTAAGAGGAAAACTACATCAGCTAGGTTCACCAAATTTCCTGGATATCTTCATTGGGGGGTAAGCTTCTCTGGGAAGGAAATTAGCCTCATTCTGAAAAACAAGATGGCCGCCGCGGGCATTTCTTTGAAAATTATCTACATTTTTCTACTGGTTGTTTCTTATAGGTAGAAGTTAAATGTCTTCATTGGTGATATGTAGATATATATGTCCTCTACAACCTTGCAGACATTTGACCTTGAAGCTCTTAATTCAAGGTCATCCACGGAGTGCCAAAGTAACCCACATAGCAGACTTTAAAAGTGCTTATATCTCCCTTATTATTGGTCCTAGAGGTTTGCAATGTGAAACCAACCTATAGGAAATCATGTGCTGTGAATCTTCTGATGTGGTCAGATTTGACCTTGGACCCCTCCTTCAAGGTCAAACGAGGATAGTGAAACTTAAAGTGCTTATAACTCTCTTATTATTGGTCCAAGAGGTTGGGGATGGTAAACCAACCTACATGAAATCATGGGCTGGGAGTCTTGTGGTGTGGTCGGATTTAACCTTGGGCCTCTCCTTCAAGGTCAAATTTAAAAAAGTGCTTATAACTTGCTTATTATTGGTTCAAGAGATTTGGGATGGTAAACCAACCTATAGGAAATCATGTGCTGCGAATCTTCTGATGTGGTCAGATTTGACCTTGGACCCCTCCTTCAAGGTCAAACGAGGATAGTGAAACTTAAAGTGCTTATAACTCTCTTATTATTGGTCCAAGAGGTTGGGGATGGTAAACCAACCTACATGAAATCATGGGCTGGGAGTCTTGTGGTGTGGTCGGATTTAACCTTGGGCCTCTCCTTCAAGGTCAAATTTAAAAAAGTGCTTATAACTTGCTTATTATTGGTTCAAGAGATTTGGGATGGTAAACCAACCTATAGGAAATCATGTGCTGCGAATCTTCTGATGTGGTCAGATTTGACCTTGGACCCCTCCTTCAAGGTCAAACGAGGATAGTGAAACTTAAAGTGCTTATAACTCTCTTATTATTGGTCCAAGAGGTTGGGGATGGTAAACCAACCTACATGAAATCATGGGCTGGGAGTCTTGTGGTGTGGTCGGATTTAACCTTGGGCCTCTCCTTCAAGGTCAAATTTAAAAAAGTGCTTATAACTTGCTTATTATTGGTTCAAGAGATTTGGGATGGTAAACCAACCTATAGGAAATCATGTGCTGCGAATCTTCTGATGTGGTCAGATTTGACCTTGGACCCCTCCTTCAAGGTCAAACAAGGATAGTAAAACTTAAAAGTGCTTATAACTCGCTTATTATTGGTCCAAGAGGTTGGGGATGGTAAACCAACCTACATGAAATCATGGGCTGGGAGTCTTGTGGTGTGGTCGGATTTAACCTTGGGCCCCTCCTTCAAGGTCAAATTAAAAGTGCTTATAACTTGCTTATTATTGGTTCAAGAGATTTGGGATGGTAAACCAACCTATAGGAAATCATGAAATGGGTATCTTCTGGTATGGTCGGATTTGACCTTGAATCCCTCCTTCAAGGTCAAATGAGGATAGACAAACTTAAAAGTTCTTAAAACTCGCTTAATATTGGTCCTGGAGGTTTGGGATGGTAAACCAACCTATAGGAAATCATGGGCTGGGAATCTTCTGGTGTGGTTGGATTTGACCTTGTACCCCTCCTTCAAGGTCAAACGAGGATAGCCAAAGTTAAAAGTGCTTATAACTTGCTTATTATTGGTCCTAGAGGTTTGGGATGGTAGCCAACCTATAGGAAATCATGGGCTGGAAATCTTTTGATGTGGTCAGATTTGACCTTGGACCCCTCCTTCAAGGTCAAACGAGGATAGCCAAACTTAAAAGTGCTTATAACTCGCTTATTATTGGTCCTAGAGGTTTGGGATGGTAAACCAACCTTTATTGTATCCACCGAAAGCATCCGGTGGATACTTTGGTTTAGCGTTCGCTACGCCGCCGCCTCCGCCGCGCGTAGAGAGATTTTCGGCGTTAACACTCTAAGAGGAAAACAACAGCAGCCAGGGTCACCAAATTTGCAGGATATCTTCATTGGGGGTAAGCTTCTCTGGGAAGGAAAATAGCCTCATTCTGAAAAACAAGATGGCCGCCACGGGCATTTATTTGAAAATAATCTACATTTTTCTACTGGCTGTTCCTCATAGGTAGAAGGTTGAATCTCTTCATAGGTGATATGTATGACACATATACATGTCCTCTACAACCTTGCACACATTTGACCTTGAAGCCCCTAATTCAAGGTCATCCACGGAGTGCCGAAGTAACCCACATATCGGACTTTAAAAGTGCCTATATCTCTCTTATTATTGGTCCTAGAGGTTTGCAATGTGAAGCCAACCTATAGGAAATCATATGCTGCGAATCTTCTGATGTGGTCAGATGTGACCTTGGACCCCTCCTTCAAGATCAAATGAGGATAGCCAAACTAAAAAGTGCTTATAACTCGCTTATTATCAATCCTAGAGGTTGGGGATGGTAAACCAACATATAGGAAATCATGGGCTGGGAATCTTCTGGTGTGGTCAGATTTGACCTTGGGCCCCTCCTTCAAGGTCAAATGAGGACAGCCAAACTTAAAAGTGCTTATAACTTGCTTATTGTTGGTCCTAGAGGTTTGGGATGGTAAACCAACATATAGGAAATCATGGGCTGGGAATCTTCTGGTGTGGTCGGATTTGACCTTGGGCCACTCCTTCAAGGTCAAACGAGGACAGCCAAACTTAAAAGTGCTTATAACTCGCTTATTATTGGTCCTAGAGGTTTGGGATGGTAAACCAGCATATAGAAAATCATGGGCTGGGAATCTTCTGGTGTTGTCAGATTTGACCTTGGGCCCCTCATTCAAGGTCAAATGAGGACAACCAAACTTAAAAGTGCTTATAACTCGCTTATTATTGGTCCTAGAGGTTTGGGATGGTAAACCAACATATAGGAAATCATGGGCTGGGAATCTTCTGGTGTGGTTGGATTTGACCTTGTACCCCTCCTTCAAGGTCAAACGAGGATAGCCAAAGTTAAAAGTGCTTATAACTTGCTTATTATTGGTCCTAGAGGTTTGGGATGGTAGCCAACCTATAGGAAATCATGGGCTGGAAATCTTTTGATGTGGTCGGATTTGACCTTGGGCCCCTCGTTCAAGGTCAAATGAGGACAGCCAAACTTAAAAGTGCTTATAACTCACTTATTATTGGTCCTAGAGGTTTGGGATGGTAAACCAACATATAGGAAATCATGCGCTGGGAATCTTCTGGTGTGGTCGGATTTGACCTTGGGTCCCTCCTTCAAGGTCAAACGAGGATAGCCGAAGTTAAAAGTGCTTATAACTTGCTTATTATTGGTTCAAGACGTTTGGGATGGTAAACCAACCTATAGGAAATCATAAGCTGGGAATCTTCTGGTGTGGTTGGATTTGACCTTGGGCCCCTCCTTCAAGGCCAAACTTAAAAGTGGTTATAACTCGCTTTTCATTGGCCCTAGAGGTTTGCAATGTGAAACCACCTTTTTGGAAATCATCGGCTGGGAATCTTCTGATGTGGTCAGATTTGACCTTGGGCCCCTTCTTCAAGGTCAAACGAGGATAGCCAAACTTAAAAGGGTTTATAACTTGTTTATTATTGATCCTAGAGGTTTGCAATGTGAAACCAATTTGCAGGATGTTGTGGGCTGAGAATCTTCTGATGTCAGATTTGACCTTTGGCCTCTCCTTCAAGGTCAAACGATGGTTCACTGGCTTTGGTGAGTTGTCTTTCCAGTGGATACAGATTTGCATCGGTTCTCCGATGCATGGGTCTAGTTTAACAGTTGAACTGACAGTAGCAGAGAAATTGTATAATGTTCTGCTATATATTTATGGTACATCATCGAGTATAATTAATGAAACAATAAGAGCACTCGGAGGCGAGCTGAGTGCAAAATTTCTTCAAAATATGTTACTCATTCTGTTTGCATGGCATTAAATAAATGATCTCATTAATTGCTATGGCAATGTTCTTCAGTTCTTCCTTGTAACATTTCTGATGTTCCCTCATAATTTCACTACTATCTGTGAAACACCTTTTGAGTTGTAAACAAACAAACAAAAATAAACTTACAAACAAGCAAACAGACTGAGTAATATACTTTGCAAAAATTTTGCAAAGTAACAAACAAGAGCAGTCGGAGATTAGCTGAAATTTGAATGCCCAAATTTGAATCAGTTCTTGCATGTAACAGTTCTGATGCTCCCTAAAAATTTCATTAATATCAGTGCAGTGGTTTTGGAATTATGCTGTAAACAAAAAAAAACAACAACAAAACAAACTTACAAACAAACAAGCAAACAGAATGAGTAATATAAACAAACTTACAAACAAGCAAACAGAATGAGAGATAAACTTTGCGAAAACTTTGCAAAATAATAAGTTATAATACGTGGTCAGTGTAGGGAACTACAAATATCTATACTTACATATTGTATGTGACCCCTCCTCCCGTAAAATTAATGATTTGTCTATTAATAAGATGTCAAATTCTAGCCTGATCTATGTAATTCAATTTTTTAAAACTAAAGTGGCTGACTACTTTATTTTGTGTTGACTGCAAGTCAGATTAAAGATATATAAAATAAAAGCAAACAAATAATGAAAGTATAACCCCCCCCCCCCTTCTCAGCGAAGGTAAAAATATGTCCCATTCGTTAGTAATATGCACATACATGTATTTTATAAGTGTCTACAGTTTAAAGTCTGACTCATTCTAGGGGTGTGGTGTTTTAGTTTGCTTACCAGGGGTTTCATAACACATTGGGCCGTCAGATGCCTTTACGTGCTCCCTAACTCACTTTGGGGGAGTCTGATGTGGGTTGTTATGGCAGCTTGGGCCTTCTGTTTTATGTCACACACTTCTAATGCCTATCTAAGACAAGTAAGCTAGAAATTGATGAGCTTTCAGAATGAAATCTTTGAACCGAGGATTATTGCGTCTTTTTTCTTTACTGGGGTAAATTGAAGTAATAAACTTTGGCAACTAAAGGACTGTTTTAGCAGAAAACCTAGGTCATACATATCAATAAAGGCAAAATGACCACATATCCTGCAGGTTTATATTATCATGCTAGGTTAAAAGCTGCATTCAGTGATATTTAAAGGTAGCTTTGTGGAGCACCCACAAAGATTTGTATGACTTGGGGGTCTAAGGCGAATAGACGGAAGGACAGAATTTCCAATTCTTATTGGATGAGAAAAATATCAATTTAGACATAAATGGCATGTCCTTTACTTTGTCCCTCTGCATATATTGGATCACGTATTATGTTTGTGATGGAGATATGATAGCTATTAATCATACTGTATTTTAACCTGAAGACGCAAATTCACATATTTACTAAAATTAATTACCCATGAATATTATACTTGCCATAGGAGGTGATCACAAACCTGAAGGTTATTTATTGAATTACTTAGGCACACATGTTTTGATATATAAGTTATGGTACCTCCAGGTAATTAATGGGATCTGCGGGTCAGTGGTGATTAATGATGTTTCTTATACATCAACAACCTATTAATATTTGGGCATTCCAAAAGTTCGTGACCCGTAAGAAATTGAATTGTCACACCCCAGACTTTAAAGCTGATTCATGTTGCACTGAATCGAAGCTTTTGGCCGTATATATCTATTCATTTAAGCCATATTTTTTCACATTTTCTATTCATACTAAATATCTTATTTGTCTGAAAAATGTCCAGATGAGCCTGTTAACCAATCCTTTAATTCGATTTCTCTAGTACGGTGTTCTATACAGACTTTCACCAAGTCCTACCCTTCTGTTCATAAATCTGTCAAACAGTTTGGTAATAGTTTTGCTTTTGATGCTCCCACTGTGTGGAATGCTCTTCCAGATGAGATTCGTGCCTCTCCCTCCCTGGCCTGTTTCAGAAAGCAGCTTAAAACCTACCTGGACACCAAAGCATACCCACCTTAGCCTGGATCATCCCCTGGCATTCTCCGTGGTGCCTGACCCCACTTCTGTCTCTGGATACTGAAATTTTGTTGACTGCTTTTTTGGTTTTGTTGCGCCTTAGAAACCTCTCGTATGGGGAGATTAAGTTCTATAAAAGTCCAATTAGAATTAGAATTCCATTTGTCTTTTGTGTAATATATGGGTACTGTATGACTTTTGAAGAAACAACCAGCCCGACAATTTTTTTTTTCAGAGACTACCTAGCTTACTCCAGCATGATTGTGGTATTAATGAACTCCTGTAAGTTTCTAATCTAAATTTAACTATTCAGGTTACTGGTGGATACAAATACAAAGACTTGGAGCAAGTCTATGTTCTATAGTTCTGACAGTTACTATGAGTATTGCTGTTGGGTGCCAACTCACGGCAGGTAACAACTCGAGTTGTTCCTTGCGCCAACTCGTGGGAGTTAGTTGTGGCAAACATGAGATGTGGCTGCATCAACTCAATCCCCTAATGTCCAGTACTGGTCAGTCCCCAGTAATCCTCTAATATAATTGGCTAATTATTTAACTGCAAGTAGTCAAGTATACAAGATACCCTTCTAATTGTAATTAAGTTACTAGACATATTTTAATCTGTCAGTACCTGTAAACTGATATTTCAGTGTGATTTTCATGATTTATCTGTACTGTTTGTATGTTTATATGTTTTTACTTTACTGACACAGAGATGTTTACTGTATACAACAATGTGTCATTTTACGTAAAGCAAAATTAACACAACACTGTTCTCAAATTATATACAAATAAACAAACAAGACTTGAGGATCATTGTTAACCTAACAGTATATAATTGTTCATAAGAGTTTGAAATATATAAAAATGATAAAACACATTATAAAATCATTGTATTATATGTAAACAGGTCACTGTAATAAAAGATATTGTATTCTATTTCATACATGTGTGTATAAACTCACTAATATATTAATATGTGTGTTAATAGCTTATACTGTGCCACAATCATTTGACAAAACAACCTTAAACCTGATAGCAATTAAGAGTCAAGCAAATTAAGGCAGTCACCCATTCATTAGGCTTTATATTTATGTCTGACAATCAGCATCAAATAAGCCTGAGAAATCCCTGAATGCAATTAAGAAACATCAATCAGAATACTCATTGCACTACACTACCTTTGATAATCTACATAATATTTAAGCGGCCCATCAGGCCGCCGCAGGATTATGGTCTCCCTTGAATAACCTCTTAGCCTTTCATATTTTTCTTTCCTTGTTACCTTTCTTTAAAACTATAGGGGCAGGAAAAATTTTTGGGATACTTTGAGCAGACCTTAAGCTTTACTGAAGGTAACCTTAAGCATAACTCCAAAACACCCCGTCGTCGTGTTTCAGAAAAAAGCACACATACCTGTGCTATAAAATTTATCACGTACATTCTAGACCAAAATTTGCAAGGTCGGAAAGGATTTTCTCATCAATCGGACCATAGACGCCTGAATGGGAGGCGTTTTATTTTCGTAAATTTTTTAAAAATGGGTACTTGGTCTGTATCTCAAAAACGGTGAGGATTTCAGCGTTTTGTTTGAATAACTTATTCAGCTACTTTTTGATAATCTTTCACATGCTGAAGTTTTAGCCCTGTATCTGCAATCTTAAGGTCGCCTAGGTCGCCTTAATGTCAAAAAAGAGGGTTTTAGCCCTCCAGTTCACTTAGTTTTTCACTTTTTTCAGCCAAACTTGCCACATATATTAAGATTTGCCAAAGGAATATCCTGACTTTATGGTGACCTTAAACTCAAAATGTTAATGGACATATGGCCTGCTTAAAGTCATCAAATTGGAATAAAATCCTCTGGCTCCTTTTTTTCCATTTGTTATATCGAAATTATCACTGGTATTAAACTAGATAAAAATAATACTTATGGTCACCTTAAACTCTCAGTATGAATGGAGTTGTAGCCACCTTAAACTGAAATAAGGATGTTTTCAGCCTCCAAGTATCTTATTGTTCGACTGACCTCAGTTAAACTTTGCACACCTATAAAGGATGGCAAACCAAAGGGTTATCCTGACTTTATGGTGACCTTAAACTGTTAATATAATTTTGACCCCCCTAAAGTCATAAAATTTGAGTAAAGCTGTCTGGCTCCTTTCTTTTTCAATATCTAACATATATTGATATTGAAGGGACGTTCTCATATTATGGCCACCTTAAAGTTGCAATATGAATGAAGTTATGGTCACCTTACAGTGAAAAAGGAAGTTTCAGCCTCCAGCTATCTTATTGTTCAACTGACCTGAGCTAAACTTTATGCTCGGTTAAATTTTCTACACTTTTAAAGATGACAATAGGGACATTCTTATTTGCTTTCCACCTTGGAGTTCCAATACAAGTACAATCATTATACTTAAGTAACACTTTGTATAACATTTCACTTAAAATTCCTGTACTTAAAAGCCTTTGACCATCTTTACATGATAAATATATACTTCTATATACTTCTTGCTCCCTCCTCATTTATTTTAACACTTTTTAAAACCTCACCTGGCATATGTATACTTAAAAATATTTATGCTATCTGGCAAACCTAATCTCTTAGTGTTTATGATGTTATGACATCTTCAAAGACAAAAATGAGGTATTTATGATGCACTGATGTGGTTATTAACATATTGCAACTGATCAGTGTTGGAATTGTGGGGATATAACTTTTTCTTTTTGGAAAAAAGCTTTAATTTATTCAACTTTTCTTCTGCAGATATAAGATGACTGTAAAAAAAGCACTCTCTCATAAACAGTTTTTCTTGTACAGTATTTTATGTAGCTCCAACTAAGTGGAAATGAATGAGTTGTCTCTTTCTGCTTCCTCCTCAAACTCTGTATTTGCTTTGGTGTGATATCTATCTAGAGTTACATTCATGGAAAGTCTTTCTAACCAGAAAGAACCCCCCAACTCTCCTTTAGTGCACTAACATGCAGGTGAAAAAGGATTTGCCTCTATATGTGGGGGGTGGGGGGTGGATGGAGGGAGAGTGGGTATTAGTGTGGTTTAGATGATAGATAGAGATATAAATATATGTGTGTGTGCACTTCATGGAAACAAAAAAGTCAAGCTGTTTATGCTGTTCTTTAGAATGTGTATTATTTTCTTTTACTTTCTTCCATTTTGTGTTACACTTGTACATTTAATAAAATTATGCTCAAGTTGGAAATGAATTTTGGAAATTTTAATGCATTAATATTCCTCAGATCATGCACTAAATCACTTATAACTTGAAAAGTCTTGTGTTTAGAGCATTTTGTTCAAATATGTTATTTTTCCATAACCTTAAGCATTTTTCATAAAAACTGGTCATTGCGTTTTGGGAAAAAGCACACACACCTGTGCTATAAAATTTATCACGTACATTCTACACCAAATTTAGAAGGTCAGAAAGGATTTTCTCATCAATCAGACCATAGACATCTGAATGGTAGGCGTTTTGTTTTCGTAAATTTTGTAAAAATGGGTACTTGGTCCATATCTCAGAAATGGTCAGGATTTCGGCGTTTTGTTGCAATAACTTATTCAGCTACTTTTGGATAATCTTTCACATGCCGAAGTTTCAGCCCTGTATCTCCAATCTTAATGTCACCTTTATGTCAAAAAAGGGGGGTTTAGCCGTAGTAAAGTTTCAGATCTGTAGCTCCTTGCATAATTAAGTAATTGCTGTGAAACCTAAACATTCCACTGCAGTAAATAATCTTTTCCTTACATCTGCATTTTATTTCAGTGACTCTTTCTTCTATTCTCATCTGCTCCATCCTGCATTCCCCTCACTTAAATAAAAATGCATGGGACACAAGAATTGCCTCTCTGTATGGGGGATTTCTCATGGCCATGTCTTGCTTATACAGTATTTTATAGAGCTCCAGCTAATTGAAAATGAATAAGTTGTCCCTTTCCTTCTTTCTGCTACTGCACTACTCTGTATTGGCTTGTGTGTTCTATCTATCTGGGAGGGACATTCATATAAAGCCCCTCCTCCACTCACTTAAGCCCTGCTGTGCTTCCTCTGTTACATAATGTGTCTGCTATTTTACCTCTTCCCTGGCCTCTTTTAAACAAAAGCTTATGTTAGTTTACAAGGTTTGGTTTGTGAATTTCAGTGTGCAACAAAAAGCACTCTTATCAATATCTTGAGTGTTTTATACCTTTGCAATTATGAATTGTGTGGAAACTCATTCCTTCTTTATGACACTACAGTGCTTCAAACATAACTCTTTTGTTTTTGTAATCCTGAAAGCCTTTGTCCTTTTCTACTTTTTCAAATAAAGGTTGTTGCCTTTAAAGGTCTTTGTCTAAAATGACTGGGTAAAGACGGTGTTTGGACATACATTCTTTTGAGAAGTAAATTTCACACCTACAATTTCTCTTCTGCCAAGCTGTGGTCGTTCTTTCATTTGTTAAAAATAGTAACATACACATGCAATAAACTTTACATTTTCTATTCCTTATCAAGCATATCGTGACATCTTTTACAGATTACTTCGCACTTTTTCATCAGGGCCGCTTCATTTTTGTCAGCAAAAACATTTTTCTAGTTTCTTCAGCAGAGGTTAAGCTATACAAAAGTATGATTAGATTGAATTATAGGGTAAAGTTGGCGCAGCACCCACTCAAGATGTGTCAATACATCTTGAGATGCTTGCCACAACTCATCCCCACGAGTTGGCGCAAGAAACAACTCGAGTTGTCCCCTGCCGCGAGTTGGCGCCCAACATTGCCACTTCTTTATCACTCTAGAGTGAATAAGAAAGATTATGTTTGCGCTTTATAATTTATCCCTCAATTGTATGTATGTATTCCTTGATCCCTATTGCCAAATTGGTCAAACTTGTTGGTGGGCAGTTCATTGTTTGATGGATAACTGTGTTACATATTTTGTGTATTGATTTAAGTACCCATATAATCATTAAGTACTGCAGATGTAGATAGGCATCCTTTATTTAATAATGCATAGTTAAGTGTCCTGTAAGGGACACTTGTTTGTATTTAGGGGAGAGAGAGTGGGTCCGCCGGCTCTGCCGGCTCCCGCATTTTTTATTGCTTGTAGTTCGGCAACCACTGGGCAGATTCTTTTCAAATTTAGCACATATATGCAGTCGCCCTGGGAAAATTTTTGAATATGATGTCATGACATTTAAACCAATCAGAGAAGTCACATGACTGAAAACATGTTTTTCAAAGGGGTGTGCTTGTCTGGATGATAACTTAAAAAGCGTTTCACCTATTCACATAAAATTTGGCAAGTACGTTCATTATATAGATGTCTGGAGATCATTAACTTTTAGAAGTGATCCAATACAAAATGGCCGACTTATTAATGATTAACTAAACACCATGATTTTTCTTAACACTGAAAAATCTTTAATATCTCAGAAACGGTTCTAGATAGAGTGGTTTCGACGAAATTTTTGACCCACAGGGTATCTACACAGTCTACTGGTGACTTTCCCCAAAAATCGTTTTCCCATCATTTTTGGCGGCCAACTTGAATTTCTGCGTAACAGGCAAAAAAATACACATTCATGTAGGAACCTTGCATTTTGGCACAAATGAAAAAAAAAACCATATTAAACACAAGAAGATGTTGATTTCTACAAAATCATTAATACTCATTGGGATGCTTTGTTTTTGCTCTGCAAAACAATTTCTTTTTCTCTTGTCTTACAATCAAAGCAATTATTTAAATGTGAATATAATTTCCATGCATTATTTATACTCATGGACATATTTAGCTTTAATATATATTGTGTGTTACATTCCACCAAGTGAAACCGTGATGTTGTCAAAATATCATCAGTTGACTGTGTGTTCACGTGGGGTAGATATTTAAATCTTGCTATAATTGCTGTCTTTAGGTGGTCTCTGACGTTACTTTAAGGATTTTAAAAGTTTTTACAGACCAATTTTCTTACTAAACAAAAATCTGATATCTGTGGAAAATAATCTAGCTAAATAAACATAAACTAACTATAGCATGGTTTCTTTCACCTGGTTTTTCATTAGTTTTTACAGCATCTCATAATTGGCCAGACATCAATAAAAAAAACGACCACTCCCTGTTATTCTAAGTAATCATGAAATTTTAATTTTCAACATAAGTAGGTATAATTCCCTCAACAAACAAACTGGAACACATCTTTCCCCCATCTGTTTTGATGAATGAAGTTTTTATCTCTGTTGAAATGTAAATACATCTACACAAAAAGAGAGTGTTAAAAATCGTGTTTTATTCAAGCTTTATCATAGTGATAGATTTTGTTTGGAACTTACATACACTGTTGGTGAAATTAGATATTAAAATTTGCCTATTTATTCACACTATTTCCAGATTTGCATCAATTCATTAAAGGGATTGTGAATGCATCACAATTTGTACAAATTAAATGATTTTACATAGCAGAGAACTAAGTCTTTGTTTCAACATTACCGACGCCTGATGGCTTATGCCGATTTATTCCTTTCACTGATTTTATTGGAAGTGTTTTCGTACACCAGACCATGTCTAATTCAGACTACCCATGATTATCAATATTGATGCAAATTTCCCCCCCTTGTACCGAAAAACTGAGTAACGTAGGTGCTTTGGGAAGTTAATAATAAAATCTCTGGAGTAAAAACTAATAAATTAAGGCTTTTGTTGTATAAACATACAAGATCAGTCTTTTAAAGCTGGCGTGTTGAAACAGTAGTATATATAACATGCGTCAACCATCAGTCATCGCCTGTCAGTAGTCGGTGTTCAGGAAACACACACTAAGTATTCAAAGATAGAGTATAATATAACCAGTTATTTTGAGGTTTATATTGTATCTTCACATTTAATCATTAATGCTATTTTACTGCTTAAATCCTGTACAGGAGGTTTCAGAGGTGCAACTAAAAAAACTTCCAGAATTTCCTTTCAATATACTATTCTCTCTTGAGTGTCAATTCTGCTACCTTGTAGTGAACTGGTTGCTAAATATTGAATTGGATAATAGCTTATGCAGTAATATTTTATGTAGTAATATTGTTATTTGCTAGTTTTATTAGTGACATGCAATTCACAAAACACACGCAAGTTTAATACAAATTTCCCAGCCCCTAATGAGCTTAAAAGTCACTTCAAATATATTTCTTATGCCCCGTACACACAGACAGCTTTTTCAGGATGTGATGTGGTTTTCAAAATGTTTGAAAAAATATACTATCCACTCCTAAGTGCTAAACTAAAATGTACATGTTGCAGGGGTGAAGAGAATGGCTATGTGGAGCAGCTTGTCTTTACATATGAACTTCCCACATACAAGATGATAATAATAATAATAATAATAATAAGATACATTTATAAAACAAAAATGGATAAGGATGTGAACCGAAATTCAAACATGTGTTAGTATGACGACACAGAACAGTGTGAACAGGCCATTATGCTGGTTAAATACATTACAAATATATAATTATATATGTAACAAAAATACGTTAGGTTAAATTGAAAAACATACGGTAAGTTAAGTATATTATAGTATGGAATCACTACACTAATGTGCTGTTTTAAATCACCCCTATTAAAGGTACAAGTAATGAAGATATGACAAATCAGCAAAGAAGCAATGTAAACTGAAGTTTTATATTGAACTAAATGTTATGTCTGCACAGAATTATAAAAATTCAGCTTTCATCAGAGGAACATTTTTTTTGAAGTCTTATGTTCTTAGTTGTCAATGGAAAGGTTGTGTTCCATTTTATATCTATTCACAGTTTTAACTTGTGATGTTTTCTGCTTAATGTGTTGATGCTATGCATTGACTGATTCATTATACACCACAATAATTCATCAGGAAATAGGTCAGAAATGGAGAACTTATGTGAAGTGGTAGGCACATTATGTGTGTACACACTACCACATTTTCACCTTGTATCTGTACCACTAACATATCTTACATCTATGTTAAATGAAGTTAAGGTGGACGTAGTGTGGAATGTTCAACCATCCTTAAGTCTGTCACAAGTGGAATATGTGATGTCTAATGATATATGAGACTTATTTAAGACTTCATCTGGTGAAAGATTGTGGGATTGAAACACATCATGTCATTGAAGTGTCCTCTACAATGTATGACTTTAATAAACTTTCATACATGGCTAAACCAATAAGAAATTTGTAAGAAAGACAGCATAAAGAAACGGAAATTGTTGCCTTGCAAGGCTACATGTGTTTAACTATGTGTTTCCATTAAGTTATGTTAATATATTTGCAGGATAAAACTGATGTAAATATTGTATTTGGATAAAACATAATGTGGACTTGGCCTTGATTATTTTACAGCACTGAAGATCTTCGAGTATTTTAAAGTTTCTAATCACTTAATAATGAGTTCTTAATTCCCTGATTGTATTTAATCTTATCATTAATAGCACGTAAAAATAATCAGTGGTGTTAAGTTTTTAAATCTTCATATTTTGTATACACCATACTATCTGTATGTACCTCATATTATCATTCGATTTCATATTTTATCTTCTTATCAATATATAAATATATAACACCTAGATGACACTGCTCTGTGAGGCCCAGGCTACAAAGTAAAATGTTTAAATTATCTGGGCTAGTTTCTGGCACAATACATTTGGTGCTTTAGTTGGATCCATAAGGTTTAAAAATTCGGGATTTGTATTTAGGTAGAACGCCTTCAACACAACACAGAATACAGACAGCCATTTCAACATGTAGCAGATATTTTTTAATGTTTGAAGGGGCCACAGTGGCGCAGTGGTAACAAACTCCTTCCACGTCTGAGGTCTGTGGTTCAAATCCCGGACCTCATGCGGGAAAGTTGGTAGTTCCTTACTGATTGTCGGCAGTTTACAGTACAGAACCTTGACCAACTGTATGTATGGGTTTCCTCTGCCTATTAAACTACCTGTTGTGATATGACCTGTACAGTGTGGAAAAAGACGTTAAACCCCAAATAAATAAATGTTTGACAAACCTCCTGTGAGATCTCATGCACTGAAGGGGTTGAGGGGTTGGAGCGCCAAATGATTTTATGGGGTGGCTCATTCTTAAACATGCTCTACCCTCGTTTGAGCTCTATTTATGGAATAATAAGGCCAAGATTATAAACAAAACATCAAATACATGTTGATACGACCACATGGAATGATGTGGACAAGCCTTAACTGCATGTTTTACAAACAAACACACCTTGCTTGTTAAACAATAAATTCACTTTCTTTGGCCTTGTATATTTTAATGATAAATACATCTTTTCCATTTATAGTAAGTGAATGTCGCCACAAACAAAAAGCCCCACATAGATCAGTGCATTTCCAACCTCTGTGCAAAACCACAACTCATAAAGAAAAACACAACTAAACAACAGCGGGAGATGTTACTAGTGCTTTGATCACTGAGTTGGTGTCGTCACAAATTAAGTTTAGTTGCAAGAAAAATGTTTTCATGCTTTGTTGTCATAAGGAAACAAACCTTTAAAGTGAGCTGGCGAAGTATTCACTGACAGTTCTTATTGTGTGTTATTTTACTGTTGAAACTAGTGTATGTACTGTATATTTAACAATGCTTTCAAGTCTTCAAACATACTCAAATTGGAAAGGTGTTGGAGAATTAAGTCTGTAAACTGGTGAGAATCTCTGTGCATTTAAAAAAAAAAGCTTTGAATTGTCATATACTCTTCAAAATGAAACTACGGACCCGAATGGACTTTTTCCGTGGAACTATAAATGACAAGTACTGCGCGGATATATATTAAAAGTGTCAGTAATAAGGACACATTTAATGATTAGAAATCAAGTGACTTTATCAGAGTATTTACCCATGTCATACCTGCTGATATCAGACTGTACATATCCTCTCTTGTAGTGATTGGTTCTTACAAAAAGCAGTTTACACCACAAGTCACTCAAGTGTGTATGCATGAGTAACTAAAAATAAACAGCCATATCTTCTATCCGGATGTAAAACTGGAAATATTCAAGCATCATATTTCCTCATGCCATACCAGTGTACACTATATAAGTGTTTTTACTCAAGACAGTAGAGCAGATTATAATAAAACTAGCATTTTTGCAAATGTTGTACTGTGGATAAAAGTGTTGCCTAATGGGATTATTTGTGGTGTCTTTAGGAAGGTATTGTGAAAGTTTTACAGGTATGTTAAAGATTAGAATAATACACTAGTTTAATACACATTAGTTTAAAACACTTCAGAGTAATATACATCTGCTGTCATTTGTTTGCAATGGGAAATAGATTTGATATGATTACCAACAATAAACTTGTTTAAGTACAAAAACACATTTTACCCGTAAAAGCTTGAGATTTGATTGTGTTGGGGATTAAAAACAAGTTTTATTATAAAAATGTTTTCAATCATGGGGTTGTAAAAGCTGCAGTAATCATAAATGTGGATTTGATTGGGTGAGATAATAACATAATATACCTGCCATTTGCAGTGATTCAGTATATTGAGATGTACAAATCTCTGATATGTATCTTCTGAACAATCTTTGTTTATTCAGACTTTGTCACAATTGACCTGAATACAGACCTACAATGGCCCTGTTAACAGCATGTTTTGTCAAGAAACTTTTAAAGAATATTCAACTTATGAAGGCATGCTGTTGGCAGATGAAAATAATGGTGTGTGAATAACCAAATTACCAACTGATTTATGTATTTATAAAGCACAACAGAGATGTATACATTTATTGATGGAAAAACAATGTATAGTTTTTTGTGATTAAAAGCATTAATCATAGGATTAAATGAATAAGATCACTATATTTTAAGACATATGTACACATTTTTGGGATTAAGTAGTCAACTCACAATGTTCTACTTATACACCTCGCTCAGCTATTTCACTTTGTTAGAAATATTCAGAATACTGCTTCATGTCTACTGTACAGGGCTTTGTGTAAATAACTAAGACATTAATAACCTCCATACGATGTATTACACTTGGACAGTATCCCTAGCTCTCAAGCACCATCCAGGGTCCATTCTCTATTGTCAAGCTAAAATATCTCAAGTATGTCAAGGGCTTTATTACATATCCCACATGGTGTAGCAGTGAAAACCTGCCCTCAAATTGTCATCATAATCATATCATTTCACGTCTCAACCTCAAATGGTTGGACCTTTTCAGAGTCATCGTGTGGAAGTAATCTGCCACTTTTTTGGCCATTTCTTTTTCAGCCCTCTATGTTTGTTAAAGTGAATGTTTCAAGTGTTTTCATATACAGGCACTTCAAAACGGCCAAAATGTGAACATAAAGTCTCAAACCACTCATATGTTGGCATATAGCCTTTCTCAAGCTATGTTATCAATAATGATATTACAAAAAATTCAAATATTGATAAATTGAAGAAACTTTTTAAAATGTAGCAAAATTACATTTTGCATTTGTTTTAGGTTGTTAATGTACACCAAAGAGGAGTGAGGTAATAGTAACAAAATAGTTTATCTTATTGCAAATTTTGACATTAATACTTGAAATGTGAATCAATTTGTGTATTTAAAATAACTATGGAAGATTTGGACATGGTCCTTACCTCATCTGACTTTCCAAAGATACTATAATTTTAAAGCCTAATTAAGGCTAGTTTGCACTCAGTAACAGAATACAAAATCTGTGATGTAACTATTTCCCAACACATATGATACATTTTTGTGGTGCGTTTAAAGGCTTAAACTCTGATCAACTACTTTTAATTGGCATTTTACATTCCTAGCCCAAAGTATCATTTTTGGAATAACACTAGGTATTTTTACAAAGTCTAATATGACACATTCATTAGATGTTTCTATTTTCATATGATTATGTATTTCCGGTGAATGGGGGATAAATACAAGTATAATTATGTGTTCCTGTTCCCAGATTTGTATGATATGAAATAATTATGATACCCTGAAAGTAAGATCTCAAAACAAAAACTGTAAATTATACAAGGCAGACTAGTGCTGTGGAGGAAAGTAAATGTAAACCTGTATGTTAGAATTTGTCACTAGTGTAAATTACAATTACCAAAAACACATATTTTGTGAAAAATCAATTTTTTTCTATAAGCAAGTATTTATAACTGTTTACTATATGTCATGCACCATGGTCTCAACTCTCAAATCTGCGGACCTGTTCCTCTAATCTGAGATCTGTCTGAAACAGAAGTCATTTGCTGATATCTCGGACTAGGTTTTGACTTAAGTTTTGTCTTAAGTGGAAGACAAAACGCTGATATCAGTCTCTGGTGTATTACAATATGAACATCTGGTAAATGTTTGATTGACAGGTAGTATCTGAGGGGAATACTGTTTTTACCCCAAAGCCCTTTAGGGCTGTCGGGGTATTGTTTTCACCCATGGTGTCCTCGGTTTGACCTTTGACCTTGCCATAGTGACCTTTGCTTTGCAAATCTTGTCCAGGCTATATCTCAGAAACCGTAAGGTGTGGGAAGTTAATACTTGATAGGGACATTGGTTAGGGAGTGTAGGTGTGCAATGCCATGGTGTGACCTTTATTTGACCTTTGACCTTGCCATAGTGACCTTGACCTATAAAATTTTGCCCGGGCTATGTCTCAGAAACCGTAACGTGTAGGAAATTAATGCTTGGTAGGGACATTGGTTAGGGGTTGTAGGTGTGTATCATCATGGAGTGACCTTGATATAACCTTTGATCTTGCATAGTGACCTTGACCTATAATATCTTGTCTGGGTTTAAAATCTTGTCCGGGCTCTTGAATCCCGTAAGGTGTAGAAGGTTGATACTTGGTAGGGTCATTGGTTAAGGAGTGAAGGTGTGCATGATGGTGTGACCTTTAGCTTTGCTTCTGTCAAAGTGTGTTGACCAGCCATATTTAGGACATGTTTTTCTTATGACAAAGATATATGGATTGCTGCAACTGAGTATTGTATGTACTTTTACATAATTGTGCTATTTCCATTGACATCTATTCTCCTATTAAAATTTTTTACAGTGTCATAATTTTAGTTTGCTCAATAATGCTTCCATCTTGGGATTGAATTTTTCTTTTAATACTTATCTTTACATACACTTTCTTTCTCTTAGATGTTATTTTCTCTACTTAAACATTATTTGGACCTGTATATAACTGATACTGCTCTGAAAGTCTATCTTTGTACTGTTTTGCTACTTCTATATCTCATGGTGTTGAAAATTATTTCCCCAGGCTTTTGGGTACGGGCATCTTTGATGCTATTTTTTTGTTAAGATGCACTTACTTTCACTGTTAAGATTCCAATTCAATCTCAACAAATGAATCTTGTCCATGGACCAACATTGTGTAAAATGTGTCTGCATGTGGGACATCGTTCTAAAAAGTGAATTTTCTTTTGTTAATTTTTACAGAAATCAAACGTTCTGCTTAATTCTACAACAAAGATGATAGATGGGACTGAAGGCATATCTGATTTCTGGGTTGGGATATATTCAAAATGACAAGTCCCTGATATATTGCGAATTTCTAGATGATTACCTCAGTAAATCAAGGCACATCTACTCCATACAGTGATGGTCGATAACTCAATGTTACTCGTTTGAAGGATCCTTGTTCCAGAGATTGGCTATTGACACCATTCAGTGGGGTTATCAAAAATCCAGTCTGGTTTAAGACTGAGCAAGGCTAGGTGGGAAGTCATTTTGTCTGAAAGGTGTCACAAAGAAAGACATACTGGTACATTCATTGTACGTTAGACAGGGATCGTGAATTTATTCATCTTCTATTGATGTGCTCGTTTTAGATTTCTTATAACAGGATATCAGTACACCAAATAAGGGCATTGTTTGTATACCTGTCTGATTATTAAGAATTAGGAAAAATGTCAAGGTATAAGGTATATAAATGAGCTTAATCAGCTAGTTCTAATCTAGTCGAGTTAATTGAATCAGAATGTAACATTGTGATTTTCCATACAACTAAAACACTTCTATAAAGGGTATGTATGTATCTGCAAGCATAAACTGTATGTATACTCGTTCTGATATTGGGTACAGTTGTTATAAAATAAATATGTGTTGGTAGTGTAATAATGAAAATGGATTTATGTTGTTTTGGATCATAAGAAAATACAAGTTAGATACAGGTAAAATATCACAACGCTGGTTTGAAGTATATCATGTACGGGTATATATGATCAGAGTTGTGTTTTTTTATTGTGTGAAATAAGGACAATCATTTCAATCCGAGTCCGAAGGACTAGGATTGGGATTTTGTCTTCTCAACATCTCGTCAGGAAATATTTTTTCAATCCCCGTGAGGATAGTGATAAAATATTTAAAAAATACTTACACGGGTTTGTTTTACCTTCACTCCCACTGATTTACTTCACTAATAAGTAAAATGAAACAGTATTCAGCAAATATATAATTTGCTGTACTTGCCCACGACAAATCAGCTGTCAACGTATCTTTAGTAACTGGCACTGGTGACTATAAAAACTTCATTGTAACAAAAACAAACAGTAGTATAATGATACATGTATATGATATATTTATAGGTAAGATAATGTTATAAATATTTCCGATAAGTGGGCCTTTGTTCACTCGAAACTAGCATAATATATCCATAGTGTCTGACGTTACGGAGCAAACTATTGACGTTATTTAGGTCAAATACATCACTTGATAATAGAAACACGTATTTCAATAAAATGAAAAATGCAGGAACGTTAAAGTTAGTAAATGAAAAAATGTAGAAATGTTAAAGTCAGTAAATGCTCAATGTAATTTCTTTGCACCTATAAACCCATTTCATCAACGGAAGCATAAACAGATTTCTTTTGCCATTAATAGCCAACAAAAGTTTCAAATGGGCTTTCACCACACGTACCTGATATTTAAACTATGTAAATGACAAGCTAAGAAGAGTTATGTTGAGATTATGACTATTCAGTAGCCATGGGAAATACAACTTTAACATCACTGAATTTTAGTGGCGACATTTCAGAAACATAAAGGTTTAAGTGCTATTAAAAACTCCCATTTAATCTGAGGTAATGGTAAAATGAATAGCTGGTCGTCTCCATATGATATAATCTTTTGAATGTCCAATTTTCACAAGGACCAGATAAAAATGGCTTTAAACCCTGTGTTCTGCATATCACCAAGGATGGCCATGTTTGACTCTTAGTGTTGCTAGTTTAAAGCATTCTAAATTACCCATTCTTCAGTAATATGTGAATCTAAATACCCCAACATGTATATGTGGGAATTGCCATAAAATCAGAATTCATATCAAAGCTGCAACACTGCTATGGATATGTAAGGGTTTATAGATGATCATGTTATCACAGAGATGATACGCAGTTCCCCAGCCAGTTGGGCTGTTTGTTTCTGTAGGTAATACTGATAAATATACTGAGAGTGAAATTTAATGAAATTTAACTTTCCCTTTTAAGAACTTTGCCAACATGGTAGATTAATATTCGACTGAAATTCTTTCATTTTTTTCATTAGTAGAATTTCAACAGACTTTAAATACCTAATTAACTGTATTTTATGCTAACATATATAACAACTGTAACGCCTACCTTTCTTCCATTTGTAGAACCTTAGAGAGCCTGACTGTGAATAAATGCAATAAAGCTCCAGAATGACTACTGTAGGTGGACAGGTCTGGGTGCTGTTGAGATCTCCTCTGACCAGGATATCTCTCCTGTTGCTCTTCCTAAGTCATAACTACACACTGGCCTGTCCTATAGTGTGTGACTGTCAGGCTACAGACAATGGGACCATAGTGGACTGCCATGGCAAAGACCTGACAGCAATACCTGGTGATGTGCCCAGAGATGCCGTAGAGATAGATCTCAGTGGTAATAACATCATGCACCTGCACCCAAGTAACCCAGCCATTATATTCAGCAAAGTGAGAAAGCTAAATCTTGACTCCAACAAAGTACAGACACTTTTCGAAAATTTCTTTCAAAAGTATCCAAATGTCGAGGAAATTAGTCTGGAGGCAAATAGTATTGGTGATATCTTCAGCGGTACGTTCAGTGGATTAACACAGCTGAAGTATGT
Source organism: Sabellastarte sp. h YS-2021 (assembly GCA_964017235.1). Classification (NCBI taxonomy): domain Eukaryota; kingdom Metazoa; phylum Annelida; class Polychaeta; order Sabellida; family Sabellidae; genus Sabellastarte; species Sabellastarte sp. h YS-2021. The sequence continues at coordinate 50,728,635 of OZ024927.1, read as the reverse complement.
GTATCTCCAAGATAATGAACTGCTGAAAATCAAAACTGGGGCATTTCAAGACCTGACATTGGTGTCACTGAACCTAGAAAGAAACAGAATAGCTTCCATTGAGGATGGTGCATTTGAGGGTGCTGAAATAAATTCGCTTAGACTGGATTACAACGACCTTTCTTCATTCAGTTTCCCCTCATTACAACCATTGCAGGAGTCACTAAAATATCTTACTATTTCTTACAACAAACGTGCTCTTGTTCTGGATAAAACAGCCTTTTATGGTTTTACTTTTGAGGATCTTACCTTGTCCTATAATGGGATAACAAACTCGTCATTTCTATCATCTGTTAATACCAGGAGACTAGACGTCAGTGGAAATACAATTCAAATCAGTGCAATTCAACAATATACCAATTTGTTTTCACTACAAGAATTAATTCTAGTCAACTGTAGCATCCGAGAAATTGGTGAAGGTTATCTACAACACCTCCCCAGTCTGACTATACTGGATTTAAGCAATAATAAACTATCAAGCTTCTCTGGCAGTATTTTAGTGAGTAATAGCAAGCTGCAGAAACTACTACTAAGTGATAATTCGTTAAAAGAAGTTCCTTCACATCTTGGACAAAACTGTCCAGAACTACATACTCTCATTCTTGGTTCAAACACTATTACAAAATTGCATTCAAAAAGGTTCACCGGACTATCTCTAAAAGAGCTAGACCTTTGTTCAAACAGTATCCAGGTCATGGAAGAGTCACTTGGCTCTGTATTTGACAGCATTCCAGATTTAAGGCTCAGCGGAAACCCTCTACATTGTAACTGTGAAATACGCTGGTTTCGTGAATGGCTAGACCTCAGGGGTCACAACACTGGGGCAGATTACTGCTATAGTCCCAAATACAGCTATATATTTGACTTACAGCCAGTGGACTTTGCATGTGTACCTCCAGAGATTGTATATATCACCGGAGAAAAAAATGTCACTGAAGGTGAAGATGTGTTTCTTAGCTGTACGGCTTCTGGTGACCCAGCACCGGAAATCGTTTTCATGGACCCTAAAAATGAAGGGATCAGTATATTGCCTCAACAGAATCGGACTAAGACCAAAACATATGCTATGTGGAAAGTAAATGTGATTCCACTGGATAGAGCAGGTATTTACACTTGTAGGGCTAAAAATGTTGTTGGGGAAACAGATGCAGCCATATGTGTATCAGTTATCTCAGATTACAGCAATGCAGGACTTGGCAAATGTGTTACCACTACCACCTCGGCCACCACACCACAAACTACTGTTAAAACTGAAAGTACTGAACCTTCAACAACAAATAAACACACCACGTCATTTGCGGAGGCAAGTTCTTCAGTACCGGAAGGAAGTACTACTACTTCTTCCCCGCAAAAACCCATGACGTCACCAACAATACCATCGACAAACTCAGGCACTTCTATAAGTATTTCCAATCAAAAAACCACCGTAAATTTGTCCCCAACAAAAGGTTCTGCTGGAGGTGTGACGTCTGACAAACAACTTAACACCAAGCTGGTTGTTATACTTTGTTCTGTGCTGGGTGGTGTGGTTGTAATTGTTGTACTGTCCCTTTTTGTGGTGCACCTTGTGAAAAAGCGCCGAGCCAATCGGAGATACGTGGTATCCCACAAAGAGGCGGACATATTGGAATATCATAAAATGAATGGCAAACCCCCTGAAGATTTTAATTGTAATGGTCATGTATATTTGTAAATTTAATGTTTTATCTGTTAATGGAATTACTGATTATCCATCCACATGTCAAGAAGACAATTATTTAGGTCATCTTATGTCAAAACTATGTCAAAGAGTGTTTTTTCTTTCAGTGAAACTAAAATTCTGGATAATCTGATTTCTTCATGAGTGTGTGGACTCGCCATTTCAGTATTAATTTATTTGCACTGTTGTTTCTATTTTAGTATTTCATATTGCACAATTGTAAATGAGCTGTTATAAAGCCTGTTGATTTTATGCATAGTTCATGTTGTATATATGTGGTAAAAAATAACCCGTAAATTTTAATTTAACTATTTACTGTTATGTATTTATTAGAGAATGAATCTCGATGATTAAAGAAAAGAGGCTATTTAAATTCAGGAGAAATTAAGGCGATAAAGTTTAAAATCATGAAATCAATCCAAAATTTATATTGGATTAAATTGTGTTTTATTTGTAAAATTTGGTTTTGCATACCTGAAATTAGGTATTTGTTGAACAGGCTGAATGTTTTATCAGGAGCATTTAGTAAGGACTGACCCCAGTTCATATAAGAACAAAATTACATGTAATCAGTCAAAAGAATAAGAGACAAGATTTTTTAAAACGTTATTATAACTAAAACAATACCATTTTCTTGAATATTTGAATACACAAGTGTATGTGCTTAATGTCACTCTGATCATTTCTATTGGCCACATCATGTTTTCTGTGTTGGAGTAAACCAATGCATACCACTTGGTCACAATCGTGCATCAAAAAGCAACTACTATCAACATAAAATGAGGCCTGTTGATTCATTTATTTGGGGTTTTGCATCACTTCCAACATCGTACAGGTCATATCATGACGGGTAGTTTTGTGGGCAGAGGACATCAGTACGTAAGATTTGATCAAGGTTCTGTATTGTAAACTGTCGACCGTCGGTAAGCAACTACCAACTGCGCCACCCTGGACCCTGTCTGTTGTTCTAATTACATTATAATAATATGAATTATCTTTCTCCATGGTATGGATTATTTTGCAATGGGATATTATAATTTGTAAGGGGTACATAAAATTGCTATAACACACACTTTTTGAATATGCAATATTTTTGGCTACACCAGGACCAATCATATCAGGGGTCCACAACAGAGTGGCCAATTAAGTGGCAATACAGTTGATGAACTTCGAGTGTACTTTTGCAGATGGCTAATTATGCTAATGCAATAACAATTCAGAGTAGACCAGTTCCATATTGTATTTTGTAATATTATTGTTTAGAATTTTTTAAAAAGTGATTGTATATATGCCGTGTGTTTGTATGTATTTACTGCTATGTTCTTTGTTCATGGCTCAAGATGTGAATAGTTTCATTAACATTCCAAAAGAATATATAATTCTACTTCACTTTGTGTATCTCCTGTGACGTAAATTGCAAAATAGATTTATGTTGTTACCACCTCAAATGTGGACATCAGAAATAAACTATATTTCCACAACAAACTAGTTTTCTTTTTTTGTGTGTTTAGTTCACATCATAAAGTACTCTATTGTCATAAACATGGACTTGGAACACACACAATTGAAACACAGTTCTTACTAAAACACATCTATTCAATATAAAAGGCCAATGCACAATGAAGTTGCATACAAAACAGTTCAGAGACAGTGCATATGTTACATACTTTCCCAGGATAAAATGATATACATTTGACCTATAGTTTATCTGGATGTCAGTGAGCTGTGAAGGTGTTGACTGATATGAAACAGCAATGACCAGAGTTTAAGCAGTACAGAGATCAGTTCTTTGTATATATTACATTCCTGCCCTTTTAGTCTAAAACTCCTTATTTAAAAATTTAACTTTAACTTAACTTTAAAATTTACATGCAAGAAATAAAACTGAACGGAGTATCTGGGTAGACTACCAGAATACTCTTTATTTTGTCAGGGCATTATTCTGGCCCAAATAATGAAAACCTCCCTGGAAAAATTCTGTTTGTCTCCTATTTCTTTTTGGATACAACCTATCATCTGTTTTCTGTGTGTGTGTGTTTTTGTCATTTTCTACTGGTGAATTTGACTCTGGTTGCTCTTCTTGGTTTTCCTGTGTGTCCAAAACTTCTGGGAAAGGGTCTCTTTCTGTTTGCTCGTAAGGCACATGTCTTGATCTCACTTGGTCGACATGCTTCCGTACTATTTCCCCATCTTGTAGCTTGCAATGATATGACACTAGTCCAGTCAGTTCAACCACAGTGGCAGGTAACCATTTGGGTCCTGGACGGTAGTTCTCGACATAAACGTCATTATTTTCACTTAAGTACCTCTCTTGGCCCTTTGTGTCTTGTCGTTCTTTTTCTTGCTTTGATGCAACAGTTTCTGCAGTGTTTGGCAGCAGACATTGGAGATGAGTATGTGGTCTCCTGTTCATCAACAGCTCAGCTGGTGTTTGACCAGTGGTGCTCTTAGGGGTGTTGCGGTATGTGAACAGGCACCGAAACTTAACTTTGTTTGAAGGGATCCTGTAATCATCTTCTTTAGGTTTCTCTTGAACATTTGAACAAACCTTTCGTACAATCCATTTGTAGATGGATGGTATGGTGCCGATGTTACTGAACCAATGGCGTTTCTTTTGAAGAACTCCTTCATTTCGCAACTTGTGAAAACTGTGGCATTGTCAGTGACTATCCTACGTGGAAGTTAGTGTGTTGCAAATATTTTTCTCAAGATCTCAATGGTTTTCTCAGAAGTTGCCTTCTCTACCATTTCTACTTCAACTCACTTTGTTGTTGCATCGACAAGGACAAGGAACATTTTACCCATAAAGGGTCCGGCATAGTCCAGATGTAGCCTAGTCCATGGTCTTGATGGCCACTCCCAAGGATGTAAAGGTGCTTGTCTGGGTTTTCTGTGATTTTCCTCACAAGTGTAGCAATGTTTGACTGTGGTTTCTATTTCTTTATCTAATCCTGGCCACCAGATGAACATTCTAGCCATTGCTTTCATCCTGGATGCGATTGTTGCAGTTCCTGCAGTACTAAGGAGCATCCTTGAGTAGGAACTATCACTCTACTTCCCCACAGTAAACAGCCATCTTGCACACTGAGTTCCTCCTTCCGGTTAAAGAATGGTTTGAGCGAATCCTCTTGTGTTACTTCAGGCCAACCATATAGCACATGGTTTAGTACCTTTGCCAGTATGACATCCCCTGATGTCCATAACTTTATTTGCTTGGCAGTGACTGGTGTACCTTCCAGATGCTCCACCAGATTTATAATCTCCCCAGGTACAGGTGGGTCTTGGATCTTACTTGGAACTGGAAGTCGGCTCATGGCATCTGCATTGTAGTTATGGGATCCAGGCCTGTACTTGATCTCGAACTCATAGCCTGACAAGAATAGTATCCATCTCTGTAAATGCGGTGAAGCCATAATTGGTGTTGGTTTAGGTCCAAACAACCCCAGAAGTGGTTTGTGATCTGTGAAAATTGAAAACCGTCTAACAAACAGATACTGGTGAAACTACTTCACTGCAAATACCACAGCTAGCCCTTCTTTGTCTAATTGGGAATAGTTTTTCTCTGCTGGGGCTAATGATCTTGACGCAAAACTTATTGGCTTTTCTGAACCATCAGGCATCCTATGTGACAAAACAGCTCCAGGACCATATGGTGAGGCATCACATGAAAGCAAGAGCTCCTTCTTGTCATCATAGTGTGTTAGCACTGTTGCAGATTGCAACATCTCTTTGGTTTTGTTGAAAGCCCTCTGTTGGTTCACTTTCCACACCCACTTGGCATCTTTCTTCAATAGCTGATGAAAAATCCCTGGTGCTGATGATATACCATAGCAGAGTCTATTGTAACAAATTAGCCCTTTGTGAGTGTTTATGGTTGTGTACTTCTTGGACGCCTCATCAAGGCATATCTGTTCATATGCATGACTAAGATCCAACTTCGTAAAGAACTTCCCACCAGACAGCTTTTCATACAGATCCTCGAGGCTGGGAATGGGGTAGTTGTCAAGTTGTGACACTTTATTCACCGTCACTTTGTAATCCTCGCATATGCGAACTGATCCATCTGGCTTCAACACTGGAACAATTGGAGCTGCCCATTCAGAGAACTTAATAGGTTCCACTATGTTATCTTACTGCAGTCGTTCCAGCTCCGCTTCAATTTTATTCCGTAATGCGTACGGCACAGGTCTTGGCTTGAAATATCGTGGCTTGGCATCTGTGTGAACTTCTATCCTAGCTTTAACACCAGTTATTTTACCCAAGCCTTCCTGAAACACTTTAGAATATTTCTGAAGCAACTTGTCCAGATCCTTTTCGACAAACTTTAATACATGCCAGTTTATATGAATTTCATTCAGCCAATCCCGTCCCAAAAGACAAGGCTGTGTCCCCTTTACTACCAGTAGTGGCAGTTTCTTCTGATTTCCTTTGTAAGCCACAACAGCATTGAACATGCCCAACACAGGAATCTGTTCACCTGTGTATGTTTTTAAAACTGCTTGAGTTGGTTGTAGCTGGGTTTCAGCTCCCCTCTGCTGATCAACTTGTACACTACCTCATTGATGACTGAAGCAGAAGCTCCTGTATCAATTTTCATTGATACTGGTTTTGTATTTATACAAAGTTCAACCACATATGGATTTATCCTGTTTGAGCAAGTAAACAGTCGATATTCCTCCTCCTGGTTGTCAAGTTGACCCTCACACTGTGCTTCTGTGCGTTCAGTATGATGTATTTCTTTCCGTGATTATGCATTCTTGCTGCCTTTCCCCTTTTTCGGCCTTCTACATTTTGTCTTGATATGTCCTATCAGACCACAGTTGTAGCATTTGCCGCTCTTGAAGGGACATCCTGAAGGTTGGTGACTTCCCCCACATCTGTAACATTGGTGCCTTTTTTGCTGACTTCCTCTGATTATTCCCTTGCCAGGGTTTGGGTCGAGAACCTTGTGCCCAAGTTTATGTATTGTACAGCCCTGTAAATCTGCTGTATTCTTTGCTGCGGCTTCCAGTGCCTGGGCCAATTCAAAAGCTTTCTTAAACTGTAAAGTTTTTTCTTGAAGAAGTCTCTTCTGTATTACTGGATCATCCACTCCACACACCAAGCGATCCCTGAGCATATCTTCAAGTTGGTCACCAAATTTGCATTTTTCTGACAATTCCCGGAGTTCTGCTACAAACTCCGATACTGATTGTCCATGTGAATGCACTTTAGCGTGAAACTTGTAGCACTGGATGACCTCAGAAGGTTCTGGGTTCAAATGATCTTGAACTAATTTACTCAGTTCTTCAAATGTTTTCTCATCAGGTTTTGTTGGAGACAACAAATTTCTGATTAAGCCATAACACTTTGATCCATATACAGTTAAAAATATTGATCTCTTTTTTCAGTTTCAGTGATACTATTTGCTTCAAAATAATATCTAAGTCTCTCAATATATTGAGACCAGTTCTCTGATTCACTGTACTCCTCAATTCTACCAAAAGTAGCCATGGTAATTATTTTAACTTACAGATTTAACACATCGAAAGAATTTCATAGCAATTGCTATGTCGCCAAAATATATGTCATAAACTTGGACTTGGAACACACACAATTGAAACACAGTTCTTACTAAAACACATCTATTCAATATAAAAGGCCAATGCACAATGAAGTTGCATACAAAACAGTTCAGAGACAGTGCATATGTTACATACTTTCCCAGGATAAAATGATATACATTTGTCGTATAGTTTATCTGGATGTCAGTGAGCTGTGAAGGTGTTGACTGATATGATACAGCAATGACCAGAGTTTAAGCAGTACAGAGCTCAGTTCTTTGTATATATTACATCTATAATCTGGGCACATTTGTATAAGAATTCATTGCAAGATTTGAATGTTCAGGTATCAACCTTGTAACCTTCTTCTTTACGTCCGAGGTTATCTACCCCGATATGGCAGTGACGTTGTTATGTACCACTTTAAGTTCTCAAAACTTAGAAACTAATATAACAAGAGCATTCGGAAAGTGCAGACCTCCGCCAAAGGAGCTCAATCCGGATCACTCCCAATATATTTTTCATGGATCCAGACAGTGATCCAGATCACTCCCAAAATCTAATCACTTGTTCCTTGTCCCATTTAGGATATATCTGGAAAATTTCATCAAAATCTATAACTTTTTGAGTTATCTGTCTTTAAAAATTACATTTCATGGATCCAGAAGATCCAGATAGTGATCCGGATCACTCCCAAAATTGAATCATTTCTTCCTTTTACCTTTTCAGACATATCCTGAAAATTTTTTCCAAATCCGTCCATAAGTTTTTGAGTTATCTTGTTCACAAACAAACGCACAAACTCACAAACCCAGGCGAAAACATAACCTCCTTGGTGGAGGGAAAAATGAAAACATTAACGCCATAATGCACTTTTCCAATTTATGTACACTGATTTGCCCAATGCCACAGAGACAGGAAAAGTAAAGCCATAAAGTGGTTGTACAGTAAATGTACTTTGCTAAATCTAATACAGTGAAACAACAAAATTAATGCAATAATGCACTCGTATATTTAATGAACATTGATGTGTCCAACCCTACAGAGATAAAAAAAATGAATCTTGTATCTAATGCTTCAGATATCCAATAAAGGTTAGACCATGTGCAATTTTACAGTTGATATACCTTGTATCTAATGCCTAGTAAAGTTAGACCGTAATGTACTTCTATGGTTAATTTACCTTATTTTGTCTAATGTTGCAGAGATTGAATAAAAGTTGGACCATGATGTACTTTTACGGTTTTCCCGTGTCCATTGGTGCAGAGTAATGGTGCGTTCAAAACAACATATAACTAACAATTTTAAATAATTTTTCCAGTACGAAAATACTAGAAATAAGTATAAAATATCTTTGAGGTTAATAAAAGTTGATGCGGCAACATCTGTTGTAGTACAGTTGAGTTTTGGATTGAAAACTGCATGCAACTTCTATCTGAAGTCAGATTAGGCGATACAAAAAGACATTTACATATCAAGTGTACATTTCTAATAACAAAAATGCATTATCCATCATTGAGATCATTCTTCAGACGTTTCCTTCTACCAAAGAAATTAAATTGATCTGCCAATATACATATATGAAACATAAGATTAAAGTGTTAAAAAAATGTGAAGTGTGTTATAAAAGTGTATTCTGTACGACTTTTAGTTAATCCACCCTTAAGTCAAAACCCAATGCAAAATTAACAACACTTTCACACAGTGCAAACCTGGAATTTTACACTTCATTTTTTAACATTCTTTTTTACTTCCTCGGTTGTGTAGGATTTAACTAAGACAATATCAGAATTACCATAAATAAGGGAATGATTGAAAAGTAAATAAATGAAATTTTTGAATTAGTAATGTCAAACTTTGAGTTTTAACACTTATCTGATGCAATGGTCATGTTTTCTTCATTTTGATCCAGACAACTGAAAAAATGGGACCATGGATCAAACAGAAACCACAAACAATATAGTACACTGGGTGACATTTCACAAGTGAAAAATTTCTGTACCAATCATTATATGGATAGTATCTGTTTAACATCTAGATTTGAACCAAATACGTGCCTCGTTAACATATACTTTGGATCCAAAGACTTCCCTGGCCCCCAAAACGTTCAAGTAGCAAGTCTTTCCATTTGCATCCACCCAAAGTACACGTGCTCTAGAAGTTTTAAACAGTTTTTTAATAATCTGAGTGGTTTTTTGTTGCAATATGGAAGTCAGTTGTACAGATCCACTGACAGTAGGACAAAGAAGAACTAGATATTGCATCTCGATGCAGTGTATCTCCGGATGGGACATGGTTGAAGCATGACATACCGAGTATGATGGTTGACACAAATATACCCATGCAGGGAGGGGGCCTAAGTGTTTATGGGAGCAACTTGTACTGACACTAAGTAAACACAATGTTTGCTTAATGAAAGATACAAATGTAACTAGCCCTAACGCATTGGAGAACCGATGCAAATTGTATCCATCAGAAAGAAAACTCACCAAAGCCAATCAATCATCACTTAACCTTGAAGGAGATCCCAAGGTGAAATCTGACTACATCAAAAGATTCTTAGCCCATGATTTTCAATAGGTTGGTTTGACATTGCAAACCTCTAGGAACACAAATAAGCGAGTTATAATCACTTTTAATTTTGACTATCCTCATTTGACCTTGAAAGAGGGGCCAAGGGTCAAATCTGATCACATCCAAAAATTCCAAGCACATAATTTCCTATAGGATGGTTTCACATTACAAACCTCTAGGACCAAGAAAAAGTGATTTATAAGCACTTTTAGATTTTGCTATCCTTGTTTGACCTCGAAGGAAGGGCCCAAGGTCAAATCTAAGTTTTGAGTCATTTTAGCAGGCCTAAGGTGACCTTGAAAACAACAGCATAGGTCAACAAACTGAATGCTGGTAATCCATCATGTACTCAACCTCCAAATCCATTTTCAATTGTTTCCATACAATATAGTCAGCATTAAGTGTGAAAATATCTCCAAAACGGCCAAAAAAATGGTCTCGGTGAGGTGCTTTATATACAACCCATAGGATGATCTAACTTTCTGAAAATTAGAACTGGGCCAAAATGTGAAAAAAATGGCCAAAATCTGACCTTTAAGAGGCCACAAGTGACCTTGAAATTGACGGTCAAGTCCACAATACAATAACGTTCGTGGCATTGTGCCATATATACCCACATACACAATTTGAAAGGTCTAACTAAAATATTTTTTAAGTTATCGCGTCAAAAAGGAAATCTCTGCGGCAGCGGCGTGACCATACTGAATCTTAAGTATCCCCGACTTTCATCCGGGGCTACAATGAAACCCATTTTAAGATGGGATACATTCAGGGTGCTAAAATTGTGAGAAGTACGAGCCCAATAGAACAACAAATGTTTAAGTGTTTATTCATTTTTAACTTTAACCAGAATGGCTGTTCACTACAATCTTGACTTTTACATTTTAGTTTCCGGAATATAGTCAGGATTTCTACTTTCAATACTGGGATTTTTGATGTAATAAATACTGGGTTCTGACTTGTTATCAATGTCCATCCTGGTCTTTCTGTGCATTCTGATATAGTATCCAAGGTATGAACACAGAAACAGAACAATCACAAGAAGTACAACTATAACAGTGATGGCAATGATGTACAGAGTTTTGTGAGACTGATTCAGCTGTTTTGGACTTTCATTGGTCACCCTGGGAGTCTTCAGAGTATCATCAAAATGGTTAACTACAGTAATCTTTTGTTGAATATTTCTTTCCACAGACACATTCACAATCCCCAGAAATATTTTTTCAAAGTATTTATCTGTGTTCTGTTTACAAGATGAACCAACAATATTTAATATTTCTCTGTCAGTTCCAGCTACATTGCTTGCAATACAAGTAAAGTTACCTTGCAAAGAACAATTATACCTTGGCAGGGTGTGAATTAACTTAACACTTTCAGTGTTTCTTTGATGGTCTCTTTCACCTTGGATGGTTGTATTCCATGGCGTCTCTATGGTAACAAGTGGAGGCGGGTCCCCAGTACTTTTACAATATAACTGAAGAGGTTTACCTGCAGAAACATCATGGGATGTGATAAAGATGACTTGAGGTTTTGTACAAGGCAACTCTTTAGCTTCCAGATCTTTCAAAGCTTTCCCTTTATATATTCCTGGCGAAGCACACTTCCCTGAGTTAATATTCGTACTTTCTGTGCCTTGCAACCAATCTACAAACAAGGATACTTCACAGTTGCAGTGGAAAGAGTTCTGTTCTAAATCTAATGCTTTGAGGCTTGGCAGTGACTCAACAAATGACATGGTGATGGATTGAATGAGATTATGTGATAAAACCAAAGTCTCTATTTTGCTTCCCAAAAACCAGGATGGATCCAAATATGTCAACTTGTTATGCGACAAGTACATTTCCCGTACATTAGGTAAGTGTAATCCGAAATCAAGTGGTAATCTGAAGATGTTACAGCTTTCTAGAATGAGAACTGTTAAGTTGGGAGAATTCATTAAAGAAGAAACATTGATTTCTTGCAAAGAATTTTTGGAGACATCTAGTGTTCTCAATGGTCCGAAGTCTTCAGGAACATTTAATATTGAACAATAAATCTGAATGATATACAGCTCAACCACTTTCAGGTGTTTCAACGTGGTCCAGATAACATTTCCTATTTTGTTTTGGCTCATATCAAGAAGATGCACTAACGTGCCCGAGAAAATACGTCCTTGTGTATTGATATCACTGTCAACAAATGTGGCCTCATTCAGCGTGAATCCAGTAAAAAGTGTACCATCCAATATGAGAGGTCCTTTGTTATAAGCGACAGATATATTTTGCAGAGAATTCCTCAATGGCTCCAACACTGAACTGCTCAGGACTTGTATACCACAAGCATTCATCTCGAGGTGTTTTATACTACTATTTACAAACACATCGGTATCCAGTCTACTCAATGCAGTATTATTGTTGAGGATCAACCTGTTCAGTGTCAACCCATCAAACAGATTATGTTCCAGAGATTCAAATCTATTTCCGGACAGATACATTTCCTCAAGATCATGCAAACCTGTAAATATTCCAGTGGGGATATTTTGGATGTTACAGAAGCTGATATCCAAACTTTTGAGGTGTGTGAGTCGGGGCAGATGCTGTAGACTGTCAGGATAACTGAGATCATTTCCATGCATGTTGAGGATGAAGATGTTGGCAGGTAAGTCAGGTGGAACCTCCTTGTATTGTGTAACTACACACTCAACTGCATCCTGTGTGCATAGACAATCCTCTGGACATGACCAACTTGTCCTTGTCACTTGTAAAGTGCACAACTGTATCCATAGGAAGACTTCCTTGTACTTCATGGAATACATTATTTGATAGTACACTCTTTGCAAATATTTGGTTTGCAATGCTGTAAGCGGCTTCTGTATATTCAATATTCATAAAATGCTTAAACCAAGGCTGCATCTATATCTGCATATTTGACATTACAATATACAGTGTGGTAATATGATATTAGGGTTACATCTGATTATATGTACATGTATTTAACCTTAGAAAGAAACACACATTAAAAGTATATCAGTGTGAAAACCATGGTATTTGTCTAACACCACATCTACAGAAATATACACATTTAACAATATCATATATCCCTTATAAGTCATTTTTAACCGTACAGAACCTAGCAAAAACCGAATGGTTTGTTTTGCTTGACTGAATCAATTTAGGGTCTGAACCAACTGGTAACATTGTGAAACTTCAATCTATCCATAAAATATGAGAAATATATACACTTGTTCTGTATTTATCACATTTTCCCCACTATAAATAAACAAGCAAACGTTCATTTCTTTACACATATGAATGGTAAACTTTTTTTTTCATAAAATTTTCACCAACTTGAAATTCAATCCATCCATGAAATGTGGGAAAATGTTTTTACTTGCAAGTTGTTATCATTTATTTCTCATTTTTGTTTTGGCTATAAATAAATGCATTTTTTTTCACTATAACTAATACCTATGCCTGCAGACATATCAAAGTACACTGGTTTTTCATGAAAACTCTTCCATGTCTTCACTAACTTTCCCCTTCTTGACTTTTGCAATTTAGCTCCACTAAATTGTATTTCTGATATAAAAAGTACAGTTTTTTGTCTGAAGATTTTGTGCAAATATCATGTACATTAGACAAAAATGTCATAAAAAGTGTATTCTTGGACTCCCTTGCTGTTGAAATCAATATCCATATAATGACCCCAACATCTATATGACATACTATCCAGCTCTATCCAGTCACAGATTACACCTGAAAATAACTGATCACTTACACATTATAACCTGGATTATGGTCGTTGTGCAAGCTACGACACACAATTGATCCACTATCGACAATCCAATAAAGGTTATTGACATCTACTATGCGTGTTTATTGCGGTTGGAATAATAATTCTTCAGAATTCAATTTTATAATTCTTTTTATGACCCATTTTCACTAGTGAAGGGAGGTTTAACGATTTTCAATAAGTGATGTGTGGTAAAATTGAGTCTGATTCTCTTTGAATTAACAACCGGCGTTTTTTTCTCAATGACAACGTTGTATTTAATGGGGATTAGACAGGAAATAGTTCAATTAATTTGTTTTTATCTGTCAGTGAACAAAGCTGAGTTTTAAGTCCCTTTTAAACAGCTAAGGTCATATCATGACAGGGCTTAGATTTTTCTCATAAATTGTAATAGGTTGGATTAGAACTCATAACCTAAGACGTTAACCACTCCGACACTTGGGTCTATAGACCTTCTCTGCCTTTTGTAAAACTGTTAAGACTTGTTCCAAGTCTTTGTATTTCTCATTCCACCAAATCTGACATAAATGAAATCATTATGAACACATTTGTTGAGTGGAAAAACCTTCTGTCTGCTGAAATGCAAACTTTTGTCAGACCCATATTTTGATAAAAAAAAGTCATCCAGTCCTCCTATAATACCTTAGACCAAAGGGCTTGAAGAAAGTCAAAATTTAAACGTAATTTAGTCTGCCACTTGTCGCAAGGTTTACGACAGCACCGCCGTAAGAATTATTTGTAGCAAATATATATGAACATGTATGTCATTCATTATGTACCTGCAAGTAGCCTTGCTTATGGCTTATATTTGTACCGTATATTTTTTTCAAACATACAAATATTTGGGTTTAAAAAACAATCGTATATATTAGGAGATATAAGCCCATCTCTGTCTGTTGCACTGGGGCCGGCCTGTCGGTAACTATGCATTTTTGGAGAGTCAGGACCAATGTTTACAAAGTCGGTTCAGGTCAGTTGTAATTTCCCAGCCTGTCGGGGAGAGTCTGTTGCCGACCCTTGTATCTGACCGTAAATACATCCACCTAGAAACAGGCCTGTCGGTTAACTTAACGGCCTGTCAGATACACTTCCCGGCTTGTCGGTTAATTGAACAGGCTTGTCTGTAACAAGTATCCAGCTTGTCCCGAAAATGGACTTCCCGACTGTACGTGAAGACAAACAGACTGTGCGGGAAGTATTACAGTACAGTCAGTAGCTTTAGTTGGCCTGTCTGTAACTGTTCTCGACAGGTCTGTTAAGTTTCCAGGCCAGTCGGTAATTTTAACCGACTGGGTCTTAGAGTCGGGAAAATTTATAACCGACAGGCCTTAAACTGAAACAGACAAGCCGTAAACAACAACAGACAGGCCTGTTACACTAACAGACAAGCCGGGAACTGTAACCGACAGGCCAGCAATATTTTTGCTTCTTATGGCCTGTCGGTTTCCAATTCTGTGGATATAAAAAGGTGAGTCGGTGGACAAGTTGCATATTTTTGGGCTTTGACTTGTTGAGAGACAACTGGTGTAAAGCTTTTATTTTAAGTTTTTCATTTTTTTTTTGCATTTTGCAAATTAGATAAGATTAAGTTTTAGATAGGCTGGGAGTGAAATCTGTTCTATGAGGTTTCACTTTTATTTTTAAGTTTTGTTTTCTTAAACAAGCTGTACAATTGACTGATTGATCAGTATGCCAAGGGCCAGAAGGAGAAAGATTGAAGTAACTGACACTCAACCACAGTTTGAGTTAGGAGATACAGCTGAGGATATAGAGAGAAGAAGGAGGGAGAGAGAGGAGAGGGATGAAAAAGAGAGGATAGAACAAGAGGAGAGGGACAGAGAGAGAATGGAGAGAGAGAGGAGGGAAGAGAGCCAGGAAAGGGGAGAGAAGAGAACACGAACAAACACAGATACTGATGTAGAATCAACTTAATCCAGACAGAAGAAGGGGCAGATGAAGTTCATTTTCCTGATTGATTCAGATGAAGAAGCCATCGTGGAGTTCGTTAAACAGCACGAGGAACTTTATGACAAGACCAACGACAGTTTCAAAGACAAGCAGAAGTAAGAAAGACTTTGGGACTTTTAGCAGCTACTAGTAACTTGCCTGTCAAGACTGAAGAAATGGTTGGAGACTCAACATACCAGATATGGCAAGCTCACTCAGACGAAGTCAGGACAAGTAGCTGAGAAGAGCACAGAATGACAGACCTGGCTGAAGGACAGCTTCAGTTTTCTGCGAGGTCACATCAGAAGGAAGGGAGTCTTCTGCGTTCAAGTAACCACAGAGACCTTCGGCAGCCACAGCCACAGCTTCAGTTCCAGATACTTTCTGACCTTCAGGAATGAAACAGTGAAGCTTCTCAGTGAAATACAGTACAAGGCCGAAGAACACAAGAGACAGGTCACAAGTCAACAGGTCACCACATTACAACTTTCAGAAGCAACACAGGTCACAGCAGGACATGAATACATACTCATAACACCAGATTCTCAACCAGTCTCCATTCCAGTTGTGCAGGCTACACAGATAGCCACAACACAGCCTGCTACAGTGATTGCCAAAGTACAGCAACCATCAAGGCATTCATCAACCTGCCTTCAGTTGCAGCTTCACCACAGGAGGAAACTCAACACAACACTTCTGGATTATCCAGTCTCTTTGGAGCTATTCCAAGTGTACTACAGTACCAGCAGTTCGACACACCAGAGCCATTTTCAACCTCTCAACTTCAACCAGCACCGTTACCAGTGCCATCTTCCACTCATCATGCACAGTCAAGACCTTCCAGCCAGTCCAGCCAGCAGAGTCAGCCCAAATCAGCAGATTAGCTTGCACAAGTTGCACCAAACCGGCCCTTCTAAGGGCCACCCGAATCTTCCAAAAACAATTAAAATGCTGAATGTCTATGCCCAAAAACAAAAAAGCACTAAAAAACTTAATGAAAAAAATCCCCTTAATAAAAAATAATCCCCTAAAAATTCAAAGTAAAACCATCCCTCACCCCCTCCCCCCCAACAAAACTCAATTTTAAAACTACACTTTCCCCCACCCTCAAAACAAATAAAGATCCAGACACAAACCCACGTCCCTACCACCCAAAACCAAACTTGAAATAAAATGCAACATCCACACGAGTAAGTTGTTCTCTATGTGTGGAGGGACTGACAACAACAAATTTGAGACCTAGCAAAACATTCAACCAATAAATGACAATGGAGTGACTAGAATACTGACAAACTGAATAAAAAATTATTAAACTGGAACTGTCACCTTGTATAATTTTGTTTTGCAAATTTCATTACCACCCTGGCCACCACGGGAGGCTCCTGCTGCATCAGCCTCTGGAACATCTGCAGTCATTTGAAACTTTACAATGGTGACGCAATGGAAAGCAGTTGAAAAGCAAACACCTATTATTGAAATGGCCAACAATGCATTTGTTTTCCTCTGCTTATGTACACCAATATGTGTCACCCCTACTGTGTGGTGACAAAATGGAAGGGTTCAAAGGAAGGACATACATTGGCTTGGAACAATAGACAATCAAGTAATTAAGCATACAAGCCCGCCTCAAAGGCACCAGTACTGAGGGCAACTGTACCTTCCCCGCACCTGAAAGAAGTAATTGACAGGAGAAATGTGTATATTGGTGGGACATTGGAGGGATCATAGGTTCAAGTATCCCTTCACCTACTGTTTCTGGGTTGTGGGGGGGGGGGGGGGCTTTGGGGTCTCTTACTTAAAGAATTAAGTGTTGTATATTTTTTAAATTTTTTTTGTTTTTTTTTTGGGGGGGGGGGGGGGTGGTGGTGTTTACGTTTGTCTCCTCTAACTTAACCTGGAGGGGGTTCTGGATGAATACAAATTTCATTAACTGTCTTGCTGGATGGTACAATTAGGGTTATATTAATATTCACTTGATCATCGTCTATTGTTCTTTTCTTTTTCCATTTTTATAATGGGGTTTTGGTATGTTGTGCAGGGAATTTTTACTTCATTTGTTTGGGGGTTTCTTGAATTTTCCATATAACAACAGGATAACTCAAATAATAGTTTTGGGAACATTTGACAGCCCTTAAAAGAGCCTTTTAATAGTATCAGCTTTCGCTGCGATATCTGCTGGCTTTGGCTGGCTACTGGTCCCCTGCGGCTGGGTGGTCTCTTGGGGTGGTGGATGTTTCGTCAAATGGCTGGAACTGAGGAATGTGGATGGCCCCAAAGCTGGAATCTTGTGATGTTTTCGGTATGTTGTTGAAGTACAGGACATCAACTGAGGGTCGATTTGGTGGTGGTGAGAAACCAAATCTAGCTGGTGTGCTGGTAAGTGGTATTGGGCTACTCTCCCTCCTAGTGTCTGTGACTGGTGGTGACATGACCCACTGCTGGGAGGAATTTGCGCTGTGTGATGCTTTCTGTTGTGCAGTTTGTTGGCTGCCTTGTTGCGTGTGCTGCTGCTCTCAACCTGGGACAGTTTGTTGTATGGACTGCTACTGTTGTATGGGCTGCTGCTGCTGCGGTTATATGGGCTGCTCTGACAGCATGCTTAGGAACTGCTGTTGCACCGGTGCTTGTGGCTGTGTAAATGTCTGTTGGAAGTGCTGCTGTGAATATTGTAAATGCTGCTGCTGTGGCTGTCCTTGTGGAACTTGTGTAAATGTCTGCAGCATCTGCTGCTGTGGGGCCTGCATCTAGGTGTGAGACAATGGGTAATGGTTTGAGGCCTGGCTGTACGCGGCGGTACTTGTGTCCATTCCGTGGTTGTACCTTTGCTGCTTGTCACTCTGTTTAAGTCTCGTCAACAAGTTAAACGTCTCTTGTTGAAACTCGTCATAGGAGTCACTGGTTAGTTGTACCACCTCCACCTTTAGAAAGTCACAGAAGCTCAGTTGTGGGTTATCAGCCTTGTCATCAGTCAATTTCTTGGCCGCAATGTCTTTCAACTCAGTTATCCCCCTCCGGGATTCCACGAGAGCTGATTGGAAGTGGGAATCTGCTAAGCTTGAAGTCACGCTGATGCCGGGTGATCTAGGAGTAGGTGTATGTATATCGAGGTGCGACATATCTGCTGGATCATATGTGGATTCTGGAAGAGAAGTATCCTTGAATAGTTCCATGTGCACAGTCTCCCTTCTGGATGCTGAGCCCGCTGCTGCACTGGCTTGGGAAGATGACCCCTTTGGAGCCCTGAATTCACTTTTTCCTTTAAGATGGCACACGATGTGGTCCATCAGGAAGTGAAAATTATCTCTGGTCCATTTCTGCCGCTCTGTCAGCTGTGGTCCCCCCAGGACTGACTTCATGTGAGTGACCTTTCCGAAGAGTGTGCGCTGGCTCTGGAACCACTTTTGACAGGCATCTTTTTCCAAGTTGTTCTCCTCACAAAACTTGTCCCACACAGCCTCCCTCTTTGACCTATCCTTGCAGTCCTTTAAATGCTTGTTGTAGAGAATTTCATTGTCATGCAAAAAGTCCACTAATTTCTGCTCTTTCTCAGCACTGAACAGAACATCGGCTTTCTTGACTCTTTTGTCAGCCTTCTCTTCTGATATATATTGCCCCTCCCTTGTCGTTGACTTGCCCTTGCCTTTGCTCCTTGCCCTTGTGTGTCCCCCCAGCAGCCTGTGTGTCCTGTGTGTCAGCAATGTCCTCATCACTTGAATCCGAATCCTGCTGTGTCTCAGGCGCAATGTCACCGTGTTCATTATCTGACATCTGAAGAGGATCCTCAACTCCCACCACCACCTCCTCCACCCCAGCTGCCTGCTTGCTCTGCTGAGTCTCTGAAACACAAGTCAACTCATCCAACTCTGGACTCCGTGCCTGGACCTGTGTTGATATCATCTCCATCTCCTGACTACCTCTCCTCTTGATTCTTTTCTTTTGTGGCATTTTACAGAAATATTCACCAAACTCCCTATTTTGGAAAAAAAGTCTGAAATATTTTTGGAAGTTATATGCCAGCAAAATATATCTTCAAACATATACAGTATAAACTGTAAAGTTCCAAAAATTGATGTATTCACATCGAATTGCAGAAAGTGTATGAAGAAAAAACCAAGCCAAGTGGCCCTTATATAGGCTTTCGTGCATGACAAAGCATCATTCCGTAAGTTCCCCAGTGTTGTATGAAACTGAAAATGTATCTGTAAACCCCATCATTGTCCTTGAGGTGTCCTTATCATTCGTAAACCCTGTCCCTATTGTCCATATACAGCTCTGGGAATATCTGTGTTTTTCTGCAGACAACTTTCATATCCGTGACCTTCTCCAAGGACCATCCCTATTGATCCAGGTGGTTTCCGGCAATGTATGTAAACTTCCTGAGGCATCGCTACAGCCTCTGAACACACTCCAGGGATATCCGTATAAAGTTTCCGACTGTTAATTGACACGGATGAGGGGCGATTTCCATACACACGGCATCAGGTACCCGGCATGCGTCATGCGATAAGCGGTTATGTTCAATTTAATATTAAAATATAAGAGGTGTTTTTGTGTGTACGGTATGCGGTACGGTTATAACACGGAATACGGCGTCCGGTAAGCCTTTCAATCCTGGAATTGAATTTTAGCCGCATTCCGTATACAAAAATCAATAAATTACGTCAGAATGACGTCACTCTACAGTACTCTAACAAAATGCGGTTATATAAATAAGTTTAAAATATAAGTAAAAATTCGTCAAATTGTCATTTGTTGCTTGATTTTTACAAATAATATACCATTTTAAAGCTTATAACAAACAGAAAGCATCTACGATGACAATCACTCATTATTTAGGCCAAAACTACACAAAAATTAAGTATACTGTACATAATTTATTACAAAAATAAAACTAACTTAATGTTTTGTGATTTCTTCCTCATTTGTTTATGTATATTGAGGCAATAAAACAAATGGACATGCTGTTAAAGTACATTTATGATAAAAGTAATAAATATTATTATCATATCTTTGTAAATCACTACTTTAATTAACTAAAATGGACACTTGTAGAACCCTCCACATTGTTTGGATTTTGTTGAAACTTGCTGTACTCTGGCTTTATCATTTAAAGGGAACTTATTGTAGTTCATGCTGCTTTTTAGTAGTATCAACTGGGTAAAGTGATGGACAAAGAATTATAGCAAGTCTTAGCTTCACCAAATATTAAGTTTTAAAAATAATGCCTTTTTGCAATGAAAATATATAGCTTAAACATTCAGTATGTAAATAAATATTTAAGTTAAAATATGACATTCATGTCATACTGAAGTACTGTGTTGTAGCTTTTATTGTCTTTTCTTTAATTAAGTTTGGTTGTATATTTGTTTAAGATATCTGAGGAACTGTTGTATATACTTGATGTAAGTAAAATATCTTATTTCTGGATAGATCTTAATGCAATAAAAGCAGCATAAACATTGTTCAAATACCTGTCTAATGATATTTGTCTGTTATTGTTTTTTGAGTGTGTTGGGAAATTAATTTTTAAACATTTGCAAAAGATTAACATTCCGTGCTAATGCTCCTTATCTTACTGGAATTTGATTGAAAATTTAAAAAATTCAGCTGAGCACTAATTTATGTGAGTACATATGGAAACACATCAACCGGATGCCGGATACCGGACCTGGATGCTGTATCCGGATGCCGGATACCGGATGCCGCATGTATGGAAATAGCCCTTGAGTCAAGGATGTTGCGGATGCCACAAGGAAACATCCGGGTGCTGTAAGGACGTTACAGACGACTTAAAATTTATTACATGTAAGAGTACATTATGCAAAGTCAAAAAGTTTTGTTTTTCAAATTACACATGAATCAAAGCGTTAAACAAGGCTATTTACACGTCACGAGACCTTCTTACCAGGAATGTACTCATGCAGTACATGGAAATGGAATACAGTTAGTCTTGTATGAGCACAGTATGACTTCAGAAGTTCAGTGTTGTACACCGCATCATTCGACTATATAGAATTCAGTTACCGTCCCCGTGGACACGCATTTTAGTGGTTTTATATTGGACTATTAAATATATGTCCAAACGAATAATGCAAGACGTATTATTGTAGCTTTACTAACTTCCGACAAGGGGGTATATGGAATTGACTGTGTTTGTTCAAAATAATTCAAAAATATGTGGATGGATTTTGATGAAAATGGCAAAAATAACACGTTGACAATGGGACAAAGAGCAAATGATCAAGTTATTGTGGTGATCCGGACCACTGTGTCGATTCTGGAATTTTTTTTAAATTTATTTTTTCATTGTACTAACAAACCATATTGGAGGCATTGTGTAATGGAGGAGGTTTGCTCTCTCTGAGTGCTTTGTTTTATTATAATGACACATATATTCAATTAATCTTGACAGAAAGCATACCAAGCCCTCTGTTGGGTCCACGGATCTATCTTTTTTCACGTAAGGAGAAATAATACATGTGTGAGTGAGCACAATCAAAATAAGGGTTAGCTAGACTAGCTGTTAGCTAGACCTCATGCAAGGCCCTTTATCAATACACTATGATTCACTAAGAATATTTCCCTCTAGTGTGAGTGTAAAATCCAGACTGTAAGATGCACTCATTTATTGCCTTGACAATGTGTAAAGTAAATACTTGTATGTAAGTTTAATTCATAGTACGTTTTTCATTCTGGGGAGTACTAATCTATTGTATCTTATACTAAGTAATTATCTTCGAAATACCCACAATACCTTTAAATAGATTTTTCTTGTTCTCCAAACAAACTTAAAGGCCTTACCCTGTAGAATGGCATTAAATATAGAATTAATTCCACCTGGCCTTTGCAAATAGAATTTTTTTTCTTTGGATAGTGGAATCCACACTGGTTGAAAGTCTTGTGTGTTTTTTAAATATCCATATATGTACTACCCAAGATTTTGGTCTCTGGAGAAAAAACTTATGGGGCCCCTATTAGGAAATTGTATTTTTTATTTTGTCATGCATTAACTCGTGACCACAAGAACGTTTTTGTGAGCCTGACTTATTATGAAGATCTGGTAATCATGTCTTTACTTTCCAATAATGATCACCAGAAGATTTTCTTGTGATTATCAGATGAAGCCAAAGTAAACATCTATACATGCAAGTGCCAGATTATAAAAATGCATATCCAAAGCTGTAACGCTGCTGTGAATATAAAAGTGGACGAAATGGGATGTCACTGTCAGGCATATGACATGCAATACCTCAGGAGCCAGGTGGGTTGCTTCAGTCTTCCAGATAAAACCTATAAATATGCCAAGAGTGAAATTTAATAAGATTTTCGTCCAGGGACGAAAACTTTCCCTTAATGTCCTATCACAGGCTCCGTAAAATCTCACCTAACATTGAAATTAATATTGGAGGCGGTATCTACAAGAATAAACAAACCAACTGTCAACTTAGGCATCACCTATCATCATGTTGACAATAAAATCCTTATATTCACTGCAATACATTACTTTTGGTTGCTCCACATGAGTATGTCAGGATGTTTATTTTAGTATCACATTTGACAGAGGAATGAAGATATTTCATGGGACCTATATATAACCCTCCAGCTTTTGGATTTTACACTCATAACACGGGCTGAATACTTGAAAAACAACTCCTCCAGTCCTTACTTTCTGGATAATATTTTAAATGTCTACTGGCTGTTTCAGTTCGTCTTTTTATTAGTCACCCGGTAGAGTTAGGTCACGTGTCTGATCCAAGCATCGTTAACACAGAAAATACATGAACATAATGAAATAACTACACTTTTATACACGTCTATTTAAGTGTATACTTATTTTCTGACTGTGGATTTGAAAGGTGATTTATATATTCATAAATACATATGTATATTATTTATATTACATAAATATGTTTGTATATTATTTATATATACATAAAACATTTTTATATTATTTATATACACATGAATACATTTGAATATAATTGTGTTTGAACATGGTTCACTGTGTGGCATATGGGTGTTATAATAAAACTGGGAAAAGGAAGGAAGGACAAAGAAGAGTGAGCTTCTTTAACTTCCCCAGGGACCTAGCACTGAGACGTGAGTGGATTAAACGGCTCAGGAGGGAAGGGTATCAGTGGAAAGAGGGTCACAAAGTCTGCTCCGACCACTTTGACAGGAGCCAGCTTGTCCATGATCCAGAGAAAAAGACGGTGTCAGGTTTCCCAACTGCAAAAAACGCCAGGTTAAAACGTGATGCCGTCCCTACTTTCAATTACACTACCTGTGCAGGACGGGAGAGTGGAAACAGAGAAAAATGTTCCTGCAAAAAGTTAAAGGTAAGCTGATGTATAGACTTTCTTCAAGTCCTTTTGTCTAAGGTATTATATGAGGGTTGTATGACTTTTTTTTACCAGAATTTGGAGCTGACAAAAATTATTTAATCTGACAGTAGTTTTCCCACTCATCAAATCGATTCATAATGATTCCATGTATGTCAGATTTGGTAGAATGAGAAATACAAAGACTTGGAGCAAGTCTAACTGCTGTACCAAAGTCCCGTTACACACTGGTAACAATGTAAGCCAATCCAATTGTTTACTTTAACAAAATTCTCCCCAAGTTTTATCAGATAGGTAAGTACTTTTTTTAATATTTTTATTTCTTTTTTGAGTATATATATATACAGTAGATATTCAGAAATGGCAGGTGATACACTAGCTGACATAATCTTTTATAATATTCTCCTCAGATAGTATTTTAACACACAAACTTTACACAAAATTGTTGATATTATCCATATTTAAGTAACTAAAATTAACACATTATAACAAAAAAATACACAGCCTTAGTAACAACATTGGAATACTTTATTGCTTTGACACATTTGCACCTTGAAAGATAAATCTACTGGTTTTAAACAATGAGGTAAGGATCATTGGAAATATTAGGACTAGATACCATCAAATAGTTTGTTCCATATATTCCATCTTCTGTTAAAAATATGTTCTTTCGAATTGATTTTTTGTAGCATTTGCTGCTCTAAGTATTTCTTTTTAACCTGTAACTGGAGGGCAAAAATATTTAATGCACAGTTTTTTCTAGAAGACTGAAAAATATAGCTTCTTGCTATCATAAGAACAAAGTTGAGGGGCCAGAAATGGACATCATGCACTAAGTATCCCAGAATTTTCATTGATTTACTTATGATAATGTTTATTCTCAGCTTATTTATAATCCAATTCTGTAAATTATCCCACAGCTGGGATACAATTTCACATTCTGAAAAAAGATAGGTAAGTACTTTCACCATACGTCCCATTGGCTAGATCGCCTTTATTTCTAACTGTCTAATCTGATGTTGAAATTTTCTTTGTCATTTTGAGAAGTGTATGAAAGGCTCTGAGCGTATCTGTATCCAAGCTATTACATCATATTGTGTTAGGTTGGTATGTAAAGACTTTTATATTTGCAAGCAGTATTGTACATTTTTAGATATATATTATCTCCCGCCTGCGGCTGAAGGCCGTGGTCGGGAGATTATAAAATGCCTTCTATCCGTCCGTCCGTTCATCACGTTTTTGCATAAACCTTAATATCTCATTCATTTATAAAGATATCTTCACCAAATTTGCAGGGAATGTTTATGGTTATAAAAACCTGTCTCTGCAAAATTTTATCCTCATTTTGAAAAACAAAATGGCTGCCATAGCTAATTGTTTGAAAATCGTAAAGGTGCTCTAAATCTTGAAATATTCCAGCTAGCTTCATCAAATTTGCACAAAAGCTATATGGCTAGAAAAGCTAGCCTGATAGAAATTTTGGCCTAGTTCAAAAAACAAAATGGCCACCATATCACGTTTAATGTCAAACTGGTTATCCTATTAAAAAGGCCTTATATCTCCCCAAATATTGCTCCAAGAGGGTCGGAATGTGAAAACAACTTGTAGGAAGTTATGGCCTGGGAAGCTATTCCAGGTGTTGAATTTGACCTTTGACCCCTGCTTCAAGGTTAAATGAGGCCGTCACACTAAAACATCCTTATTTCTCCCTTATTATTGGTGCTATGGCTTCAGAATATAAAGACAGACCATCAAAAGTCCTGGCCTTCAAATGTTTTGCCTGAAAAATTTTTTGGCCTTATTTTGAAAAACAAAATGGCCGCCATAGCCAATTATTTAAAAATCATTAAGATGCTCTAAAACTTGAAATTTTGCAGCTAGGTTCATCAAATATGCGCAAAATATATATGGCTAGGAAAGTTAGCCTGATAGTAATTTAGCCTAGTTTCAAAAACAAAATGGCCGTCATATCACATGTTAAATGGGATTATCCTATTAAAAAGGTCTTATATCTCCCTTATCATTGCTACTAGGGGTTCCAAATGTAAAAACAACTTATACAAAGTCAAGGCCTGAGACTATTTTCCAATTGCTGACTTTTACCTTTGACCCCTTCTTCAATGTCAAGTGGGGTTATCTTACTACAAAGGCCTTATATCTCCTTTAGTTATCCATTATTACTGATTCTAAGGCGGGAGG
This sequence comes from Sabellastarte sp. h YS-2021, assembly GCA_964017235.1. Taxonomy (NCBI): domain Eukaryota; kingdom Metazoa; phylum Annelida; class Polychaeta; order Sabellida; family Sabellidae; genus Sabellastarte; species Sabellastarte sp. h YS-2021. The sequence goes on along the minus strand of OZ024927.1, from coordinate 50,702,521 downwards.
TAACCGCTGCGGCAGTGGCCTTGTTTATTCATGCACTTATTCATACAGGAAAAATTTTTAATAAAAGAAAAAGAAATATATGTCATAAAAGTACAAAGATAAGGAAACTACAGTAGACAAGGAACATATAAAAAAGGGGAAAAGGTTGATAAATGTATAATAATAACATCATATTGCTTCAATTTGATGAATTTGAAACAAAATATTTCAATAATCATCATTCAGAATAGGTTAAACGAAACCATTTCCTAGTTATCAACTGATCAACACTACGACTACTATAGAAAATGAGGGCCATTATGCTGTGGTGTGTACTTGCCTCTCACTTCTAAAGTTGTGGGTTCAATTCCAGCCCTGATCTTGGGTAGAAAACTTGGTTTGTTGCTTCTCATTGGGTTATAATGCAGAATCTTCACCATATTATATACTTGGCTTTTCTCCACCACTCCAGCTTCTTGTCATGATATGGCCTGAACAATTTTATTTATTTATTTACCTATTTGGGGTTTTAAGTCACTTTCAGCACTGTACAGGTCATATCACCATGGATATTTTTATGGGCAGAGGAAACCAGTACATACAGTTGGTCAAGGTTCTTTACTGTAACCTGCCAACAATCGGTAAGTGACTATAAACTTTCCCACAAAGGGTCCTGAGTTTGAACCGCCGACCTCTGAGGTGGGAGATATGGCCTGAGCAATTTGTTAACATTGATAACTACTAATAGCAATTCAGGTTTCATATGTAAAATGTTTAAGAAAAAATAAAATAACCATTTGAAATGTGTATTGGGGTGTCTTATTTTTAAAATGTTCACAACACAATGTCAAATGTGAACATTCTACCAGTACCAGCTCGATATCACTGCAAAATAATTTGTCTGTGTATAAGGACTAGCCTTGCAAGATCTTAAACCAGGGGCGGATTTCATGAAAGGTCTCAGACTTAGCCCAGTCTCAGGCTGAGCCACTGGCTCAAATCTGAGCCTTCTCGCTCAGCTTAGTCTTTGTCTCAAATGGTTTTCACAGAAGGGGTCTCAGTTGAGACCAAGCTTATCAAATAACCACAGTGGTTTCTGTGTCATGTGACCATTTTTTTGTAGTCAAAATATTCTACTGATGGCATATATGTTCCTTGTGTGACACATAATATCTCTGGTTAAATACCATTTTGCAATGGGAAACCTTGTAAACATGTAAAAACACCCAAAGACTACTTCTGGGGGTTGTTTTATATACTTGTACCCTATTTTCAGCCATTTCAAATTTTGAAGTGAAGAAAGAATTATGGCGGCCATATTTGAGCCTTTGTTTACAAAAGGTAAGCCCACTTTCAACCAGGCTCAACATTTGAGCCAGTGCCTCAGCCAAAGCTGAGACTGAGACCTTTTGTGAAATCCATTAAGGCTGAGCCCATGGGCTCAAGTAAAATATTCCAATAATTTGAGACAAAAGTCTCAAGTTTGAATCTGAGACCGGGCTAAGACCTTTCGTGAAATCCGCCCTAGCTTTCTCATTGTCATAAAAACATTTATAAACTATTGCTATGAGATATCATCACGTTTTATTCTAGGTTTTATTCTCGTCCTTTTGGGCCTTTGAACTGTATATGCTCCAATTGAACTTAAATACATTACAGTAATAATTTGCATATACCCAGATACACATATTTATATCATGGAACATACAAGATAAAATATATATTTTAGCTAAGTGTGAATTATGTTTTAATAGTCCGTAAAAAAATTATAATCCAACACACTTAGCTAAAATACATAACTATATTCTAAATGAATGGTCCTTTCAAGCCTTGTTCAGTAAAATGTGAAACAACTGGAAAATTTCCTTGCAATAACAAAAGAATAAAGAAAAAAATATATATACAGAGCAAAATGGTGAAACCCACACTTGTGTAATGTCAACACAAGTATGGCCCAGTGGGCAAAAAACTGTAGAAAGGGGGCGGGGGGGGGGGGGGGGGGGGCTTAGTGGTGCTGAAACTTGTGTAGCTAGCCCGTAAGTAGCTAATTACACAACAATAACACATGCCTGGGCGCCTCCGGGCAAACCTGGCTCTTGCAGAGAGAATAACTCTCACCCACACAGCCCGGCCTATTGATTTTTCACCCGCATTTATAGGTTTTTGCTGGTGTATAAACGCATGTAGGATACAAAATACGTGTGTTTATAGTTGGGCTCTCTGCTTTTTACATATAGGATAGCTTACTTTTGCCCGTGTATTACACATATGTTGTAATATATATGAAAGTTACGATTGTCAGTAGTTTTATTGTTTTCTGAGAATATATTTCGGAATTATAACTGGAGCATATGTGCACAGAAGCTACAGAAAGTGAACAACAAATTTAGTGGTTGCAAATATGTAATAATGGACGTTTATTATACAATGTAGTAATCTGAACGATGTTTTGAATTAAGATATAGCACAAAGCACAGAGAAAATTTTAGTTTAAATATAGAAACACAAACAGTGCGCAGTTCTTGTCCCAGGTGAGTCTTCCATTTATAAACTAAATTTATAATGTTCCATAATGCAATGCACTTAATGCACACTATAGTACGTATATGTCGTCACGTATATTGCATAAACATGCATAACTTTTCAAAAGGCTAAGTTCATTCAATTTATATAATGTTAATATTTATGACTACACCTAAAACAGTTTACGTTCAACTGCGGGGAATCCCAGACACATTATATGAGTACATATTCATGTATCTATTATGCGCTCATGTCGGTCTATAACCACCAAAGGCCCAGTGGAAGTCAATTCTTTTGTTATCAGTTATCAATTCGCAAATAAAACATCTGAAGTAAACAATTGTAACAAAGTGAATAATCTGTTTGGATATGAACATTAGGTCATTATAAAGTATACATTATTGTTTTAAATACGGCTTTTATAATAATTATTTGAAAAATGAAGTTTTCATGCAAAAATGCCAAATGCATGATATAAATAGTAAATACCATGTTAACATAGGAACAATAGATCTACTAGTTACTGTATTGTATCAAATGGATTTCTTATTGTACTCAGATTTTGTACACACATTTAACATTATTTATATCACATATGTCTCCATCCAGTCACTTAACATCAGTAATCGTCTCACTATATAAGCTTTGTTGTTGGCTTAGCATACATTGGATTATACACGTGTAATGATAATTACGTTAAATGAATGTTAAGGGCATGTATTGTCATAGGTTTCTGTGTATTAACGATCAAAGAAACGCAACAAGCAATTAATTGCACTTCATATTAAATCATCAATGTTTTAAGAAATGTTAATGTGTGTTTAACACTCTTCATATGTTAACCATACTGGCTTAAATAGAAGATGACCAATAGTTTTTCTATTGATTGAGAGAATATATATTTGCTATAAATTCACACCACGCAAGTAAAAATACCATATTTATGATCGGTCTATAATACTTGAAGTTTATATGGAATACTAATTGTAATTCTATCGTCACTGTACATCTGAAATAAGGCTACTTTTATCATTATTCAGGATCCTCCTAGGAGTATGACGTCAGAGCCTGTATCCTCTGCAGTTATCTGTGACCTGCTGAAGGGATCCATACTGGAGCTATGTAAAACCAGTGTGCCAAAAGCAGAAGGTGTTGAGGTAGATGGTATCATCTGTATCACCCTGGGCAAGCACACGTCTGAACAACTGGTGATAAAGGTCCATGAAATACTCTGGGACCGCCTCCCTTTACCTGAAACTGAGTCCAAATCCTCGAATACTAGGGATGCCTCTCTGACAACCAACATAAATGGGGAGAACGCACGTGGTACAGCAGTTAGGGCGCCAATGATGCAAAGAACAAACAAACGGAAAGCTGGATGTCCAGTAGCGATAGTGAATGCTAAACAGCCTTGCTTAGATCTAGAGCAGAATGATTCTGAGAGTTCACTGGATGAACACATTGAGAAGGATGTCAGAAAAGAACTTGAACATGATAATGAAGGAAAGAAGCTTTTCCCAATTAAGTCTGAAATGCCTGAAGATACCACAGACACAGAAGGTTTGCCCTACAAGCCCATTTGTATTGAACCAACTGAGGTATATATCTGTGATGTGTGCAAACATTGCTTCAGTGATCACCACTCTTACACCAACCATTTTGTATTGTCTGAGAAATGCCAGGTGAATGTTAATATCTGCAGTTACTGTAACCTAAAGCTGTATGATTTAAAGTCTTATGTGTTACACCTGAAAAGCCACAGTTCTGAGAGCTACGGGGAGATTTGGAAAGGCAGGCCAGTTCGCTGTGGGGTATGCACCATTCTGTTAAGAAGCAAGAGAAGTATCTCAGAACACATGACCTCAAGTCATCAGCATGTCAAGTGCTACTCCTGTACTTCCTGTGATGAGATTTATCCTGATTTCAAAACCTTTAGACTGCACAGGAGTGAGAAACATAGCAATGTGAACCAATGTCGCTGTGACATGTGTGAGCTGTTCTTTTCTTTTACTGAGTACAAAGATCATGAGAAAGAATGTAGAATAAAGATACACACTGAAGAGATGGGGAGAGTACCGGAGCCATATCAAACACCAGTGAAAGGTTTCCTAGCAAGCCCTTCCGCTCATGAAAAGGAGGGATCTAATAATGAAGTCAAATTTTCAAGCAGATTGAACATGACTCCTCTCTGTGATACTTCTGATACATCCGAGTCTAATTCCATCTTAGATACTCCAACCCTTGGACCATTTCGCTGTCAAAGATGCTTCATGGTTTTCCAAGATTTTGAACAGTACGAGACTCACAACCATGAAATGCACAGCAGACATGTGTGTTCCTACTGTGCCCAGTCATTCGCCACCAAACGCAACCTACAGAGGCATGCCAGGCGCCATACTGGCGTGAGACCATACAAATGTCTGGACTGCTTGGTCACCTTCACTAGAGATGATGACTTGAAGAAACACATGTTTAGACATAATCATTTAACAGGATATAAAGGCAAATCACCAGTCAGACCAATGGTATATGGAGCCTCTTCTAAAGAGGTGGACATTGTGGGGTTACAGGGAGAATCTAGCAATGATAGCAGTGTCATCATACACCAGTCACAGGAACCGCTGTATGTGCAGGTAAATTCTGGTCAGGATGAAGCTATAGCGGTGAATGAAACACCAGCAGCTGATAATTGCAGAAACAGGGAAAATATTAGTTATGTTGATGAAGATAGTATAACTATAGATGATATGTAGCCCCGGTTGAATGTATGGACAATAGAACATTCTCACTGTACTATACACCATTGAAAATAGAAGATTTTGAGGATATTTTATACATAAAAAATAGAATATTTCAAGTACTATATACATAAAAAATAGAATATTTTGAGTACACCTATATATGTAACAATAGATGATTTTCAGTGTACCATATCCCTGGAAAGTAATGTATTGTATCAACGGAAAGTAGAACATTATTCAATGTACTTTATACATGGAAAGTTATGTACTATATCCCTCGAAAACTTATTTTTAATGTGCTACATACCCAGAAAATATCCAGTAGTATAGCGCTCTGAAATGTTACTATATTCCAGGAAAATAGATTTTTATCAACGACTGTATACATAAAATAGACAATTCTTATTCAACCATGTCCCTGAAAAAGGTTCATTTTCAGTGTACTATATGAATGAAAAAAGAACATTTTCTTGGTACTATATCGAAGGGAGATAGTACATTTTCAATGCATCATAGAAGCTATTGTTCAATGTTTTTGTCATGATACATATAAATGTGTATTTAAAAATAATTTAATCTCTGTAAACAGTATGTGCTCATCAAAGGCAGATACATTTCAACACATAAAACCATGCAGTTTGAATGTTGTTTTATATCTTTTTGTATTTGTATATGTTGTGTTTATTTTTACCTGTTGCAGTCAATTTTTGTTGGGTCTGCTTGGCTTGGTAATTTTGCACAGTTTGAACACAAAACGCATATTTACGGTTGTTTACACTGATTTACATCAATATTTGTTTCTTATATGCCAATTAGATGGGATTTCTTTTAAACAAAACCTGCACTGACACAAGCACAAGATATCGGAGGGCTGTTCCAAATTGACAATTTGATTGTGTACATTGTCTCTGATCAGTGAAGATCCACAGAGAATGAGGGGGCGGATTTTGTGGTTAAAACAATAGCTTCCAAGTAACATTAGGATTGGTTCTTGAAATGTTCTACTGGTTCCCAAAACATTCTGATTCATTTCTGAATCCTCTGATTCCTTCCTGAAATGTTTCAAATGTGTTGCGCACCTTATGAAGCTACAACCAACTTAAGATACAAAAGATTGCTTCATGAATGTTAACTTTAGAGCTAAGCTCCTGAATGCTTGATATGTTAGGGGGTTGTAGAAGATCACAGAATGTTTACAAAAAATTTAAATGGTTTCAATTCATCTGGGACACATGAGATTCACTGCTATCCAATTTATTATCTGGCCCAAGCTCTTCCTGAATGCTAAGATTGTGGTTTTACAAACCCTCCTGAATGAGAAGATTGTCCTCCTGAGCAGTAAATTCACAGGATGTTACCCAATCGGGGAGCTAAATTCCAATTGTTGAACAGCTACTTAGATGTACATTATCTCCCTAAATTTCCATCAACTATCCTTCAAGTATGCTTTTAAGGTATGGTTATCCAATTTCCACATGACATCAGTGCCCCAAATTGGCACATGATCAGTCAACACACAGCTTGCATATCATCACTTTTATATCTGGAAACATGGTTGGTTAGGGATTGACTTTACGTTTGTGCAAGTTTAAGAGATATGCCAAATTAGCAAACCAAGCAGTAGTCAATGCAGATTTGTTCATGTTCTATCATAAGATACAGGGATATGGTGTTTGATGTGCACTTATTTTCTATTGGGCTCATAGTCCTAAAACTTGACACAGAAGGTAGATAGAGTCTACTATATTTCAGGGTAGACTAATGAGGTAGGTAAAGATGGAAAACAAGTTATGTGTAAAGAAGTATTTCCATAAAGTTGCCCATCTTTATGTGATTTTCATGGTGACAAACCCTTTTAGCAAATTTGATACTTTCAATCCTGGTGGCCTGAGGCTGTGGTAAGTATTGTATTTCAACAATCTTTGGTGACAATAACATCAAATCTCTTGTTACTCTGGTTTGAAACTGCTTTTAATAACGTATATTGTCACATGTATACAGTCCTACATAAAGTAATCTTTATTTTTGCTTTTGCTTGCTTGATAAAAGCCTTACAACCTTCAAATCTTTGTTAAATACCCCATTATTGTCCACATTCTTGTTGTCTCAGTACTTTCACTTCATCTTTCTTTGATGTTATTCACTCTCCCTGTTATCAGTGGACCATTTTTATGACTATTGGTTGAGTTATAGATCCATATTTTCTCTGGGTATGTTTCAGTCTTGTTAAGAACTATAAAAGTCCACATTAGATTAGTATTGCATCTGTTTTGTAATTTTGTAGCGAGAGGGAAGCCTTTTTATAATAAACAAACTATTTCTTATGAAATTAAGTAAACCAAAGTAATTAGAACAGCTCCTGACCATGTGTGCATCAGCTGTCATTGAGATGGCCAAATTTTAGAATAAAGGCATGAGAATGTGTAATCTTTGTGTTGTATGCCCACTCGGTAACTCGGCAGTGTAAGAAGTTGACCGTTGTTACATCAGGTTTCAGAATATCTGCAGGGAAAGTGGTGGCATAGTTACTAAAGGTGTGAGGTTCACAGGACTAAGATAATGCGTAAGTCATATATTCCTCTGCTCCACTTTGAGAACTAATCACAAGACTTAGCCAGCAAATTTTAAGCATGCAAGGCTGACAAACTGACAAACCAGTTGATTTGACCTGAGTGCAAAACTAATTCATAAAGTGAAAACATTTCTCTTACAACCCTTTGTCCAACTGCTAAGATTCATAAAGATCACTTGTAACAACGACCTGATAACTGTTGTGCAGTACATGGGAACTAGTAGGACCAGTCTACTCTTGTGACAAGATCAGTCTCCTCCATTTTCACAGAAGAGTGTTACAAAAATTAGTCATCACACCATAAAGATAGGTCTCAGTAACCATAAAGAAAAGTCGTTGTGCCATAAAGATAACTCATTACTGACTCGCAATAGAAAAATGTCAGGTCATAAGTACTCAGGGAAGAAAGATTTTTTTAAAAAAATATGCTCAATAGTTTGGACAGGCATCTACAATCCCTGTGATTCATCTCTGAAAAGATAAGTTATACAACCAGTAAGCTTATACTCATGACTGTATTATAAGGGTGGATAGGAGGCAAACCAATGACTGATTAACAGTGGTATTAGCAACTGCTGTGGGCTGATTTTCAGTAAACTGTGACTGTATGACCTAAGTAAATGTATTGAAATCAATGGTAAGCATGGTTAATTTTTCAAACACACCAAAACTCTTTCATACATACTGGAATGTGTTTTTCATGTGTTTTTCACTCAGGGCCCGTATTCACAAAGATTCTTATTCTTAGAATTGGTCTTATTCTTAGAATTTTCTCAGAATTGTCGTTTTTCTTAGAAAAATTCTAAGAATAAGAATTTTCCTATTCACAAAGATTCTTATTCTTAGAATTATATTTATTCTTAGAATTTTTCTAAGAATGGCTTTTATTCTTAGAATTTTTCTAAGAATAACAAATTGCTATATGCATAAAAACTCTTATTTTTGACACCAGAATTGCATCCAAACACAGAAAGTCCCTTCTGGGCCTGTATTCACAAAGATTGTTAGAATTTTTCTTTGAATTACATTTAGTCTAACCTGTGCAGACATTTATTTTTACTTCTATTCTTAGAATTATTCTTAGCTCAAAATTGTTTTGTGAATAGGTTTTTATTCTAAGAATAAGAAAATTCTTAGCAAAGAATTTTTCTTAGACTTAAGTGTAATTCTAAGAAAAATTCTAAGAATCTTTGTGAATACAGGCCCTGGACATTACTTTTTTCCATTTTAGACCCTATTATTAAATATCGTCTGTAAATATCATTGGTTAAGAAAAATAGATTTCAATAAAAAGGACAGATATCTTTGTGCAAATATTTAACATTTAGGTGCACGTTCACCTAGCGTCACAAATTGAAAACCTTTTTGGTTTGCTGCGTTCAATGCTTAATTTAATTGCCCCATCTTCACGAAATCAATAACCTTGAAACTCTTCAAATGTTATGACATACATGTGCTGTAAATAAAGTACATTTTTATCTATTCAGGAGATCTATAATGTAATTTTCATGGATTAAAAAGTCTATTTTTGTTTCGCAAAAGTATGACAAATACCTGGATTAAAGAATAAAACACAGAATGATTTATTTCAAAGTTTCACATTAAAAAATAACGGAATAAATGGACAAAAATCACTGCTTGAGTGTTGTACATGTTTGTAATACAACAATGTAAAATCCTTTAATAATTTAACATACCATCTACATGCTGGAGCAATAAAGTTCTCCTCTGTAATAACATAATATACATGGCAATAAAAGTCAAAGTAGAAAATTGGAAGTTTTAGTTGGCACTGTAGAGTTGTGTTAATCATCTGCAGAAAGCAATCTCCCATTGAAGAGATGGAAGTTACCCAGCTTGACTGGCATGCTTGAAGATATTACTCTCATCCATACCGTCTCACCTAAAATGTTAGAAGACACTTATATTTCAAATTAAAACATTGTTCCACTCTCGAGGACCGTGCAAGAGTAGTCTCAGATCTAGTATCTCAAGAGGCCCCCAGCCCACTATGTCGAAATACACACTATGCTGTGATCTGCCAATCTGCTGACAGGAGAGGAAATATCAAATGATTCAAAACCACAGCTACCCGGGCTGATGACAGGCAATGGCATCAGGCGGTCAATCTTTTATGTTAACTGTTCTTACCTGTTTTCTTTTGTGACAATGACAGTATATAAGGGCAGGGGTTTTTTTGGATGATATTTTTATAGATTTATTTATTTATTTGGGGTTTTACATCGCTTTCAACACTGTAAGGTCATATTACGATGGGTAGTTGGAAGGGCAGAGGAAACCAGCTCATACAGTTTGCTAGGGTTCTGTACTGTAAACTGCCGACCAACGGCAAACAACTACCAGCGTTCCCACTTGAGGCTGTGACGGGGATCAAACCCTGGCCTCAGAGGTGGGAGCAAGAGTGTTACCACTCTGCCACCGTGGCCCCGTCGATATTTTTATAGAGAACACATCATAGACAATTCAAAATATCCACCGTTCTTTTAGCTGCAAGTAAAATAATTACTTCAATGGCCACTATCCAGGTCGATGGTGATGCTGATGCAGAGGGTAGAGGGTGGGGCTCATGGCACATGCTCTTGGCAGGGCCATAGCTAGGTCTTGTGAAGTAATCCACACATGCAAAGGTCATGAGGTGTATGGGAGGATCTGGGTTCAAGGGAGAGATACATGGTCACTTGACAGCCCTACTGCCAGACAGGGTTTCTGCAACTTTTCTCACATGGACCCTGAACTCTTCTATGAGATGGTTGAGACCAGGGGCCAGTTTCACGAAGCCTCCTTAAGATAAAGGTCACATTAAATTCTAGGATTTCCTTGATTTTCTCCCTCCGTTAAAAAATCTCAGTTTCACAAAGCCTCCTTCCTTAAAGGAGACCTTGAAAACTCCCTTGAATTTCAATGTAGCTAAGGACCTACCTTAGATTTAAGGTAGTGTCCTTCAAGGAACGTTTATTAACTTCAATGAACATTTAAGGTGAATCCACCTTAATATATAGAACTTGAAACATTATTGTCAAACCTACATCCACAATGTTTTGCTGTTTATTCTATGCAATGTGGTTATACAGGGAATCCCCCTTCCTTTGTTTTAAGGAAAATCTTTGGTAAGGTGGAATAAAGGAGGCTTTGTGAAACAGGATTTAAGGGAAGCCTTGCCAAAGGTTAGAAATCCCCCTTTCTTTACTTTAATGAAGGACAAAACAAAGGGGGCTTCGTGAAACCAGCCCCAGGACTAGGACGTTGTACCGAGTTCCTGGGAAACTGGACTGTAGTGTTGAAGTTTCTGTCCATTTGACCACCAGCTTATTTTTTAACTTCAGGGTGGGATGATCCAGTGTCACAAACATGATCAAATAAAGTGTGCCAGGCCAATATCTAGGAATATCAAGAGGAGTAGTTGACTTACCCCACCACATAAGATGCCTGGAAAAAGATACAACTACCAAATTTGTGCAGTGAGGAGGTTGGTTGAGAATGCCTTTGGGATTCTCAGTAACCAATGGCATTTGCTCATGTTAACCATCCAACAAGAGCCAGAGCTTACGACCACCATCACCATGGAATGCTATGTCCTGCTTAACATTTTAAGGACCAAATATGGTGACCTGGGAGTTGGCGACTATATGGAAGGGCGACTATATGGGAAAGCCAAAATTGCATGAAGATGATGATGCACAGGCCAGAATGAAACCTACCAGAGGCCAAAGAAAAGACTGAACTGTTGGTTCAGTACTTCAACAAGAGGAGACAGTGCCATGGCAGCTGGGCAGAGATTGAAACCTAGTTCTGTGAAGTACTTAAAACTATCAGCCTTTTTTCAGGGCCACCCTATTATTCAAAACAATTTATTACAGAATTATGAAAAAACAACCACCCTGTTCTAACTGCCCATACATGAAACAATTCACATACAAACACACCCCATAAGCTCAAAAAGGTCCTAGTAAACATGAAATATAATAATAATAATAATAATTTTGCAAGGTATAGTTACTCTAGATTTTCTTTCTGTCTCTGGATATATTTAATAAAGACCTGTCATGCTACACCCGGGTTTCTCAGTTGGGGTTGTGGTTGTTGAATTGATGGGGTGGTTCATGATCCCCTCAATCTTTCCAATGGTAAGCTTCTAAAAACAAATGTTTCAGTTCCTCGGGGTTCCGATACAGGTTATCATTCCAAGGCAGGCCTCTTTCTTAACAATGTCTTTGTCATTAGACCTCTTGTTAAACAACATGTCATGGTTCCTAATCCAGTCCCACAAGGCTTGTTCTTCTATGCCAGAAAGAGCCACATCCTTCTGCTTGCCCCCTTTTACTTCTTTGAATGCTTTAAATCCTGAGATGTCTTCTCCTTTTTTGGCTCCTTCTCTGCTGGCTCTTCTCAATCTTCAAGATATGCTTCTTCCAGATAAATTTCCACCTGAGCCACTTCTAGGAAAAAACCCCACCTGTGACTCCTCCACAGGAACTTCCAAAGTGGAATATAGTGTCTTCCTCCTCAGCTGTTGTGGCCTTCCTCCACTTCCTCTTTTCCTATTGCTAGCTTTGGGTGCCATTTTCAAAGATATTTAGTTTAAAAAATAGGTCCTGTTAACAAATTTCTAGATAAAAAATTAATATGCAAGCGTAGATGTTGTCTCGTGAAAATGAAATGAGGCAAAAGTGGCCAGTGGCCCTCTATTTGTATCCAGATATAACCAACCCATGTGTCAAATGTCACCCAATGACTACTCCAGGTAATCATCTACTCTGGCTAATTGCGTGGAAGCCATCAAGGGTACAAGGATGGCCACCTTGGTTAGCCACCATGTCAATCTATGTCCAGCAGGAAGTTATTCTAAACAGTCACGGGAGAAAGGGGGCTTCCAATTGATGTTTGTCAGGGATTAATCAGAGTTTACTCAGGGTGAATGAAGGTCACCAGCCACTAGCGGATCGGGGGGGGGGGGGGGGGGGGGGGGGGGGGGTCAGGGTTTTTTTCCCAGGGGGGGGGCATGCCCCCCGACCCCCTTAGTTATAATATGTCTGATGTGAACCCCCACCTTACTCAATGTGAACCCCCACCTTACTCAATGTGAACCCCCACCTTACATAAAAGCTGGATCCGCCCCTGCCAGCCATAACATCCTGGAAAATCGAAGTAAATCCTGTCTGTCGGATGCACAGGGTGGGGTGGCATATTCCAAATTTGCAGCGGATTCTAAACATGATCACAATTTTAGTATATGGACGGCCAAAAACAGCCTAGATGATACCCTGATAAGCTTTCCTGGGGCGGTAGGTCGTTCCCATTTGATGTTGGGCAAGAATGAGTTTTAGTTTACTCTAGGTGAACGAAGGGCACCAATGACTCCCAGGTCATTGGCCCAGACCCAAGACTGTCAGGGGCACAGGGTGACATTTCACAGTATTGGAGTAGAAAATAAATATGTTCAGATTTTTTGTTGATCCCGATTTTAGTACGGCCAAAACAAACATTGTGGATGATGCCGGATTTACAGGAAAGTAAGAGACAGTCCTTGGTAAACCACAATGATGACCCAGGACGCCCAAAATTATGGTTGCTCCCTTGCCCATCTTGACAGTGGAACAGCTATATCATGCATATATTATATACCGCAAATACTAAAATTTCCATATGTTGTACCTGAAACAGTTTATGAGCAGCCTTCATAATGAGTGATCCATAATTTATTTTAAAAGCCTTCAACACAGCAGAATATTATTGAATAATATCTCCAGGACAGGAGTTTCTTTGCTGTTAATACGTATGGCACATGTCACATAATATAATGATAATACAAATAATGATATAGAAAACAGAATATTCATATTTCAGTTAAGCGGAAGTGCAGTTGGTAATACCATTCAACACAACATAATGTAAAGGCGATGAAAGAATGAAATTGTTTTCAGGAATTTCCACATGCAGATTCTGAGTTTGGTGCTGATTTTGGTGCTGATTTCAAGTTTTAAAAGCACTGGAAATGTTAATTGATTCCATGTTTTGTAAGTTAGATCTAGAAAGAAATCTACCATTAAAACAGGAACAAATATGAATATTTAAGTTGAAGGAAATCATTGTGGGGGAGGTATGTATTATTTTCTCTTGCAAACATCTTTTCTTAATCTTAAATCTCTGCGTGAAATTAATATGGTACTTATAAAAATACACTCTTGCAGTTTAGCTTGAACGTTGAAACAAAACACACTGTGCACGTTGTTATTTATCAAAGAGTTTGTTACAGACGTGACTGGAACCTACCTTTCACGAGATGAATGTCAAGGTTAATTGTAGCAACGTCACCAGCACAGCTGCATTTTGTACCCAGTCTTCGTTTTAAGATAACTTCATTTTCATAGATGAACTCCACAAAAGCTGGTGACGCAGGGGTTGCCGCCAGTTCAAATTCTAATCGAAAGTTGTAGGTTCCAGAGCATGGTGCCACAAAATAAGGGTTAGTAAATCCTGCTCCTAAATTGGCAACAACTTGATCAAATAGCACTGCACCTTTGGAAGATATTGAATTTTGTTTTCGAATTGCAGAAAATGACACTGAATTACCTTGGCAAGAGAAACCTGAAAATGTACAAAATTAGGTTATGTCTTCAGTTATTCAAAATAGCAGTTGTGCAAGAACTGTACAATCTTCTGTTTGTGTGAGCGCTGCCTTAATTTATCAGCTGCCAGTGATATCTGGATGAAGATGCAGAATTTCATGAATTATCTTTAAAAATTACATAACTGAATTAAATTAAATTACTGTATGGTATTAGCAGGACTTTTCTGTCCTTAACTGCTATTGCTAATGTTATAAGTATATCTGGTTCTGTCTGGTGAATATTTATCAAATGAAATAGATTTTATTTTCGACATTGTAAGCATAAGTCATGTTTTACCGAACATCCATTACCTTTGGAAGGTGTGGAAGGTTTATCAGTATAGGACGTCTTTCCTTTCATCACAAGCTGTTTACTAGTAACCCCATGTATGGCATGACCATCTGTACTCGAATGGGTTGAAGCACCGTCTGTACTGGAAAGAGTAGAACCACCATCTGTACTTGCTGCAGGGGTGGAGCCAGAATCTGTGCTTGCAACAGTAGATCCACTGTCCGTACTTGTGTCATCTGTATGGTAAGCAACAGTAGAACCAGTATGTGTACTTATATCAGTTGATCCCCCATCAGTGCTTGCAGCAGTAGAACCAGTGTGTGTACTAATATCAGTTGAAGGACCATCTGTGCTTGCAACAGTAGAACCAGTATGTGTACTGAATTCAGTCGAGCCATCATCTGTATGGTGAGCAGCAGTGGAACCAGCATCTGTGCTTGCAGCAATAGACCCACTGTGTGTACTTATATTAGTTGAACCCCCATCTGTGCTAGCAACAGTAGAACCAGTGTGTGTACTTATATCAGTTGATCCCCCATCAGTGCTTGCAGCAGTAGAACCAGCGTGTGTACTTATATCAGTTGATCCCCCATCTGTGCTTGCAGCAGTAGAACCAGTGTGTGTACTGAAATCAGTCGAGCCATCATTTGTATGGTGAGCAACAGTAGAACCAGCATCTGTGCTTGCAGCAATAGACCCACTGTGTGTACTTATATCAGTCGAACCCCCATCTGTGCTTGCAACAGTAGAACCAGTGTGTGTACTTATATCAGTTGATCCCCCATCAGTGCTTGCAGCAGTAGAACCAGTGTGTGTACTGAAATCAGTCGAGCCATCATTTGTATGGTGAGCTGCAGTAGAACCAGTGTGCGTACTAAAATCAGTTGAACCACCATCTGTGTTTGCGCCAGTAGGTGTTGAACCACTCTCTGTGCTTCCATCTGTGGGTGTTGAACCACTATCTGTGCTTGCACCTGTTGGTGTTGAACCACTGTCTGTGCTTCCACCTGTTGGTGTTGAACCACTATCTGTGCTTGCACCTGTTGGTGTTGAACCACTCTCTGTGCTTGCACCTGTGGGTGTTGAACCACTATCTGTGCTTGCACCTGTGGGTGTTGAACCACTATCTGTGCTTGCACCTGTGGGTGTTGAACCACTATCTGTGCTTCCACCTGTTGGTGTTGAACCACTATCTGTGCTTGCACCTGTTGGTGTTGAACCACTATCTGTGCTTGCACCTGTTGGTGTTGAACCACTCTCTGTGCTTGCACCTGTGGGTGTTGAACCACTATCTGTGCTTGCACCTGTGGGTGTTGAACCACTATCTGTGCTTCCACCTGTTGGTGTTGAACCACTATCTGTGCTTGCACCTGTGGGTGTTGAACCACTATCTGTGCTTGCACCTGTGAGTGTTGATCCACCATCTGCGCTTGCTGCTGTGGGTGTTGTTGTCAGTTGTTTATCATGTATGGCATTTTTTGTATCGACTGACATATCCTGCTTTTCTAAATCTTCTTTAAGTTTGTCAACAAGATTGAGCAGGTTTTCGATATCATTTGGCAGTTCTGAAAATATATGTTTTTACAAATACCAAATAATATTCAATACTCATGTGAAAAACCAATTAATTATACAAATTGTAACTTTTATTGTGCAAAAAGTCAATGCACTAAAACATATTAAGAATTTAATAATCCTTACTATGTTAGATATAGAATTTGAATCAAAATCTGCCACAACAATGACAAATGTCACTTTAACTTCATTATCTACAGTTCTATATTCAAGAGGCTTACCTATATTTTTAAGCTGTTGTTCAAACTGGTCCATTTTACCTGCTGCCATTGTAAGGATGCAGACAGTTACAATAAGTAACACAGTTTTCTCCATGCTTTCAATCTTCTCTAAAAATACACATATATTTAAAGGAAAATCAAATTAACTAGTTATCTTTCATTACTTTGTCCCTACATGTATATTATATCACACCTAGTACGTTAATGGTTTATTGTGATGGGTAGCTGGAAGGGCAGAGGAAACCAGCATATACACTTGATCAAGGTTCTGTACTATAAACTGTGCACCAATGGCAAGCAACTATCAGCTTTTCCACTTGTCAGGCCGAGCTTCCAACTCTGATCTTAGAGGTGGGAGGCGAGTGTATTATTATTATTATTTATTATTATTATTAAACAACTTTTATAAAGCACTTTATCTTTGGAACTCAAAGCGCTGTACACAAGACATTAAAGGTTAAAAAAACTGTTGGCACGCTTTATTGAAAGACTCTTCCAGAGAGAAGGACCACTGTTTTGAAAAGTCAGTTTCAGCTTTATCGAGTGTCTTATTCTGCATTAGGTTAAGACTGGAACTTGACCTCAATTGATGTTGTGATGCTACAACCTGAATAACTCTGGACAAGTACAATGGTTGTCTATTGTGGAGACATTTAAAAACATAGGTAAGAATCCTGAACTCTATGCGTTGTTTCATAGGTGGCCAGTGCAACTTTTGTCAGAGATAACCGATAGATCAGGTGTGCAGCTGACTTTTGGATTTTTTAAGGTAGCGTATGTTGTAACTACTAATCCCAAATAGCAGACTAGACCAGTAGTCAAAATGAGACTGAACTGTGGCTTCAACTAGTGATTTGCAAGCATCCAGTGTGAGAAATTTCTGTATATGACCACATTCCGTTTATTTCATATTGATACTTTTTACTTTGTATTTGACAAAGTTATCCATATTTAGAAGGCTGTCCAACATGACCCCTAAATTCTTGACTGAAATGGCTATGGGAATCTTGCAGTCACCCACAGTCATAGACGAAACAGAAAGGTTGTTAAATTTTACCCTGGAGACAAATATGACGAATTCTGTCTTTGAATCATTTAATATCAAGAAAATTCTTTCCATCCATATTCTGATGTATTCTGTACAACTCTCTAATTTTGATATAATTGGATCTGGATTTTCCTTGGGAATTATAGTAACATAAACTTGGGAATAGTCAGCATAGAACATGCTATTTATTACATTACTTGTTGCAATCTCACACACTTGGGACATGTTGTATGAATCAAACCTTAATGTAATGTAATGTAATAAATACATATTGTGAATAATACTATTGATTGCATGTGCTACGTTCTTTATACCTTTACTTTCACTGTTCAGTGGGCTAGGCTAGAGGTCCTGGGTGACCAGATGGTCAGCAGGTTTGACATTTAAACACAGGCTGTCACCTCTGTGTGGGTTAACTCACACAACAGCTGAGGATCTTTCCCAATATGACCCTGGCTGTTTAACTTGACATAAAACTCTTAATTTGACCTTTAGTTATTTGGTCAGGCATGATTAGGGGGCGAAAGCCTGCAAAAGGTTGTTTCTCTTTAGATGGCATTATGTTGGACATCTGATATGCTTCCTATCTACACCTGTTCTTATCTGATTGAGATATGAATGACACAATTTGATGTGAATATAGTTTTATGAACATGATGGCTGATAGGCCATAAACAGATTATTTCAGAGAATATTAACAGAGCAGTAATACACCATGTTCCACTTTTTACAATTGATCATAAAAACTCACTGATGTTAAACGTGAGGTGCAGCTATGGCTGATCCTGTAAAACAAGGTGGGAAAATGTGAATATCCAACAAAAAAAAAACAACAATTAATATGCAGCCTCAATGAAAAGATTGCCCGTTGTATATGCCCTGTGTCAGAAGTGTGATCGGGAAGATGTTAGGTATTAGTTATGTAAACCCTGAGTTGTCTGCATCCAAATAAATAGAAAGTTATTATTATTCTATGAAATAATTTTACTGAAGAGTTGTACAGTAATGTTATGAATCGTTTATCTAAATTTTACAATGATTGAGACATTTCAATTAACATTTATGCCCTAAAGGGAATCTCTTAAGAAAATGTAAAGACCACTGACAGTGTAACGACTACTCAAAGAATGCTTCTTTTACTCATTGAATTCCTTAGTAAAGATGTTGTTGCATTGTTATTAAGTGTTAGTTGAAAATCTAAAATCCAGCCTATTTAGTAACATGAGAAACTGTGTGTGACTCCAGAAAATTAAACATGGCGGTTAACAGCTTTTGGTGCCTGAAAAACTCTGGTTTAAGCCTACCAATATCTGTCTGCATAGACAATTAGACGTAATTGCATTTTAAAAATGAGAAAAAAAATGTGGAAAAAAGAGTTAGTCAGAAGGCCTGGGGTCAAATGCTCGGAATTCAAGTACTTTGCAAAGTTGCGAGTACAAGTACTGGTATCAAAATTCGAGTACAGATACTTTTGATGGAGCGCTCAAACATGGCCCAAAAGAGTGATTATCGAATCTTTATTTATTGGTGCATGTAATTGAAAACATTCAAAAAAGACTCATGCATGAACTGATAATCTGTTCAGTTTTCCTTTTCACATTTAAAAAGTTTTTTTTCCCCAAAGTTTTTGTTTGTGAACAAGGTATTGATAGAAACTTTTTCCTGCAGTACTGAAAAGTCTGGCTTTGAAAGGTCCTCTTTGACTTCAGGATACCTTGAAAGATGAAATGTAGAGTCTGGCATTTGTTTGTAAAGGGAGCAATTGAACAGAATCAATCAATCAACAGCTTACTTAAGTAGCTTGTTTGACTTATATAAGCAAAAGATTGCCCACTTGACTACAAGTACGTTAAATGCAGTCCCTTTGTACTTCTAAATATTTACGATAACATTTGAAAAAAACGTCAAAAAATGTCAGACTTTGAAGACCTATTTTGGAAAAGATATACACAATGGTGCTTCATCGAAAAAAGTATAAATTATAAAAAAGGAAGGTAGATTTATTCAGACATTAATTCTTATTATTGCTTCCAGTGAGTCAGTGTGTTTTAGGGAGAAAATGGAAGAGGGTGCAAACCCTTTATCATTAAGACAAGGTTACTCTCTGGGTAACTGAGCAGTTTGCTGTTCTCAAATAAAATAACGCAAACATATACACTCTTCTGATATTTAAATAATTTTTAATTTCAACTGTCAAGCACTCGAATTGAGTAATCAAGTATCAAGTTCAAAAGTTGTACCCAAGTGTTGACACAAATATGTCCTTAAACTAACAAACAAACAGGTATTTTTCAAGACAAATTTGACAAGATTTTGTCCCTGACAAGCTCACGTTGAGATTAAATAAGCATGATTGGGTTGGTGTGGGGGATTAGATTAAAGACACAGTCCCCTTATGCCGCATACAGGTGCTGTGAATTGGAGATATGCATTTGCTTCTGATGGGCCTAAAACCGACAATTTTGAAGTTGCATGGCAATAGTTTTTGGCAATCTAAATATTTACGATAACATCTAAAACAAAAACAAAAAACTCAAAAAATGTCAGACTTTGAAGACCTATTTTGAATAAGATATTCACAATGGTGCTTCATCGAAAAAAAGTATAAATTATAAAAAAAAGGAAGGTAGACTTATTCTGACATTAATTCTTATTCTTACTTCCAGTAATTATCAATATTAATCTAGACTGACACACAAATCATTCTTTCATTACACGATTATTGATTTTAAGTCGATGCTAAAGGAAAAACTCCAGAAAGCTTAATAAAACTACAACTAATCTTGTCAAAACCATTCTAAAAACCATTTTTGGTTTAGTGACAACATCCTAATATATTTAAATTCCAAACTTACAGCGTGGTTCTATTTAATAAGGAATTATAACTAACTCACCTGGTCAGTGTAAAAAGATCAAGCTATCCAGAAAGAAGAAGAGTCATGTGACCCTTAACTGTTAAATCAGCAAGTTATTATACAACATAGTATGTAAATATTGACAGTGTTGTTAAGCGAAAGTCAAGTGTTCCAAATGTCATCTTTCCTCTGATGACTTATTAATATTATAAAGAGGAGCACACACGAAAAATTTATAGAGTTTTTGTCATCATGTACCACTTTATCTTCTTGTGCAAACTGAGACAGTCTCAAACCAGTTGGCAAAGTTGGCATTAGCTAGGTGTGCTACAAAAACCTGTTGATTAATACACTTCATAACAACCTTGTAGTGATTATTTATTGTGTGATGGTTTTTGCCATTTCTTCTTGTAATCAGATCTATGTTTTTTTATGTTCTGAATTAGCACACCCACGTTGAGACACTTACTTATTGTCATGCACATAAGGTTGTATAATTAACCCATTTGTGTGTGTTGTCACCTTATCATTATTGTCAAGCCTATTTGTATAAGATAATTAGCTATGACGTTTTCTTCTGTGCATTTGCCTGAAATGTAGCTGCTAAATATCTTGCTTGAAAATTTTATAAATATCAACAACGCTTAAAGATTTATATATGATTGTGCTGTTACGTCAAAATTTATGGAAATATTCATAGTAGATTTTAAAAGGTATAACTGTGCCCTCTATATTTATTAAGTTGTGTCACACATAGGTTATTAATTATTTACATCTTTGAAAATATGTATTGGTTAAGGTCATTTACAAGAAAACTAGGAATGTTATCAGTAAATATTAATTTTATGCTCAGAGTTAGGTTTTTACGTCACATTCAACAACCAGTCTAGTTTCACGATAAAATTAAAAACTGAATCAGAAAATGAACGAAGGTCATTACAAACCATTCAATAAAAAACATCCACCAATAAAAATAAGCATATTTTTTTTTTTTTTTTTTTTTTTTTTTTGGGGGGGGGGGGGGGGGGGTTACCTAAACTCTAGTTTGATACTCTGACATCTCTGGTGAATAGTCCAATAGTTGAACAATTCTAATGATCATTTCTCTTTTATGCTCCTCAAATAATATTAGTACAAATAGTAAATGAAATAAAAATATGATTTTATATTCCTAGAAGCTTAAACAACATTTACGCAACAACTATTTCAAAAAGACAAAAACATTTTTATAGTCACGAACCAAGATGTCCAATAAAAAATAAATGGATACTCGAGAGGGAAGAAAACAATTATGAAAAGGTTTGATCAGCTAAATTGTGGGTTATAATTTTAAAAAATCAGAGTGTATCTAAATTTACAATTAATTGTACATTTGAGTATTACCAGAGAGATTTCTCTTCACAAATCATTTGATAAACTAAATATAGATAACTAGCTGGTGCAAGGATTTTCAAGAAACACGAATTTAAATTAAGTATTTCCGGGATACCAGTATTACGAATAATTTAATTAATTCAGTGCTGTCCATTTGTTTTTATTAGAAACGAGGAAACGAGAAAAATAAATTGAGTTTTCATTATGTCTGTGATCTGCAACATCTGCCACAAGACACAAAAAATAATGAAAAGATGTACAAGATGTAATTCTGTGTTTTACTGATATGATTATTGTTAATATTCAGGGCATTAGTTAAAAGTGTGTATTATCGCTCATGTTCATTGGACATTCGAATAAGCCTTATTGGATGGCGAGTTTGGATCGCACTCTGAGGTGTCTTCGGACAGTATATTTTCTTCCAAACGTCGAGGACAAGTGCTCCTCGGACCCCCGATTTCTCCACGCATGAAAAAAGCAATAGAAAATCTTTAAAAGTCTATCAGATATACAGAAATGTATAACTATTTAAAGCATCTAATGTCAAATATCTATTTTTATGTCAGAATCGAAGTATTGCACATATTTATGTTACTCTTTCAACATTATAGCCGTATAATTTGATATTTTATGACATCACAATGTATGCAAATGAATGTAAACATCTACAAAATGCTCCAAGACATTTGGATTGTGGTTTTACTGCGCATGTGTGAAATATTTGTCCTAGGACAAATGTCCTTGCAGCTCGATCCAAACTCACCAGGAGTTCCGTTCATGGAAAATGTTAGACGTGGTTACCTCGGCTCTACTTTACTTGCGTGTAGAGCCGTGGCACGACCCCACATAGAACTGGAGATTTGCATAAAATCTTTCTTCTGTTAAATAAAACTTGATAAAATGACTGAAAATGGTTTAATATGATTAGAAACAGTTGATATTATGCCAAAGACACAACAAATACAATATGTGTACAAAATATATGCTATTTTACACAGCTTTTATAATAAAAGACCATTTTCAAATTTTTAGAGAAATGGTCCAAAAACCCTGGAAAATCAGGAAATGTCATTTATTTTTTGTCAAACATGTTTGCATGTTGACTGATTGTTGAAGAAAATGAAACAAAATAGTTGTGGGAACAGTTATGTGTTCACATTTGTATGATATTTGTGTTTTATGCAAATCTCCAGTTCTATGTGGGGTCGTGCCACGGCTCTACACGCAAGTAAAGTAGAGCCGAGGTAACCACGTCTAGGAAAATGTTTGTGGATAAACAAATCTACGTAGACATAAACCAGGAAGTGCTTTAAATGTAATAAAATGCTAAAGTATACATATTTCCTTACATAACACACACCATGCTTAATTTTAATATGCATATTTATGCACGAAATCTTTATTTTCTCATTGCTATATTTTAAACTATATTGTTTTCAGTCTTCTAAGGTGGGTGAAAATAGGGAGTAATTATATGTATACTGTAACATGATTAAACTTACTGATAGAACAGTTTAATCTATGCGACTTTGTCATACTGAATTGCCCACTTGTTGCCTGATATGTTTCATAGTTTATTTTGATATTTAAAAGGGATCTGAGACTTGGACTAAAACATTTTGGGCTGAGGGAATTTGTATGTATCTGCATGGTAATGCAAGGCAAATGACATACTTTAGGTGGAGAAGTAGCAGATATATAAATGAATTTGGAATAAGTTACAGACTGGTTTCGGGCTCTTCAGTTTTTATCTCAGGCCACATGCCACATTTCCTTGAGTGAAATACTGAGGGCTGCTACAATATGATATTTATGCCATTGTGTATACATTTCATTGTAAAGTTTATTCAGTTTAAGAAAATTAATTGTGTGAAAAGATATACAACTATACAAAACAGTCAGCATACAGTGCCCATGGTCATCTGAAATCCTTATGTATAAAATTATAAACTTTATAAAATCTATAAAATAATAGATTTTAAAAATAGCATCTGATATGCCTGTGCACCACAGCCTGGGGAAACAATTTTTGACACCATGAGATATAGAAGAAGTGAAACACAAAAAGATCAGGAAACTTTCAGAGTAAAAATGTCAGTAATATAAAGATCCAAATAATGTTTAAGTAGGGAAAATGGTGTTTAAGAGAGAGAAAATGTTTGTAAAGATAAAGTATTAACACAACATAAATCAACAGAAGTTTTTAAAACTTTTTTATTTTATTATCTTTATATGCGGATAAATGAGCAGAGGCACTGTTAAAATCCATTTCCAGTAATATATGATAGTTTTTGGAATATTTTTGAAAGACAAGCACCTCTTGATGTCCAAAACATTTTTGCCAAGTTCAGAGTAAAACCTATTTTTAAATGAAGTTATCATGTTAAAGTTGTAAATGTGATATCTATATCATTTTAAAAGCCAATAATTTTTTCTCATAGTTCTAAATTGAAACAGTTTGGTTGTATGTTTGCCAATTTTTTGGTCTAAATTCCAAAGCACCCTGATAAAATTTCCCAGGTCAAATATGAATGAAATTTTCAAGAACCATACATTATCAAAGCACCCAAAATTAAGTACCTAAGCTGCCATTCACGTGATTATTCCTTTATCAGAGCCATTCAGATTCTAATTGTTAAAAGGTTTTGACTGGTGACTATCTGCCCCCACACTTGCCAAGTTACCTATCATTTTAAAAGTGGCCAGAAGAAATAAATGACCTTTTAAAATGATGTAAGGGAAGATAGTTCCCAGTAAAACAGTAACTGTGACCCATTGGGTCTTTGTAAATAGAGTTCACAATGCCATTTCAGCTTTATAAAATATGTTCATAATTTTCTTGTTAAATGGATGATCTTATTTGAGCATTATGATAGTGCCATTAATTTTATTTTAAAGTAAATTTGAGATTAAATCATTCTACACTTCTTCTTTTTATACTAAACTGTGAATTCATAAACATTCTTGGAGAATGCCTTTATGAGAGGAAACAATTTATCACCTGTGCCTATTTTTAATATTGTGTCTTCATGTTTCCCATTTTCTGTGACTTTGTCTATAAATTAAACTGTGATCACATGACTATTTGCTTTGTATTGGTGAAAATGTGACATAAAAGGATTTTACATGGGAAATAATACTGTCAACATACATGTATTGCAGATCATAAAATTATTGGTATAATATAATTCTATAAAAGTAGAGTGAATCACTCTGTGACCTTTGCACATCTGTTGACCTTTTAAAAATTCATATTTGTATGTCTACAGTTATAATTGTATCCCCGACGCGAAGCGGGGATACTATGGATTCATCATCGTCGTCGTCCGCGCCCTCGTCCGCGTCCGCAGAGATTTCTTGTTAGCGACCTACAGTCCACATTTCTTTCCGGATTTCTTTCATATTTGGCAGGTGGCTTGATATGGTAGAGGACTCGCCACCCTATCTTTTTGGTAGGCTTTATGTCTAAATTAGGCCTGTGGTAGACAAAAATGTCTAAAATGTGGAATATTGCTTGTTAGCGACCTACAGTCCACATTTCTTTCCAGATTTCTTTCATATTTGGCAGGTGGCTTGGTATGCTAGAGGACTCGCCACCCTATCTTTTTGGTAGGCTTTATGTCTAAATTAGGCCTCTGGTACATAAAAATGTCTAAAATGCATTAAAATTCATGAAATCATGCACTAAATCGCTTGTAACTTGAAAAGTGTTGCATTTAGAGCATTTTGTTAAAATATGTTATTCAGATACTTTTTTCATAGCTACAACATGGTGAGTAACTTGGGTGTCTGTCAGAATAGCTAAGTGAGTAATAGCTACTTTTGGGCTTTTCAGTAACTTCCATCGTGAGTAAAATCACTTGTAACTTGAAAACTATTGCATTTAGAGTATTTTGTTTCAATATGTTATTCAGCTATTTTTGGGTCAGCTATAACATAGTAAAATTTCAGACCTGTAGCTCATGGCATAGCTGAGTAATAGCTACTTTTAAGTTATCACTGTTGAGTAAATTGCTTATAACTTCAAAAGTATTACATTTAGAGTATTTTGTTTCAATATGTTATTCACCTATTTCGGAGTCAGCTATAACATAGTGAAGTTCCAGACCTGTGGCTCATTGCATAGCTGAGTAATAGCTACTTTGAAGTTCACACTGTTGAGTAAATCAGTTGTAATTGGAAAACTATTGCATTTACAGAAATTTGTGTAAATATGTTATTCAGCTACTTTTGGGTCAGCTATAACATAGTGAAATTACAGACCTGTAGCTCATGGCACAACTGAGCAATAGCTATTTTCAGGTACTGACTGTTGAGTAAATGACTTGTAACTTGAAAAATATTGCATTTGGAGTATTTTGTTAAAATATGTTGTTCACCTACTTTTGGGTCAGCTATAACGTCGTGAAATTACAGACTTATAGCTCATGGCATAGCTGAGCAATAGCTATTTTCAGGTTCTCACTATTGAGTAAATCAGTTGTAACTTGAAAACTATTGCATTTACAGTATTTTGCTTAAATATGTTGTTCACCTAATTTTGGGTCAGCTATAACATAGAAAAAATTCAGACATGTAGCTCATTGCATAGCTGAGTAATAGCTACTTTGAGGTTATCACTGTTGAGTAAATCAGTTATAACGTGAAAACTATTACATTTACAGTATTTTGTTTAAATATGTTATTCACATAATTTTTGGTCAGCTATAACAGAGTGAAATTGCAGACCTCTATGTCATGCCATAGCTTACCAATATCTACTTTCAGGTTCTCACTGTTGAGTAAATCATTGTATCCACTGGATAGCCGCAGTGTGTACAGAGATTTCACCATTACCGCTCTAACGAAAAAAATATTATAGCTAGCCTTCTCAAGTTTGCAAGGTATATTAGAGGGTGCACCACAGTATTCTATTGGTAGGCTTTATGTCTAAATTAGGCCTGTGGCTAAATTACTTGCCTACTAAAAATGAGTAATTCTGCATTTTCTCTAAAAGTATTGCAGATAGCAAATTTTTCTTAAATAACTCATTCACCTACTTTTGGGAGAGCTTTCACATGCTGAAGTTCCAGACCTGTAGCTAATTACTCACCTACTCAAAATGAGTAAATGCGAATTATCTCTAAAAGTATTGCAGATAGCCAATTTTTCTCAAATAACTGATTCACCTACTTTTGGGAGAGCTTTCACTTGGTGAAGTTTCAGACCCGTAGGTAATTACTCACCTACTGAAAATGAGTAAATGCAAATTATCTCTAAAAGTATTCCAGATAGCCAATTTTTGTCAAATAACTCCTTCACCTACTTTTGGGAGAGCTTTCACTTGCTAAAGTTTCAGACCTGTAGCTAATTATTCACCTACTCAAAATGAGTAAATGCTAATTATCTCTAAAAGTATTGCAGATATCCAATTTTTATCAAATAACTCATTCATCTACTTTTGGGAGAGCTTTCACATGGTGAAGTTTCAGACCCATAGCTAATTATTCACCTACTCAAAATGAGTAAATGCAAATTATCTCTAAAAGTATTCCAGATAGCCAATTTTTGTCAAATAACTCCTTCACCTACTTTGGGGAGACCTTTCACTGGGTGAAGTTTCAGACCTGTAGCTAATTATTCACCTACTCAAAATGAGTAAATGCGAATTATCTCTAAAAGTATTGCAGATAGCCAATTTTTCTCAAATAACTCATTCACCTACTTTTGGGAGAGCTTTCACTTGGTGAAGTTTCAGACCCGTAGGTAATTACTCACCTACTGAAAATGAGTAAATGCAAATTATCTCTAAAAGTATTCCAGATAGCCAGTTTTTGTCAAATAACTCCTTCACCTACTTTTGGGAGACCTTTCACTTGGTGAAGTTTCAGACCAGTAGCTAATTATTCACCTACTCAAAATGAGTAAATACTAATTATCTCTAAAAGTATTGCAGATATCCAATTTTTATCAAATAACTCATTCATCTACTTTTGGGACAGCTTTCACATGGTGAAGTTCCACACCCGTAGGTAATTACTCACCTACTGAAAATGAGTAAATTCGAATTATCTCTAAAAGTATTGTAGGTAGCCAATTTTTCTCAAATAACTCATTCGCCTACTTCTGAGAGAGCTTTCACTTGGTGAAGTTTCAGACCCGTAGCTAATTATTCACCTACTCAAAATGAGTAAATGCGAATTATCTCTACAAGTATTGCAGATAGCCAGTATTTCTCAAATAACTCATTAATATGAAAACAACTTATAGGAAGTCATGGGCTGCAAATCTTTTCATGTGGTCAGATTTGACCTTGGGCCCCTCCTGCTTATTATTGGTCCTAGAGGTTTGCAATGTGAAAACGACTTATAGGAAATCATGGGCTGCGAATCTTTTGATGTGGTCAGACTTCACCTTGGGCCCCTGGTACAGGGTCAAATAAGGGTAGCCAAACTTAAAAGTGCTTTCAGCTTGCTTATTAACGAAAAATGCTTTTTATCTTCTAAACTATGTTAGTTGGCCTTTGTCGGTGGATACATCCAGCATCTGGCCACAGATGCGTCCTTTTTCTAGTTTATACATGTAGGCTTAACAACATGTAGGCGTAACTTGGCCAAACTTGTAAGATAAAATTTAAGCCTTAGACTTGTTAGTTAATATTATCCCAGAACATTTGAAAGCTGATTTATGAACATATGGACAAGACATCTCCACAATGATTATTTTGTCTTTTCAATGTTTAAAATAGTTTAGTCACCAATATATGTTAAAATAAAATCTGATCTAATTATTTCATTCTTTATATTCAAAATATATGCAAATGTCCAGGCTTTAAATAGAACTTTTCTTTAAAGACTATCCAAAGGCATTTACAAGAATTCATATTTTGTTCTGTGAAGTATATTAAAATTGAGGACCAAAAAATCATCACAAATTCACTACAAAACCATAAAAATACAACAAGAAATTTAATTCTGTGTATTTCATGCTTCAAAATGATGTACAATTTGTTAAAATTAAGGAAGAATTGTTTTCCATATATTTTAACCGGGTAATTAGTGAATATTCTTATTAGCACGTGGCCTTTGTTTTTCCACATTCTCGTTTGTAAACAGAGTTGCCGCACATGCGCACTCGGAACTCCAATAAGGCTTATTACCCTGCGGTACTTCCTAATTAATGCTAGGTATAGAGCTCATTGTTAGTGTTATTTTTGAAAATTTCTCCAAGAACAAAAAATTTTATTTTTATATTTTTTTAATTTCAGTTATTTTGAATATTGTATCAGTTACAGTAAACTCATCGATCATATAGCCTTCACTAAACATACTTAGTGGCTTTCTACCAGGAAACGCCCATGCTTTAGATCATCTTTAAAATTTATATTATATTAGCAGGTTTAGCTTGTATTCTTCTTTATGTTCTTCAAAATTAGCAGATGACATATAATAAAGTTAATGCTTTAATTTTACTGTTTCATATTCCCATGATAGTGTTATATTTTGATAATATAGCTCTATTATTGGCCATTTTACCGCAAACTGGAAATACCAGTGAATGCCCATTTTCTAAACATATAGAAGTACTTGTCCTTGACCCCTAACAAAGAATTATAAGATGGGCATTTACTGGTAGGTGGGGATTTAGTGGTAAAAAGCCACTCTGACTTCTAGAAGTGTGCGTGTCAATTCAAAGTATTTGTTCTACTAAATTGAAGTTTTAATGTGAAATGCTTGATCTTTTAGATTTCTATAAACAAAACAGTGCAATAAAGCCAGAATACAGCCAAAATTGCCTATTTTGCACCCTCTCAGCTCAACTTCACAACTGTCAATCAAATTTTGATTATGCCAATCACTGAGACACATACATTAACACTCACAGTGTGTTAATCAGTATTCGTTATTTTCTCTATCTAGCATATTTGAAGGCTTGAGTTTATACTTTTTAAAATTAAATAATTTGCGGATAACTTTAATTAAGGACTGTTAATCAAGTTAGTGGAGTAAGGGTATATTTTTCCCAGTTATTAGTGTGAAAACTGAGAGAGTCCATTCCAAGGGACCAGTAATAAGTTCAAAGGTCAACATGTATCCCCCTTAGCTTCTTTATAGGCCTTTTATATTTTCTTTATTATCCTTCTTATATGCTTCTTGAATAAATTGAAAACTGAGAAATAAGCCTGCAGTTACTTTTCATTGAGAATAATATTATTAACCAATTGAACTAAGGACTAATTAATGCTGCTTGTAGAAAGTGGCATTAATGCAGTACTTCAAATTTATGGAATGACTTACAAATCCAACTCATGAATATTCATGAGCAACATTGCACTTTTGTCCAAATTTGTCAGAATAAGCATCCTCCTTGAATCAGAATCCTTCTTGGTCCATTCCACATTCTCGGTCTAAATGGTTTTAATATCAGATGTATGCATGTTTTGTGTAAAAATATTAAAAGAAACTGTATATTCTTAAAATAGAAGTGTTGTTTGTTGTACACACGATTTTGTGGAACCAAAAAAAATGCACTAAAATGTTTCAAAAATGATGGCTAAATAATACTGTCCAATTTTTGTAATAGACTAGAAATAGGTACAACAATCATACATGTGTTAATTAACACAAAAATACACAAATGGGGAAAATTAATCTGTAAATGTTATAAATATTTGAATAGAATATGTATCTCCATTTTACAACATATTGGTAGAGTGACAGAGTTTAGCACTGATATGACACAAAAATATATTAACACTGCTGGATATCATATTATCTGTGTCCTTGGATTAATGTCAGTTATTTTAGCAATATGAAACCAAATTATTTATAATTATGTTTAATTCAACAAGATAAATGTTTATACAAATCTAAGTAGGGTCGTGTCATGGCTTTACACACAAGTAAATTAGAGCCAAGATAACCATATCTAGGAGAGTTGGAGAGTGACAATGGTTCTTTCTGTGGTTACCTTGGCTCTACATGACTTTTAGGCATAGACACATGGTACAACTCCACTTAAAATTGGAGATTTGCTTAAAACACAAATACCCGACAGATGTATGCCCCCTTATATTTACTATTTTATTATATTCAGCCAAACATGCAAACACAATTGAAATTAAAGGGTGTGGCTGTGGTAAAGAGTAGGGATTCGATACTCCAAAAGGTTCATATATCAATAATGGCCACACCCCATAGGCTCCAGTGAACTTACAGGTGCCATTTCTTGTACACTTGTAAAATTATAAAAAAAAATAATAAAATTTAATTCAACATTTTGTGGGAATTTATTTGTTTTGGCAATTTTAATGGAAACTTCCAATCTTCTCCCAGTGAATTTTTAAAATATCTTTTAAATGATCAGAAGCCTATCAATATAGTTTTGTGTTTTGGAGGTTGGGGGGTCTATGAACAATTAATTTAAATATTGTCAGCTTTTAGCTTTATATTTTTGGTAAATGTTAAAACAGTAATATAAATCTAAATATTACATTTTCAGCTCTCGTGAGTGTCAAGTGAAAGATTGGCCATCTCACAAACAAGTGTGCATACAGCCTTCAGGTCATTACTTATTTTTCAATGTACCACAGTACTATTTTATGAAGTAATGCCTGATTGTTAATGCAAAAAATATATATCATATTTTATCTGATTATAAAAATAATTTTATCTGTTATTGTGACATTTTGGTGATTTCGTATAATCTAATGATGTAAAATAAGAGGCTGTCATTGTTCTATTGTAGTTTATTATGGGATCCTTTTATTATATTTAAAGTTATTGCAAGTCATTCACTAAAATTATACCAAACAGCTTTTATGTGTTTGCAGGGAAAGAGTCAAACTCACTCACTGGAACAGAGGACAATGACACCATGAACAGTAGAAAAGCAACCACATCAACTACTCATCAGTTGATTGACTTTCAGAAAGCATTTGATAAGTTAAAAGAGCATTCCTCAGACGATGTAAGTGGGTTACCTTCTGGGACAGAGCGATCTTACTTGTGTTTTAATAAAGTTTGCTTTGATGTCCCTGCATTAAATGCAAGTGAAAAGACAGTGAGCATTACTGTAAAAGCATCTAAAACAAAACATAAGCTGTCTTTGCAAACAAACTGGTGTGCTCCTGATATTCTGAAGTATATCTCTTATAGTGTACAAATTCCTTTGGACAAACTCAAGTTGATATGTAAAGGATGTTTGCTCACAAAGGAGAACATAGTGAATTTTGTCAAAGAAAAAGCAGTATTCCAAGCTATTGGAGAAAAAGCAGAAGATGAAGTTGGACTGGACAATACTGACATTGATGTGTTAATGAGACAACTCCATGTAGACAGAAATGATGCTATAAAGGCATTGAAGGAAAAGGGTGATGTTATTGATGCAATGTTATACATAGGCAACAAATAGTGATTTGAATAAGACATTTAACTTTATTTTACAAAAATAAATAAATAAATAGAATAAAAATAATAAATTTGTTTTCCTATCATTAATGAACTAGTTAGTGCAAATGGAACCTGCTTTTGTATAATTAGGCTTCTATAATTACTGTTTAAGACTCAATTAATCTTTGTATTTCTTGTCAATCTCCTTTCCAGTCAATATTATAAATTTTATATTTCACATTGACATCTGGTCCAAGTTAATGCTTGCTGAACTAGAAAATGTATTTGTAACTAATTAATTCTAGGACTTTTTTTCATCAGAAATGCAGTCGAAAGGGCGCTTATTTGTTTTCATTTCGGTTTCCTGGCTGCCATCACCGCATTATGGTCTCCCTTGAATATTATTGCAAGCTTTCTTGCCATATTTGGCAGTTATACACCTTAGGCATGGTAAAAAATTTTCCACATGTTTAAATTTGACCTTTGACTTTTTATTAAGGTCACATGATCAAAAAATAGTTTTTCGGTACACCCGCCCATCATCACTGCTCAGCATTTTGTCAGATTTTGGGAGCAATCCAATGAAAATTGACGGATTTGTGGGCAATTTTCTCACAGGTACCAGAAAGCTTAAAATTCATGTGAAACCCCCTATTATCTTCTAACGTATTACATTCATAGCCATAAAATGTATTGGTAGGTAGTAAGAAACCATATTTGGAGGGTCTAGAAAGCAAGTCTGATTTCCCACCCACCTCCCTGTAGGGGTCAAACTGGGGTCATAAAATAGCGGTTTGTGAGATTTTGCCTCATATCTCATTTATTATTTCTTTTACAGCCTTAAAATATATTAAGAGGTATTGGAAAACCATATGTGGAGAATCTAGATAGCCGGTCAGATTTATCCCCTGAACCCCTCCCCCCCCATGGGTCAAACTGGGGCCATAAATGGCAGATTTTGTGTTTTTGCCTTATGTCTCCTTTATTATTACTCTTACACCTTTAGAATGTATGAAGGGGTATTGGTAAAACCACATGTGGAGAGTCTAGATGGCCGGTCATTTTTACCCCCAAACCCCCATGGGTCAAACTGGGGTCATAGAATAGCAAATTGTGTGTTTTGCCTTATATATCCTTTATTATTGCTTTTACAGCTTTAGAATGTATGAAGAGGTATTGGGAAACCATATGTGGAGAGTTTATATAGCCGGTCCCCCCTTGTGGGTCAAACTTGGTGGTCATGAAATTGCACTTAATAATCATAATTACAATCTACATTTTTCTTTCATGTTAATGCATTAACCTCCACACTGCTTAACTTTCACTTCTTCTCTCAGTGCTGCTGGTTTTTTCTTTTCAAAGATCTTTTTCTACTTTATTACTATATTGCATGTAACCTTTGGGGAGGCTTTGTTTTTGTAAGCAAAAACTTTTTTCTAGTTTATGTTTTAGCATTTTGATAATTTCCTCTGTCTGTTTTTTAGACTTCTCAGTAGTAGTGTTAATATTCATTAACTCCTTCACCATCTTCTCTGAATGTCAGATTAGCCTTTGACAAGTCATCTTCCTTTATAGGTTTATGGCAATTGAATCTTAAAATTTAATCATGAGTTCTGACAGTCTCTGCTTCAAACATTTATCCCTTACACTATTGCTCACATCAACACATCTTTTTTTTTTGTTTCCATGTGTCAGGAATTCACTCAAAAGAAGTATTGAATGTACAGACCTTGTTATCCCACCAGTACGAGGACATTGCAGGTGGGTACCTGCCGTAGTCACAATTCCCCAAAGATAACATGTGTGACAAGTCAAAAATAATATTTAAAGTGACTTTTATCTAATGTCCATTTAATCTATGATGTGGCAATAGAGAGAATGTAGAATTACCTAATATTTGCAATCAGCCCAGGTCATACAGTGACTTGAGTGAAAACATAGCTTATTCTATTTGCATGAAAAAAGGCAACATGCTGGTCCCTGTGGCAGATGATGGAAAAAATGTAATAACAATCAAACTTTACATATTTTTATTTTCCACTGGTGGATTGTCTTGTACAACAGGAAAATTTCTTTAGACCTATATGTCATAATTGTCACAGAAAAGGCATTACCAACCTTAAAAACAATTGCATGCTTAGATCAGCATGAGATTTTACGGAGACTGTGAGTGTTACTTTGTTTTTAGGCGGGTTGTGTGTAACCAATCCACCTATTAGATTGATGTGTCCAATGTCCGTCTGTCTGTCCGTCCACATTTTCGTTTCCGGACTCTAACTCGAAAACGGTTTGTCCAGTCGAATTCAAACTTGACAGGGAGATAGATCACCATCACAGCTAGGTTCCTTTCGAAATTGGTGTAATTCCGTCTGTTTGTTTGTCCATCAAAATTTCTGTTTCCGGAATCTGACTCAAAAACGATTTGTTCAATCGAATTCAAACTTGACAGGGAGATAGATCACCATCATAGCTAGGTTCCTTTCGAAATTGGTGTAATTCTGTCTGTCCGTCAACATATCTGTTTCCGGACTCTAACTCAAAAAAGCTTTGTCCAATCGAATTCAAACGTGACAGGGAGATATATCACCATCATAGCTAAGTTGCTTTCAAAATTGGTGTAATTCCGTCCTTTTGTTTGTCCATTTATTGCATAAATACAATTATGTAACCTAGATTACAAGTTTTACATTTCTTAGCACGTCTAACACATTCACCTTAACTGGGTGACCTAATATTTCTTTCCTTCTTTTTAAATGTAATTACAGCAGTCACTAAGCTTATTGCTGCCTGCGCAACCCACCTTTTGGGGCATCTTTGACCCTCTTGTTAGTACTTAGAATAGTGTCTCCTATACATAATACATCTATAAGAAAGACAGGCACTCAATAACCAACAGGCTCTATACAGTAGGAGAAACCCCAAACCGCCTCCAGATACCTATAGCTCATCACCAGGA
This sequence comes from Sabellastarte sp. h YS-2021, assembly GCA_964017235.1. NCBI lineage: Eukaryota > Metazoa > Annelida > Polychaeta > Sabellida > Sabellidae > Sabellastarte > Sabellastarte sp. h YS-2021. The sequence goes on along the minus strand of OZ024927.1, from coordinate 50,667,387 downwards.
AAGACTAACAGGGAACTTGCCAAACAAAAATCACTGATACACTGGGTACAGCCATGAATTTAAAGGAGATACAACCACAGATCCTACACAACACAACTTTCAGATATGATGACGTGACAGGGGCGGATCCAGCTTTTAAGTAAGGTGGGGGTTCACATCGAGTAAGGTGGGGGTTCACTTTGAGTAAGGTGGGGGTTCACATCAGACATAATATAACTACGGGGGTCGGGGGGCATGCCACCCGGGAAAAAAATTAATTTTTGGTAAAAATAGAGTGCATTTCCTGTAAATTTAAAACCACTCTCAAGAAATAATTTTGTAATTTGGGTTGAACCCCTTTACGTTATTTTTCGGGGGGGGGTTCGAACCCCATGACACCCCCCCCACCCCCCACCCCCACCCCCCCCACCCCTGGATCCACTAGTGCGTGAGATAAGCAAATACACAGGAATTTTCTGAGAATAGCCCATGAACTTTTCGACAAGGCAATGCCTTACACCTGACATGAAGTAATCTGTCGTGGTTCTGAAGGTCTTGGCATTACTTTTGAGACCCTTGATCATGGAAGAATGTTACAGCTCCCTCTCCTGATTATTCAAAGGTTACAACTTACAAGTCAACCATCACCAAGTTCATGCCAGTGCTGTGAATATCAGCGGGAAATCTATGCTTACCCACAACTCCAGAGGATTGGAAGTGAATCAAGGAGGGCTTTAAAAGTAGAAGGAACCTCCAACATTCTGTTTGCTTCATTGATGACAAACGCATCACTATAAAGAAACTACCTCATGTAGGGAGTGAGTACTTCAGTTATAAGGGGTTCCATTTTATTATGATGTTGGCCCTCATCGATGAGTACCACAAATTTATTTGGACTGATGAGGGGTGCAGGCAATTGTCTTCGGATGCCGAATTTTGAACACTTGGAACTGATGGAGAGGTTGGAGGACAGATCACTGTCCAGAGCCCAACAATTGTCAAAAGGATTGGGTAATGTGACTGGTCAGACCATTTCCAGATGTTTTGAATTTAGAAATGTAACTGACCACGTTGTTTTGCAAAGTACCACCAGACAGTGTGAAAGTTGCCTTACAATGTACGTCTTACAAAAATGAACAGATCTACAAATGGCACATATCCAGGGGCTGAAGAAAATGCCGCCAAATCACTTCAACATACTTCTGACCACAGTGCAACAGCATCCTCAGGTGGCTATTGCATTGACTTAAAATATCATATTGAAATGACTTGGAGATCCTGGTTTGGAAGAGCATAATCTGGAAAACATCCCGCCAGGCTTTGGGTGGTGAAGTAGGAAACAAAAACATAAATGCACCAAAAAGAGCCAAACAACCACCAGACAACCTATTGAGCTACATCATGAATACGAGGCTGTACTTTAGCAAAATGAATGAATCTAAGGGGCAACACAGCCTGACCTGAGCCTGTAACCAGTCCTTTTCTGGGCTGCACAAATCAGTCCTTTTCAAGACTAAAAACGTCCTTTCCAGGGCTGCCAAATATTTTGATATCAAATATACAGCTACCTATTGCCATACCAAATAACCTCCGTTCCAAAACAACCACAACCAATAAATAATGGCAAGCAATGTCAAAATAAAAATTAGTTTCTCCCTCCAGCACAGTATTACACATTTGAAATATTATTTCTCCGCTGCAAGCCAAAGAAATGCACAACTCGAAGTCCGGTTCCTAGAACACTGAAAGCCTGTGTAAAAACCCCAATTCATTAAAATTTTACAGAAAGGGAAACAAATATTGAAATCCCTCATAAGCAGAGACCAATTATAGATATGGTCAAACTTTTAACCAAAAAGTAACCTTGAACAAAACCCAAGTCACAGTGGGTTTGAAATTTAAGAGATATTCTGATGCATAACTGGGAATTTTTGAAAGTTTTGAAACAATACTTTAGTCGAGTAATTCTTTTGTTTCACTTTTCTAGGCACATTTCTTCACAGTTTATTTCAAGAAAAATTCTAACTTTCATCTGGGTTTTGTACTGTGGTACTTATTTTTTATTTTGTGCATGTGACATTTTTTATGTTTTGGGCAAACCAATAGTTAAGCGATTGTTTTTGAAATATTTGGTTGAGGGGCCACAGTGGCAGAGTGGTAACACTCTCACCTCCCACCTCTGAGGCCGGGGTTCGATCCCCAGCATGGCCTCAAGTGGAAATGCTGGTAGTTGCTTGTCGTTGGTCAGCAGTTTACAGTACAGAACCCTAACGAACTGTATGTACTGGTTTCCTCTGCCCTTCCAACTACCCGTCGTGATATGACCTGTATAGTGTTGAAAGCTATGTAAAACCCTAAATGAATAAATAAATAAATATTTGGTTGACCTCGAAAAGGTACAGGCCCACCCTCAACTCAATTCCTCCACACACATTCCATATGTTGGGAGGATATCCCATCAGATCTTGCCAGTCAGCAGACCCCTCGGGTCTTCTCAATAGATCATGTGTCAGTCCAGTTAAAATCTAGTGTCACCCCATCAAATCCTCCTCAGTTTGGACGAAAATCCCTGACTTTGAATACGGGGCCTCAGAAATGTTGTGATGTAGTCAGACTTGTTAGGAAAGACAAAGAAGTGGTGATCAGTAAATGGGCTTATTTGGTGAAATTTGTTTACTTTGAACCTCAATAACATATCCACCAAGGCAACCAAGTAAGGAGAATAATATTCTCAGAATATGATTGAGATATTTCTTTAAATGTAATGGGTTCTTCATTTAGTCATCCCTACTCACACCAAATTTCATAAAGATACGTTTATCAGTTTAAAGTTAGAGTAACCTCAAAGAGACAAACAGATGCACCCAAAAGTAAATCCTCAATGGCAGAGGGGTAAAAATATTTTATTGTCAGTTTACACCTTCAATGATTTCAAAGGAGAATAATGTGACCCAGATTAATTCAATGAACTCTGTCTTTTATCAAATTTTTATTGGGACAGGCTCATAAATTGATTACTGGCCACAAGTATCAGCGGAATCAAACATATGTAGTAAACTTCAAAAAGTTGAAGCATTCACTTAGTGCCACCTTTTAAAATAGACCCATAAACTGATCATAGGATTTTCAGCAATTAGAGACAAAAAGTATTATTTTAATGTTTGTTTTAACACTAAGGGAATAATATCTGGCACAATAATAATGATATAAGACATGTTATGGTCAAGGAGCAATCATGGTAGCAATTACCGGTAGCTTTTAAGTTGATACAGGAAAAGACAAAAAGTTTTAACAAATTTATTTAACAATTAAAAATAATGATTACAGTCAACTGGTATGCTCTAAATAGTACATACAATGATACAATAATGAAAACCAATCTGACCTGACCATAATCCTATCCGTAACTGACAGTTAAGTTTGTCCACTATCCAGCAATCTGTCCTGTGATCCATCCAGTGTCCACTAACACACAAATATCTGTACCCTGTGATCCATTCAATGTCCGATAACATGAAATGTCCTTATCCTGTGATCCTTTCAATGTTCAACAACACAAAATGTCTGTATACAGATATTCAGAGAGTTTGCACAACTATGCTGTCCATGCCAAGATATGGACAATGTCCAAAATTTAGGAAATCCACTCTGGTAGAACTGCACACTATATCCAGATACAAACAATATCCAATTCACTGTATCCAATTCACTCCAACAAGAGTTCAGTCCAAAGTATAAACAACACAAGTAGTTCCAAGATACAGCTTTCCTCATAGCCAGCGAATACTATATTCATCTGTGGTTAGATGTACAGTACTTATATACAGCTGTGGAAATAGCCAGAAGGTTATAGAACTTATTGGAAACTACACACTGTTACCAGAATCAGCGAGGAAGCTCTAGAAACCAGTTTAAGGGGTTTCCCAAAATCTATTTATAGAATCACAGGTTATAGAAGCCTAGTGGGATTTCTCCCAGTCTATAAATAGATCAATCTAACAGGGTACAACAAACATAAATACCACATAATACCAAAAAAATATAAATAACTCAATTACCTTACATAGTAATACATACACAACTCTCTTCCTTAGATTAAACAATGCATTGCCACAGTGTCTATATATGTAACACACGCTTAATATTTAAACTATTGATATTAAAAGATTTTAATCTAGAAACACTAGATGCTTTAATGAGGTTCAAAGTCAATAATTCACAAAAATTAGACCAATAAACTGATGATCGCTTCTATGGGGTCGTCTGTTAGCATATTATTTTTTATGAGTAAAAAGTCATACAGGATTAGCAAAAACATGAGATAAATATAATAGATCAAAGTAGCTCTAAAATACAATTACAATGTTTATTTATCACATTCACTCAGTATCTACTGGTTTTAACTGTAATGGTTTAACAGTTATATTATTTGTACCATAATTATAAGCAGTTTATCTGTCCAGTGATCATTTAGGCAATATATTTCCATGTTGAACTTCAGAGTTCACAATTTTCTGAGGCAATAGTCTCACCTTCAGAGGTTTCCTTTAATATAATCACTTTTTGTAATGTCTTATAAAGAAGGTTAAAGAAATTAAGCAGACACGTTTTCTTTATTTATATTCAACTTTGGGTCACTGGTCATGTTTTTGTTGGTATTTCACCTATTATTGTGACAATATTTTTGGCCCATATACTTGCACGTATGGCCACCTTAAATAATTCATAAAAGTAGCCATAAAATCACTTTAATTTATTCAAAATAGTGTACTACTCAGTAAACTGGTCTTATTATAAAATTTTACGTGGTAATTAAAGTCAGAGATTTAAGTCCCGTTCAACAGCCAGTGTCATATTGTGACAGGTCCTCAGCACCTGCCATTTGTGGGACTCGGACCCACACAGAGGTGACAGACTGTGATTAGATGCCAAACTTTGTAACCACTAGACCAGTGAGGACCTTTGTGTATTAATTAGTGAAGACTGCTAATCATACTACAGAACTACAGCAACTCCACTGTCTCTTCTATAAGATTTGCCAGGATCAACTACCTTGAATTGGGAACTGAAAATCAATCTTGACAGACACAGAACTGAGTATGAAACGAAATAGTAAAATTTAATTAAACTATGAAACATTCACCAAGAGCCCTCCACCAAGGCAGCTGGGATATACACAATACGATCCAGATCATTCCTGAAATGTAATGTATTCTTCCAGATGCAAATAATTTCAGAAAGATCTGTCAACTGTTTTGGAGTAATATCAGCCAAAAACCATTGAAAATTAGATTTTTTTTGGTATCCAGAATATGATTCAGATCCATCCTAAAAGTTAGTCAGTTCTCTGTTGGTCAGGCTCCACCCATATAAAAAGTTTCATGGAGTTGTGTTCAATAGTTTGCTAGTAATCAGACATACAAACAGACAAACAAGTGCATCCTAAAACATAGCCTCCTTGGCAGGGGTGGAAATGGATTAATCAGATCAAATTTTGAATAATTTCAAAGGAGTATGATGTCAGCCGGTATTTGATTACTGGCTACATGTAATAGTACCATATATGGTAGACCTTAATTAGCTGAAGTATTCATTCATTCGTGAACAAGTGCTAACGCCTTAACTTTGATCTTTCACTTGGGACGGAACTCCCAATAAGGTTCATAGATTGCCACATATGGCAATCTTAAGTATGTGGTCAAAAGTCTTGTCATGCTTTGAGGTGAGCCCTTGTATCGCTCCACTAACTAAAAAACTACACTACCGTAAAATTGAGTAGCATATTGCTCAGAGTAGCAACTTAAGTCAAGATCTTTACTTGTATGTCTGAGCAGCATTATAAAAAATTAAATATAATGTATTTTATGGTTTGCTCAAAAGAGGAAAAGATAGATCAACACTCAGGTATATTATTAGCCACTCAGAAACATGGAATAAATATTCAATGTGGATTTCAGTTCCCAAAAAGGGTAGGTAACTTAACACATGTCTTGAATTAGCCAACAACAGGGGGGGGGGGGGGGGGGGGGGGGGGGGGGGGGGGGGGGGGGGAGGGATTAGAAAAACTCAATTAGTTATGAATCAGGATGCAATTCACTGATAAAATAAAGCTTTATTTTAGTTGGATGCATGTCAATGGTATAATTGTCGAGTATAAATTCTATTATTGTCCCAAACATACAAAAATCGTTTCGTAGTTGGCTGATTTTGTGTAACATAAATTTAAAATTTGTGCTTGTACGGATGCATATTTTTTATAGAAGAAATCCATGCTTTTATTATTCGCCACAGAATGTATATGACCTAAATACTGTAGAAATAATCCATGAGTGATCATGGTTTTACACGGCATTTAACCATGGCACTTCCGGTAATAATTTTACGAAGCCGAAGGCTGAGTAAAATTATCCGGAAGTGACATGGTTAAATGCCGTGTAAAACCATGAGCACGAGTGGATTATTACTATTCTAACATGACATTTAAGCTTATGTTTGAGGCTTTTTAATTTTTTTTTTTTTAAATTTTTACAAGGAATAAATTGTTTCACGTAGATTTGTTTACATTGTGGTGACCTTAGCAACCGGCTGTTCCATCCATTGTAGCTTTAATTTGATACAAAATATGTACAAAAATATATAAATCACCATAAAATATCACTATAAAATAAAATATAATAAATCTGACACTATACTTCACACTATAAAATTTGACATTATAAAATTTGTAAAAAATATGAACGCAGGATGGAAGGGCAGTGCGATTGTTGCAGGATAATTGTGTGCGCATAGAACTCAAAACTCGTTTCTGCGCAGGTCGTCATGTTAGAATGAGACATAGAGACAGGGTCATATTTTTACCATGGCGCCATTTACTATTCATAATTAATAGTTTTGCATAATTACTATGCATAATTCGTCCAAACTGTCACTTTTTCATAAATATTTCATTAAATTTATAAGTTACAAAAAATGTTAAAAACACCATTAGGTATTTTAACAAAGCTCTGTTAGTTTTTGTTGTGTTAAAATACATTATCTTACTATTAAATGTGTATTACAGCCTTTATTCAATTCTCTTCTCTTTTATTTATTAATCATACAAATAGTGGATAATAAAGGGAAATAAATCTCTACTGTGTAAACTTTCCCTGGAGTAGTCACATTATGTGAACTTCCAAAGACGTATAATTCCTTTTCAATAAATGAATGAAGATGAAACAAGTATTGATAAAACAGATGTTTAAATTTCATAAGGTCGGTTCTCGAGAGAAATATTGTCCTATGTCAGTAAAGATGATTGATATGCAGATTGGTAAATGAGATGAATTGTTAAACTAATCAACTGCCAAAAAATATTTACGGAACTAGTATCAGTTCAAATAGCAATTGGAAATACCAGTAATAATCAACCCCTAGTATAGATAGCAATCAAAAGAACTGAATACCACAGCCATAAGAAGATATCCTTTTTGATCACTAATCATCTAAAACATTATAGTATTTACATCCTAAACTAGTGATTTACTCTGACTTTGTAACATAATAAACAGATAGGTCATTGCCTTTAAATTATAAGCAAGACTACAACCACAAGTAGCCACCCTATTTGTTTGTTTATCATCATTTACATTCTAAAGGAGTGATAACTCTGACTTTGTAATATAATAAACAGACAGGGCATATTGCAATCATAAGTAGCTTTCATCACAGGTATCTATAATCTAGAATATTTTAGAGCTATAAAAGCCTTATTACTTTATCATCTTTTTTATGTTTTGACAATCTTTATAAACATAAAACATCCACTATGAAATATATAATCTCTAAGTAACATTTTAAGCTCGTTTGTAATCCCTTTTGTTACCCTTCGACACTACTGTTTATGTTTATATAGGTCCTGGCATGTCCATTTATTGTAAACTGACCAGAAGTATAAATAGGCTGCCTCACTAGGTAGGGTGTAGACAGAAGACAGAAACACACAACCAGAGTTTAGAATAATGAGGAGATAATTTTAGTTTTTAGTTTAGAGACAGAACATCAATTTATTGAGTGACTTCTGGAAGTAGTGAATTGAGACATAAAGTAAAAAGACATTAATTTGTTGGTGAAATAATTTGTGTTGTTCATTTGTTAAACATGTTGTTACTGTTGCGAAGGAAGAACAAGTTAATTTAGGTGATAACAATAGGAGTCAATTTGAGTGAAAGGAATAAGAAATTATATTTTTTTTTTGAAATCTACTATTCAGACAACAGAAAATCTGAAAATAGAGGTTCTACTGTATCACCGAAATCTGAACTGGACTGGAAACATGTTTTGTCCAGTAGTCGGGTTGTATTATTATAGTTAAAATGAGTTTTTTTTACTGTTTTTCAGATCTATGTAGTTTAAGACAAACTGTTCATCTCCACAGGTCAACATCCTTCAAAAACAACTGCCACAGAAAGAAAAGATTGAGTGAAAATTTTATTTAATTTTACTGAATTATTCATGTGGAAACTTTGTTTAGCTACCATAGCTGAACCATTTATCTTAGGAAAGGACTTTGTAATAACAAAGTTGATTTGAACTTTGACCATTGCACTCTCACATTGTATCAATCTTTGTTCAGGATACGCTAAACTTTGGAACAAACAGAAAGAACCCTTAGCTAGGGTGAAAGAACAGCAAATAGAAAGAAAATAATGAGTACTCTCAACATCCATCGTATGAAGATTAAGCAGGTTATCAAATTACTAATGACATTCACTATTATCATATACTGTCTACATGTTTTCGCTGACCAGATCAAAAGTAAGTCTACTTTCATTGGTTCCAAACTGGAGTATAAGGACAGTGAAGGTTCTGATGGCAATGTCAAAACCCAACCAAATTACAGCCTCAATTTTACTTTATTTCCAAATTACAGCTTCAATTTTACTTTACTTCCAAAAGATGCTTGTGAAAACGACCTTTACATAATTGTGTGTGTCATTTCCCAGATCAATAGCTTTAATGTGAGAAAACAATGGAGAAAGTCAATGATAAACATTTCACTGACAAATTTGCCTTCCCAAACTGATACTCATGGTTATAGGATGGTGTTCCTGGTTGCTGAGGGAAGCCTAGAAGACCTAAAAACCAAAGAGAGTCTACAGAGGGAGCATATGGACCATGGAGACATTCTCCAGCTTGGTGTTCAAGAGCACTACCAAAATCTTGTCTTCAAATCCTTGGCTATGCTTGATTGGTTTGACAAAACATGCAATGGGACTCAGTTTCTGCTGAAGATTGATGATGATGTGTTTCTGAACCTGCCAAAGGTGTTGGATATTATACAGATGACACAACGACAAAATATGAATTCGTCCAAGAATTTTTTGATTGGCCACAATGCACCTGTACTAGTACATAGAAGCAAAACTGACAAGTGGTATGTTCCTGAAACAGTCTACAATAAGACTAGATTTCCTGCATATGTCTCAGGAGCTGCCTACGTAATGACAAAGATGGCTGTGCATCAAATTAGAAGCCAGTGTGCGGAAATCACTCCTATCCATATTGAGGATGTGTTTGTGACAGGAATTTGCAGAGAAAGAGCAGGGATAATACCATTACATAATAACAAATTCTGTATGCATTATTACAAAGTGAAGGTCATACCAAAACAGTGTGCCACACTCCACACTCGAAGAAAATAATTCTTGTAGTACATGTCTCACTAACGAATTCAATGCATTATTTTTGAACGTTTATATAACAATACTGCTTCCCTACTTATGCCACAAAAAAGAGACAACACGATTTTAAATATATATTATGGTGGTACAATAGAAGAATAACCGGAGGTGACATGCATTTCTAAGTTTCACGATGAGAGAAGACAAAGTACAATCTAAGTATGCAGGACAAATATAGTGTACTTTTGTCTTCTACACTGATAAAACCTAAACTTGTTTATTTGTGTTTTAACACCACTTTCAACACTGTACAGGGCACAATGAATAGTTTGGTGGGCAGAGGAAATCAGTACATACAGTTGGCCAAAGTTCTGTATTGTAAACTGTTGACTATCGGTAAGCAACTACCAACTTTCCCACACAGGGTCCAGGGTTTGAACCACGGACCTCAGATGTGGAAGGTGAGTGCGTTATCATTGAGCCACCGGGGCCACTAATATATTACCAAAACATACAGTCACACACACACACTCTTCCGATCTCCGAGATCAGAGTTTAAATCCCGGCCCAAAATTAGGTGGGAAAGCTGGCAGTTGTTTGCCATTGGTCAGTGGTTTAAGGAACAGAACTTTGACCAACTGTAGGTACTGGTTTCCTAATCACAATATAGCTGATACAAAGGTTCTAGGCAATAATAATTATATAAACGCCATAAGAGTTGTTTTACTTTGATGACCAGGCATCAAGGATGTTAATTCCCATTTTCCCTTGTTTTAAATGTTTGGTTAAGCACCTAGTCTGTTTTAACTACAACTCCCTATGGCAGTAATTGTCTGCAATTCGGAAGTTCTGTGAGTTTTTCAGTTAGTTTTATAATGTATAATTGTATATCAAACATTGAAAATAAAATACATTATTAATATTCATTTTTATTTAAGACAAATGTCTTTAAATTACTATCTTATAACATTAGCCGAAATAAAGGAGAAGAAAATGTACATATAGTTGTGTGAACATGCAGTTACATGGCATGATGCACCAAGCAAGACAGCTTTATACAGTGGAAGTTTGGGTGATCATATATCACTATAATATTATGATTCTAACTCTGTTAGGAAGAAACACCTTCCAGTATAAACAAATCTCCATTCTTTGGAAAGCCTTTTATCATGAAATATACCATCTTGTGGAAGTAGAATATGTGGTCTCACAAGCATCAACAGGGTCTCAGTGTATTTTATTCCATAATCAGTAGTTTGTGTACCTTTGAGGCTTTCAAATAATTTAAAATGACATCAGAGATGCCCATACGTCACAACCTAAGGAAATATGTTGGACACCATATTTGTAGAAAAGGTGAAAAATTACAAAGATAAGGCGTCTTTCAGAACAGTGTGTAAGTTAGGTAAGGGTGCAGAAGAAATAAAACTGAAGAAAGAGACTATGTATGTGAAACCAAAGTGTTTAAATGACAATTGTATGTCAAGATTACAGTATTATTTTGTAAAGTAAAAGTCATGAAGTTGTAAAATTTACAAAGTGATCTATTTAATATTTGAAGTATAGCTGTCAATGCAGAGAACAGAGTTGGGAAAAAACATATATAATAATTAGTTGCATTAATCCACATAGTTTTGTGATAAGAGAAATGTGTCTCATATGGCAGTAGAAAATATTCTGGCAGTGCCAAGGTCAAATACCACACTAAAGTCACACCATCAGGTTGCACACCTAAACTCTCCAACCAATATTTCTACAATGTAACAACTTCCTACACCTTACAACTTCCAAGATATATCCCGGACAATATTTTAAAGATCAAGGTCACTACGGCAAGATCAAAGGTCAAATCAAGGTCATACCATGACATTACACCAAAATACAGGCAACCAATATATCCATCAATTATGAACATAATATACCTCAAGGTATCTGAGATACAGTCCAGACAATTTTTTCCCACTGCCCACCAAATGCCATGGGTCAAAACAATACCGAGTACACAATCTTTAAAATCACAAAAACTGATTGTGGGACTGTTTGAGAAGTGCTGTTGACAGACATGGAATCAAATACTTTCAAAAGTTTTTTAAATGTAAATGCAAATACTTTTCAAAAGTACTTCAAATACCTTTTCAAATACTTTTAACATTTAAATACAAATACTTTTCAAAAGTATTTCAAATACTTTTTCAAATACTCTCAAATACTTAAAATTTTATATGTGAGCATACATCAACATATTAAATGTGAAAATTGTAATGCAATTAATACAGTGGGAATGAGCTACAGCAATACAGTAGGTATCATATATTAATAAATATCTGTAGAAAAAATGAATTTAATTCACAAGGTTAAAAAAGGCTGTATTTTAAAATTATTTCGTGAACTTCTAAGATATTTATTTTCTAATTAAGTAAATTCTTCATTAAGGACTGAACTTTTACCTTAAAATAACATTACCGGTAATTAGAAATGCTTAAAATTGTAACCTTCAAGTGAGGGGCTTAGTGGTTGAAAATGCTTAAAATTGTAACCCTCAAGTGAGGGCATTAGTGGCCGTTTTTGTTTAGCCACTGAGTTCACTAGAACAATGCTTGCACTTCACACAATACTTTCCTTTTTCATCAGGGGCATTCATAACAGGGAAGTGTTGTCTAACATTGGTAGTAATAAAAGGAATAACTTATATATGCTCTGCAAAAACAAAGAAAAACAGCAAATTCATTTACTTGCAGAATAAATTGTATTTGCAAAATGTATTTGAAAAGTATTTGAATCTCTTTTCAAATGCAAATACTTATCATTTGAAAATCTCAAATGCAAATACTTTCGAAAAGTATTGAAAAGGCATTGAAGTGCCATGTCTGGTTGTCAATGCTGGTAGTAGTAGTTCTGTTGGGAGCTGCACAAAGTCCCAAAACCAGGGCATCCCTGGCCAGCCAAGAGCTATTAGTATGATGTGGCAAATGCATTGCCGGATTTTTTTTATCACTATGAGAAGGAGACCCATTGGAGGGTACACATAGGGTACGAGACCCGACCAGTTTATGTTCAGAGCATCTGTGTCCCTAGCATGTTGGTCTGGGATTGGAGACACATACAGGGGAAGCTTGTGTTTCAGACAAGTGACAAAAAGGTCTACATGAGGAGTGAACCACTTTCGACAGACCTGTTTGAATACCTGTGGATGAAGTGACCACTCTGTTGATTGAGTCTGATTTGACCTGGACAGTGCATCGACCATCATATTTAGGCACTCTGGAATGTGCCTGGCCAATAGGGTTATTCTCCAGAGAGAGTACACATCTCTGCTGAGTGGGTTCCTCCTTGTTTGTTTGTATAAGCTACCACTGTTGAGTTGTCCATTGCTACCCATAATGCCTGATTCTGACATCGGTCCTTTGGAGCTAGAATATTTATGTGTAGTCTTTTTTCCCTGTCTGACCACAGACCTCAGAGTCTTGGTCTAAGTGAAGGCCCCAAGCGACGTTTGAGGCTTCAGTAAAGATTAATATATTGTGGTCTTTGGGATGAAGGTCTGAGCCCTTTAGTATGTTGACAGCGTTTTGCCAAAATTCTAGGTGAACTGAAATGATCCTTAACCAAGGAAGGAGGGTGTCCAGCGACTGAGGAAATCTCCAGTGTTCCTTGAGTTGCCACTGAAAGGGTCTGTTGTGAAGATGACCCTCTGGGACCATCTTCTCCGTTGAGGCAAGCAACCTAATTAGCAACATCAAACATCTTGCAGTCAAGGGATTGACTATTTTTTAGATAAATTCCTGAAGTTTGAGCCATCTGTATGGAGTGGGCTTTACAAAGGCTGGTGGTATTTGTAGCCCACGAATGAAAACACATGAGTTGATTTGAGTTTGGACTTCTCCTGGTTGATTATCCAACTTAGTGACTGAGTGAGGTTCACCATGGTCTGAGTGTTCAGTTGAGTCTCTTCCCAAGACTAGGTCCTGATAAGCCAGTCATCCGGGTATTGGTGGACTCTGATTCCTCTGGGGTGGTATTCACGAACACGGATCAGTAAAGATCAGATCAAATTTGAGCAAAAATGATCAACTTTTGATCAGATTTTTTGATCAACAATGACTGGTATTCACGAAACATTTGATCTCATTTTCTGATCAAATTTTGGATTAAATTTGATCTATGTACTTTGCTGGATTAACTTTCTGATCAAGGTGGATCTTTTAATCAGGCACTACAGAGACTAATGGTTTCATGACTAACATTGGAATTTTCAGTGCATTGTTCAATGATCACTTGTTCCCTCTCTGGCCAGATATTATTCATCATAACTTCTCTGCATTTGGATGGTACTGTAATATATACATATCCATAAATTTTTAGCAAATCCAAAAATTGATCTACAAATAAAACTTTGGCAGATGAATAATGTTACTGCCTGGATTTACAAAGATTCTTGAACTCATACTTAAACTCAGACACATAATCTCAGTTTTTCCTGCACACATGAGATTATGTTGAAGTCTATGATTTTGTGACATTGTTTGTAAATATACACACATGGAAAACATGTATACAGGTACATTTAAACAATTGTATGTATCCTAATGTGCAAATATATTACCTCTTTTGGTTACCAGGTTTGTGAGCTATTATTGCAACTAGAATTAGTTCTTTTGTTTATATAAATCTAACACATGTATTTCAGAAAAACAAACTACTGAAAAACAAATTGCTCTAAAAATGTTCACATCATTTTACTGACACAAATTAAAAAAGGGAGAAATGTTTACTGTCCTTGACACAGCTACAGATCACACCTACTCAGTGCACTTTGCATGTATTGATTTTTGTCATATTGGCACATATAGGGTCAAACCAAAGGCACACTTATGTTTACATTCCATGGTATAACCAATCAGATTTCTTTAATCATAAACCCAATAGAGGACAGCATGTCAAGGTTTGCAAATTATGTGTTTCTTCAATAGTTTTCAAAACAATGTGGATATTTTGCCAGGCAAAAATATTGTGACTCTAAAACACAGTTGTTTAAACAATGGGGATATTTCTTAATGTTTATATATGCAGCAAAGTAAGGGTAAATCTGAAACTTAACATGTACTTTGTAGTGTGGTCTAAAATATAATAATTTATTGAAAACAATGGATTAAATACATCACTAAAGTGTTTAAAGAAATAAAGTAATTTGTGAGCAGTGATGCTTTCAGTATAGTACAGTTTGAACCTCTATTATGTGAACAGGTTGGGAGTGAGATTTTTGTTCAGATAATGGAAGGCTCATACATTAAGAGGAATTTTAACCTAAAACAATAAGCAACTACAAATTGGGAGAGTAGTAATCATTACAAAAACAGATCAAATATTTGATCTTTTCAGCTCAAGTGATCCCTGCTTTGTGAATAGCTATTTGATCCACTGGCTCACTTGAAACTTTTTTCTCAAATTTGATCTGATCTTGATCTGATCTTAATCCTTGTTAGTGAATACCACCCCTGGAAAAGACCATGAGGTTCACTTCCTTTACTATCATTGTAAAGTTTGAGAGGCTATGGCTACGCCAAAAGGAAGAGAGGCGAACGGATAAATTTGAGACCTGTGGCTGAACCAAAGGTACTTCCTTGAGGTTGGGTGGATGGGGGATATGGGGATAGGCATCCAAGAGGTTAATCAAAGACACCTAATCCCCTGGAACCAGAGAGGCCCTGATGGACTCTGGTGTTTTCATCTTGAACTTTTCTACTAGAAGAAAGGTATTGAGCCTGCGGAGGTCTATGACGGGCCTCAATTTTTGATGGGCTTGGGCAATAGAAACAGGGAACTGTAAAACCCAAGAGTCTGTGTTTTCCACCTTTTCAATTGCATTCTTGCTCAGGAGAGACTGGATACAAGAAGCCAGAGCTAGGTCTTTCTGATGGGCCTTGTATCCTGAGAGAATCTGGTCACTGTTTGGGGTAGATCATCGCCCATAGGGACGCTTTATGTAGGAGCATCATTTCTTGAATGTGGTGGGGACCACAAAAGGGCTAAATTTTATAGGGCTTGAAGCCCCGGATGTTTTGGGGTGCCTTTTTGAGAAGGAACTCCTCTCCGTCCTTGACTACTTGGGAGTAGAATAAAGGAGTAGGAGTAAAGAGAGAGCTCCTCAGTTGCTGACATCGGGTCTCTCCCAAATTAGGTTGGAGATAGGACATTTCTGCTTCTCATCTAATGAGGATAGATTGCCCATGGTGTATAGTCCCTCTGGAGCATGTGGGATAAGGCCTTACTTTGGCAGGCTAGGGTTCTCTGTTGGATATGGTTCCTCATGTCCAAGATCTATAAGTAATCACAGGTTTTTCTCATAAACGTTTCTGCCTGCCCTTTCAGTATTTGCACCTTTTTGGATCTGACTTTTAACTCATTTGGATGTAGCTTTAAGGCTATCCCTGCAACTTTCCATAATCAGGTTACAAAATCTGTATTTAACTCAGGCATTTTTTCCTCCAAACAGGAATTACCCAACTTGTACCACTTTGCAGTGGAGGGAGGTGAAGCTTTGAAATCCTGTTCAAATTTTTCTAGGGCCACCTTCAAGGTAGGACTAACTGGGAGCACGGCTGAAAGACCCTTTGGCCTTAAGCTCTTGTTATTGAGCCACTTAGACCCCACACTGAGGCTGAGGAGACTGGCATGACTTCCTTGGGGTCAGGGAAATTGAGTACTTGCCTAAATATTTCAGTATCCTCAGTGTATTGTGAGGGTAAGTCTGACACATCCACCTCCCTAGAAAAGATGGACTTCTGGGTTAAATTGGGATTTGGGCTCAGTAAAGTCCTTTGGTTTGAGATCCTCAAAGGTCATGGGTTTATGGGCCTCCTTATACCCACCCTTCTCTCACAGGTTGTTCACTTGTGGATAATTCTTTTAACCTGAGGGTGAAAGCCTGGTTCCTCTGAAGAGGAAGACACATATACTTAGTATTATTTTTAAAAAGTGTATATATGCGTGTATTGTAAACAAGAGGTGTGCGCTGTTGTGATGAAATCGAAGGAAACATCTGGAAAGTGGAAAATTTGCGAATAAAAACTTGAAGATCAAGCTGGCTGTTCTTTGCGGTACCTATACATACCCGCAAGCCAGGTGACTTTGGTACATCTCTGATTCGTCTCGAGACAGGTCACACTTGTGAGTTTTCTTCACGTACCGTTTGTGATTCCCAAATTCAAGCCCCTTTTCCATATACGCGTGATGCGGTATACGGCATGCGGTATAGCGCATGCCGGATCACGCGTATATGGAAATGGGGCTTCAAGTTGCTGTTCCTCTGTAAACGAACTACACAAGAGACACATTCTTTAGCCAATTACACACATATCATCATCATTATCTTCGTCCCTGAATGTAGGGCAGTAGCTCATAGTGTAGATCAAAATTGTGACAATATTGATGACACTTTAAGGAAAGAGACTTGTTGGGGTTTAGTCTGTGACGTGGACATGACGTGGTTACTTCTTACACCACGACTTTTGTAGTACAAACAATAATTACAGTGGCATACTTTATTAAATATCATATCATTCTCATTTGTAAGTAGAAAACTAAGATAAGATACTGAGTAAAATTGTAAATATCTGTTAAAAGTCTTAATTTTGTACAGTATACAACAAGTTCAAATTATCACAGAGTAAAATTCCTGAAATAAACACATTTCATACTAAAATATGAAGATGTATAAAATACTCCGTCCATTACATCACACAGAAAAACCTTTGTTATCTGACCATGTCAGGAAAGTAAGATTTTGTTCAGATAAAAGAAAAGTCCTAAGACAGAAGAGGTATTTTAGTGTAAACAGCATTAAAATAGAAATCTGGAAGAGCAGGAAAAAGGCCATTAAATTGAATCTGGGAAAATAGAAGGGTCTCATGACAGAAATTCTACTGTATAACATACCAATTCATAAAAAACATCATGTATAACAAACATGTGACCCTGATAAAATCAATATTTCAAATGTTTCTACATGAATCCAAATTACCTTTACACACATTAGTCATTTCAATAGGGAAAGGAATTGTTTTCTATGATAAAACTATTAAGATCTTGGCAGATGCCTACTTATATTTTCTAGTGTGTGGTAGGGACTGGTATTTTGATGGTTAGAAGATAATTTCACTTCATCAAAGGAGGTTCTTCTAAGTCCATTACCAGATGTCCTGTTAGGGAACACATCAGTATCATCTTTAGTACGAGACAACTTTTTGGTTACTTTTGTGCCATATAATTCATCTGATCGTGGAAGTCTGGACCTCTTGCCAAACCTCTTTTCTACATAGATATCATCTTTTGCTCTTGGTAATCTTTTGTGATCATTGTGAGAAGTGTTAGCTGCACCATTAAGGTTTTTTAACCTTGGTAAACTTGTGGGTGTATGTCTGGGTGCAGTGTTGTCCAGTCTTGTCAGACGCTTTGGCTTGGAGTTGACATAAAAATCTAAATCACCTGATGTTATATGATACAGATCATCAAACTGGGTCATTTTTGTGTGATGTTTTGATCTGTAATTTGGTTTCCATCTCATATTGTTATTCATGTGATTGGCCCTGGAACTCTCAAGAGTATCAAACTGCTTTTCTCCATAGGGATAAAAGTCACTGAATTCAGTCCCAACTATTTCAAAAGGATATCTCTGAAGCCTACCATTTTTGTGAGACCAATCCCTTTTATTTTCCTGCTTAGGACTGCAACAACATTTTGATCCTTTTTTAATGACCATTGCCAGTATAATGAAAAAGATGATGCACAAAGGAAGAATCCCAAGACAGATGGCTTCAATCCACTCATAGACCACTACCACCAAATAATTTGTTCCACGAGGCACTGTTTGAGAATCATAGAAAGATGCCTTAACTAAATTTGTGCCACTTATTATCAATAACAAGGAAAGTGCAATAGTTTCCATGTAATTTGAGAATTTCTGCTTAAATGGTTGGGCCTTAATGTGTATGAGCAAAATGACAAAACAAGTAAAAGCAAGAGCCATTTGCTTCAATAAGATGTCTGTTATGAATGTAAATAACACCACCATAACCATACGCCTGAAATTAAGTACACCTTCATAGCAGACTCCTTTGAAAATGTCATCCCTATATGGTCCACTTAGTAGATCAACCAGTTCTTCCCTAATATGGTCAACACTACCGCAGCAGAAGTTTGAGTTTTCCTCTTCTACCACGCTTCTTTGCTCATCATCAATGCGAGTATCAGACTTTTTGCTTTTTCTTATCACACCAAAATAAATCAGGACAACGGGAATTGCAAGGAACAGTGGAAAAATACAAGCTGTAAAGAAGAAAATCAGACCTATCTTTTTCTGATCCAATAACTTTGGCCCAAATAGGAGTACAATAAAGAAAGGAATGACAAAGACAACCACCAAGAATATAACTGCATACTGCCAATCCTGTAAGCACTTCACAGTGCCATCATAAAACAGAACATTCTCATTGTCAACTTGTTTGCAATTAAGCAGTAAAAAAGCATCCTCTGAAATAGACTGATAGGTGTACAGAAATAGAGAAGTAATTGTCAAAAGAAGTCTTGCTGTATTACTTAGTGGGCCGAATTTTGGACGCTTCTTTACAGGGAGAAAAACACAACAACCAAAGCTGAGGATGTACATCACAAATGTCAAACCAAAACAATAGCCAACAAATAACAGCTTAATTCCAGTCTTCTTTACAACATCTAAATCTGGAAGAAAACATGTTCTGCCCTGAAGTATTGAAATATCAAATGAAAATATTTCTTTCACACCATCAATTAGGAAATCTGGAAGTAAATCTTGTGGTCTGTATACCTGCTGGTAAACCTCATCATTGTCATTCACTACTATCTGAACTTTAAGTAAAGCTGAAGTCTGGATGAAGTACATGAAAATTTGGAAATATCCAGACTGAGACATATCTGAATCTTCAACCTTATTTTTATCATCTGGTTTTTCTTCATTTTTACCTCTTTGAAACTTCATTGATATCCACCTAATAAAACGCTCCCAGTCATTTTCAAACATAAAGAATAAGACATAAACCACACCATAGAAACAGAGAAGCATAAGAACCCACCAGTTACTCCAAGTACAGTCTGAATTTGGGACACAATTTGTACCAAACAGAGACTCTGAATACCCATACTTACAACGCCCACAGAGAGTACCCCCTCTGTTTTGAGCACAGGAATCATAGAGCACCAATGAAGAATTGTCTCCTATGCAATATTCTTCAGGACAGTTGTACATCACAACAGTGCCAGTTTGTCCAACAGCAGAACTTAAAATCTGTGTTCCCCAGAAGCCATCTTGATTCAAAATACCTTTGTTACAAGCAGCACCATACGGACACTCTGTACAGATGACATCATTGGAGAAGGTAGCCAGGTTTCCATTCATAGTTACTTTAGATATATTCAAGCTGTACTGGTCTGTGTTACAGCCTCTGCAGTAAACTTGTAGAGTGTCCAATGCACCTGTTGACCCAGTGACAAAAGATGTTGTGTTCAATTGTTCAACCCAGTGACCTGTGGGACACTGTAAGGTCAGGTTTTCAAGCAGCAATCTATAATTGGCAGCATCTGCTGCTTGATAAGAGAGTACTGGTGTAGTGCCATCTGTAGTCTCTACATAGATAGCGTTGTGAAGCATGGACATATTACAGCTTGCATACAATAGGTCCCCAAAACGTGGTCTCCAGGTAAGACGAGTGTTTGTGAAATTACAGTGCATGATACTGGTGCTGATTTCAGGGTTGACAAATATAGTGCCACCCTGCACATCGCCTGTATTATTATGAAATGTGGAGTTCTGGATGTCTACCAAGCCATCTTTAAGCAGCTGACTTGGAACAATCAAGTAGACATAAATAGCACCACCACTTCCAGGAGAACGGGTCTGATAGTAAACATCATCTGTGATGTCATACATTGAAGAGGTTTGAGCAAAATTGTGAGAAAACTCACAGTTCTGAATTAGAATATTTGCTCTAAATACGTTACTCCTTGCTGCTAAACCTGACTGCAGGGTGGCTGTTAAACGCAAAGCACCACCAGAACCGTTGCCAAAATTTCCATAGAACTTGGAACTAAGTATTGTAACATCACAATCACCTTTCAAGGATAAATCAAGGGCACGCTCATTTGATTCAAAGACACTGTCTCTCACAGTAAGTTTGACCACAGAATCTGTTTTAACATTATACACTGTGACACCTGCTACTGGCTTATCTGTACCCAGATGTTGATGCAATCCTTTGAATGAACAACCAGTTATGTCCAACACATGTCTGCTGTTTTTGGAAGGAAAGTAAGCTCTTATTCCTGTTTTCTGCAGATCCCTTTCAATGCTACTTGTCAACACAGTGTTACCATCTAAAACAGGAAGTGCTTCTTCGAAATTACAATTGTTAAAGTTAACTACTGAACTGTCACTTGATGTATAATCAAAGAAACTGTCAAAATATGAAGAGTTGTTAATCTGGGCATTCAAACTCCTACTTGCAGCCACGGTGAAGGTCATTCTCCTATGTCTGACACTGGTAAGATTAAGATAGAGCAGACTATCTTCTTGTGTACAAGACAATGTGAAACTCCCTTGTACTGACACAAATCCTACGGTCAGGAATGTGGGGCAACGTGAGATTTTCTCACCAATGAATGTGAGTTCTACTGAGTTGTTAGTACCACTGGGCAAGAGGAAGAGTCCTGAGTAGGAAGAGGTGATAACCAAGTCACTGAGGTTTACAGCATATTGTGCAGGTGGGGTAGTGTCAAAGTAGATTGTCTTATTCACTGCTACCTGCTTCAATGCATGCCTACAAAGTGAAGCAATGGTGATACTGAATATTGCATATCCAAAAATATGGTAATAAAATTAAACAGAATGATTAAAACAGCTTGAAAAAAGTTAATTATATTAAATAACTTAAGGGAAGGGAAATTGTGACCAGGACTGAATTCATATCTAGACAGTTAAGAGTGATTATAACATTTTTGCCAATGCTCTCTACCTATATAGTGTTGGGAAATATAAGTTTTGTTGACATAACAATTGTATTTATACAGTATAATGCAAAATAAATATAATACATTCACTAAAATTACTGTTTAAATTCATTGTGACAACATTTAAAATAAAACTAGAGGAATGCTTTTGCTAACAAAAGCGAAGCGTCCCTTAAAGTTTAAAATGCTTTGTGGTTTTAATAAGCATGCTGTAAAGCTAAGAATGCACAAAGCTGCACTATATGCTTTCCCAAAACCTCTTAATACATTCTGAAGCTATAAAAGCAACGATAAAGGAGATATAAGGCAAAAACTCCAAAGCAGCTATATATGACCCCAGTTTGGCCCATAAGGGGGGGTCGGGGGGTAAAACTGACCGGCTATTTAGACTCTCCACATATGCTTTCCCAATACCTCTTAATATATTCTGAAGCTATAAAAGCAACAATAAAGGAGATATAAGGCAAAAACTCAAAATCAGCTATTTTATGACCCCAGTTTGACCCATAAGGGGGGGTCGGGGGGTAAACCTGACCGGCTATTTAGACTCTCCATATATGCTTTCCCAATATCTCTTAATACATTCTGAAGCTATAAAAGCAACAATAAAGGAGATATAAGGCAAAAACTCAAAATCAGCTATTTTATGACCCCAGTTTGACCCATAAGGGGGGCCGTGGGGTAAAACTGACCGGCTATTTAGACTCTCCACATATGGTTTCCTATTACCTCCCAGTACATTTTATAGCTCTAAATGACGTTAGCATAGCCGCCATGGAGACGCTTTTTCAAAATTATAATTAAAATGAGATCGTTTTCGGTGAAATCTCGCCTTTTTCATCCCCTCTTTTGTACTATATAAACAATCTGACAATCAAATGTATATTATCTTCTTTCCCATTGCTTGTTGACCCCATTTACAGTGTTTTTGTCAGTTTTACCCACCCCGCGGGTATTATCGCCCATTAACCGGGAATTACCGGCCCACAAGTTACACTGTACACTGTCCACTTTTGACCTAAGGGATTGTTGCTACATCTCAGTAATTTTCGTCTCTCATAGGTTTTATTTTCATATTTTTTATTTTTGGTTCTCCCATTGTTGTTTAAACCTCTTGTGTATTTTTTTCCCCAGTATTACAATACTCCAGTGTGTTATAATTTTTTCTTTTTTTCAGTCAGCTTGTAGGCCCCCCTTTAGCTTCTGGGTGTATATGTCTGCTTAGAAGTTTTAAGTTTTTCAGCTGGCTGAGTGGAGAGTATAGCGTGCCCGTGAGTCGCCCACGGGACGAACGACTTAGGAGCTTGACTGCTTGACACTTAGATGACTGAGTATTAAGGATTTTAACTGGGTAGACTCTCCACGGTCCCTTTTCGTTTACTCACAGCTTAAGGTTACTGGAGTATCACTATTCCTTATGCTCAGGGATGTACGCCCCTTGTTGTCTTGCCTTTTTGTTGTTTTTCCTTGTAAATGTTTCACGAAATGGCGCCGAGTTCCTTGTCTCTGGGTCCACTCAAGCCTCTAGCCGTCTCCCTAGATCCTTTAGGCAGGCAAGCTGCTGCAGAAACGTACATCACTTTCCTTATCTAAGTAAGTTTAGAGGTCTGTCAGTCTTGCTGCTACTGTGTGGTGATATTTCCCTAAACCCGGGCCCTATTTCATTTGGTGTTGTCAACTGTCGATCAGTTAGAAACAAGGGACCCAGTATTTCTCACATCATGTCCACACACTCTCTCAGTCTACTGGCCATGACTGAGACACATATTCGTCCAACTGACAGTGACAGTTTTCTTCACTCCATTACTCCTGCTGGTTTTAAATTGTGTCACAGACTTCGTTCTCATGGCTTCGGTGGTGGAGTTGGCTTTTTTCTCAATGAAAATATCAAGTTCAATATCCTTGACAGTCCGACCTATACATCCTTTGAAAACATTGTTATTGGTATTGGCTCTTCTACTAGTCCTTTTACGATAGCTTGTGTTTATCGACCTCCAGGCTCATGTTCAGATGAATTTCTCGACCAATTTCTCAATCTTTTTGAGTATCTGTCTTCTGTCAGTTCCTCATTTTTCATGTGCGGGGATTTCAATATTCATGTTGACACTACTTCTAATGACAGTACTAAATTTTTGAATTGTCTTGATTCATGTAATATTACTCAGCATGTTCGCACACCTACTCACCTTCATGGTCATATCCTTGTCCTCTCTCCAACTGAGCCAACTGTTGTTTCCAAAGTTCGAGTTGGTGGATTTTTTTCTGATCACGCCGTTGTTCTTGGCCAGCTTGATTTACTTAGTCCCTCTGCACCTAAATCAAACACAGTTACCTTTCGGAGGTATCACAAGATAAACATGCAGAGTCTGATGTGTGATCTTGCAAAATGTTCATTTGTCGCAAGTCCTGGCAGTACAGTTAGTGCCCTTTATGAGCAATACATACAAGATTTGAGTGGCTTGTTAGACAAACATGCTCCTATGGTCACCCGAACCTTTACCAAAGGGGCCGCAGGTTGGCTATCTGACACCTACTTACAGGCTAAAGCTGTCCGGCGTCAATTTGAGAGGTTCTGGCGGAAAAACAAGTCTCCACTAAATCGGGCAAGACTTCGTAAACAGATCCCTAGGTGCAATACCCTAATCACCAGGGATAGGTCTAATTATTTTAGAAACCTTATCAGTGACAATGCTCATGACTCTAAGAAACTGTGGCAGGTTCTACGCTCAGTATTACACTCTGTTCCCGACAAGGTACTTCCCTCCCACGCCTCTCACATAGGTCTTGCCAACCGTTTTGCCACCTTTTTCTCTGATAAAATAAGTAAAATCAGGGACTCCTTTACAAACACTGACTCATTCACTCTTCCTGCTCCTTCTGATGTACCCAAATTTGACCTTTTTAAGTCTGTTTCTGAGGATGAAGTACGGAAAGTAATTACCAAATCACCAACTAAATCTTGCATGCTCGATCCATGGCCTACTTTTCTACTAAAGGAATGCTTGGATATTCTCCTACCCTCAATTACCAAGCTTGTAAACTGTTCTCTGACTGAAGGTGCTGTCCCTGCTGGTTTCAAAAAGGCCATAGTCTCTCCTTTGATTAAAAAGTCTTCACTACCACCTGATGAATTAAAAAATTATCGACCTGTCTCCGGCCTCAACTTCATCTCCAAACTTGTTGAACGTGTGGTGGTTTCCCAGTTAAATGACCATGTCACCTCCAATGGTCTTGAAAATGTTAGTCTGCCTATAAGCAAGGTCATTCGACTGAAACCGCACTACTATCTATTAAAAACGAAGTCCACCTTGCTCTTGCGAGAGGTGAAGCTACTGCTGTTGTTCTCTTGGACCAATCAGCAGCATTCGACACCATTGATCATAGTACGCTCATGGAATGTTTGAGTTCCTGGTTTGGTGTTGGTGGTGTGGTTCTGGACTGGTTCAGGTCGTACCTTTCTGACCGCTATAAGTGCATCAAGATCGGCTCTGTTTTGTCTGATGCTAAAAGGCTATTGTATGGTGTGCCCCAGGGCTCTGTCTTGGGTCCGATCCTTTTCTCATTATACACTACACCCCTAAGCAAGGTTATTCAGAATCACCCTGGCATACATTTCCACTTTTATGCGGATGACACGCAGTTATACGTTCATCTCACACACAAGCATGCCACTCTGGCCTTTGAAAGGCTGAAAAACTGCTTGGATGATGTTAGAAAGTGGCTCTCAGTAAACAAGCTCAAACTCAATCCTGATAAGACAGAGTTTATTCTGTTCGGTTCAAAAAATGTCCGTACAAAACTTGGCAAATTTTTCCCAGTCAATATACTTGGTACCCTCCTGTCACCTGCTGAGGCAATCAGGAACCTTGGTGTCTGGTTCGATTCAGATTTTTCCTTTTCTTGCCATGTCAGGAATATCTGCAAGGCTTGTTTTGTTCATATCAGGGATTTAAGGCGACTCAGAGGGTATCTTACACGTGAAGCTGCTCTCTTGGCTGCAAATGCCTTGGTTGGAAGTCGGTTTGACTACTGTAATTCTCTTTTCAGAAGTCTCTCTGCTCTTGACCTTCATAGGCTCCAATGTGTTCAGAACAGTCTAGCTAGAATTGTGGCGAATACCACCAAGTACTCACATATCACTCCTGTAAGAAAGAGTCTTCATTGGTTGCCTATCATGCATCGCTCTATTTTCAAGGTCGCTCTTCTGGTGTACAAGTTTCTACATAGTGGCCATCCAAAATACTTCGAACCTTTCCTTAAACCTAGACACAGTATGTACAGAATGCGTAGAAGTCAATCTCAGGGTGTTTTGCTTGAGGTCCCACATTTTGCATTAATATACAAGTCAAAAAAGCAATTTGGCCTTAGTTTTGCATACGATGCTCCAATGATTTGGAATGATCTCCCTGATGACGTACGCTCAGCTAAATCTCTCTCCTCATTCAGAAAGAAGTTGAAAATTTACCTCTTTGAAAAAGCCTACCCAGGACCCTAGTTTTTTCCTCTGTTTTCATTTTGTCTTTCTCCGTGGTGCCGACCCCTGCAATGTCTCTGATTTAACGATTACGATCTCTGATTTTTGGTTTTATGCATCTTAGAGTCTGTCAATAGATAGAGATTGAGCACTATAAAAGTACTATTAGAATTAGAATTAAGAAGATAATAGGGGGGTTGGCCTAAATTTAAGGCTTTCAGATTGGAAGGTGTCAGAAAATCACTCATAAATGAGACATTTTTCAAGGGATTGCTTCCAAAATCTGATCAGCTTGCGTTTTCGATAGTATGAACAGGTGTGTCAAATTATACAGTTGTGTAGCAAGTAGTTTTTTCCTGAACCGCGATGACGGGGGGGGGGGGGGGTGTACTTCAAAAAATTGTTTTTGATCATGTGACCTTCATAAAGGTCAAAGGTCAAATTTAAGCATGCTGAAAAATTTTCCCACGCCTAAGGTATATAACTGCCAAATATGGTTTGAAACCTTCTAATAATAAGGGAGATATTCAAGGGAGACCATAATGCGGCGGCGGCAGCGGCGGTGGCGAGGAAACTGAGGCGAAAACAAATAAGCGCCCTTTCAGGGACGCTTAATTATTTAATGGGGTGGAAATAAAATTTATAGTAAAACTTCTATCATTCTTGGTTTTCTATGTACAGCAGAATGTTACAGTAGAAGTAACATGTTTGTACACACAGGAACAAAGTTAGCTTAAAAACCTGGAGCATAACGAGCACTTAATCATCAACCAAGTATACAAATCTCAGTAATAAACAAGTCAACTGAATAGGAATATTACAGACAGTTATTAATCAAACAACATGTCAATATTATGGGGAAATGCAGGTTATAAGCAAATTAAAGAGGATATACATAATGTAAGAATCATTTTAAACACTCACTGAGCGTCCTTGCATGGATGAGTGTAATTACAAGATGTACCACTTCCTTTAGAACTGACATACAATTTCAACTCTGGTGGAACTGGAACATAAAGATTCATAAAATAAAAGTATTACCAATATGTTGTAAGACAATCAAAACATAAAACTGAAAGTATATGGGATGTCTGATAAAGACACAATCCAAGTCTATCTGAAAACTGCTAATTTAAAGAGATGCTCACCAAATATTATGGACAGACTAGCTTTAGCACTTGGAACTGTTTAAGCACATAAACATATGAATGCAATATATTCTTGGTGAAAAGAAACTGGAATTTTTAAAAAAGTTTTTTGGTTGTGTTTACTTTATTTTAAGTGGCAGCTGCAAGTGTTTATATATAATAACCAACTTATCATCCAGTATTTTTTTCCAATAAAATAGAAAAAAAATTATTTATGTTGTAGTTTCTCCTTTAGAATTATAATATATAGGAATGAGGCAATAAGGAGTGTTTAACTCCTGAGGATCAAGATCTGTCAGCAAGCAATATGTTATAACACACTTTTCACAATTAAGTAGCAGGCATTATCTCTACAGCAAGGATATTTATGGTATTAAGACTTGGTGTAACATTTTGAACGTCATCAGGCATTTAGTGTATCTGAGTCTTTGGATTGAAAACCCATTGACAAACTTTGTGCCATTCAAATTTTGGACAATTAGCTGTTTTTGATGATTTTGTATGGTCACTGTCTTGTTTTGTTGCACTGGGAAGAAGGAGAATTATTTTGTAATTCCATACCTTATAATCAAACTTTTAGGAACCTAAGGGCAGATGTTTGACTTGTTACTCTGTGATGAGATTAAACAAATAAAGTTGAAGACTTAACATTTGTCTCTCACTCTATTGAGTTACCCCACTAGCCTTTGGTGGGCATAACAAATAGCAAGCAAAGGGAGTTGCCAGTGTCTGTATGACTATTTTATGTTTCTTTAGTGCTGCGTAACTGAACTTCTTTTTATGTTGAAATTTATCTGTTACTACATTATTAACAGATGATACTTAGAATGGATGATAAACATTTAAGGTGCGAGTTTTATGGCTGTAATATAAAACTACCTGCTCCAACAGGAGGACTGAGTGTTTTGTTGTCAAATGAAGATTCAGGGCGGTCTGGTAGTAGGGGAAGCTCTTCTTTTGCTGAAAGATAAAGAGATTTATCAACTACCAAATCAAATACAATAATTATTAATAGAACAGTTTGGAATCTATATATATATATATGTTACAGAGGTTTTTGAAATATGATAAAACTTTGCTTTCTGATTTTTAAAAAATGCAATTTCAAAAATTTCCACCGGAATTCTGACCAGGAAAATGCATTCTGAGTAATAAAATATTTGAAAAAATATCACATATAATACAGTAAAACGGAAATTTGCTGCACCTTTTTTTATAGTAAAAAGGCTTTGAAACTGAAAATCTAGTATCTTACCTATATTCTTGTCATTGATACAGTAAAAAAACGTGAACATACTTGGACTTCTGTATTTGCCACATGTGGTAATGAGTTGGACTAGAACCCTGACAATAGAATGATCAGTTACCAATCTTGTACAGGTCTCCTATACAGCAATATATGAAAGTGGTATACTCACGTGGACAAGAATTAGGAGTGACTATAAGGTGATCGATAGCAATGTCACCCTGATAGTTCTCTCCCATAGTGGCAGTGAACACAATCTGTAGGAAAAAAGATGTAGTTATACAGAGTAATATGCTCGGATATGCATGATGTCTTCAGTTGCTTTTGAAACCAGCTGATTGCTTTTGCAAATTTCACAACTAAACATAAATACTGAGCACTATTGACTTTTATGTCAGTCACCACAATTCTGTATCAGTGGTTAGCTACAATTTTGATAATTAAAATATTTGAAAAAACAAGTGTTCTATACGTCAAATTTGTACAGTACTGTTAAGAATGGCCTTATTTTTTACAGTCATATTAAGGTGCACATGCCTTTATCAATAAATTAAAGAATTAAAAATTAAATGCCACTCATAGAACTCTCTTAGATTATGAGTTAGTTATCAAAAAGCAATTCAAGCAGTTATTGCAAATTTGCTGATTCATTAACAGCAAAGGCAAACATTAGTAGATGAAATGTTAGTCTTGTTTCAATAAGACTGAAAATCTAAAAAAAATAGCTTATAGAAATAAAAACCAGAAGGTAACGAGACAATAACTAATAATATGTATAAGCAGCTCTATACTTAGGAAGTGTGTAAAGTTACATTCACCATAAACTCACTGAGGGTAGTCACAAAAGTATGGAACTAACATAAACTTACAAGCAGTGAGCATTATTCATTTTAGACAAAGAAAACCATTTCAAACTGATACTACTGAACAGAGTGAACCTGATTAACATGAACATATAGTCAGCTCTTATATTATCTCCTCACATGTGCCAAATTTGCCTTTTTGGATATTTTTTACAGAAAAACTGCAATTCAATTAACTTTGATACAGGTAAGCTCTTATTTCCATAGCTCTCAGCCAGAGGAAAGTATGGGGTACAATGAGATGTAGTTGAGGTTGAAAAGCACAACAGACAAGATGCCTTCTACAACAGACAGTGTAAGTTATGTAAATGTACAGGAAAAAGAACACTTAAAAAGGGGAAACAAATTTCCGATAAGAGAGTATAAAAACAAGACAATTTAAAAGCAAAATAAGGAATTACTTGTAATTTGTGTATGGTAATTTAAATGGTTGTCTCCAAATTCTAAAATAGTGAGCCAAAAAAAACAGTTTTGTCTGTAAGAAAATAGGTGCTTCAGTCATTCTGCTATTCATCCCCAAGGCATATGCCTGTCAAAATACAGTTACATACTGCTAATATTCCAGGATTTATAAAAGGAAAAGTTGTGCCAGAAAAACGTTGATATTTCTCACAGTGTACGGTCAAATATTGGTTAAATACCCTAATATTATATAGGTATTCCAACTAGATACCTTAGATTTTTGCAACATGATTTACCTAAAATAGTAGATACACAACCTATTGTGAGAAAAAGTTCAATTTCTGTTAAGAGTTAAGAGCAAGATAACATACAAGTAGGAAACATTTCATTTAAATAGATTAACAATCACTCTCCAATAAATCATCTATTATCTGACTGATCTAAAAGCTCACTGGGGTGAGGATTTCAAAGTAGTCAATTGATATATAAAATTAAGAAGAGCCAAGTTACATAGTTTCTAAGAAAAAGTAGCCCAAAAGGTATATAATTGTTCACTGTGGTCATTTATTGAGACTTTAAGGTGACCTTAAAAATAAATCTAAAGAGCTCAAATTTTCACAGACAATGATCATTTATAGAAGTTATATCTAGTTTTATTTGGGGCTTCATAACAAACCAGCTCTAAATTACAAGGCAAACTAGATCAAAAATACTGAAATAAGTGAACAAGTGACAAGGCAAAATATGTGAAAAATGCAGACAAAAGTCCCCCTGGTGGGGGTGTTTATGGGCCTCATATGATGAGTTAAACATCAGCTTGAAGCCTTGATTTCTACCCTATATAAAAATAACATATTAATATATTCTAAGATGAGATTTTAGCTGGATGAACGACACATTTTGATTACTACATGGCTTAAATTGCTTGAAGTGTGTGTCTGTGGCTGTTTTGACCTTACAATTAAAACTACAAACCTCAAATTTTCCACAGAAAAAAATCACATATACAAGTTATATCTAGTGCAATAAATGGTTGTTCTCACTTGCCACTTCCAAGATATGTGAAAAGTGTAGAAAACTCCCTGTGCCTCAAACACAGTTTAAACCTCAGTTTGAAGTCCTGGATTTTTGGCATATGTCAGAAGAACATATTAATGTGTTCTTGGGTGAAATTTTAGGTTGGTAAGATAAAGTTTATTATCTAGAGGGTTTTAATTGACAGAAGGTCCCCTATGACCTTAAGGTGGCCACAATTTCTTGATTATTGAGAGTTTGAGGTCACTGTAAATAGGATTCCTATCCTAGCCCAAATACATGTGTGTGCAAAGTTTGAATGAAATCTGCGAATTTATCTGGGAATATAATTGTCACACTGTTATCAATACCATTATTTGTCCTGCTTAATAATTAAGTAATTTTAATGTATGTGATGGCATTCTATCATACACATACGGATTGAGGAAAAAAGCATATTAAAGAGCACACATTATATATTACAACAGACAAGCAATTGTGACAACAAAACTTACCTGTAATGTTGGAATATTTTCCTAAATGCATAGATTATACACTTATAGAATTTAATTTTACATGGTTGAGGTATGAGATTGAAAGATCATTAAAAAGAAAACAGTCTCTCTCCGAAACTGTAATTATTACAATCCTTTGTACACATATACACCTTTACAACTTTATGTAATATACCTGCATGAATATATAATTAGAAATAAACATACTAAAATAGCATCAGATATGCCCGTACCCCACAGCCTTGGGAAATATTTTCAACACCATGAGATATAGAAGTACTGTACCAGTACAAACTTCAGGATACTTTCAGAGCACTGTCAGTTATATAAAGGTCCAAACAATGTTTAAATGGAGAAATAATGTTTAAAAGAAAGATAATGCGTATAAACATGAAGTATTAAAACAAGATAATTCAATGACTAGATGACAGCATTAATCAGTAAACTAAAATTCAACACTCTTTATATACATCTGCATTTCCGAATTATGGTTTAGATGGTTTGAATATTACCATGCATACAGAAGTGGTAATACATTTAATGAATGCTTATGTGTGGTGTTGGAGTAAAATCTGCAGCTCACTTGATGAAATTCTATCTCTTACAATGGGAAGTTATGAAAGTAAAATTCTTAATAAATTCTGTAAAATTTTGCTTAATCTGCATCAAAAGACAGACCCAAAGGTGCAACAAGAGTTTAAAGGTCAAGGTCACTACGGCAAGGTAAAAGGTCAAATTAAGGTCACACCATGATAATACACACCTATAGCCAATAACCAATGTCCCTACCAAGTATCAACTTCCTACACCTTACGGTTTCCGAGATACAGCCCTGACGATTTTATAGGTCAAGGTCACTATGGCAAGGTCAAAGGTCAAATCAAGGTCACACCATGATGCTGCACACCTACACCCCCTAGCCAATGTCTCTACCAAATATCAACTTCCTGCACCTAACAGTTTCCGAGATACAGCCCTGACGATTTTATAGGTCAAGGTCACTACGGCAAGGTCAAAGGTCAAATCAAGGTCACACCATGATGTTGCACACCTACACCCCCTAACCAATGTCCCTACCAAATATCAACTTCCCAAGCCTTACAGTTTCCGAGATATAGCCCGGACAACATTTTATAGGTCAAGATCACTACGGCAAGGTCAAAAGTCAAATCAAGGTCAGACCATGACGTTGCACACCTACACCCCCTAACCAATATCCCTACCAAGTATCAACTTCCTACACCTTACGGTTTCCGAGATATAGCCCGGACAAGATTTTATAGGTCAAGGTCACTACGGCAAGGTCAAAGGTCAAATCAAGGTCAGACTATGACGTTGCACAACTACACCCCCTAACCAATGTCCCTATCAAGTATCAACTTCCTACACCTTACAGTTTCCGAGATATAGCCCGGACAAGATTTTCAAACTCAAGGTCACTACGGCAAGGTCAAAGGTCAAATCAAGGTCAGACCATGACGTTGCACAGCTACACCCCATAACCAATGTCCCTACCAAGTATCAACTTCCTACACCTTACGGTTTCTGAGATACAGCCCGGACAAACTATTTCCCGCCGCCCATCCGCCCGCCCGGACGCCCGCCCGCCCGCCCGGCCATCCGGACACCATGGGTGAAAACAATACCCCAACAGCCCTTAAGGGCTGTGGGGTAAAAATGGATGGTGATACATTTAATATATAGAAATGCATTTGTAGATATATATTTAGTAATAGTATAAATAACGACATAACAATTGTCAAAAATATACTCTTTATTATTTTGTTATTCTCTGAATTCTAGTTTCTGTAAGGGTTTGTTTTCATTAAAAACATACCCATGTGATGTTTATTAAAATATTAAAAACATGTACTTTACCAAGAAACTACCTAGGTGACAACTTCTTCTGTACTGGTATACATCTTACAAAGTACATTATTATCATTATTTCAAGATTTTTTAGAAGATTTCAATTGGTTCTTCTGTAAGTGTACAAGGTACTGTGCATCAGTACAGTTTTTTCCAACTGATGAGATAATTCACACTCATGCATAACTGATATGTGTTTATGTAAAACCAAGAAGTGACATTAAATATTGTAAAACTTGAAACGCCGTTACATGCATATGTGGGGTCACACACAGACATGCACACCCCGTGCAGTGTACTCGTACATAGTACCTCATCTAGCATACACCAGTATAGATGGAAATGAAACCTGTTTATACTGAGAACTACTTACACATTGCAACAGTTAACTGAATACGGAGTCTAACATTAATGTCGCACATTTATATCTTTCCTTAGCTCACCGTTTACTTGAAATAAAGTCTCAGGTATTGGTTTTTATTTCAGCAGAGTGTCGGGCTATTAAATTATGTAAATTCTGCCAAGTTGGTTTCATTTTAAGACATATACTTTGTAATACACATGATTTACAAATATAAACATAGGAATCAATGGCAGGCACACTAAAATTATTTAATTAGATTGTACTGAAAAAAAGTGTGAGAGTAAATCAGAATGCAAGTCACAACTCAGACTTACCAAATGAGAATGCTTGAAAAGTAGGTCAGATTAGTCCAGAATTTCATTGTGCTACCAATGGACTCTGTCCTTACATATAAGCTACAATTTTAAAAGCACAAGCTCAAAAATTATAAAAAGCATCATTCTATTTGTGTTTATTGTTTCAAATGTTGGGCTCCAAATTTGATACACCTCGTTGGCAGGCATAAAGTAGAGTCCAGGACATCCAAATATCAAGGTGAGTTTTTTTTTGTGAAATTACTTGAGTCTCATTCTGTGGGCTCGGTCTAATACTGTCAGATAGCTGAAAGTCTCAGATTTGAGTCTGAGACCAAGCTTAGCCATTTCATGAAATCAGTTCCATATTTCTGGACATTAAAGCTTTACTTTTTTAAACTATATATATTTTTGACCATTTATAACAGAGTAATTTTTACCTGAAACCCTTGGTTTCTGAATACTGAGGTTCTGTTCTGAAAGGCTTCCCACTGTATGGACTGGGAGCCTCTCTTTCTGAAGAGGACTTCTTTCTCCAGTGATTTGGTGGTCTTCAGTTCTGCTGTGACCGTGAGACTTCCAATACCTTGGCCATACATGTGGTACAGGAAACTGATACAGAATGTGGGCTCTGTGATCAGGACTGCAGGGGTTGCCATTCTGATACAGACAAAACAGTCTGAGTCAAAATGTAAGTGTATCTTAGTGGTTAATAGTGTATTATGTCCACTTTTGCCATTTATGCAAAACATTTAAGAAATAAACAAGAATCTAGTTCCATTGCATCATATCACCTTAAATTTGTAACATGAAAGAGAGATGCTCAATTTGACCAAAATGGGGGGGGGGGGGGGGGGGGTGTGAATTCAGAGGTTAATGACATGACTTAGAGCATATATTTTCAAGAATAATGGTGTTTCTCTTTACTTGAAAAAGATTAGCAAAATCACTGGTTGCATACTCAGAGATAGTTTTTGTTATATTACCAAATATTTGGCATCTTTAAAGTTTTTGTGATTGGACTAGTTTCTTATTCAAAAACATAAATTTCTTACCATTACTCATATAAAATCACAAAAATTGATCACAAAATATAAAAGTTGATAATATATGTTAATATCTACATGAATGGGTGGTCAGTCTTATTTCTACTCCCAACGTATATTTTAGTCCAAAGCAAGTAACTAAGGAAAGTTGGTCTCCAATTTTTTTAAACAAAAGTTTGGATTCTGAACATTAATACTTGAAGAAAGGGAATTTGGTGGTGTGAATTAACAGTCGGCTACATTTTCAATACTTGTTCCCATCTGTTTATATTATAAAAATACTTAAGGTTGTTATTCAAATAGTACTCAGCTGGCAAATGGCAAATATTTTTTTTTCCAATTTTTTCTTTTTTACAATTCAACCTTACTACCTAGTCATGTAATAATTTATGAAAATAAAAATATGTGTTTTCCATGGTCACAAAACATATGATTTTTTTGATCTATCACTGATACAATATGCCTATACATACTGTTCATGTCCTTAGTGTTTTCAAGTTCATGAGATAATTGTGGCATGAGCTTCAACAAACTGTCTGTACACACCTCAAACCTGATAAAGTCAAATGTTGCTCCTTTGATAAGGAGATCAACTATCAATTAATCTGTATTATCAGCTTATATGGATTCAGCCATTATTTCATCACAGTACAAATGTATATCTGGAGGTGTGTCACTTACACAAATTCTTCATTAGGTGTTGTATCACTTGCTTCAGCATATGCATAAAAAGAGCCTCTAATTGCCCCACTTGGACCAGTTTCTCGGGATGATGTGCCTCCTGTTATACATAAACAAACATAAATGATACCTGTTTTAGAATCTCTTACAATCTCTTCATTATCCGAGTGTTAGAACAAATGGTCAAGAAATGATACTTATCAGTTACAAAGCCAATGGACTTACCACTTTTAGTCTAATATTACTTTCCACATTGTTCCTGCACAGTTTTTCATTACAGGTGTAACATATTGGAACTTTGCCTGCTAAACTTAATGATGCCTATGTAACTCTCCACTACCAACTAAGTTCAGTAAAGTCTGTGTAAATCACTAAAGTTAACCTGCTAAATGCAGTTATACCTGCTTAACTCACTAGTTTTTGCGTGCTAAATTCTGCATTATACGTGTCACTTATAACTCATTTATCTATGAAATTCTGCATTATCTGTCTCACTTATAATCTGTGTATCTGTTATGTTCTGTAATTGTCTTGTGTAATTGATCATGACCAGCTGCCTGTGTACCTCAAACTTGTTTGCCTGCTATATTCTGTACTGCTTGTTTTAATATGAGGTTACCTGTTCAATTGAATATAGTGCTTATTGTTAACTCACCACTATTTGCCTGCCATTTATGCAGCCAGTTGTTTTCTGCACTGCCTGTACTGTTCCTCAACTCTATGTCACCTCCCACTTCACACGTCATGTCTTGCTCAAAGCCACAGAACAGCAGAGAATCTGAAAAATAATAGTCTTCATGTATCAATGCAAGAAGTTGTCTTTCAAGAATTATCATGTTCATGTTTGTTTGACTTAAGAGTCTGTTTTTTTAAAAAAAAATTTCAGAGAAGATTAAGCAAGAAATTGCAGACCAAAATTGCGCTAAGATGCAATTTTAACATTTGTGGAATTTTTAATACTGATCCATCATATTAAATTGTGAACTACAATTTTTTTTTTTAAATTCAAAACCAGGAACCTTTGATTGAGTTACACTGGAGCATATACATGCAGATCTGAAAATAGATCTACCTTATCCTCACAAGTGCTTGTTTGGTTTTGTGGAGCAAAACACATCGACCAACAAGAATTTTTTAAAGAAATATTCTTGTCACAAGAGGTGACCCCTTGTCTGCGCATGTCCGTGCTTGTGCAGTACTCGTTGTCAACAGACGATT
The DNA here is from genome assembly GCA_964017235.1 of Sabellastarte sp. h YS-2021. Classification (NCBI taxonomy): domain Eukaryota; kingdom Metazoa; phylum Annelida; class Polychaeta; order Sabellida; family Sabellidae; genus Sabellastarte; species Sabellastarte sp. h YS-2021. Next base: position 50,630,577 of record OZ024927.1, on the reverse strand, counting down.
GTCGAGAGCTCGTCATTGTATTTTTGGTCCCCATAAAACCAATTATGCAGGGAGGTAGGGTGGGTTTATCCTTGTGAGGATAAGGTAAGTATTTAACTTGTAAAAAGTTAAATTACAATAAAATTTGTTACATTTTATTGCGTAAAATAGCCTTACCTTATCCTCACAAGTGCTTGAATACAACCATAACAGGTGGAGGGTATTTGTTTTGGCCACACTGTTAGATGATTGTCAGACAAGGGGTCACCAAATAAAGCACTTGATAAGAGGATAAGATAAGCTTCCATACACACATCTCAGGTTATATATTACTTCTTCATCACAGATAAGTAATTTGCTAACCTCAACAAGAGATCCATGATATGGTCGTCATTGTTGCTGCTGTTGCTGTTGTAGACAATTTTACAACAAATCATAAAGCAGTATTAACCATCACCCGGTATTGGGCAGAGATGTCTGCATGTCTCCCCAAACAAGATGTCATCATCTAACAATGAGAATATCTCCAAGCAGGCAAACTGAACTGCAAAAACTGCAGATATGGGGCCATATGTAAGTTAAGAAAGACACATGTCAGTGACACAACACTTTTATAACAGGAGAGAACATAAATATGTGAGTCATATCAATAACATGTATGAATACACAAAAATTGACTACATGCTGAGGTGAATCCACAAGACCCAATTGTTCATGGACTGGTCATGGGATTGCCAAGCTACATCTTCGAGTAGAATGTAGTAAAGAATTGTGGATCTTCCAGTGACAAGAGTCTGCTATCTGCTCAGGTAAGACCCTACTCTTGAAAACTAAAGAGGCAGCCACGGATATAATATGTGCCTCAATGTATAGATTCTGAGAATCAGAATTAAAGGACTGGCAATCTAATCATGCAGCCAGTTTGATCCAGGAAGAGATAGCAGAACTCAAGATATCTCCATCAAGCCTTCCTTAAAAGATATGAGCAAGAGATTCTTTCCCTCCTTGAAGTACTAGTACTGTCTTGATAGTAACTAAGTACTGTAAGAGGGCAGAGTGTCACATCATCAGTCAAATGTGAGCTCAAGACTGGTTTGTGAGCTGGAGTGACCACTGGTTTGAGCCATCTGGGCCATCAGAAGCCAAGTGATTCTTGCTAAAAGGCAGGAGGAGACTTTCCCTTTTCTCCAAGCAGTAGTCCTGTCCAAGAAGGATCTAAGTGCTCTAAGAGGACAACGAACCATGTGTCCAGGCAATTTGAGTTCAGGAATGATCTAGAACTGAAGTGACCACTGGAGCCAATCTGGACCAATTGAGGCTAATAGGTCTTTGCTGAAAAGGTAGGAGGGAGAAACTGTAACCTCCTTCCAATGAGGCTTGTGTCTGAAGGAGCCAAAGTCCCAGAATACACTTTACCTTGTTTTTGCCAGATGCCAATCCCATCACAACAGTCTTACAAGTGAAACTCTTTTAGACTGACTTCCTTTAAAGGTTAATAAGGAGCCTTTGTGAAAACCAACAGAAGCAAAGGTAAATCCCTTGATGCTACCCCTCTGTTAGCAGTGGGCTTATCTCTATAAACACTTACAATAGGCATATTAAGATCCAGGCTTTTGCTCAACTCCTGCCCAAAAAGATATAAATGATCGGCTATGGCTGCTGAGAAGCCAGCAATAGTGGCAGGATTCAGATTTTGGAAAGTAAGTGGATCAAAAAATCTGGTATATTTGAGACAGTAGGCTCTGAGATGACCACCTTATTCTGTTGGTACCAGAGCTCAAATGGCCCATCTTGACTCATACATTTGCAAGATGAGGGTCCTTGAGATGCCCTAAATCTCTCTACCACCTGCTCAGAGAATGATTTAAGTGATTCTGAGTGGTGTTAAGGTGCCAAGCATGAAGGTACCAATGCAACAGATTCTGATAGTATTTCTGACTGAATGGCTGTTTCTGAGACCAGTGAAGTAGCTGTAATGGAGGTTTGGTTGATTGATTCACCAGATCCCAAAACCAACACATCATGGGCCACCGTGGGGCCACTACAATCATTTTGCACTTGGTGTTCACTTGTTCAATGACTTTTTGGAATGAGTGGTACAGGACAAAAGGCATAGCAGTCCAGACCCTCCAACAAGATGTTTAATGCATCTATGTTCAGAGCATTTGCATCAAAGACTGGCAAAACATAGTGGAAGATTGTGATTCATATTGGTGGCAAACATCTCTACCATTGGTATTTGCCAAACTATGCAAATCAAATGGAACATTTTAAGACGAAGAGACCACCCTGTCTGTATTATTTTGTCCTTTCTGGAGAGGCTGACTGTCATGACATTTAGACAACCCTGAATATATCTGGCTCATATGAGAATATTTCAAGGATTGCAGTAGGCCAAGATGCAGCATACCTGCATAAAAACCTATTGTTAATTTGTGCCAAACTTGCACATTGTCTTGAACCATAAAGGGAGTAAGAACCATTTTGTATGGATTACTTTGTCCCTTCTGTAGAGGTTATTGACCATGACCTTTAAGCAACCCAGAATATGTCTATCTCTTTTGAGTATATTTCAAGGATTGCAGTAGGCCAAGATGCGCCAAACTAGGAGGTACATGTGCCCCCCCCCACCCCCTCTTTTGTTTGTTCAGATAACCGAACACAGTGGTGTTGTCTGATGCTATCAGAATTCTTTTGTGTAGAATTTGTCTTGAAAGCTTTTAAGGGCTAAACACACTGCCTTCAGTTGTAGGGCATTGACATGTAATATACACTTTTGAACTGTCCAAAAGCCACTGACTGTGATGCTTTTAGATGGGATCATCAACCCTGGGTTAATGCATCTACGAAAATAAGGGAATTGTGCCCCTGTGTATAGAAAGGGCATCCTATTTCCCATTTTTTGGCATTTTCCACCACTGAATATGCTTTTTTCAGAAGGATTTGAAACAGGAATTCTCACAAGTGACTGGAGATATTGCCAGGTTGTTCTAGATACACATATGTAACTGACCCATTGGTATAGTCTTTTCCAAAGATGCTAGTACCCCTACCTGGGATATAAGCAACCTTGGGGTTGTTTATGATGAGATCTCTGTAACATAATTATGGTTCCTAGTGTACCTTATGAACAAAACTCTTTAATGCTGTTACACCAGTCAGTTGTTTGTCTGAGCTTATAGAATACAGTAGTGCTTTGAGGATCAGTGTTTCTCTCCACACAAAATAGTTAAAAACATTACATGGTGTCAGAAGTGCTGGATATAAAAAAAAATTAATAAACTATATTGATGCAGTTGGATAATTATACATTTTTGTAAACTATAGCTTAAACATACTGGATTAAATAAAATGGATAATACCAAGCCAGAACCACTAGATCTACACAGTAGTAACTTGTCTGAAGCATGGAGAAGATGGTCACAGACAATGAACTTATGTTTGGATGGACCACTCTCTGGGAAATCTGACAAGGCAAAGTGCTCCTACTTTTTACTATACATTGGTCAGGATGCACGAGATGTGTTCAACACTTGGACATTATCTGAAGAAGAGCAAAACAAGCCAAAGATTCTTTTTGAGAAGTTCGGGGACTATTGTAAACCGAAGAAAAATCCGACTGTATTACGGCACAAATTCAACAGTCGTGTGCAATCGACAGCAGAGTCAGCAGATCATTTCATCACAGACTTAAAGCTACTGTCACTGGACTGCGAGTACGGGCCCTTAAGAGATGAGATGATCAGGGATCGCCTTGTAGTTGGTGTTCATTCGGAAGAAATGAAGGAAAAATTACTACAAGAGAGTGACTTAACTTTGGACACTGCTGTAAAAATCGTAAAAGCAATAGAGGGTTCAAAACAGCATGTGAAATCAATAGAATCAGACCACACAGTACATGCTCTAAGAAGCACCTCTAGGAAGATGAAACAGCCTCAAAAGCAAGCAAACAGCAGAAGCAAGTGTGGGAAATGTGGCAATCATCATAGCAAGGGACAATGCCCTGCATATGGCAAGAAGTGTTTGAAATGCCACAAGAGAAACCATTTTGCTGCAGTGTGTAAAAGCCAGAAATCAGTTCACCTGATGCACAATGATGACAGTGACCAGAGTGACACAGAGAGTCCAGATCACTTTATTGGTGGTGTGAACAGCAATCAAAGTAGCAATGAAGCTTTTGTGAAACTTTTACTTGGCAAGGAGAAAACCGCACTTCAATTCAAGCTAGACACGGGTGCCCAAGTGAATGTTATACCATTGCAGAAATTCAAGCAAATGAAACTGAAAGACATTAAACTTGAACACACAAACACAAAGCTCACAGGATATGGAGGCACCAAGCTAAAAGTGAAGGGCAAGTGCTCCTTACAGTGCTGCTACAAAAATTCTGAAATTGTTGGAACTTTCCATGTTGTCGACACTAACTCACCTGCAGTTCTGGGTCTACAAAGTTGTGTTGATTTAGGCCTGATCAAACTAGTAATGTCCGTCTCCTCAAACAACAGCATGGAAGAAATGCTGAACAAGTACAAAAGTGTGTTTCAAGGTTTAGGATGTCTCAAGGAGCCATACCACATCAAAATTGACAGAAGTGTCAGTCCTGTTATACACCCACCTAGAAGAATTCCAACAGCACTCAGGGGCAAACTCAAAGCTACCCTTGATGAAATGGAAAAGTTAGGTGTGATAAGAAAGGTCGACGAGCCAACAGACTGGGTTAGCTCCATGGTTGTGGTGGAAAAACCAAAGTCAAATAAATTGAGGGTGTCTTGACCCAAAAGATTTGAACCATGCAATCATGAGAGAACACTTAGAATTGCCTACAGTAGAAGAAATTACATCAAGGATGACTGGAGCAAAGGTCTTTTCAAAGATTGACCTAAATCATGGCTACTGGCAACAAGCATTAGATGATGAGAGTCAGTTACTGACTACATTCAACACACCTTTCGGACGCTACTGCTATAAGAGACTTCCCTTTGGAATCAAAAGTGCACAGGAAGTGTTCCAGAAACGAATATCACAGCAGTTTGAGCACATTCCAGGTGTAGAGATGGAAATAGATGACATTCTGATATGGGGAAAGTCTGAAGCTGAGCATGACCAGAGGTTAGAACAAGTTCTCCAGAAGTGCACAGAACTAAACATAACACTGAATAAGGACAAGTGTGTGTTCAAACTTCCAGAAGTAGGCTACCTAGGTCACATTATATCATGTGAGGGAGTGAAGCCTGATCCCGAAAAGACCAGAGCAATCAGAGATATGCCTGCACCCACTGACAGAAAAGGAGTTGAAAGACTCTTAGGAACTGTAAACTACTTAGCAAAATTTCTGCCAAACATGTCTTCCATCACAGAACCCATACGAAAACTGCTGAAGAAAGATGTAGAGTTCATCTGGATGGAACCACAAGAGAGAGCATTCAGCCAGATTGTGGACATATTAAGCAAGGAGCCAGTTCTCACATACTATGATGTGAAGAAACCAGTAACTGTAAGTTGTGATGCTTCAAAATCCGGGCTTGGGGCAGTCCTTCTTCAAGATAATAAGCCCATTGCATTCGCATCCAGGTCAATGACTGATGCAGAAGTTAGATATGCCCAAATAGAAAAAGAACTGTTGGCTGTAGTTTTTGCCATGGAAAGATTCCACCAGTTCACATATGGGCAAAGTGTGACAGTTGAAAGTGACCACCGTCCACTAGAAATGATAATGAAGAAAAACCTGAGTGCAGCACCTCCCAGATTACAAAGGATGCTGTTAAGACTACAACGGTACAACTTCTCATTGCAGTACAAACCAGGAAAGGAATTAGTCATAGCAGACACATTGTCCAGGGCTTATACATCAGACTCTGACAGTACAATGGAAGAAGATGTCTGACAACATGTGCTTACAGTGGTAGAGAACATCCCAGTTGAGGCCAGCAGACTTCAGAGTATCAAAACTACAACCGTTAGAGATGAAGATCTATGTCAGTTGCAAAACATAATTCTGAATGGGTGGCCTGACAATAAATCAAATGTGCCATTGGAACTACATGAGTATTGGAGCTGTAGGGATGAGTTATCAGTAGCAGATGGTCTCATATTGAGAGGAGACAGAATTGTCATTCCACGGGAATTGCGTTCAACCATGCTAAGGCTACTCCATGTTGGACAATTTGGTGTTGAAAAAACAACCAGGAAAGCCAGAGGAGCAGTGTATTGGCCTAGTATTGATTCTCAGATCAAGGATATGATTTTGAAGTGTGACACATGCCTCTCACATAGATGTGCCAATCAACAGAGGGAACCATTGCTACAGCATGAAATTCCAGATGGCCCTTGGCAAAAAGTAGCAACAGATCTATTCCAATGGAATGGAAAAGATTATATCCTAGTTGTAGACTATTACAGTCGATACTTTGAGGTAGCACAACTGAACAGTACAAAAAGTACCACAGTTATCAACAACATTAAAGCTATGTTTGCAAGACATGGCATTCCACTGAAACTCATGTCAGATGGTGGACCTCAGTATACTTCATCTGAATTTGCAGATTTTGCCCAGCAGTGGGGATTTGAACATGTGACTTCATCACCATACCATCCTCGTAGCAATGGACTAGCTGAACGCACAGTACAAACAGTGAAGAACATTTTAACCAAAACACTCCACAGTAATCAATATCCATTACTTGCCATCTTGGAGTATAGAAACACACCAATTGATGACATTGGTTCACCCGCTGAACTGCTGATGAGCAGGAAGTTAAATTCACTTCTTCCTACAACACAAAAGAAGCTGAGACCTACACCGCAGCCACAGCAAGTTACCAAAGCTAGAATGCTAAAGAGGCAGAAAAAGCAAAAACAGTACTATGACAGACGAACAAAACCCCTAAAGGACATTAGACATGGAGAAAGAGTTCGGATACTTCAAAAACAGAAATGGCAACCAGCTATTGTGCAAGAGAAAATGGATTCTCCACGTTCATTCATACTGGAAACACCTGGCGGTAGTCAATACAGACGCAACCGATCACACATTCTCAAATCTAATGAGAGTGCCCAAGCTGAAAAAATGGATAGCAATGTGACCAATACAACAGAGCAAAACAGTGGGGAAAATCACTCTGTCAAAACAAAGGATAAAACTGATAATTTGTACATTACAAGATATGGAAGAGAAGTCAAACCTGTTCAGAGATATGGTCACAATCAGTAAAGTAACACTTGATAATTAACACAATAAATGTATATTTTCATGTATATATTGGTTAGAAAAAAGTGTTAAAACTTGTATCAAGTGCACATGCACTAAAGACATATAATCTTGTGTATTTCTATTTTGATTAGTTCATATATTTACATTTATGATTAGTTCTCATGGATTCTAAAGCAGGCAAGCACATTGTCTAGTTGAAAATATTAAGAAAGTCAATAGACTTGCACTGAAGCATACAGTGAGTAAAATATTTTGGAGCATAGTGTAGACTGAAATTGTGAGTCAAAAACAACTTCCCAAAATATAATTTTCAAACATGTGAAAATGTATGTATTACCAGAGTTCATAGAGATTTATCATCTCTTCACAGACTAGGCAGAAAAATGTGTAAAGCAAAACAAAATCAAACCAGAGTTTGAGCTATGTTTATGTGGTTTATATGTGCCTGTGGATAAATAATCACTAGTGTAGTTAAAAGAGTCAGGGTTGTCAAGTCATAAATCACAAGTGTTTATATCACAGTCCAGGAGATTTGTGTGTACAACAGATAATGGGGGAACAGTCATAGGGGATAAAAGGAAACAGTTACAGAAGTAAAGCCAAAATATAAATCATGCAAAATATGTGAGAAAATTGCACTGTTCTGTATAATTTGGTGTTTCAAGTTTTTGTAACTTTTAAGTGTAACAGAGAATCATAATGCCCTCATGCAAAGTACATCAATTTCAGGTCTTCTTGGTGAGCTATGTGTCACATACATATGTATTAAATTCAATTGAGTAATTGATTAATCTGACCACTTAATTAATTTATTAATTAATCTTTAAAAGGGGGCATGTAACATAATTATGGTTCCTAGTGTACCTTATGAACAATACTCTTTAATGCTGTTACGCCAGTCAGTTGTTTGTCTGAGCTTATAGAATACAGTAGTGCTTTGAGGATCAGTGTTTCTCTCCACACAAAATAGTTAAAAACATTACAATCTCCATGTTTTGAATAGATTCCCCAGGTATTTTAATTTATTTTTGTTAGAAAGAAATTTCCTTGTACCAAAATGCAGTGGTAACCTAGGAAATCAATCTTTGTGTGGACTCAAGCTTGGATTTTTATCAGAAATTTATCACGAAGCCGAGGTGTTGAATAAATTGGATGAATTATTGGTTTGAACCAAATACTGGTGTCTTTTATGTACTCTTAACAACCAGTGGTCCAGGTATTGGTGAACTCGTATTCCACGAGACTGAAGAATGAGTTTTGCCTCTTTTACTACTGGTGTGAACAGTAGAGGAGCGGTCGCTAACCCAAACTTCAGAGCTTTGAACAGATAGGTTTGACCATGTCCATTAAGCTGAAGTAGACGTTGAGAATCTTGTGAATCGGTACATAGAAGAACGCATCTTTTGTAACCGAATTTCTAATAATTTCTGCAGTCTCCAGTTTAAAGGATGGGGCAAGCAGGTATTATTTGACATAGTAAACGAACTTCACTCGTGGACACTGACCGTTGAAGTCGTAGTTAGAAATCAATTCAGTACACTGAGATCTATCATAGCTCGTCATTAGCTGAATTTCTATACAAGAAATAAACTGCCATAGAAACCTGTAGTTCTGCAACTCTTGAGTGAATAAATTGCTCTCTTTGAAGCATTTGCCAGAAGTATTTAAGCGATATTTACTGTAGCCATGTTTCCTATCTGACATCATCGCTTTGCATTGTCGGTAGTACTGGCATTGGTGAATTTGATTGGGGAATAATTTGACAATCCCAACTAAAGATTCGCACAACTCTGTGATGGCAATAAAATCTCCCTGGTGATTTGCATATATATGTAGCCAAGTTCTTCTGTATCCACCTCTCCTGGTATTCTAGGAAGAGTGATCCGACGATACTTTGTAGATTGCATGAAGATCTGTAAAATTACTGCTAGTCCTGGGTCTCAATGTTTTCCTTCTACATATCAGAGGGTAACAGGACAAATAATTACTGGACATAGCCCCTGTCCTGTATATACTGTGCAAAACACACTCGTAAAGGTTGGAAGCAAGGACTTCAACACTATATCTCATCTAGCCAGTTCCAGAATAAGGTGAGGCGAAAGAATAGATGTGACACTCTACAAAGATTGTTATGCAATTCTTCCACAGGGCTGAAAAGACAAGCAGTGCACATACTGCCCCAAAGATGTCTGTTGGATCTTCATCCAAATTTACAGCAAAGGAATGTAATCTGTCCCTATTTTCATGTCTGAGAAGCAGGAAGTTCTCTGTACCTGCTGGGAAGCAAAATAATAACTGCAAGGATCAGTGGATGCTCTTCTGTAGTCGTTCTTGTGGAGGGAGACCTGTTACTGTACCAGAGTGGCGCTCCACCCCCAGTAAAGAATCTACTACCTCCGTTGCAAAGACAACTGCATTCTTTTTTCTTTGTTTTCGAGCACAAGCTAATACTCATGCTGTGCCATCAAATAAGGGGCAATAAAGCAGTTTTCCACTGAAAATTTTATAGCAAAATCTTCTCTGCATCCCTTTTCTCGACAAGGAGGTAGTTCCAGTCGAATAATGGGTGAGTACAGCCGAAAATATACCTGTCTTCCACTGAAGACTTTACAGCAACCTCTTCTTGCACAAAACATCTTATTCAGACCCTTTTCACGACAAGGGAGGCAGAATAGTGGTAGTCTATAGCGATGGTAGTACCAGTCGAATAATGAAAAACTACAGCCAGGTGCACGCTTCAACCTTCATAGATTTTTGTCTGTGCATGGACGATAATAAGAGAAAAAGCGTGTTGCTCCCACATCGACCAAAAATATAAAGAAGAGCTGTCGACAACATGCGCAGACAAGGGGTCACCTCTTGTGACAAGAATATTTCTTTAAAAAATTCTTGTTGGTCGATGTGTTTTGCTCCACAAAACCAAACAAGCACTTGTGAGGATAAGGTAAGGCTATTTTACGCAATAAAAAAGTAACTTCACTGTATTTGATTTCTCAATCCCTCTTATAACTGAGCAAATCTTTTGTTCACAACAATGGAAAACTAAAGAACAGAGGTACTCACTCTCAGGCGGTGTTGGTGCTGGAGTGGTGGTTATTAAAACAGGAGCCACAGTGGTCAGAGGATCATTTCCTGTAATGTATACATGATACAGGAAACTTACACACTAAAGGCATGTACACATTAATGAAGATATTGACATACTTTGTGTAAATGCACCAAAACAGCCACATTTATATTTTGAAGAAATCTCCCATCTATTGTCATATTTGTAGGTTTGGTCAGCTTACAATAAGAAAATACTACAACTTAAATGGTTAAACCTCTTTTAATTCTGGCCGATCAAATTTTGAAAAATTTTGGCCCCATTTTATTCAGCTTGAAAAGGTCATGTATCTGACCTTATTGTATCAGTTTGAACCTGAATAGTGCGGTTTGTATGGATCTTTACTCAGAAATGATTATTTCCATACTGGTGAATTTTGCAGTGAAAATAAATATCATAATTGTTCTAATATAGAACAATTAGACACAGGTGTCAGCGTAATAGAATTACCTGGTTAGATAGGACTATGCATTATATGCCACAGCTTTTTACAAACTTGTACTCTTGTGATTTCTTCAATGTATTATTACCTACACCACAGAGACTTGTTTTTTCCTGCATTCGTTTTTCTGTCTGTTTGTCCGTCTGTGTTTGCAATTACTCCAAAACTAATGAATACATCTCTATGAAATTTTATATGTGGGTAGGGCCTGACCAAAAGGAAGAACTGATTAAATTCTAGTAAAATCCCAATCTAAATCTGGATACAAAAACAATTCCAAATTGTCACATTTTCAATGATTCTCATAGTCATGCTATCCTTTATGATGGTTAAAAGAAGAAGCAGTATTTGGATGAAATTATAATGTGGGGATACTCATACCTTGATAGAAGTCTGTGCACTGTGAGTGCATTCTACTTTTGTATATATTTCCATGCAAAATTTAAATATTACAGAATATTCAATATATGCTCAGACTTGGCTATAAACTAAAACTGGATCATAGAGAAGACCATAATACCGACTGCACTGACAGGACTTTGTATAAGAATCCTATAATTACAGTACAAGAGAAGAGCAATGAGACATACTTATGCTGACGGTCAAGAAGTACTTTCTGCAGGGCTGCCAGGCTAGAGGTGCCACACTGAAGAGATACTCCATGTTCACGGAATTCTTGTCTAGTGATGGGTCACTCACAAATCTGAAGAAAATAGTGAACAAAGTAAACTAGAGGATCGCTTGCAAAGAAAAAATAATGTTTTTGCACAACAAAAACAAAGCGTCCCAAAAAGGATATAAAGCTTAGAAAATGCTCTGCTTATAGCCTTACACTGTTGTGATGGCTAGATCCAGATGGCTATTTTGCAAGGATGCCCTATGGGTTAAAAAATTTCATCGAAATCGCTCTATCTAGCATGGTTTTCAAGATATAAGCATTTTTGTGTTGGGATTTTTTTTGCCAAAATCTAATGATTTCCAGATTTTAATAGAATGAATATATTTGCCAAGTTTCACGTGAATAGATAAAATCCCTTTCAAGTTATCATCCGGAGAAGCTTACCCTTCGAAAAAACACATTTTTGGTCATGTGACCTCTCTGATTGGTTGAAATGTCACTGCAGCATATTCAAAATAAATCCCCAGGGCTACTTCATACACCTGCCAAATTTGAAAAGAATCTGCCCAACAGTCACAGAGTTACAAGGAAAACAAAACGCGGAGCCGCTGGAGCCTGATTTCCTCCTATACACAAACAAACGTCCCTTGCAGGACGTTTAATTCTGTGCAAGTACAACTAGTGTAACTTAAATTCAGTTACAACAACAACCAGTTTTTAAATTCATCCCAAATACAAAAATTCTGTCTCTTTTTCAGCTTCAACATTTTCACAATACTGCTAAAGGATTTTATCCTATGAAATAGTATGAAAATAATACATTTTTAAGTTACAACTTCTACATAACATAGAAAAAGAAAATTTAACAAAATCTATTGATATTGAATATCAGAGAATTCAGAGCTAGAAGTGTGAGATTCATTATAATATATCTCCGAAATTTACTGGTGTCAGGAAACTGCTTATTACTTCCATCAAGGAGGTTAGGAAAACTATGGTAACTGGGTCTTGGTTTTACACAGAAATGATTTACTTAATGGAATAATCATCTGCAACCAATTTTGGATCTGGGATTTTATTTAAGTTTTTTTATCATTGCACCACTAAGCAGCAGTGGAGGTTTTGGGCCTTGAGGGAGGTATGTGCTCTCTGAGTACTCTTGTTAAATCTGTAATTTCTGTGACAATTTTAGGATATTTGACTAACCAAACAGTTGTAATATTTCAATGAATTTTGCTTCCTGTTGCAGAATTTTATGGGGTGGTCCTAGTGGTGAATTTGACATGTCTTACCTGTTAGCATTAGATCTTCAAATTCACTGTTAGATTTCAGAAGACAGCTCAAAACATACTTTTTCAGACTTGCATACAATGTCTAGATCCTACAGCGCTTAGAGACATACTAAGTGATAAGCGCTATATAAAAATCATGTGTTATGTTATGTTATGTCTTACTTCACAGTTCATTGAGTACTACAAAACAACATTTATTGTGTCACCATACAAGTAGAGTATGACTCTGTTCTGTTGATAGAAGATCCATAAAACAGAAGAGGTATTTAGTATTAAACTAATAGGGAAATATAAATTTTAGAGTTTGGAAATAAGTTTATACAATTGAATTTTCCAATAGCTGAAGGTAAGATGATATAGTATTTTTAATGTAAAAATCTATGATCTACATAAAATTTCAACCATAAATTGAAGGCTTAGACCATGAAGGTGGAGCCTCGGACAAAGTCTTAAAAATAAGATACATGTGTTCTCACCTTTATCCATAATGATTTTTGAAAAACAAAATGGTTGTTCAGTCATGTAGAGGGTATACCTTGGAACAGCAAATGTTTGTGACATTTTGGATAAAAGTTTTTAGCCAATCAGATTCACAGACACTGCCATGGACTTAGCCATGTTAGAATAGATGTTACACTGAACGTTATTCAGATGTACTAAAGGTAGAGATGTTCACCTGAGCTGTTCATTGCCTGCATAGCACACTTCACTCTTCCAGTACAGAGGGTTAGGTCCTGGGAAGTAGAAACCTATGTAATCATCCTCCCTGACTGCTATCTCCTGGTCTCCTGTCAAGTCATATGTGTGATATCCACTGGGCTGATTCCGTACATACGTCTGACCCACCAGCACATAACTGTTACCTCCAACACTGCGCCAGATCTGAAAATATATTAATTGTATTTGGCCAAAAATAAAATACAATATATATGTATATATATATTCTAATTTATTCTTTATAAGACTTGAGTTCTTTTTTTGGTTTAGTATACATTAATTGCTGATGATATACTAATAAATGATACATAGTCAAACACCTTAAGAATGTCTTTTTTGTAAGAAAAAAAATATTGGCAAGCGTTTCTTTCACACAAGATCATTGTGAAAAGAACAAAGATGCAATTAAATATTTCAAAGTGACAAAAACATTATAAAGTTAGGTGAAGAATGAGTGATTAGCTTTAGTAATACCTGGAAGTAGAATTGCTCCACAGCCTGATGCAGGTAAGTGGACCACTGGGTAATAGCACCTGATCTCTCTATAGAGTCCTTCACACTGGGGATAAAAATAGCACTCTCAGTGTCGTCAGTTTGGTTGGGGAAGGTAGCCAGCTCTTGTAGTGGTATGCCCAGAGTCGTTTGGTTATCAGTGTCGGCTGTTATGAGGAAATCAATATTCAAAATGCTTGAACTGTCATTTAATGTCATTTTCAATACTTGGTATGGGCCATATCAATAATGTCAAATTGATTGGCCAATATCAGGTCACATGATCCTTTTGAAATACTGATTATACCAAAGGGATGTATGGATTTTCACTTTTTTTGTCATCAAACTTACTGGATATTACTGATATATTACTTGGACATTGAAAACACTACATGTATGTTTGAATTGGATTTTTGTATAATAAAGAAATGTAAGATGCCTGAGATGGCCATATGTGGGTTTATGGCATTGGAGCAGATCTATATGGCTTGAGGACCTTGGACTGATGGAAATACAGTAGTGTATTCTATAAAGCTGGTAAAAACAAATACATGTATAATACCATCAAACACTAGTCACAATTTATACAGGAAGTCTCTTGAAATGGACCTGTCATAAGCAGAAATCTACCTTTAGAATCAATATCATGTCCTTACAGGACCCTTTCCATTGGTATATACCCCGTGTTTTTCTTTATAAAATTCTGATTAAGAATAAATATTGTGAGTGGTCCTTTGAAAGGCTAATTAATATCAAATTCAACTGTATTATAATTAGGGATTGTGGTTAAATTGCTTAAAGGGTTGACTAGTACCCAATCCTGCACGACTTACCATCAATACAGAAGACACCCACATCCTCTTTGTGTGAACATGTACCAGATTCAAAGGACAGCAAGCACTGAGACAGACTAGTCTCTGACCCAGCACACACCACCTCACTCAAGTAGATGGGTTTACCATCTCCAGCCCCATAGAAAGCATTTACTCGCACCTAAAACAAGCAGAATCAGGTAAAAGGGACGAGGATTTACTGACAAGTAAAATGAATTGGCACAAACACAATGTTGTATGTACAGAGACCAAATTGTTTTATATATCAATATTAATTTGGTATTCTGGATAAATTTAAGTACCCATCAGCAATGTTCTTAAAAGTTGTACAAAGTTGATCTATTCTTTCTCCCATCTGGGCCTATGTGCATGATTACATGTACATGATCCCAAAAGGTGTAAATTTTTTATAGAATCAGTAAGGCAGACAGACTGACCTGGCCTTCAGTACGGCCAAGTTCTCTGCACACCACAGTGGCTGCCATGTCCTCGAAACCATCATCACAAACAGTGCCCCACTCGCCATTTAGTTTAATCTCCACACGACCTTGGTAAGTGTTCACCTCCTCATCTCCCATCACTAGCCGGATGTCTATAAAGTTACAGGGTTACATACAAAGTAAAAATAACCCAAAGGAGAGGTTATTCCTCTGGAATATTCCACTAAATTGGCCAAGGCAATGACAAATGCAAACCACTTAAAATACATATATACTAGTGTACATTAAGTATACATATATTAAGGCTGTCATGGACTGTCTTTTTTGTATTTGTCTAACCATTTGAAGAAATCAGTAATTTTACTAATTCACCAGTTATTTACTGTACAAAAATTGAAATAATTAAGAAATTAACTGTGTTTCTCAAAAAATTCAAATAGCATCTGACTAAACTAAAACACTGCTCTTACTTGGCCGTAATATTTCTCTATAAGCTGACGTGTCCAGATTCAAACATGTAAAAACACTAGCCTTAACTTGTGAATTTTTCCATCACCTCTTGTGGCATTTTGTATAATCTATATTAATACTTACTGTCTCCTGAAAAGTCTCCATAGCACTGAAGTATGGACTCTAGATCCTGCTCTTCGGCTTTCTCTCTCAGATAAAGACCTTTATAGTACACTGTATCCAGTGCTACAAAGTCATAAAATTCCCTGCAAAGAAGCAAGTCATAATTTTAAACATCATTTAAAGACCTGTCTCTGTAGAAAAGTAAGTGATCTCACTCCATAATCACTCCACTGCCTGGAAGCTATTTTGGTTGCGACCTATTAAATTTTTAATATCGACTTTCTCTTCTTGGAAATCAGTCCTTTGGAGGATGTTTCTCATCAACTTAGCATTTTTATATATGCAACAATTAACTACTTATCTGGAAATCCTGGTAAAGTAGAAAACTACTTCCTATTCTTAATGGACCCATGATGTCTGATTTTACAGGGTTTAAGCATATTGCAGATTAAGACCTAAAAAAGGTGATACGATTACCTTTAATGAACAAATTATGATGGTGCAAACATAAAATCAGGGCAAGCTGTCATCAAACAAAGGTAATGTTTTAGTACAGTTCTAGTGATTTATGGTTCAACACTGCTCCTTGGCCATTCAAATCTTGAATAAGCTGGAACACGTGTTAGAATTATGTTTCTATTGTGACCCAACTTAAAATAATAAAAATATTGTAACAAACCCCTACTTTTCTGTCACACTTGGTCTGCCCTGTTCAATAATTATAGAATGAGTCCTTCCGAATGGACATTAGTGACTTAATCCTTGCTCATGATACTTAGGATGTTGGATCTATGAGCAAAACATTACCTGTTTTCTGGTATGAGAGGATTTCCATATCCTTCCTCATAACAGTTATATTTCCATTCACTTAGAATGCATTCCTCTGGCTGGGGTGTCATGGAATGATAATCACATGTGATGTTACCATCTAGTTCAGCTGAAACATCAAAATAAAGAAAATGAGAATAAGTGAACCATTTAACTGAATGCTTCCAATTCCAGACAATATAGTAACCCTAAGGGAAGTCCTGTTTTAAAAGGTTTGACAGTATATAGCGGATGATGAAAGTCTGATGAAAATAAGAAGAATTCTACAGGTTATTAGAAAGAAATTCCTATTTAAGCAAGTTTATGCAAATATGTAAATAGATAATTAAATACATAATTTTTTTGTCAAATTTTTGACTGTAAAATCCAGGACCCAGCTGGATTATACTCTCATTTTAATCAATGCATGTTTCTTATAATAGACTATATCTTGATCAAGATGCACCAGAAAATGTACTGGTGTATGCTTAAGAGTGAAGAGAGTACTTATACAAAATACATAAATTTAGCAAACTATCAACTGCTAACTTAACAGATTTCTGGGAATTATTTTATGCCGATTTATGAGAAATTTGACAAATGATGGAGATTTGTTTTTAAACAATGCAACATCTATGTTACAGTGTCATATGCCTTTCTACAGCTTCAGTCAAATTAAGACAGTCATAATCGGCTGCTGTGAACTGAAATTGAACCCACCATAACAGGGGAGAGGCAACTGATTAATCTGCAAATCATTTGGTCACTCAGAAGCATTGTGTACTATAACATTGCAGCTCATATTCATTGGTAAAGTATGCATCATGCCGTGACCAAAGTATATAAACCAAGTTAACTCTCAAGTGCTACAAACTGACTTTGATAGTCACAATATGATGTATCCAGTGACAATTGGATGGCATCCACTGCAATGTCCCCTTCACTACCACTACCAACAGTGGCCCGGAACCTAATCTACAACACAACATACAGTAAAATGTCTATTATGTGAACATGTTGGACATGAGATTTTATTGGTATTGTAAATTTATTTATACTCAGCACAATATCTCCATGTACTACAGGACTCAAAGTGCGATTTGACCCACCCCGACAGCCCAAGTACAGGCCAACTATCAAATTACTGACATTTCCCTAAGTGGAAGACAGAGGCTCAAAGATGACCATTTATCAGTGTGTTTGAGGATCTTTAACCTGCCACTGGGGACAAGATCCAATGACTGAGGATGCCATTTTAAGTAGGCATCTGAACCACTATGTATCTGCCTGTTCATGGGTTTGAACCTATATCCTCTGTGTTCCTAGGCAAGTATGTTACACACTCAGCCACAGTGGGATAATACAAGGTTAAACAGAATACTCTATGAGAAGGTATCAATAGTGTCAAGTTTAATTGGGTGATAATCATGGATTTTAGGTAATCAACATGCTTTTTTTTGACACTTCAAGAGTTCTCTGTTTGACATAAAAATATAAGTTTAGAAGCAATGCTAATTTTACAGAAGCTTTAAATGTGAATTATGTATCTGTGAATATCTTCTTTTTCTGGTGAATTTGTATAGTTTACTAAGATCTCAAAAGATTATGACTTCTACAGTGTTTGATTAATGGTCTTATATTGGTTGTGTATTACAATATGCTAGTACAGAAGCCTGATTTCTGAAAATAGTTAATTTAAAGAATTATGTGTAACATTCAAAGACATTACAACTAGAATACTGCAGTAATACACATTTTCACTATGTATGTTTGTTAAAACCACTTTGGCAAGATTCTGTTAAAAATATAGGAGAGTGAGCCAATTAAATTCTATGTTTTACACGGATCGTCAGCTTTACACTTAGCGTAATCAATTTGATTATTAAATTTCCTGTACACAACAATAAAAATCAATTACACTCTGACAAAAGAATGAATTAAACAGTGAACCAAGTAAGTCTCTCTCTATCATTAGATCTATTACTAACTGAACACTTACTGACAGAACTCCTTCATTTCCAAACTTCACAGTGACTGCAGCGTTAAGCCACTCTTCCTGGGAGAATCTGCCTGTTCTGAACAGAGTGGTGCTTGTCTGTGATAAGGCTGTGTTGTACACTGCATCCACCTGCAGGTAGCCTATGTCATCTCCATACATGTTGTAAAAGAACTGAAGGCACATGGCACCGGACCCTTTCAGTGGGCCGATCTCAAACCTGAAAAACAGTTTAAAAATACAAACACAAATAAAGATAACTCTGAAAATGCTGAACTCTTTGAAACACTCATGAAAATACATTCTTGTCATGGATTTTACATGAAATTACCCTTTTTCTTTAATAAGGTTAATTGTTCATTATTCATTTCACCAAATTATGCATGACATATTTACTAAAATACCTTTGGTGAAGAATTAATATTATAGAGATTACAATTCATTTATACAGCTGAATATTGAGAAGACACAGGAGGTCTTCGGTTCCTTGTGTTGATCAATTTATTAGTGAATAACTTGCCTAGAAAAAACAGAGGACTCGGGTTTGATCCCAGAGAAAGGGAGATCCACGGTAGCTAAATTCAAAAATTAAAATAGCTGTGTTCCACTATTTTTATGTCTTTTCCTTACAGGCAGCTTTAAAAAGAACATCGGGGACATTGATAAAAGGGCATCTCTGGGACTCTGTCTTTCAGTTACGGGAATGTCAGTCATTGGAGTTTGGGCAAAGTGAATGAATACAAAACAATTTGTTGTATTGAGTTTGAACAGAGGTTATGACAAAATGTGCAAATTATTCACTGCTCCTTCCAATTCATTAATGCAGCTATCAAAATAACATCAGAGATGCCCGTAACAATCAGGGTACCTACCGTTAATTTCTTTACCTAATACTATTTTCTAAAATTTAAAAGGGAAAACTACCTAAAACCATTCTATGCTTGCAATTTGACGAATTGATAATAAGTAGTATATCATTTTCATCAATTTTTACTTGCAAGTGAAAACTTTGAAAACTACAGTTTATCCTTTAAACTTTTGACTTTGAAAAAACAGTTAAAGTGTATATGATAAAAATGAAACACAGTTGAAGTTTTTCAGTGGTACCAACTGTTAATCTAGTGTCTTTAAAATGATTTAATGTGTAGTGAACTAGTCAATCATGGTACATACAGTTTACTATTTTACACATTTATATATAAAGAACCACAAAACAGTAAAGCACCTACTTCCGTTTTACTGTTTATTGTTTTATGGTTCACATTTTGACTTGATCTAACTAGGAAAACTGTATTAGTGTTAGGATTCAAAACAGAAAACAGCCTTTTTCCTTTAGACTGTTTATGGTATATTTTAGCAATTTATACTTTGTCACAACCAATTAAGTGAAGGTCATTTCCTTGGTAACCACTGTAGTCTTGGTTGTGACGTCACAATGCTAAATTTAAAAGTATTATTTGGTTTTTAAAGATTTTATATTGGCAAATAATTTGAAGAAATTGATAAATAATTGGTAAGTGGATGAAACAAACTATGGAGAGTACATCTACTTTGTGGTGACCTTAAACTCCTGCCAATAAGTTTATCATAGCAACTTGTTATAGCTATCTGTTTATGAGTATTTATAAGGTCCTGTGTCTCCTTTATTATAAGTATGTATGTCAAAGTTACTCTACAGAATTGAGGAACCACCATCAATTGTATAAAATGATCTATATCTAAAATAAATAATTTACATTATGGCTAGATGAAATGTGCACTGAAAATACATATATAATTGCTGAAAAGATTCATTGTGACAAAATCTTCATGGAATATATCAAACAGACTGTGTTAATTGTGACATCACTAACATAAATGACATCATAGACCTTTGAAGTGTTGGTTCTCACCAGCATGTGGCCGTTCCCCCTCCTCCTACCTCCCCCAAAAAGACAGAATGGGGCAAAAATAAGAAAAAATTAAAAAGATATTGCATTGAACAGTAAAATGCCTAATATTCATTGATGCTGAATGCCAGCATATGAACTGTTAAAAGGTGTATTACACATCTTTCATTGACTAGCTAGAAAATAAAATTAAGTATCCAACCCTTTCATTGTCTCAAAACCATAAAACAGTAAAACAGTAAAATGGAAGTGGGTACTTTACCGTTTTACTGTTTGTATGTAGAAGTGGTGAATGGTATGGCGTCTTGATTTGATTTACCTTGATTTGCTGACTGTTTGTGGAAAGTTCTAAATATGGAATGATTTTCATTTTAACTGTAGGTACCTTGTGAGGGGTTTAAAATCTACTGTTTGGTGTTTTTTCCATATACATCACATACAAATTGATTATAGGTGTGTTTTAGTTTGTTCAGCCCAAAACAGTAAAAGGGTAAGAAACTGTTTACCATTTTAATCCCAATAAAAGGAGACATAGATAAAGGAATTAACGGTAGGTACCCTGATTCCGTAACCCACACCCTGGGGAAATAGCTTTCAACACCATGAGATATAGAAGTAGTGAAACAGTAAAAAGATCTGGATACTTTCAGAGCAGTGCCAGTTATATAAAGCTCCAAATAATGTTTAAGTAAAGAAAATAACATCTAAGAGAAAGAAAATGTATGTAAAGATAAAGTATTAAAACAAGATAATTCAATAGTTCGATGACAGCATTAATCAGTAAACTAAAAATTACGAAGATGAAAAATTTATTAATTGGAGAACAGCTGTCAATGAAAAAAGAACAATGTAAAAGTACATATAATAATCAGTTCCAGCAATCCATATATCTTTGTCATAAGAGAAAGATGTCTCAAATATGGCAGGTGAACACACATTGGCAGGGCCAAAGTTAAAGGTCACACCATAATGCACACTTACACCCCTAAGTAACTACCAGGTGTCAACCTTCTACACCTTATGGAATCCAGATAGTCCAGACAAGATTTTAAAATTCATGGTCACTATGACAAGGTCAAAGGTCAAATCAAGGTCACACCATGACGTGACACACCTACAACCCTCAACCAATGTCCCTACCAAGTTACAACTTCCTACACCTTACGGTTTCCGAGATATAGCCCGGACAAGATTTTATAGGTCAAGGTCACTATGGCAAGGTCAAAGGTCAAATCAAGGTCACGCTATGATTTTGCACATTTACATCCTCTAACCAATGTCCCTACCATGTATCAACTTCCTGCACCTTACGGTTTCTGAGATATAGCCAGGACAAGATTATATAGGTCAAGGTCACTGGGGCAAGGTCAAAGGTCAAACCAAGGTCACAACATGATGTTGCACACCTACAGCCCCTAACTAATGTTCCTACCAAGTATCAACTTCCTACACATTATGGTTTCTGATATACAGCCAGGACAAACATTTTATTGCTGCCCACCCACCCTCCCGACTGACTGCCTGCCCATCTGGACACCATAGGTGGAAAAATACCCGAAGCCCTAAAGGGCTGTGGGCTTGTAAAAAATGTGATATACAATCAAACTTAAAGGCAACAGATATACATTGTATTCGACTGCTACTGTTTTTGTGCACTTACTCTGCAAAGTCTCCTGCCCTTCTTGGCTCACTTGCCTCTACGTACATATAGTTTTCTCCATGAAATGCATAAAATGGCCCAGTCCTAAAAGACGGGGTTGGGCCAGATTGGACGGTCCAGTTGAAGGCATTCGGAGAGACTGGTAAGACAGGAGATGCAGGGCAGTCCTCTTCATCGGTGTCATCCTCAAAACTGCACCAAAATATGTTTCCTAAAACATTAATACAAAGACAAGGGGTTTGATTAATTTGTTTAATACATGTAATGGGTATCACTTTAAATACCCATGAGGATATGAACTGTACAATATGCATAAAGTGAAGTGATACTCAAATCTAATAATCACATAAAATGTAAATATTATGTGGTATTTTAACTTTTGTAAATTTAAATGCATATACCCCTTATCCATGGAAGTGTCATCATTTTGATTAATACAAGGCCAACCTATCTCAATAGTTTTATATACTCATTCTTCCTGGTAAGTGTAACATTTATATATTCACATTTTATGTCAATATCATTTATTTCACAGTCGTCTTTACATGAAGGTGTGAGTGAATTTGCTTTCAGTGTTTTATGTTACAATACAAATTGTAACAAATTTTATTGTAATTTAACTTTTTGTAAGTTAAATACTTACCTCATCCTCACAAATGCTTACTTGGTTTTGTGGAGGCAAAACGCGGCGATCAACAAGAATATTTAAAAATTATTCTTGTTCGAGAGGTGAACCCCGTAGTTAGTGATAGGTGCGCGCACAACACATTGTCGGTTGGACTTTAGCGAGAGATCCTCATTTAATTTTTGGTCCCCTATGAAAACAAACCTGTGAGGGGAGGAAGGGTGGGTCTGTCCTTGTGAGGATAAGGTAAGTATTTAACTTACAAAAAGTTAAATTACAATAAAATTTGTTACATTTTATTGCGTAAAATAGCCTTACCTTATCCTCACAAATGCTTGATTCCAACCATAACAGGAGGAGGGGTTTGTTTTGAAACCTCCCTGTTAATAGACTGGGGTTCACCATAAAAGCATTTGAAGGAGAGGATAAGATAAGCTTAAGAAACGCTGCATTGAGATTACTCATTACTGGGAAAAATCTGTGAAGATAAGTAATGAATGCTAACCTCATGAATATCCATGATGCACTGTTGTTGTTGACACTTGATTCAATTGGTATTTGCTATCTTACAGCTACCCATCACCGATTAACTGAATGGTCGGGGATGGCTTCCTGGGTCCTTCGAGCAAGATGCTGTCATCCACCAGAAAGGCATCCCCAAGCTGACTCCTATGGCTCCTTAAATACAGTCATGGGGCCATCTGAAAAAAGAAGACAAATGTCAGTACAAGCTACTGGTATGGCTGAAGACATGTAAGTATGTAGAACATATGAAAAAAACATGGAAAACATACTCAAAAATTCACCACATGTTGAGCAGAAACCACTGGGCCTAACTTGAAATCTGATTGGTCGGTGGACTGCCAAGCTACATCCTTCAAATAAAAAGTGGTAAAAGTGTTGTGGCTCTTCCAAAAACATGAGCCTAAAACTTGTTCTAATGAGACCCCACCCTTAAAGGCCAAAGAGGCTGACATGGATCTTATGTCATGAGCCTTTACATGAACATTGTCGGACATAGAATCCGAAGATTGATAGGCTAAAGCAACAGTTTGTTTGATCCAAGATGAAATAGTGGATCTTTGAATATCTTTGTCAAAACCCTCCTTAAAGGAGATGAACAAAAGATTTTTGCCCTTTCTTAAAGTAGAAGTCCTATCCAAATAGTACCGAAGAGCTCTAATAGGACACAGAGCCATATCATCAGACAGATCGGAGCTCAAAAATGGCTTTAGAGCTGGAATGACTATAGGTATGATCAAATCTGGACCCTCAGAAGCTAACTGGTTCTTAGCCAAGAAGGCAGGAGAAGGAGAGATAGTGACCTCCTTCCAGTGAGGCTTATGTCTGAGGGAAGAGAATGTCCAAGCGTGCACCTCCCCCCTCCTTTTGCCAGATGCCAAAGCCATCAGAAAACAGTCTTGAAAGTCAAAACCTTAAGACTTGCATCCTTCAAAGGTTCAAAAGGAGCCTTAGTCAAAGCCATAAGAACCAAAGATAGGTCCCAAGAGGGAATACCTCTATTGAGAATAGGTTTGTCCCTATAAAAGCTTGCAAGAAGTCTATTCAAGAGTATGCTCTTGCCCACTTCCAGACCAAAAGGTCCTAAATGGTCAGAAATTGCAGTTCTGTAGCCAGCAATTGTGGCAGGCTTCAAATTTTTGACAGTAAACAGATGGTTCAAAAATTCTGCTATGTCTGAGATAGAAGGCTCTGCGCTGACCACCTTATTCTGTTGGCACCAGAGTTCAAAAATGGCCCACCTTGACTCATATAATCTTCTAGATGAGGGTCTTTGAGGTGCCTTAATTCGATCTGCCACCTGCTCAGAGAATGATTCAAGTGATTCTGAGTGGTGTCTAGGTGCCAAACATGAAGATTCAGATACATGAGATTCTGATGGAACTTCTGACTGAAAGGTTGTTTTAGCAGATGAGGCCAGTTGTAATGGGGGCTTGGTTGACAGATTGACTAGATCCCAAAACCAATGCATTCTGGGCCACCCTGGTGCTACTACTATCATTCTGCACCTGTAGGTGTTCATTTTCTGTATGACCTTTGGTATGAGAGCTACAGGACAAAAGGCATAGCCGTCCAGACCCTCCCAGGAGATGTTCAATGCATCTATGTTCATAGCATTTGCATCTGGGACCGGTGAGACATAGATTGGTAGCTTGTGATTCAAATTGGTGGCAAACATGTCGACCATTGGAGTGTGCCAAACTTTGCAAATTAGACTGAATAATTGAGGATGAAGGGACCATTCTGTCTGAATAATTTTGTCTTTCCTGGAGAGACTGTCGGCTATGACATTGAGGCAACCCTGAATGTGTCTGGCTCTTATGAGTATGTTTCGAGGATTGCAGTAGGCCATGATGCGCCAAACCAGGAGACACATGTCCCACGAGTGTGTTCCCCCTTGTTTGTTCAGATAACTGACTACAGTGGCGTTGTCTGTTGCTATAAGAACCCTCTTGTCTAGGATACTGTTTTGAAAGCTTTTTAAGGCCAGAACCACTGCCTTTAACTCTAGGACATTGATATGAAGCAATTTTTCCTGATCTGTCCAATTTCCACTGACTGTCAGATTTTCTAAATGAGCTCCCCAACCCTGATTTGACGCATCTGTGAAAATAAGGGTATTGTGTTCCTGAGGATGTAAAGGACAACCCTTTTCTAGATTTTTGGGATTTTTCCACCATTGAAGATAACTTTTCAGAAGATTTGAAACCGGAATCTTCAGGTCTAGAGACTGATGATATTGCCAATGTGTCTTCAGGTACCACTGAAACAGACGCATGTGGAGCCTGCCCATTGGAATTGTCTTTTCTAGGGATGCTAGTACACCTATCAGGGACATAAGCGACCTTGGGGTTGTTTGTGATACGACCTCCATGTCCTGAACAGCTTTTTCTAGAATTTTCAACTTCTTTTCGGTTGGAAAGACTTTTCCCTGAATCAAATCGAAATTGTAGCCCAGAAAGTCGATTTTTTGTGTAGGTTCGAGCTCTGACTTTTCGAAGTCTATCACAAAGCCGAGATCTTGTACCACCTGAATGAGTTCTTTTGTCTGTGAACGACATTGGTGGCTGGTATTTGCTCTTAACAACCAGTCGTCTAGATACTGGTGAATACGAATTCCGCGAGACTGAAGAACAAGCTTTACCTCTTGTACGATTCGCGTGAACTCTAGAGGTGCTGTTGCTAGCCCGAATGGCAGAGCTTTGAACTGGTACGTTCGCTTGTCTACATGGAAGCGAAGCAAATGATGAGAGGCCGGGTGTATGGGAACATGAAAGTACGCATCTTTGAGATCTATGGACACTAGCCATTCCCCTTTTGTAAGCGAATTTCGGATGATCTCTGCAGTTTCCATCTTGAAAGTCGGAACCTGCAGAAAGCTGTTCAGTACACTTAAGTCTATTACTGGGCGCCATTTTTTCCCGGGTTTTGGTACAAGAAACAATCTGCTGCAAAAACCTAGAGTTGTGCATACCTTGAGAGGGTAAATAGCCCCTTTTTTGAGCATATCTGCTACGCAATCTGTGAGAAAGTGATGCTTTTCCGGTGTGCTGTAACCACTGTGAATTGTGGGAAGCACTGACTTGGGCGGATTCGATTGAGGAAGAATTTGGTAACCGAATCTCAAGATCTGCAAACTCTTGGATGACAATGAAGGCGTTGCCATACCTGCCAATATCTTTGCAAACGGCCTCCATGTAATAGAAGTGGATAGTCACTTGCGTCTATTGCCTCCTCGTCTTGAAGACGATTGGTAGGGCTTCTTATTGAATCTATCTGGTTGGCCACGAAAAAATTTTGAACCAGAGGAGTACGAGGCAGAAGAACGCCTGTCATCAGAGCGACTGTTCGACTGGAAAGACTGGCGGTTATCAGTCTTCAATCTTTTGGGGGATCTGTCCTGTTTCTTCTGTATTTGATCCAATGTAGTGGGACAAAATAAGTCCGCAGATTTGAACCCTGTTCTTCGTAATTTGTTGAAGTCGTGTTCCTGCAAGTGAGAAGCACAAACTTTCAGGATGGAATCTCTTCTTGCCAACTGTAAATTACAGGCCAATGCAATAGAGAGATCAGTGACAGACTCCAAAGCCTTATCAAGTGAACTAAGGCAGGCTGACTGCATTTGCAGGTGAGATAACAGCCTATCAGAGTCCCTGAAAACATCTGAACCACCCTGTTGAAGCAACTCCTCCATAGAAGATGAAGTTTTGCCAATAGCCCTCATGAACCAATTGACATAAGATAAAATTTGCACACATTCTCTAGATACAGTCTCCATACTTGTATGTTGCTTGATAGGTACATGAACTGAAGATGGAATCGCCTTTGGGAAGAGAGATCTGAAGGCATCTTGACATTTGGGTGCAGAGTTCGAGAATTCTACCGTGGAAGACCTGTAGAACTTCATGGGAGGCCTGTTATATTGTAAAAAATTGTCAGTGTTAACAGGACTGCACTGCAACCTCTCAGGCTCACCTTTCTTTGGGTTACCAGAAGCTTTGGCCTCATAAAAATCCCAACGCTTAACTATGGCTTCCAAAGGTGGCATGACCATGGGAATAACTTGTTTTTTCTTTGATTCCTTGCTCTTGGAACCAAAAATTTTGGTAGGTTGGTCAGAGGATTCTTCTGGAACTTCAACCTGTAGTAAAGCTCTGACAGCAGCCAAAGTTTCCCTGTACGTGGGATCTTCTTCAACCTCCTCATGAGGAGATGGAGATCTGAGCCTCTTGCGTGAGGAAATACTCGTAGATTCATGGACCGAGCTGACATCAGAGAACGCATCTTCACCAGATTCCAAAGCTCTAGGGCGAGGCTGGTGGGGTGTTGGTAAAGAAGATGAGGAAGACGAATTCGTCTTCAAGGAAGTAATTTGTGACTGCATATCTTCTAATCTCTGTAGAATTTTTAGCAAGGATTCCTCTGCTACGGCCTGAGATTTCTCAGCTGTAGGGGAACGATGAGGGTCAGATTCCTGCCCTAACACGGAGTCTTCAACCTCTTTGGACACAATAATATCTTTAGATTTCTTTTTTGACTTGAAACGAAGCTTTTTCTTCTGTTCAGAAGTGAACTGTAAACAGTTGAAGCAATCTTCTTCTTTTGAAGTGACACAGACGTCCTGACCCTTGCCCTTGTCTCTACAAGGATAACAGAAAAGGTGTGTGTCCCAATCGTACAGTGGGTGACCACAACCAGAAGCACGTTTCGTAGATTTCAACTGTGACTCAGCCATGATGACCTTCCAAAGAAAAACGCGCAGCCTCCACGACGACCAAAAATTGAATGAGGATCTGTCGCTAAAGTCCAACCGACAATGTGTTGTGCGCATGCGCACCTATCACTAACTACGGGGTTCACCTCTCGAACAAGAATAATTTTTAAATATTCTTGTTGGTCGCCGCGTTTTGCCTCCACAAAACCAAGTAAGCATTTGTGAGGATAAGGTAAGGCTATTTTACGCAATAAAAAATACAAGGTACAGTAAGGATAACATATATGCATTACCCATGACAACAGCTTTTATTTGTTGTCCAAAATTTAAAATGATTCAATTACAACAAACATTAAAAGAAAAAAAACACAATGTAAAAGCCTCAAAGATAAAACCACAAATGTTTTTTTTTATTTAAAAATAACAATATATTTATAGTTGATTTCAAGCTAGATATATCTATAAACCAAGTACTAATTTGGTTCTATTTACAATATTTTAACAGTTCTTGTATAATGTGTTGTCAAAAAAAATAGTCCTAATTAACATATTTGAATCTAAATATTAGTGCTAAAACCTACACTGACTTTATTCATAAGCCACATCTGCACCACTTTTCATTTCTGTACAATCAGTAATAATACAGCTAACAAACAGTGCAACAGATAGATAAATTCAAGTAGAAACATAATATTTTATGTGTGATTAAGGTGAATATTCAGACCTCCTGCCATATAGAGGGAATATTCCTCATAGTTGACTTCATCTGATGCTTGCAAGGCTTTGATAAAGTGCTCAGATAACACCGCTAAACTTGCTGGCTCTATCAGTCCAATTTCTGCCTGCACCTGGATACTCCCTTCCCTGTCAGTAAATACACCAGACAATTATAATACAATATTTACACCATGTGCCATTAAAATTTTAAATATTTTTGTTTTTGTTTTATCAGCGTGAAGGTACATACACAATATCAGATCAACATAACATCTAATGTATAACAAATATTATTGATAACATGTATAACTTGCAAAAATCCTAACTTGTATGCAACATTGTACAAATAATAGCATCTCAGATGCTCAAAGCCTACCGGTAAGTCAAACATTTTACACCATTATTATCAATTCAACAAGCTATAGGTTATGATAAACAAGTTATTCCAAGGAAGATTAAGGTCTTGCACATCAACAGACCCAAACTAGCCCTGCTTTGGATGAGCCAAGGTGTCAAAGGTTTATATGTAGGTTTATGAAGCCAAGATATGGCTTTATCACACGCAAAATCACATATTGTTATAGGAATAACGCCTGACAAACCATGGTATATACAGAATTTTACCATGGTTTGAGATTATAAATCCCGAAGGCGAAGCCTGAGGGGTTTATTGCCTCAAACCATGGTAAAATTCTGCATATACCATGGTTTGGAGGGCGTTATGCCTATTCTAACATGACAAAGCAATTAAAATACTTGTAATTTCCTTATATTTTGCAAAAAATCATGCCCATTTCACAAACGTTCGAAACAAATCAGGCTGTTCTACCAATTGTACATTGTGGCAGTAGCATTTTCTCACTAAATACGCTGAAAATAAAGAGTTTTTTTTTTTCAATTTTTTAGGTTCTATATATTTTCTTTTCATTATCATAATTATATTCAATTAAAAGTGCTTTTATGAATAATAAAAAGTTCTGCTCCTTAACTGGTCAAAAACTGGAAGCATGTACTTGGTTATTGTTACTTGCGGTGGGATGACAATGGAACAGCCAACATGTATACCGAGGTTTTACCATAGCTCTCGACCAATCAGAATCGTGGACACAGCCGTGTCATGTTAGAATTCACACTTACACCCTAATAATCATTTTTGCATGAATTTCATGTTTCCTCAAAGTTCCAAGCTTTTGTATCAAAGTTTACACACAATTTACACCAAACAGGTGAAATCAATATTTTACTAACTAGTATCTGCAAAAGTATAACCTGTTTATGGCACGTAGTGATAACAGTATGGCCACACAAATCAATCTGGTGTAAAAGTAGACCTCATCTCATTTTAGATTCTAGTGAACTGCGAGAATCTACCACGGGGTAAATTCTGGTGGCCTCTCAGAATCTACCCAGGTATGAAATGAAGGGGTATAATGTGGGGATTACAGCAATCCTAAAATCCCAATTTATTGCAATTCATTGTATCATTTCAAACTAAAATGTTTTCTACTTTTTTCCAGTGTCAGTGAATTAAATTGTAGTTTTTATCTCACTGATGAGGACAATCAAACTGTATTTATCTAAAATAATAAATAAGAAACGTACGTAAATATTCCCCTTTTGTATATAATACGCTGGTAAAAGTCAGCTGCAAGAATTTGCTTCAATTTATTCCAGAGAGTTTTATAAGAGCTGGAGGTCTCATCTTCCAAATCTGGGTTGAAACTGTCCAGTAGAGTGAAATACACATAGTATGTGTACTTTGGATCATCTAAAAATATAAATTTCAGTAATCAATAAATTAACATCTGTCACTCACATATGACCCATTAAATAAAGTATTAATTGGAAAAAAAACAAAGCTAAAAATTAAATTGAAGGTGTTCCTGACCTGCCATTTATCAGGAAGAGACTTTACCTTACATGTATTTGGTAAATTTATGGCACATAAACAATTCAAAATGACATCATCCCAGTTGAATAACCTGTTGTTGCCCATCTCTTTCAGACTTCATATCAAGGCAAGGGTATGTTTTGTGTTGTGTTAGCAGAAGACAAATTGATATTGACAAGTGATTTACACTGAAGAGATCTAAAGAACTACTGTTTTCAAAATTTGTCATTATATTAACAATTAACTATATCAGGAGCAGAAAAGTATTGGACACATTTTTTGTCTAACATGGGATTGTCATAAAAATGTCTCAGACTGTTTTAAAAGAGGTGAAGGACTTAAACCAAAGATTGTTATGTTACACACAATTTACAATGATACAGACATCATGAATACTATAACAACTAGTAGAACTGCAATGTTTGATTTATAAAGACATTAGCCTGAGGAGCTAGTGCATACAAATACACCCAATAAAACAATTAGAACAATAAAACAATAGTCCAATTAGAAGGCGGGTATACAAATAAACTGTGAATGGTACCATCCATTACTGTGAGAAGATATCATCCTGATTTAGGTGGTATACAAATACACTGTGAATCATAAAAGGAAGTAATTCTAAAGACTCAAATTGATTTAGACATTCTCTAAGGCACCAATGTCTAAAAAGGGATAGGCCAGTTACCAGTATTAGAGTCCCCCTTCATGTTAACATCTGCTAGGGGAAAAAGCTTTGCAGGGGCATGGGCTAGTCTGAATAGCTAAGTCTACAACTGTTGTCTAAACCCAGTAATATTATTGTGGATTTTAATGACTTGAGGAAAATTCTTCCATTCAGTAGCAGTGTATATGACAAGACTCTTCATACAAAAGGTCAGTACTTCCCAAGATGAGTGAATACTGTGAATACTGACCTATCTCACAGTTGTCTCCATACCAGCCCTCTGCACAGTCACATCTGTAGAACCCCACGCCTCGCTCTCGACACACCCCTCCATTCTGACAGGGGTCACTGTCACACTCATTATTGGCTGAAAAATAACATCAAAGTTTGGGAATGGAATCACGAAACATCTTAACACTCTTGAAACATTTCTCTTAGTTGGCATTTAGTAAAACTGTCAGAGTTTTTGGGGTCAAATCTACGACTCTCAGAGGTGTGATGACTTCAGATTTTTCACGTTCCTTTCATGGTAGTATTACATCCAACTCTCACAAGAAATAATTTGACTGATAGGTACAATCTCAGTAGAGCAAATAAATACTAAGGAAGTGTGTATGATACTGTCAAACAGATACCTGAACTGCTATTGTCTATTTTACTAAATTTAAGACCTCTTTCTGGTTGGTGCACCTGGAGTCTGTCTAGATGGAGATTAGGCGCTATAAAAATATCATTAGAATTGTCTACCTATGAACTTATTACTCACTTATACAAGGTCACACTGAAGACTTTTTATAATCACAGTCTTCAAGGTACAGAGGAAAGAGTTCCAATTATGGCTGAATTCTGATTATACTAACAAGAATACAGTATTTTCTAAATTTAAGACCTCTTCATTGGTTCCACTTATATTAAGTCTACTGTTCCCCTCCAGCCAACAAACAATAATTTTTACATAGAGTCATAATCCTGTAAGTCATCCATACACATTCCTCAGTGGTCAAGTGGTTAACAAGTCTGGCATTTAATCACTTGACTCTCATGTCTGAGGTTGCAGGTTCAAATTCATGTAGGGTGGATTGAGGACCTGGATTGATATGACCTCAAGTGTGGAAAATGATGCAAAAACTGAACTTTGGCATTTTATACACAAAAAAATAACAAGAAGAAATACATTTAATGTATTGTATATAGCTACTTACGCCTGTCCAGGCAAGGTTCATTGATCTTGTAGGAACCATCATAACATTTACAGACAGGCTCCAGCACAGATCCCTCTGCCGTGTAAGGAATAGAAAGCAGATTCTGTAATCCACACTGACCATCTGCTCCACAGGAGTAGTTAATACATGGATTTACAGACTCTGAAATGAAGTTAAGTAGAATGCATTTCAAAGATGCCTGGTAATGCACATATAATTCAAAAGCTGTCCAATCATAGCTCTATAACAGTCATAAATTCCTCAAGATTGTACTTTGTTGGAGAATTAATATAATGCCAGTTGACAGATTTTGAAACACAAAATCCTAAAATAAAATTGTAATTAACAGAATCTAAAAAAACAATTAAGTGCAAATAATTACCTAGGCTTTTTTTGGTGAAAGTTAAGTGTATTATCTGGTTATCCTGGTAAAGTGAAAACTTACTTTCATCCACTTCTTGAGATATTAATAAAAGTTGATGAGATATTAAGAAAGATTTAAAATTTGACTTGGAATTATCTGTCATTATCCACGTTCAATAGCTAAAATGACTAAAATTAATACCTAGAGAGGATTTCTACTTGTTCAGTATATTGTTCCAAGGGCTTTGAAATGAATAGTCTCTAGATGTTCAAAGTGACATATCTCTGAACAGTTTCCCACAAAAGTTTTTGAAATATATCTTAGTCAACAGACCATACTCTCCACGTGATTTACATCTCCATGATGCATAACCTAAGCTTGTCAAATCGATATGCATTCTTGGAATAACAATTTCTTATTATATTCACCATATACTCTTCTGGTTCAAAGGGTTATGCAATATAAACATATGTTTAGATAGACACAGCGATGAACTTACCTGGAAGTAATACTGTCACTGCCAAGTCATCATTAGATGTATCTTCTACTGACTGTCCTAAATTCCAGCCATAGCAAAGATACTTGATACATTTCCTTTCCTTGGCAGAATAGAAAAACACAGAAGGGTTTGGGAGAGTTTGATTAAATGATTCACAGGCTGCACATTCCTCCATACTTGAAATGTTGAAATGAATGTCGTATTGATAGCATGAAATGAAAGGAGAAAGCCCAAATCCATCAGCAGCATCCAGTGCAGTGGCAAAGCCAAACACCTCTACCTTGTTCCCTTCTCCACATTGATCTGAAAACACACAAAACACACATATACAGGATTTTTAACTAAAGCCCTCAATATCCCCTTATACACAGTTTGATTCTATTTTTTTTCATTTAATGGCTAAGTCGCTCATCTGCTAACAAAAATACAGCATTGTTCTTCATCTACCAATATATTTATTTGATTTACACTGCTTCTACTTTCAGAGTTTGCTGTTTTAGCTATACATGTATAGATATAAACCACTTTGACTTGAATTCAGGCAGCAATTTTCAATTCTAATTTAACACAGCTATGTCAGTGAACCTGATTGGTAGAGTGGCAAATACTGTTGGATTAAAATTCCCTATACAATCTGCCCAATTACTTCTCACATGAAAAGTGTCATTTAAAAGTAAATATGAGCAAAATTTGATATCCATGGTTATCTATCATATCTATCACCTTTGTGGTACTAAACTCTCATTTAGACTATAATTCTGCATAAAGTCCACCCAGTCACAGATTATTACCATATTAGGAAATAGTATAACTCTGATCTGTATGATATTTAGGCTATTACCTAGAAATTTTAGTCAATGAAGTTGATGTTTTTTCTAGTTCTTTGGCATTCATTATTGAAAAGGTTTAACTTGTAAGATATGTCAAATGTTTAAACAATTGGATATAATACAACTGAAAATCATAAATAAACCTACATTCATCACATGTGGTTCCACTGTAGCCTGGAAAACACATGCATACATTATCATCATTGCAGCCAGCATTGAGATAACCTGAACATGGACAGGCGTAGGTCTCTGAAAATACAGATGTAATTTCATATAAAATAGGTTTTACAGTATGCCACACTTGTTAGGTTTGCAGAGTTGAGTAGTCATTTTGAGCTCTTCTAGATAATCCAACTTTGTATTTCAACAGCAGTTGGTCAAAGTTGGGGTTTTATGTCCCATTCAACAGCCAGGGTCATATTGGGACAGGTTCTTAGCATTGCCACTTGTGGGACTCGAACCCACAGAGGTGACAGCCTGTGATTAGATGCCAAACTTGCTAACCACTAGGCCTCTTAGGGCCTATTTCAATAACAGACACAGTGGCAAGTCTTGCAGTATAGATAAGGTTTTAGTACACACCACAGTTTTCTTCATCTGTTTCGTCTTCGCAATCATTGTAGTCATCACAGATGTAATTTCTAGGGATGCACCTGAACCCATCACACAGAAACTGGTCAAAGGAGCATTCTTCAAACATACAAATAACACAAGTATTTTTATTTTGTAAAGTACATAACCTACTTCCTATCATATCCATGTGTTTATTATATTAAATCTGTTTGTTTTTTTCACAATAATTTGTATTTAAAATTTCTGAGTATTTTTATTTTATCACTTAGGTGATTAATATGTAAAACATGAAATGTACCATTAAATGAGGAATCAATAAAACCATTCAATAAAAGAACTGCAAAATATTAATGCTTGGTGTACTGGACATATACCACTAGACATTAATAAAAAGATATATGTTACTAGACATAAATTAAAATTTACTAAAAATGGGGGACAATACTTTCAATACTTTCCACGCACATCAGATTATTGACAAGAAGTATTCAGACACAGAAAACTTTATGGACAATGACATACATCTCTAGTTATCAAAGAGTGCACTGTGTATTTATACAAAATTGTGATAAAAGCAAATTATATCAGTAGAAGTCAATTAGAGATGTAAAAGCCTTACCACAGCCAAGTTCATCTGTTCCATCCTGACAGTCTTTGTATGCATCACATCTCCAGTCTCCACGTAAACAATACGAGTCATCACACAGGAACTGGTTAGCATTACAAACTAGAACATGAAAGAAATACAGACATGTTGCAAAGTAAGACTATAAACCCTACTGGAAATTTCAGACAAAAGTTTTATATAAACCACTTGAAATTTAACTAGTTCAGTTACACCTTAGTTGACATATTAGGTTGATTGATTGAAAATTTTGGTTGGCCTGAGCCCTACTGGGAACTAAGTATGTCAAAATTCACAACACTTTCATGTTTTAACATATTTTTCAGAAATAATAATCTGACTAGATCCAATCATTGATATTTTAGGTTGACACCATGATTTGCAGTGAACTCTATAAAACACCAATAAAGTAACCATTTTACTGAAACATATGGTTTGGATAATGAGAACATGATATTGAAAGTTATACATTCTAAACCCCTTCTGGAACAAGTTTTTTGTATAATGACTTTCTTTTTAAATTTGGACTTTCATGAGAGAATATTCTTGTCAATTTACTGTCTTATAAATGTTTTTCCTTTAAAAAATTTTGGGACATCGATTATTTAAACATACCACATTCCTGTTCATCTGTCCCATCTGCACATTCAGTTTGACCATTGCACCTCAGAGATTTATCCAAACACTGGCCATCACTGCAGGCAAATCCATCACATTTATCTGAAATAAACAGAAATTGTAGCACAGAAAAGAGAAATAAGAAAGACAATTTCTGCAAATACAAACACCGTAGGTAAACCCAACACTTTGAAGGCAAACCCAACACAACTAACTGGAATGGTTCACATATAACATTCACACTTTTAATATGTCTATACTGTCATTTTTACATCTGGAATGGTGCTTATTTTTAAATATGATTTAGTGGCCTCCACTATGGATATGTTTTGATAATTTTACATAAACAAGTGCCCATTTTTCTTAAATATTTAACAACTACAGCATCACAAATATGCTTTATACACCACAAGAAAGTTATCTTTAGTGATTCTGCAGGCTTTTCTGTGTGAAAATCAATTCAGAAGTGATGGAGAATTCATTTGTTAGAAATTAGGGTCTTTATATTGTGTAAATATTGAGTCATTCTGCTTGTTATCCAAGGAAAGTCGGGATAATAAACATAAACTAAACCTTGTGGTGTAGATCTCTAAATTTTAACACTCACTTACAGAGGGACAACACTATGGACTTTGATTGTTTTGATGTGTCACTGTAATAAAATTCTGAAATCTATTTACAAATATTTTGAAATTATTTTACTAATTATTAGAATCCAACACCAATCAGATGCAATGCCTGACATGTCAAAAAAGAACAATGTTATTGGCCAGTCACCCTTCAGCATGCTGGCACTTTGAGAAATCTCATTTTCCAATGTGGTATATATTTCTTAATCTGTCCTAACTTACTTTTGTCAACAGGGGGTCAACAAACATGGTACTCCGAAATTTCAAAAATTAGTCAATGGAGGTGGTAGTAATTGAGTTAAAATGATGAAACGTATATA
This sequence comes from Sabellastarte sp. h YS-2021, assembly GCA_964017235.1. Lineage (NCBI taxonomy): Eukaryota > Metazoa > Annelida > Polychaeta > Sabellida > Sabellidae > Sabellastarte > Sabellastarte sp. h YS-2021. Next base: position 50,593,726 of record OZ024927.1, on the reverse strand, counting down.
TAAAGTACATTTTTAACTACCGGTATGTAAGGAGATGTATTGGCTACAGAACATAAACATGCAGTACCATTGCTATGGCAATAAAAACTCACCTGTACAGTTATTCTCTTCAGAAATATAACAATCCACAGATCCATCACACACATACTGTTCATCTAAACAGGAGACATCAGTACTGCCTCCATGTGTACACCAGTAGTTAGGAGCCTTGCAGGCTAAAACAACACCAAAATGTGTGATGTGACCAAATATTTGGAAAATTTGGTCAAAGTCAAAGTTGGTGTTTTACGTTCCATTCAACAGCCAGGGTAGTATTGGGACAGGTCCTCCACATTGCCACTTGTGAGACTCGAACCCACCGAGATCAGGCGAGATGACAGCCTATGATTAGATGCTAAATCAGCCAACCACTAGGCCACCAAGGAAGTTTTTCAAAAGTTGGGGATGAGTATTTATGACATTGATAATTAGCCAGGTTCTTGTATTTTAGTCTATACTAACTAGAAGTGTGATTGATGCAAGCAAATATCTCTGTAAAATCTAGAATGTTATAAAATGCATTTATTCAATGTGTCACAAAAAAAACAATAAAGACTTCTATGAGAGTTTGTTCTAGTAATACTTCAAGTAGACTTCCATGGCGTAACAGTGGTTTAAAAGATAAGTAGTTAAGAATACAAACTGCTTCATGTATATGTTACAGTAAATATGCAAAATCAGTAAATACATGTATTTACTGAAATTTTCGGTAAATACGCGTATTTACTAATTTCACATATTTACTGTAACATAAATCCTATTAAAATTATTGCATGAATAAGAAAATATAAGTCACCAAATGATAACAGTTATATCTTTTGAAACTTATTGTATGAATATGAACAATATATGTCACTGAATGACAACCTACTTTCTTGACACAGTGGCCCATAATAAGGTGCAACACAGATGCAATAAGCATAATCAAAGTCTCCAACACATGTTCCTCCATTGGCACACTCATAGTTGTAACACTGGCTGTCTGAAAGGAGAAAAAAAACAACTTACTTTTTCTCCTAATAAGCTGCAATCTTTGTTTAACCTGAGTACCACAATGTATACTGTATTTATCCATATAAAGGTCCCGGGGGCAATGTATTTTTGATTTATGACAAGGGGGGGAGGGGGGGTGGTGACTATTGCAGACGAAAAAAAACCTCTCTAGTCCGGTGGCAAAGGTTGATAATGGACATTTTGCAAGTTTCATCTTGACTGCCAGCGGGTATAATTGTGGGACAACTTAAAATATTAGCAACAAACCTTAAATCTCAGGAAATTATCCACTCTTGTCTCATATTTTGGCAGACTTTAAAAGAGTTACCATGTTTTGTTCCAAATTTTTGCATTTCCGGCTTGCAGTTATTGTGGGTGCACTAAAACACATCTTTTTTTTCAGAATCCTGGAATTGTAACGGTGGAGAGGAGGGGGTGGGGGTGTAGAGACATTTAATAGGAAGGGGGCATAATTAAGGACAAATGTGGTAATATTCTATTATATATACTGCTGTTATATAAAACAAAACATAGTTGAACAATTACAATATACTATTTATGGGACTGATAGTTATAAAAACTTAAATACAACATTTCTGCAAATAAAATGTAAATATGAATGATCTTTAAACAATTTGTAATTTGAACTAGGAACCGATTTAAATAAAAGCATTGTTTTGTATATTTAGTTTATGATAACTGTCTTACTCTTGTTGTGCAGGCATTCTTTAGTGCTTTCAATGTAACAGCACCCTGTGCTCACACACATCTCTGCATCAATACCTGGTGAACCACATTGCCTCTTCACCTCCAGGTTTCTGCAGTCTGAAACGTGTCACTTACAGTTAACAACCAAGGTTTTCATCTTGAAAATTGAATTAATTTGTACTTTACATGTGTATTTAGCTGTGATTTCCTACAAGAATCACTAACTCAAACAGGTTCTTGAGATATTTCATTGTACTTTGCATTTATACACGGCACAATATCTCTATGTACTACAGGACTCAAAACGCTAAATGACCCGTCCGACTGCACAAGTACAGCCCAAGCTTTCAAGTGACTGAAATTTCCCTAGCTGAAAGACAGAGGCTCAGGGATGACCATCTATCAACATCCTTCAGGTTCTTTGGCCTGCCACTGGAGATAGTACCCAATGACAGAGGACTGCCATTTTAAATGGTCATCCGATATTACAAGTCATCTTTGTTGTGCTGTAACCCTTACAATGTAAAGGTCAAGAGGTATAGAGCCCTTCAATTTTAGGCTTTTAAAAACCTTCGTGAATGAATATCAACAAGACCACTGCCGTGGTATGATCTCCCGCCGCACTACATCAAAAAGTAGGTGAAAAATATATTTGACAAAACTCCTTTAAATTGAATAGTTTTGCTGTTATAAATTATTTAAATCAAAAAAGTCAAAGTAGCTATTACTGAGTTAGCTATGGACCTACAGCTTTCAAAATTTGCAATGAGTTATTTGAGAAAAACTGGCTAAGTACAATACTTTTAAGAGATAATTCGCATTTACTCATTTTGAGTAGGTGAGTAATTAGCTACGAGTCTGAAACTTCACCATGTGAAAGCTCTCCCAAAAGTAGATGAATGACTTAAAAAGTAGATGAACAGCTTATTTGAGAGAAATTGTGTAGCTGCAATACTTTTGAAGATATAAGGCATTTACTCATTATGGTTATCATTAAAAATTGACAAAGTAGCTATTACGGTTTGCGAGATATTTGTCATTTTTCACATTTTCACCAAAAGTAGGAATAAAGTAGCCATTACTCACTTGTACATTGAGCAACAGTTGTGAAACTTAAATATGTTACAGTTCACAAAAAAGTAGATGAACAACTTATTTGAGAGAAATTGTGTAGCTGCAATACTTTTGAAGATATAAAGCATTTACTCATTATGATTATCATTAAAAATTGACAAAGTAGCTATTACTTACTTAGCTATGGAGATACACTTCCAAACTAGTGACCATGTTGTAGCTGTGGAGATAGTAGCTGAACAACATATTGGAACAAAATTGTGTAGCTGCAATACTTTTTAAGATATAAGCCATTTACTCATTATGGTTATCATCAAAGTAGCTATTACTCAGTTAGCTATGGAGTTACAGCTGTGAAAATTCACAATACAGTATATCCAAAAGATAGGTGAACAACATATTCGACAAAAATCCTCTATATTCAATAGCTTTTGAGTTATAAGTGACTTGCTCAATGGTCAAATGTTAAACTTAGTATAGCTATTACTCAGTTAGCTATGGTGCTACACCTTGGACACCTCACCATGATATAGTACATGAAGGAGTTGTTGAACAACATATTTCAGGCCAATATTGTAAGTAACAGTTACAAAGACAAAATCAATTTACTCATTTTGCTCATTGTTAATAACAGAAAATAGCTATTACTCACTTAGCTATGAAGATAGAACCCTAAAAATGGTACCATCTTGTAGGCATGGAGAAAGTAGCTGAACAACATATTTTACAGAAACACTCTAAATGTAGTCGTTTTGGAGTTATGAGCACTTTACTCAAAGTAGCCACCATTGCTATTACTCACTTAGCTATGGTCCTAGGTGTGAAATAACAGCATCAAATGAAAGGACATAAGCAATAAGGTCATAAAAAACATTGAAAAGGCCAAGGAGAAACAACCAGTGTGATGTACAGCCTTTATAAAAGCATGACACACACTCAATAACACACGCACACACGCACAGAATGCGTTTTATAATCTCCCGCCCGGCCGGCGGGAGATAAAAAGGAAAAAAAATGTGCAAGACATGATATTCCACACAAACTTTCAAAATTGTATCATTGGTAACTATAGTTAAACCATTTGGAATTTTAAACTTCAAAATATACATCAAAATGTAGAAAATACAAAACAAAATCCCTGCAAAAACTAGAGGATCGCTCGCAAAAAAAAAAGATAATGTTTTTGCATAGCAAAAACAAAGCGTCCCGAAAAGGATATAAAGGTGAGTGCTAAAGTATTAAGAAAATGCTTCGTTTCTAGCCTTATACTGTTGTGGCAACCAAAGTCAGCGCAGTCTGCTCTATCTAGCACGGTTTTCATGATATAAGCATTTTTGTGTTTTGCAAAAAATAAAAAAATTAAAAATGTCCGCTATATTTGGCGAGACAAAAATATTTTGAAAATTGGCATGGCTACTCTGCAGAGATACCCAGCAGGTCCAAAATTTTGTTGAGTTCGCTCCATATAGTACGGTTTTCGAGATATAAGCATTTTTGTGTTTTGCAAAAACTTTGAAAATTCAAAATGGCCACCATTTTTGGGGAGACAAAAATTTTTGTCAAGACCACTGCCGTGGTGTGTATCTCCCGCCGAGCATTAAAGCAGAAGAAATAGCTTTTCCGAGATATTCACAATTTTTCATTTTCGTGTGTGAAAGGTCTTCCAAAAGTAGGTGAATGAGTTATTTGAGAAAAAATTGGCTATCTGCAATACTATTAAGAGATAATTCACATTTACTCATTTTGAGTAGGTGAATAATTATCTATGGGTCTGAAACTTCACCAAGTGAAAGCTCTCCCAAAAGTAGGTGAATGAGTTATTTGAGAAAAATTGGCTATCTGCAATACTTTTAGAGCTATGGGTCTGAAACTTCACCATGTGAAAGCTCTCCCACAAGTAGATGAATGAGTATTTGATAAAAATTGGGTATCCGCAATACTTTTACAGATAATTAGCATTTACTCATTTTGAGTAGGTGAATAAATAGCTATGGGTCTGAAACTTCACAGAGTGAAAGCTCTCCCAAAAGTAGGTGAATGAGTTATTTGAGAAAAATTGGCTATCTGCAATACTTTTAGAGATAATTCACATTTACTCATTTTGAGTAGGTGAATAATTAGCTATGGGTCTGAAACTTCACCAAGTGAAAGCTCTGCCAAAAGTAGGTGAATGAGTTATTTGAGAAAAATTGGCTATCTGCAATACTTTTAGAGATAATTCACATTTACTCATTTTGAGTAGGTGAGTAATTAGCTATGGGTCTGAAACTTCACCAAGTGAAAGCTCTCCCAAAAGTAGGTGAATGAGTTATTTGAGAAAAATTGGCTATCTGCAATACTTTTACAGATAATTCGCATTTACTCATTTTGAGTAGACGAGTAATTAGCTATGGGTCTGAAACTTCACCAAGTGAAAGCTCTCCCAAAAGTAGGTGAATGATTAATTTGAGAAAAATTGGCTATCTGCAATACTTTTAGAGATAATTCGCATTTACTCATTTTGAGTAGGTGAGTAATTAGCTATGGGTCTGAAATTTCACCAAGTGAAAGCTCTCCCAAAAGTAGGTGAATGAGTTATTTGAGAAAAATTGGTTATCTGCAATACTTTTAGAGATAATTCGCATTTACTCATTTTGAGTAGGTGAGTAATTAGCTATGGGTCTGAAACTTCACCGAGTGAAATCTCTCCCAAAAGTAGGTGAATGAGTTATTTGAGAAAAATTGGCTATCTGCAATACTTTTAGAGATAATTCGCATTTACTCATTTTGAGTAGGTGAGTAATTAGCTATGGGTCTGAAACTTCACCGAGTGAAAGCTCTCCCAAAAGTAGGTGAATGAGTTATTTGAGAAAAATTGGCTATCTGCAATACTTTTAGAGATAATTCGCATTTACTCATTTTGAGTAGGTGAGTAATTAGCTATGGGTCTGAAACTTCACCATGTGAAAGCTCTCGCACAAGTAGATGAATGAGTTATTTGATAAAAATTGGGTATCCGCAATACTTTTACAGATAATTAGCATTTACTCATTTTGAGTAGGTAAATAATTAGCTATGGGTCTGAAACTTCACCATGTGAAAGCTCTCCCAAAAGTAGGTGAATGAGTTATTTGAGAAAAATTGGCTATCTGCAATACTTTTACAGATAATTCGCATTTACTCATTTTGAATAGGTGAGTAATTGGCTATGGGTCTGAAACTTCACCATGTGAAAGCTCTTCCAAAAGTAGGTGAATGAGTTATTTGAGAAAAATTGGCCATCTGCAATACTTTTAGAGGTAATTCGCATTTACTCTTTTTGAGTAGGTGAGCAATTAGCTATGGGTCTGAAACTTCACCAAGTGAAAGCTCTTTGGGATAGCTGCTCTGCAGAGATACCCTGAAGATAAAAAATTTCGTCGAAATCGCTCTATGTAGCACGGTTTTCGAAATATTAGCATTTTTGTGTTTTGCAATTTTTGTGCAAAAATTCGAAAATTCAAAATGGCCGCCATTTTTGGCAAGACAAAATTTTTTGAAAATTGGTATGGCTACTCTGCAGAGATACCCGGCGGGTCAAAAATTTCGTCGAAATCGCTCTATCTAGCAGGGTTTTTGAGATATAAGCATTTTTATGTTTTGCAATTTTTGCGAAAAATTCGAAAATTCAAAATGGCCGCCATTTTTGGGGAGACAAAATTTTTTTGAAAATTGGCATGGCTACTCTGCAGATATACCCTGTGGGTCAAAAATTTCGTCGAAATCGCTCTATCTAGCAGGGTTTTCGAGATATAAGCATTTTTATGTTTTACAATTTTTGCAAAAAATTCGAAAATTCAAAATGGCCGCCATTTTTGGCGAGACAAAATTGTTTTTCAAAATTGGGATAACTACTCCGCAGAGATACCCTGCGGGTCAAAAATTTCGTCGAAATCGCTCTATCTAGCACGGTTTTCGAGATATAAGCATTTTTGTGTTTTGCAATTTTTGCGAAAATTTCGAAAATTCAAAATGGCCGCCATTTTTGGCGAGACAAAAATTTTTTGAAAATTGGGAAAAGTACTCCGCAGAGATATCCTGCGGGTCAAAAATTTTGTCGAAATTGCTCTATCTAGCACGGTTTTTGAGATATAAGCATTTTTGTGTTTTGCAATTTTTGCGAAAATTTCGAAAATTCAAAATGGCCGCCATTTTGGGCGAGACAAAAATTTTTTGAAAATTGGGAAAACTACTCCGCAGAGATACCCTGCGGGTCAAAAATTTCGTCGAAATCGCTCTATCTAGCACGGTTTTCGAGATATAAGCATTTTTGTGTTTTCCTTATTTGGAAAATTCGTAACGATTAATTAATCATTAATTACTCGGCCATTTCTTGACCAATCAATGCCAAAATCTAATGATTTCCAGATTTTAATAGAATGAATGTATTTGCCAAGTTTCAGGTGAATTGATATAATTCCTTTCAAGTTATCATCCAGACAAGCTTCCCCATCGAAAAAAGACATTTTTGGTCATGTGACCTCTCTGATTGGTTGAAATGTCACTGCAGCATATTCAAAAAAATTCCCCAGGGCTACTGCCTAAACCTGCCAAATTTGAAAAGAATCCGCCTAACGGTTACAGAGTTATAAGGAAAACAAAATGCGGAGCCGGCAGAGCCGGCGGAGCCGCCGGAGCCTGAAGCTCTCCCATACACAAACAAGCATCCCTTGCGGGACGCTTAATAATCAACATGACAACACACCAGACTCTTCATTAGTACAACCATTGTAACTTAAGGTATAACCATTTTTAAGTTCCCAACATCAGAAAATCTTTATATTTGTACTCTTTTGACTATGCAGTGGGACACTGGACTAACCAACTCAGGCCCACGAGACATTTGCAAGAATATTATTGCAATTAACAGAGATTAATATTTAGACTATTGATTGGTGTATAAGGTTGAACCTTCCTGACTACTTACTAGTGCACCTTTGTTCATCCTTGCCATTGTAGCAGTCATTGTGGTCATCACATCTCCACTCCGACGGTATACAGTCCAACTCACAGGCAAACTCATTATAACTACATTCTGCAATCAGAAAGAGGTTTTCATAATAAGTGCATAGTGTATTATAATGTACAGAATGAGCAGTTAATCTTTTGTGTTCTTTTTACAAATGGGTTCATGATTAAAAAATAAAGGGTTTAATTGTTTTCATATCAATTAAGAAATTGATTTTTATACAGTTCTTACTATGATTAACTATATATTATACCAAAAATACCTTAAGGACAAAGTTTTTATCCTGGATAAGCATATGTTACGAAATTTTACCTTTAGTGTATTCAAAGGGTTTTCTTAGTAGAATGTACAGATCCTCCTGCCTCTGGAGTCATTCTGTCATTATGTTTGACAGTGAAGTTCCATTCAATCCATTATAATCACATAAGTACCATATTTATCCACATAAATTCCCCATCTCTATTAAACACTACCCCACCACTCCAAAAAAGGTTGTAATACAAGAAAGTCCATAAAAAATTTTAAAATCGTATCACTATCAAAGTATAATATAATAGTATAGAACTGTCTCTTGCATAGACCTGTACTATAAAACAGCATGAGGCACACATTATATGTATTTTGTGACATCACATTTGACATGGAAATGAGTGATTTTCAATGCCTTGGAAAAAACCTAAAATTTATGTTTTAGATAAGAACAACTTGGCTCCAAATGCCAAAACTTCTACCTTTTTCACAGAACCTGCCGGCATAGTTGTCTGGACATGTACAGTTGGGTTTACCACCACGCTCAGTGCAGGAACCACCATTCAGGCAGTAGTAGTCCTCACAGCTTGATGCCTTGATGTCTAACCCTGGTAAAATATCAACCAAAACTACAGCCCTCACTCAGGAAAACTAGAATAACATTTCAACATATATGGAATTTTTATCTTATATGAAAAAACTAATGACAATAACAATGGGATACACAAGCACAGAGAAATCAGGTCCATGTACACCTGATATTTATACTTTCTCAATGGTGTTTTTAACTCGATACCAGTGAATAAACCTGACACCTTAACCCACTATTTTCACAGACATATACCTTTCTACAGTTACAGGTCCATATGTCCTGTAACTTAAGAAAACTCTTCACTTTTTAAATTTCTTTAAATTGATGAGATTTTTACTGTTTAGATTCTTACAGTTTTAAAAAATAACATTAAACCATTTATTATTTAGCAATTGCCGCTTGGTCTCTTTTGAAACTCGATATTGATTCAACCTACATTGAAATACAGACTGGCAACTTTTGCTTTAGACCTATAGCAGTTTTGAGATCCAGGTCCTATGGACCTGGTTATTCTTACAGTAAACTTCATAAACTGCTCCATACTTTGCCAAAAATTTTGATGCACTGTGTTAAATGTTAAGAAAAATTAATACCATCACATACATTTAGTTACAAACTCTTTGGTGCTTATCACAAAACAAATTCATTTAAAACATTATAGACTGAATGCCATGAAATCACTGTATTAGATTCCAATTTCCACTCTGGTTAAATTAGTAAGAAAGCTGGTAGTTACTTGGTCACCAGAACAATATCCACACCAACTAGTTTGTCTGACATGCTCGATCCTATAAAAATGGTTGTGTGACCAAACAATATGCTGAAAGTTAGGTTTTCTTCATTGAACATAAAGTCTTAAAGTGTATTTATTATCAACAAAAGAAGTATGTAAACAGTATTTAACAAAGTTAAAAATGTGTCAACATACGACAAAATGGTCCATAGTGAAACTCATCACATTCACAAGTGTTCTTCATGGTACCATAATTACAGACATCATCTTCTACTGTGATTGTATCTGGAAAAAATGCATTATACTGAATATAGATAAATATATAACAAACTCTTTTGTAATAAAAGTTTGCAGTTTATTCAAATAACATCAGCTTCCTTAGATAAATGAGGCATGTTAATGTTACATAATAAGAAAGAATAGAAGAAGGTTTCCAGTTCACAACGATGTACCAATGTTAAAACTGTGCCACAATAATATCTTTAATATTCTATCTTTCATATATGGTACCAGCTTGGTTAGTTTCTAATTAAATGTCAAATATTATAAGTATAACACTGGAAAGATTTCTCAAAAAGGTAAACATTATTCACAAAACATAAATTTATGTAATAGTTTTTAATGTTAACATCACTCTGCATTACAAGAAACATGAAATTATAGTTGTAATTTAGAAGCTTCATAGTTTGTTATCATTTTAAAATTCTATGTTACATGAAAATGATTAGGATGAATTAATAAACATGCAGGCAATTATTAGCAGTTCCATTTTATATTAAATTGTCATTCATTAGGGTTATACAAAAACATATGGCAGAATTGCATTCTCTTTGCCAAGTATATTAGACAGTAACTATGAACTTGAGAAATAGAATAAACAGCATTTTGTCCAGTATAAGTGACGGAAAATCACTGGATGTTAGTATACTTTTAAGATACTGATGACATGTACACAAACCAAAATGAACCTCTAGATTTTTTTGCATTCAAATTTGAAATTCATCCAACTGGTTAAGTTACAACTTCACTTAAAATGTGATAAAATAAGGGGAAAATGTGTGAACATTAACAGAACATAGGATAGAGAAAGTAATAAGAAAAATGATAGTAATAATCACTAATAATCAAAAACCTTAGCAAATTAATAGAAGAGTAACCACTCTCTTTTACGAAATTTGATTATCTGAACACTCAAATTTTCAGACTCATTTTCTGTCTCCCAACAGTGAGTTTCCTATAACTTACATGAGAGTTTTCTTGTATTCTACAGAAACACTATTATCAGAACAATCTCCCTGTGATGGTCACATTACAGAAGTTCTACTACACAACATATATTTTCAATTTAATACCGCATGCTCACATGAATGACATGAAGATTTGTGAAGACAAATACTTACAGATATCCTAAAAGTATCAGTACACAACATAAAATATCTACACATTCACAACGGCAATTTAAAGCCCCACCACCACAGGAAAATACCTTCTTCATATGCTGAGCTTGTCATGTCACTTGGTTCAGTTGTTATTGCTGTGTATTCATACTCAATCTCTCCTGTATGTGATGATGCAGAATGATCAAAAGGTGTTGTATAATTTTCCAATGAAAAATCTTCAGTGACTTGGGTAATGTCATATCCATCTGTTCTGAAATCACCTTCATAGCTATCTGTTGTATTTTGCCATTGATAATCGTCATCTGTACCTTGGTTTATATATTCATCTGTTGTATTTTGTATTCCATAATCATCGGTTGTATCATATATGTCAAATTCATCTGTTGTACCTTGGCTTTCATACTGAAGAGATGTATTTTGGCCTATATATTCATCAGTTGTATCATATACTTCAAATTCATCTGTTGTACCTTGGCTTTCATACTGAAGAGATGTATTTTGGCCTATATATTCATCAGTTGTATCATATACTTCAAATTCATCTGTTGTACCTTGGCTTTCATACTGAAGAGATGTATTTTGGCCCATATATTCATCAGTTGTATCATATACTTCAAATTCATCTGTTGTACCTTGGCTTTCATACTGAAGAGATGTATTTTGGCCTATATATTCATCAGTTGTATGATACATGTCAAATTCATCTGTTGTTCCTTGGCTTTCATACTGAAGAGATGTATTTTGGCCTATATATTCATCAGTTGTATGATATATGTCAAATTCATCTGTTGTTCCTTGGCTTTCATACTGAAGAGATGTATTTTGGCCTATATATTCATCAGTTGTATGATATACGTCAAATTCATCTGTTGTTCCTTGGCCTTCATCCAGAGCAGATGTGCTTTGGACTAAATATTCTTCTGTTGTTTTTTGTATATCATATTCATCACTTGCACTATTTTCATTCTGAGCAGAAGTACTTTGATAAACATATTCCAGAGTTGTACTTTCTAATTCATATTCATCAGTACCACTTTCTGTTGCAATTTCATCGGCAGTATTTGGCAACAATCTTTCATAAGTTGTAGTTTGTGTTTCATTTTCCACATTTGTACTTTGTTCAGCTGTACTTTCTGTGACCTTTCCCTCAGTGGTACTCTGTTGCTCCTCTGATGGATTTTCTATGTTAAAGAAAATGGGTCAAAGCAATGGAAAGCAGACATTTTAACAAGGGAAATTTACATTGACTATTATATGATATATCTACACAAAATGTTAACTCTTTCACCACAGAGGTAACAAATTGTTCTGCTTTAGCTTTACCCTAACTATCATCACCAATAATATAAATTTTATTTATATTTCAGCACATTGCTTCAACTTTTTCAATTATATCAATAAAAATATGTACATTCAAATCTGACACACATAAAAAATAGGTACATGTACAAATGTTTATTATATTGTTCTACTGACAACACTATAGTGGCCAGAAATAGGACTTGAAGAGGAACTGAGTGGTGAAAGGGTTAAATCTATTGAGGCAAAAAGTTTACAGTATCCACAAGCAGAAAAGCACAGATTTATGCAAACATTTGCAATAATACATATAAAGCAGGAATATAACTGTAAATAACTTAAGTTAGAAGAGGCAGAACTTTTAAAGTATTAATAAGGAATGGTAGTGTTACAGCTCAAGGTTTTTTAAAATTTTTTTCTGCATTAGCTAGGTCTAGAAATCTGTCAGATAAAAGCAACTGGTAAAATACACAGCATTATAATAAGGCTTACTGAAGAAAAGGTATTATTGAGGGAATACATTAACTTTTAATAAAAAGGGTTAATGGTGTGTTCAGTGGCTTGAAACAAAGAACACAAAAACTGGTGCATAAAGGTACACATTAGCTTCCAAGTTTTACACTTAAACATTTAAAGACATCTTAGTAAGGATGGAACATAGATCTAAAAAAGAGAACATCCATGTACAGTCAGATTTCCACTCTGATACTAAACTGTTACCATGTTTTCCTACTTTAAACAATGTTCAATTGAAAAAAACCCATTTTAGTCATTGAAAGATTTTGAATGTCCTTTTTGAAAATGGTACAATTTAAGTTAAATGTTGTTAACTGTCCTCACCTCAGACAATGGTGTAGCTTTGTAGATATAAGTAGAAGTTAGCCATAAAGCGAAACAAACTCACATGGAAAGTTGAAAGTTACATAAACTGCCAGCTTTAATTTCTTGTGTAAAAGACTAAACTATACAAGAAACATCCAAACCTGTCACTGAAGTACTTTGTGAGAGGGGGATGGTACTCATGTTTGACTCTGATGTTTCTTCAGTCGCATTCACATTAATAACATCTGATATATCTGTGAAGCATTTAATAAAAATCTGAATAACAATTTAGTCAATATAATATGGTTCTATTTTTCTGTTCAGTGGACATTTCAATGACTGAATAAAAAAACCTTAGAAGATGTTTTATCAATTTGTGAATGCTGCTTTTTATTATTATTTAAAAACCAGATGATACTTTGTAAATTTACACTACTGTTTGTGTGAAAGTTTTCCAATTTTCTAGAACTAGACATTATACTGCTCAATGATATATCACACTACTTCCACTATCCAAATCATTCCTACTACTATTAAATTTTATGAACCCATTTCTATTCTTCTAAATGCTAGGACTGATCATTCAGATACAAATCATACAATATCCTTCCCTCTCAACATTGTCTGATTATCAAGGTTTTGCTGGACCTGTGAGGATTCAGTGAGGCCTAGTGGTTATCAATTGTGACAAATACTCACTTGGCTCACAACTTTAGTGGGTTGTGGTTGATATGGGTGATGGTTGTCCGGATCCACTGCATGATAACATGTGGGAAAAATTGTTGAGGACCTATCTTGATATGTCTGAAGCTGTTAGTAGAGTGTCAAAACCCCAAGTTTGATCCTTGGTCTTTGGAATGGAGTATATATTATACCATAAAGAGGCCAAATTTGTTAATAAATTTGACGTTTAATCACTTTTTTCTAATCCCTATGGTCATGGGTTCAAATCCAACTTATGAGAACATGAAAGAAATATCAATGGCCTGTCCTAATAAGACTCAAGTATAAACACCAATTTAATGACGGATTCACCATACCTGTTTCAGTCACCACCCTGTAGTTGTCAATGTTGCCTATGTACTCAGTAGCAGCTAGAACAGGATCAATAATGAGCATTCTGATTAAAATATCCCTCACAGGAACTGAAAAAGTCATCTCTACCACAGGGTTGATCTCATTCTCACTGTAAACAAGGAGTCAGAAAATAGCCAATTCAATTACATGAATAACACAATGACAAAGTCAAGCTTAAAGTGTATTAAGAGTTTATTGATAGCGGTATGACACTACATTGGTAAATTACCAGATTCACCTTTGAACTAATACAGTTGGAATTCATACATATACACTACCTGAAGGAGGATTGGTGCCACAACAAAATCAGTGAAATCATACAGGTGAAAGGAACACTGGACATACCTGAGACACCACAGAGATGGTTGGTGCCACTACTAGACCAGTGAAATTATATACTCAATAGGTAAAAGGAATACAGGTTCCCACCTGAGAGACACAGAGATGGATATGGTTGGTGCCACTACTTAGTAAAGATCAGTGAAACTATATAGGTAGAAGGAATGCAGGTTCCCACCTGAGAGACACAGTGATTGAGATAGTTGTTGCATTGCCATGTCAATGAAATCATGCATGCACAAACCATACAGGTACTTACCTGACAGCTGTAGTGATGGAGATCGTAGGTGCCAATGTACCCAATAATTCCGTTTGTACTGGTAATACTAGGGTAAATCTGTCAATGAGTAGAGTCCACAGCAAGTCAAAATACAACCACTCATTGGAGCTGAACTTGTCATGAAGAGTCTCAGACCAGCTCACAATTACTTGAAATCCAGAAATATCAGCTGAAAAAGGAGTGAATGACTTTTATACAGGACTATATACTGTAAATCTTCAACATATTTATCTGGTTTGGTGTTAGATCTGATTTTTAATTAAATTATCAATTCTTTGTGATCAAAAGACTTTTGTAGATTAACTTTTGAATCAAGAGTGATAACAAATGGCATCAGGAAACTATCAGAAATGGTGAAGATTAGGCAAGGCCATTTTACACAATAAATAAATTATTTAATCAGTAGGTATTGCATGACTGACTGGACAATTTGGGTATCTTCTGTAACAGTTTCAGAAAAAAATAAAACTCCCATATGACTGGCTATGCACAATTATCAGCCTTCACCCATGTAAAACACTGGTTATCAATTGTAACTAGTTAAAATTCTCAAAATTTATCAAAACTGGAAATGTGTGTCAAAATAGAGAATTTATTTAATAATCCATCTTATACATATCAATATAATAACAGCCATACATTTATATTCTATTAAACCATTTATACTTAGTCTACATATCCCACCACTTGCAATAACTATTATTTATTGTTTCACACTTCAGACTTTTTATGTATCATATCCAGCCATTTTAGTGATTCATTTCTCACATTTGTTTGATAAGTAAAATGAAACTAAAAATGAAAAACTAAACTTAAAGGTTCGAGGCTATTGAAGATCTATTATAAATACTCTCACAAGGTACAGCTAACTCTTTAAACCTGGATTTTAATAACACCAGAAAATATTCATTCTCAACCATCAGATATGCAGATAACAGGCTGGTATTCAACAAAACTGTTGTTTGCCGGCTGTTCCATAAAAGTCAACTTAAAAATGAATGTTACCATTAAAAGAGTTCAGGGATTGATTGTAGACAACTACCTGTGCAGTTTTGTTCATCAGTGAAGTCTACTTCACAGTTGTTTTCTCCATCACAGAACAGTTCAGAACCCAGACAGAACACTCTGCAAGCCATCCCGCCTTCACCACATGCTAGCAAATAGATGAGTTGTTTTTAGCAACATGTGAGATCATGTGAGATAGATAAACTAAACTGACTTTTATTATTGGCAATAACAAATCATGTCAAAGCAAAGTATACATGAGATATGATAATCACAACTGCAATGTTTATAATCTTCTGTAAAGTTCACAAAGTGCATACGACTATAAGCCTGTATTGGACAGGGAATTGATAAAAGTCCACAGAAATTGAGAAATTTAACTATGATCACAAAGAAAAGAAAACAGCTGGATCTAGTCTAATCTAATTAATTCCAAAATGGCACTTAATCTCTTTATGTTAATCTATGGAGTCTAAGGCAGTACAAAACAGAAGAATGTGTGATAAACCAACTTAGTCTGTAATCAAAAATGTCAAGTATCTGTAAGCATTGTGAATGTAAAATTGGATAAATAGCATTGGAGATGCCCATAGCCCAAAGCCTGGGAAAATAGTTTTCAACACCATGAGATAAGGAAGTGGTGGAACAGTACAAAGTTTGGGATACTTTCAGAGCAGTGTCAGTTATATAAAGGTCCAAATAATGTTTAAATAGAGCAAATAACATCTAAGAGAAAGAAAATGTATGTTAAGATAAAGTATTAAAACAAAATAATCCATCAGCAACATGACAGCATTAATTAGTAAACTAAATTACAAAGCTGTAAAATTTATTAATTGGAGTATAGCTGTCAGTCGAAATAGAACAATTTTTGTCGTAAGAGAAACATGACTCAAATATGGCAGGTGAACACACTTTGGAAGAGCCAAAGTTATAGGTCACACCATGATAATGCACACTTGCACCCCCTAACCAATGCCCCCACCATGTGTCAACCTTCTGCACCTTACGGAACCCAAGAAATGGCCTGGACAAGATTTTTCAAACTCATGGTCACTGTAACAAGGTCAAAGGTCAAATCAACATCACACCATGATGTTGCTCACCTACAATCCCTAGCCAATGTTCCCATCAAGTATCAACTTCCAACACCTTACTTTTTCCATGATATGGCCCGGACAAGATATTATAGTTCAAGATCACTACAGCAAGGTCAAAGACAAAATCAAGGTTATACCATGACATTGCACACCTGCACCCCCTAACCAATGACCCTACCAAGTATCAACTTCATACACCTTACAGTTTCCGAGATATAGCCCGGACAAAATGTTATAGGTCAAGGTCAATCCAGCAAGGTCAAAGATCACATCAAGGTCACACCATAACGTTGCATACCTTCAACCCCTATCCAATGTCCCTACCAAGAATCAACTTCCTACACCTTACTAGTTCTGACATACAGGCCTGACAAATTTTTCCTGCCACCCACCTGACCGACTGCCTGCCA
Source organism: Sabellastarte sp. h YS-2021 (assembly GCA_964017235.1). Lineage (NCBI taxonomy): Eukaryota > Metazoa > Annelida > Polychaeta > Sabellida > Sabellidae > Sabellastarte > Sabellastarte sp. h YS-2021. Next base: position 50,576,619 of record OZ024927.1, on the reverse strand, counting down.
GAACACCCACCCACCATGGGTGAAAACACTACCTTAAGGGCTGTGGAGTAAAAACACAACTACTGTGATGACATGGAAGGCAGTTTTTACAGATTCTAAAAGAGTATAAAGGATAATAAGAGCTCAAGAAAGAGACTTGAGTACTTGACACAATTTGAAAATGGTTTAGTTACTGACTCAAGCTGGCTTAATGCTGAGATTTCCTGGGTGCACACTTTACTGAATGATACAACTTAAGACCTTACATTTTTCACACTGGTATCCTGCAATCCCACTCGGACACACGCAGATGTAGTTGTTTTCAGAATTGTCTATCCTCTCATAACACAGACCTAGGTTGCAGATATTGCTACTGCAGATGCCTGGAAAAGCACACAATAAAATACAGGTGACATTTTTTTTGTCAAATGTGTTCATCAAAGTAATGTTACAGTCTGACCCCTTTTCGTCAAACTTGGTAAGAATTTCCATCAACTAGATGTCAAACTCATTTCCTTGGAAGGCCTTTTCACTGATTATCTTACCTATTATATAAAATTCCTTGTTACATAAAGGAATTAGATATTACTGTGAATGATAAATTTTTTCCAATCTGTGTTGTATATTTATATAAAGTACATTATATCTCTATCAGTACAGGACTCAAAGTGTTATGTGATCCATAAGACTGCACAGGTAGAGTCCAAACACTTTAAGTCGAAGCTGGGAGTTTGTGACCCTTTCAATAGTTACTGTTATATCAAGAAAAGCCTCACTGCATCTCACATTTTGTCATGAGCTGGGTCTGAACCCATGACCACAAAGGTATGAGTTAAGTGATAAAAATGTTAAATTTGTTAAGTATTCAGCCACTGAAGTGTAATTTTATGTTTGATGCAGGACATTTGCATGTTTCTACAGTCTACACAGTTTTAAAGACTAATTGAAGGAAAATTAATATTTGTGCAAAAAATGTAATTTGTACCCTATGACCTAGATTGAATATGTAATATGTAAAATATAAATTATATTTTTAACAAAAAAAATATTATTCAATGAATTTTTTAACATTGTCTTTTAGAAAAAAAAGCTAAATATGTGGGCATTATGGCTTTATAATACCCTGGAAGAACAAACTAATCTAAAATGCAATGGATATAAGTACATTATGACAATTTGTCCAACTGCATCAAAGGGTACAAATACCTGACGAGCTATTTAAACTAAAAGAAATGAAAGTGAAACTGTTTCATCAATGCAGATAAGGTTACTTTTCCTAAGTCACTGTCTTTTATGCATAAATGCTTAGCTTTAAAAAAGTACATGTATCTTTGAATGTGACAATGAAGGTGAAACTTTGTGATTCACAGCCCTTTTCAACATCTTTGGTCATATCAGGAGCCTCAGTACAGTACATACTGTACATTACATACTGTCACAACTCACAAGCTGGATTCAAACCCAGAATCTCAGAGTCTGATACTGAAACACTAGAATTTTATTGTTTTGCACCTAAATGAGTCTAAATGCAAAAGGCCTAAAACAGTATCATTTCCCTATGTATGTTTATGACATGTGAGTGATATCGTACCTTGCTCTGGTGTTGTAATTGCTGAAAATAAAACAAGTTAACGGTAAAATACAGATATGCTAATATTGTAAAAGTTCACTGTGCAGCCAGTCCATGAAAATGTTACTTTGGTTTTAAAATAAATTACAGAAAACAATTTATGGACATTATAAATGACAGAGTACTCTTGAAAAAAACAACAGTACAGAAATTTTAAGTTTGATGTTAACTAATAAGTTAAATATAAATTTACTGCTTGATACATACACTTATTCCTAATTGTCCACATTTACCTATGTGAGATATACTCCAATATCAATGTTAAATCAAGACAGATCTTTATTAATTTTTCACCTCACATAAACATTACGTTGGTAGTCGATACTAGTGTATTGAATAAAATATGTCGGATTAGATGTACATAAAGATGAAAATATCATATGCTACATTATCTCTATGATATAATACTATGTACAATACAAAGACCATACTGACTTGTATGCAGAATTAAGGTAGACATTAAATAGTTCTATAAATCAAGACAAAAGATAGTATTTGTCACCCCCGGAATTTTAAAACATACTGTATGTAACACAATACAGATTAATGCATTATAGATACCTTCATTATTTAAGGTACATAATGAATAATACTGAAAACAAAATTATGAGTAAGGTATTATTTGTTGTAACATCTTCTTTTTATTGCGTTAATACATCCTATCCAATGGACAATTGCTAATCCGGTCGGCGCAGACCGGCCCGCCAAACGCCAGAAAAAGACGTCCTGTGTTGCCACCGGCTGGCCGGTCCGTAGTACTGTGCACTCCCCAGATGGCGCCTCATACTTCCTTCCTGTCTAGACAACCTGACGTCATAGCATCTTTTTCGTTTGGCGCGTGTACTGTGCAGACGTGTTTTCAACATCTCCAGATTTTCAAAGGAAAAGTGTGCATTATGACGGATTTCAACCTTATTTGTGGATATTTTCAGTGTAGAAGTGTTATCTACTCTTCAAGCACGGATATGCTTTTAAAATCTGCTGGAAACGCTCCCTAACTGACTCAATTTAGTGTTGATGATAGGGCAGTTACGTAAGACCAGATATATGAATGCCGCCTTTTTACTAGTTTCCATTCAACCATTGTGTTGTTAGGGGCAGATTGAAAATATTGAGGAATTATGGATATTCTTCTTACAGGTATCTTATCCGTGTCTTTTGTCTCTCCTTTTACTACAAATAGAAATTACGGTAAACTTCAGTCTACGTGTTTTTGAACTCTGTAAATGGAAGGAATTCCCCATGAAGAGTTGCATTCTTTCAGAGCGCACTGGTACCGACTTCTCTGCTGTAAAGCATCAGTCACAACAGCCTAGCTCGATTTTCAGTGTCATCAGAAACAATAGTTGAATTCCTCAATTTCTTCAGAGCGCACTGGTCCACACATCTTTGCTGTAAAGCATTAGTCGACCGGTAAGCTTATATATATGTACATCAGCAGCAAGAGATGAATTCTTCAGATTTCTTCAGAGCGCACTGGTCCAGACATCTTTGCTGTAAAGCAGTAAAGCATTAGTCGACCGGTAAGCTTACGGTATATATATGTACATCTACATAGAAGGAATTCCATCAGAAGAGCAGGTAGTTTGATCTCACGTCTACTGTGATATCAGTCCCTCCCTTGTGGACCCGGCTTGGTTGTCGGTAGTGAGGGTTGTGGATGGCCAGTTCACTGGTTTTATCACGAAAGGAAGAAGGAATTTCATCTACAAATCTTCAGAGCGCGCTGGTCCAGGCTTTCCTGCCTTTTAAAGCATCACCCGGCCGACCAGCTAAAAAGAACGCGACCTTTGACGTCATATCCAGTCAGCCAATCGCGTCCTTCCTTCCAACTCACGAAGCTGGTCACGTGATTCACCGACCAGGTCACGAAGTTAATCACGTGCTTCACCGACCAGGTCACGAAGCTGATCGTCATCTCCACTCAGCCAATCACGTTGCCCCTCCGACCAGCAAGCTGGTCACGTGATACACCGACCAACATTTGTTTCTAAATATAGCTCACAAGGGCTTTCCCAGCAACTGTCAAATCTACAATTAAGACGTGCGTTCAAACATATACTTTTATTAATGGAGGAAACCTACAGCCAGCTGAATTCAACACAAAATATAGTTGTAAAATTGCCTTAGCAATGGGTTACAGAGTGCACCGACTACACAGCCTTGTACACTTGCTTCATCAACTGGTTACAGAGTGTACCGACCAATACTGGCTACACAGCCTTTATACCCTTGCCTCAACAACTAGTTACAGAGTGTACCGACCTGTACCGAATTCGTTGCTGACCCCAGCCTGCCAGTTTCTTGCCAGTTACAGTTTTTTTATTACTGGCTACAACTGTTACAGAGTGTACTGGTTACAAAAAAAAAAAAAAAAAAAAAAAAGGCTGGCTAAATATAGGCCAGTAGCTGTCAAAATTGATTGGTGACCCCTGCCTGCCAGTTTTCTGCCGGTTACAGAGAATTGCTGGTTACAGTTAAGTACCGGGTATGGAGTCCCGGTACTGGACAGAGTTGCCTAAGGTTAATTTGGTTACAGAGAATTCTTAGACCGGTCAGTGGTCTTGGTGATGTGACATGCCAGTGTCCCAAGCTACTGCCAGGCAACCTTCCCTTATCACATCTCTCAACAACCTGTTATCAGTGCTGGACTTGGCTGGAGAGATAATAAATTTTGTCATGTCCGGCCAGGGGTCAGACATCTCACGAATGACAATTGCTCTGTAAATGCTGCACCTTGCAGGCTGCTGGCCCGGGGCGAAGAGTCTATTAATATGAAAAGTTGTGTCAGTCCCACCAGACCACAATAAGAACAGAGAGACTGTTAACCTGGATCATTGTCACCAGACCGGACCAGTGTCCGGAGGGACAGAAAATGTTTATCAAAATACCAAATGTCCCAAATGTGGCACACAATCGGCCTGTAGGGTCCAGACTAAGCCCTTTTTCGGGAACTTAGGAAGCCTTGGGGGCCGGACCCTAGGTATTACAATGTTCAAGGAGGGATACCTACTCCCATATACCTATACAAGAACAATCCAGGTAATGCCTGCTATTCGGTTTTGTCCACAGCACCTTTGCAGTTCACTGTGATTCCAAAGGAGGTGAAACTTGTGACCATACACAAGGACTTAAGAAGCCACCAGTACCTAGACGACTGGTTGGTGAGAGCCAGATCCCAGGCTTGTCTCCAACATTCACAGGAACTAGTAAATAATGTGTCAGCCACTGGGTTGGCTGATGAACTTACAGAAATCAGAGCGGGAGCCCAAACAAGACTTTGATTTTGTAGGCTACCAGTTCGACTTCAGGTCTGATCGGTTCCGACCGACTCTGGACCGGTGACAGAACCTTCAAGAGACTATGTTAAAACTGCTATCCCTACCGGCTTGCCCAGTCCGGGAATTCATGTCCTTGATAGGTTACTGACGGCTACAGAAAAGCAAGTTAATCTAGGTCGACTTCATATGAGACCCATACAGTGGCATCTCAAAACAACTGGAGGGTACCAGAATCACTGGAAAAGGTGATCCAAGTCCCTAGGTCCCTGCACCCCCATTTACAATGGTGGCTGAAGGAAGACGATGTACTTACAGGCCAACCATTATACCCAATAAAGCATGCTCTGCAAATATTTACAGACGCATCAATAAAAGGGTGGGGCGCTCACTTAAACGAGCACACTGCAGGAGGAACCGAGTCCCTCCCGGGAAGCAAGCTGCACATAACTATCTAGAACTTAAAGCAGGCTTCCTGGCTTTAAAAGAGTTCCAAGAACTTTGCTCAAACAAGATAGTACTTGTAGCAACTGACAACACCACAGTAGTGTCATACATAGACAAGGAAGGAGGCATGAGGTCGGGCCCACGTGTGCCCTACTATGGAGAATCTTGACCTGGTGTACCAGGAAACAAGTGACTCTAAGCCCGACACATTCCAGGCCGGCTGAATGTGGTAGCGGACAAGCTATCGAGGCTAGGCCAGACCATCCAAACAGAGTGGTCTCTCCTTCCAGAGGTCTTCCACTCAATCTGCAGCAGGTGGCACCGGCTCAAATAGACTTATTTGCTATGAGGTTCAACAACAAGTTGCCTCTGTTTGTGTCACCGGTACTGGATCCCCTGGCCACAGCAGTGGATACACTCAGTATGCCATGGTAGGATCTGAAAGCATACACCTTCCCACCATCAGCCATATTGGGCAAGTGGTGGAGAAGTTGCAAGACTCCCCATGCAAGAGAATCATTCTGATTGCTCCGGGGTGGCCCAACATGCCTTGGTTTTGGGATCTAGTGGCCATGTCCAGCCACATCCCGCTGAGCCTGCCCAATCTGTCCAGCCTGTTCACAGCCATTCGATCAGATCCCTCACAGAAATCTGACAAATCTTAATCTCCATGCAGGGCTCCTAGAGCCTCAACAATCGAGGAGCAGGACTTGTCTGAGGCAGTGGCAGCAAGAATTGAGGCTCCTCAAAGGGGGGTCAATCAGATCAGTCTATGAGGCAAATGGGTCATTTTTACCAAGTGATGTATCATTCATCAGGTGTACTTCGGGCACCACATGTAAAGTCAGTTGCTGACTTCCTTAGGTACCTGTTTCAGGACAGGAAGTTGCAGCCCAGTACTATTGTTGGTTACAGATCAGCCATTGCTGATAGCCTGGAAATTTGCTCATCAATGTTAGTAAGGATGAAAATCTCACTCGTCTCCTGGATAGCTTCCACTGAGACAGACCCAAAGGCCGGAGGGGAACCCCCTCCTGGAACCTCTCCCTGGTTTTTTGCACCAGCTGACAAGGTTCATTTTGAACCAATTAAAGGCCTCTTTGAAGCATTTGACCTTCAAGGCAGTTTTTCCTCTTGGCCCTGGGTTCGGGCAAGCATAGAAGTGAGATACATGCTTGGCAAACAGCCCAGCACCATTGATGGTTATAGGTCACCCATTGTTGATAAATTGGGAAATTCACTTTTCATCATCAGGAAGGACAAAAATCTCGCTCGTCTCCTGGATAGTTTCCTCAGAGACAGACCCAAAGGCAGGAGTGGCATACCCTCCTGGAACTTCTCACTGGCCGTGCACCAGCTAAGACTCCATTTGATCCAATCAAGGAGGCCCCCTTGAAGCATTTGACCTTCAAGACGGTATTCCTCTTGGCCCTTGGGTCGGACGACTGCAGAAGTGAGATTCATGCTTGGCAAAACTGATATATTGGACACCAATCCGATTGGTCAAGGTGTCCCTGTATCCATCACCCAGCTTTCTATCCTAGAATCAGCTGGCCAAAGAGGGTCCAGACAGTGTGGCCCCTGGGGTTATAACAGCCCTGGCCCCAACTCTGGATAGATCCCTCAAGTCTGACAGGTCCCTCTCTCCGGTCAGAGCACTGTGCTACTATTTGGACAGGACCTCAGACATCAGGCAGAATAAAGAGGTGGTTCTTGTCTCCTTTTAAGAAAGGTTTCAACAAGACATCTCACCTTCCACTATATCCTCTTGGATCAAGCAGACTGTGATCCTATGTTATGAGCTCTCTGACCAGGAGGCCCACACTTGACATCATGTTAAAGCCCATGATGTCAGTGCCTTTGCTGCTTCTAAGGTCTTTCAGTCGGGAGTCTCCTTAGATCCAATCTTGTCAGCCTGCCACTGAAGTCACAATACCTTCACACAGTGCTTTCTGAAGGGTGTGGTTTGGGCTGACTCAGAGCTTTACCAATTGGGCTTGGTATTGGGCTGCTCAGCAGAACCACAAGTGGCCCTTAGAGTGAGGAGATGTGTATATATGTACATAATGTAACAGTTCTACAAGCACATAGTATAAAATATGATGTGCTTCCTTTGGGAGGTTTATTGGCTTTCTGGGACTGAACTCATCCCTCTCTTCCCCTACCTCAGAGCAGGTCTGTTGAAAAAGGGGGGGGGCGACGTCGGTATAGCCCCCGTGTAACCGGCTGTTGGCAACCGACCAAGGTCTTACAGGGTTTCCTGACCTTAGGGTCAACCCAGGCCTGGGCCTATAGGTCTCCTGACGAAGTCAGCCTAGACCATAGGTTAAAATTTGCTATTACTTGTGAGTTCACATAAGTCCCTAGTAACTTACCCGCCGACCAAGCGGTAGTTATTCAGCAATTGTCCATTGGATAGGATGTATTAACGCAATAAAATTGCAAATTTAATAAGTAAATTAAATTTTTATAAGTTAATACCCTATCCAATGGACACACAAGACCCTCCCACCGACCCCGCTATCAACTTACTAGGGGTCTTACTAGTACAAGGCACCATCTGGGGAGTGCACAGTACTACGGACCAGCCAGCCGGTGGCAACACAGGACGTCTTTTTCTGGCGTTTGGCGGGCCGGTCTGCGCCGACCGGATTAGCAATTGTCCATTGGATAGGGTATTAACTTATAAAAATTTAATTTACTTATTAAATTTGCAATATTGTCATGATCTTTTGTACATTTAACATTCTATGGCATCATGGGACATTGAATAGCGCCAACACAGCAGAATTAGGTCCCCTATGTATGATTTTACAGGGCACAGAATAAGAACATTTATGTTTACTTTTGCTGGTGTCTTAATAGCAGATTAGGTTTCTACCAATTAAACTGGTCACTGATTGGCCTTTAAGATGAATTAGATGTACTTGACATTCAAAATGACTTAAGGCCAAATACAGTTCTCATTAAGATGAGGTGCTGGATACTGTACTGAGGTTTTTGCCAGGTACCAACTTTATCAAAAGAGGGAATAAAAATGTAAAAGTATATGACAGTTTTATGCATATGAAGTCTTTTTGAACTAAATAGGAATTTCCTTGTTAGTCACAAAGGTCAAATCCATCCATTGTAAACCTATCAAAAGTTAGGCAAATGTGTGATATATTCTACTATATTCATGTAAACTTTGAAAGGGATTATATCACAAGCAATGGTATAACACTTCTCACATCAATCTGGAAAAATAAATACAAGCTAAATTTTTTCTATATTATAGTTTTTAATGCACTAAGTTCTTTACCTGGACTTGTCATTGTTGTCATATCTGGTACAGAATCTTAAAATAGAAAATTATATAAAATACAATATTCTGACAATAAAGTTAAATGTTTAAATCTATACAAATCAAATAATTCAACATTTTTATATATGAGTTTACCATTAAACAGACATTACTATCAAATATAATGATGGTTACAAAAATCTTTAAGAAAAAATCTGTGTACACTGAATCTCAGCAACACTACGGAAGAGTATCAGTGCCACAGAAAAAAATTTTTTTTTTGAATTGTCGACTTATTATCTCAACATGTTGAGTTAGTATCTCAACATGTTGAGTTAATATTAACTCAACATGTTGAGATACTAAGTCAACATGTTGGGATGTTAACTCAACATGTTGAGATAATAAGTCGACAATTCAAAACAAAAAAAAATTTTTCTGTAGCACTGATACTCTTCCGTAGCAACACAAAACTGTCAAACAATTAACAATTTTAATCGACAGAAAACATAAATCAACAAAAACACTTCTAAGAAAGTTTCAGAAACAAATAAAACTGTAAACATAACACCTTTCCTCAAGAGAAATTCTTATATGACAGTTTCTAAAAGAAGAAGCGGTCTAGCCCATTGGTATCTCATAAGTGTAATTTCTAAATTATTGGACTAGTAAACCCGTACAAAAATATAAAGAAGGACACAGAAACATGAAATTATATGAATAAGGTAAGGCTATTTTATGCAATAAGAATAAGACTTTTGACTTGGCTAAGTTTTGAGCTTAAGTGGATATCACAAAAGGATGACTCAGCTAAGACCAAACTTACAATGATTTATCAAATAACCACAGTGGTTTTCTGAGTCAGGTGACCCTTTATATTGATATAAAATATACTACTGGTGATATATTTCCTTTGTTTGATGGATTTTATCTGGTAAAAATGCTATTTTGCAATGGAAAACCTTGTAACCACAAAAAATTTCCAAAAAACTACTTTAGGGAGGTATTCCATTTATTTATACTTTACTTCCAGCCATTTCAAGGTATTAAGTGATGAAAAATTTTTATTGGCAGCCTTATTCTAAGTTTTTGCTAACAGAAGTTAAGCCCACTCCGAAGTGAACTGAACATTAAGCCCAGGACTAAACCAAAGGTTAGACTTAGCTGCTTTGTGAAATCCGAAAGACTTAGTCTAAATCTATAACAAAAGTCTTAATTTTAATTTAAGACAAAGTCTGGGATAAATCCTTTGGTAAAACTGGCCCATGGCTTACTTTTTTGACACTCTGGGGTCATTTCATCTGCCCCATCCATACACACAGCCACTCCATTGCACACTTCTGATGAGGTGACACACTTCTCAGTGCATTGAAAGAAAGGAATAGGACAAGCTGAAACAAATCAATTACCTGGTATAAACATGTTTATTCATATTACAAGGTGACATTTAGTGTTGATGGTTTACATCAGTTTGATAATATTTTAACATAAAAACATCCACCTTATATATTCTATTGCCATACCAAAATCAGTCTTTTTGGTGAAACTTTTTAATGAGACATTACATCTCACATCTCCAGAAGAGACAAATTTAGGGTAAAATAGAGAATTCCCCTGGTTGAGGTACAAATGGCTCCTAGGTTTGTTGGTGTCATCTGACAATGAAAGATATCTTACATGAAAGCCCATAGTTTTCAGTACACTATTTCACATCCCAAACCCTCTGGTCAATAATAATAGAGATAAAAGACCTTTGTGGTAATTTCACTCCATTTTAAGTCGAAAGTCTCAGGGGGCTAACGTTACATCTGACCTTGTCAAATAATTTACAGATCATGACTTGCTGTTAGCTGTTTAGACATTCCAAAATCCAAGGATCCTGTTTTTAAGCTGGATCAAAAGCTAGATGGCACTTCAGGCAGTGGATATCAATACTTTACAGCTTTCTCAAGCCCCAATGCAAATTTTAATTGTGTTTTTAACTGGTTATTTCCATAACTACAAGCTAAAATATTTGGACAGCTGTCTGAAAGGGACTCTTAAATGAAGGGGTTAAATGTGAAAAAAATCACAAAAAAATTGACCTTCTCCAGACTACCATTGGCCTTGAAAGTGAAGGTCAAGGTTGCTCAGAGATAGGTTTCTAACCATTGGCCATATATTCACATATACAAAATTGGAAAGCTACAGTTTAAATACTTTTTGGGTTATTACATCTGAAAGTAAGTCTATGAAATTTTAATGACCAATAAGTAAACAAAATGTTACATTATTCACTTGATGCTGTGCAGTGAATTTCAAAATCACCATTTGTTTTACCACAAAATATTAACATACTACCACACACAATATAGATAAGATCTATCAACCTGAAGTAATTGTGTGAAAGGAATTCAGACACTGACAATAATCCATTTTCCAAGTCATGGCACGTTTTGGAAAGAGGCCAGAACTTGGAACCACAATTAGAAAGATGAAAGGTCAGTGTCTTACAACAGCACCACATACATGGCGGTCACTTTCACACGGTAAACTACTCACAGACATTACAGGTCCTCCCTGTATACTGGTCATCACATACACAGTATGCACTGCCCAAGTTATCTGTTTCACAGGACCCACCATTCTCACACTGGAGGATGTTACAGTAGTCAACTGTCTCTGTAGTAAAATATAACACAAACAAAAAATGCTCCATTTCAAAAAGATGTTTTTAAAACATGTGTATTCAGTATAGCTCTTCCACCTTAATTCTCATTGTTTGTCTGGCATTTTTTCTAACATTCCTTGCTTGTTGCAATGGCTGTATGTTAGAATGAGGATTTCATTTCATGTCCCTTGCAGTGTGCTTTCACAAATATTAAATGCTGTAAAAATTTAATCCGTTTAAATTTGACTTCTTAGATTTTGTAATCCATGATACATTTTCTGATGTTATTTGAGTAGTAAAAACACTATTTGTGTGAGAAATCTATTTTGGGGCACTCATACAATTAACATGGATTATTTAAGACCAGTACCGATGAGTATATGTAGAGCCACATAAACACTCATCAGGAACTTGACAAAACTACAAAATGTCACAAGTTTGTGCTTTTAACTTCGACAACATTCCTTTTTAGTTTTGGATACACTGAACATATATTTTACTGGTAACTTGGTCAGCCATGTTTTTTAGAATCACCAACAAGAGGATACCTAGGGTTTCTTTAATATGGACACCACCAGGAAAGAGGAAACAAGGGAGACCAAAAGAGACCTGGCGACAAGCTACAGAAAGAGATCTGGGAACGATGAAAATCTGGTGGAGTGAAGCAGAAAAACTGTCTAAAGACAGAAAGGAATGGAGAAAGTTTGTTGACATGGTCTTACACTCCACCAGAGGTAAAGAGGCCTAAGTAAGTAAATATAACTTGGTCAGTCTACTAGACTTGCAATTTGTGTGTAATAATATAAATTATCATAGCAAAAGATAAAATACAGAATTTCTTGATATATTACCTGGGTCAAAGACATGAACTGCATACTTTGTGAACTGAAATCCTAAGTCAAATTCCACTGTTGTGGTCTCTTCCAGTAGTTCTCCTAAATAGTAAAACCAGTCTGCTTCAGGTGAAAAACACAGCTCCTCACTCCCTCCAATGCCATGGGCATTAGTTTTACTGTTGTTTGCATCATTGATGTACACTAGGCCTCTGGAGGGAGCTGTGTTGTCCAAACTGTTACAAATCTGCCCTGCATCATGAGGGACATCTAGCTGTAATTTGCTGTTGTAAGGTATATTGTACTGGGCAAAATCTGTAACAGGATAAAAACATATCACAAATACATGAGTAAAGTCACAAATGTGAATAAAGCTTGTTCAAAGTGCTAGCAAAATCTAACAAAGTCACAACAAGAACATGGAAGACTTGTTAGGTCTTGAACAAGATCTTTGAAACAGTGAAAGTGAAAATACCTTTTTCTGAGTAAATTCTTTTAAATTGTTAAAGCAAAAGTACCAGATAAAAAGTAAACAAAATCTTTGAATAGATTACTGTAAATTCTGATCAAAATCCAAAACCCTAAAGCAGTTTGGTGAAGTTGCAACCTGTACAATGTAGGTTGAACAAGTCACAACTTGTACCAAATAAAACCAACTTTTTAACAGGATTGTTGTACAAACTGGATTGATTAAAAAAAATTTTTAGTTCAATTTAACACTTCATTGAAATTACATCTTATTTTGTGCATGTAAATACTCAAATTAATGCAATTGTTATAAACAAATTATTTCTCCAACAAAAATTAATATTGTACCCACAGAAACTTTTAAAAATTGTTGCCCAGTAATGCTTAAAGCACAAAAATGTACTTCAGCCATCAAAATTAACTTTTTAGTTCAAAAGTCACAAATAAAGTTATGTGTATATATATACCATTCATCATGCAGAAAATAATGAAGTGCTTCTTTCAGTCAATTATATTTGCATGAATGTGAGTTGTAACTCATTGATCCGTCTGAAGACCTACTTGAGCTTCATACCCATCCAAGCATTTAGTAGACTGGCTAATGGTTCTCTAGTCTTTCTTTTATGTACACTATAACCCCTTTGAGATTCAATTCTTCAAACAGAAAACTTTTAATACCAATGTAGTTGGATTTATATGATTTATTTGGGTTTAATGTCTCGTTCAGCAAATTATATAGAGTAAGAAATCTAAAATTCGCCACATATCTGAAATTCGCCACATGTGAAAATACTAATAAAATAAATGAATTGTGATGAGATTTGTTGAATGTATAGTAAATTAAGGCTTTTTGAACTGAAAAATACCAATTTTAAAACAAAAACATCATTTTCTTCATAAAATTAACTAAGGTTTTAGAGGTGGCGAATTTTAGATTCCTGGCGAATTTTAGATTTCTTACTCTAAGTTAATAGAATCTACCAATGCAGCATCAAAGAGTAGAAAGTTAATAGGCAATAAGTTTTGACTTTCATATGTATATATCTCATAATTAACAAGAGCACTTAGAGAGTGCAGACCTCTGCCTAGGGAGCACATATCCTGAAAATTTCATCAAAATCCGTCAATAACTTTTTGAGTTATCTGTGTTTAAAAATTACATTTCATGGATCCAGAAGATCCAGATAGTGATCCAGATCACTCCCAAAATTGAATCATTTCTTCTTTTTACCTTTTCAGACATATCCTGAAAATTTCATCAAAATCCGTCCATAAGTTTTTGAGTTATCTTGTTCACAAACAAACTCACAAACCCACAAACAAACCCAGGCAAAAACATAACCTCCTTGGCGGAGGTAATTAAGAGTTGTAATATTATCTGCCTCTTATGTGATTTTTATGTCACACAATTTCCTATATTTTCCATTTACATTATATCTTTAATGTTCCAACATGTTAAGTGTTTTAACCTACAAAAATATGTTGTTTCTATAGTTTTACCCGATTCTCTGAAAAGACTTTATTTTCCAGTAAACTATATTCCTTTAAGTAAACTTCAATATCAGACCATTAAAGGATATTAATAGTTGAAATTCAAATGTTATCTAGAAATCTTTGTTAAGCTTTGCTATTTTTTCTGGGTCCCTGTGATTTAACCTAAGAGGGTCAACTGTGGTTACTGAATTACTTTATCATCACATGATAATGGGTTGTTATTTCATATTTCTTAAATTAAAACAACAACAAAAATCAAAGTAAGTCAAAAGTGTTCTGAAATGCACATCTACCTGTACAATAATATGGGTACTTATATAATTGTCATGCTATTTTCATACATAAGTCATAATTGTACACAAGGTAAAATAATTTTAGACCAATCAAATATTGTTTGTGACATTCCACTGACAAGAACCACCACAGCCTGTCAAATGTGCCCTTTTTGGCCTATTACTTTTTATGTCTAAACAGGTCTTAAAAACCTGGCTTATTGTGTGGGATAACTGTTTTCCTTAAATATGTTTAATTTTGTAACAACAAACAAATCCCATTTATTTCATATAAAAACCTCGATACTGCGCTGCAAACTGTACAGTATTACACAGCATGCACATTCCATTCAGTGTCATAAATGAACTAACTTAGGACAAATATTTTATCATGCAAAATATATTGCAAGTTAATTTTATAAACACAAAAACATCAATGTGAACAGGTAATTCCAGTTTCATTTTATTCGATTATTTAAACTTACTTTTAAATATCATCACTTTTAGCATTATGTATACCAGGTCATATCATGAAGGGCTCGTTTTAAATGGTGAAAACAGTGTATATTAATTAGTAAAACTTTATCAATATAAGCCACTGTGTATCATCAGGCTATAAGCAGGGAGCACAAACTTTAGTCTGGGATTCAGAACTAGATACTAGCAAGAAATCCCAGACAAACTTATTTAGTAGCTATGTGGATCCAGATAATCTTGAGGAGGATCGAGGCTAAGGTACACCCCACTCAAAATAAGACCCTAATAGGGGAGATACTATCAAAAAATTCCCTAAAAAGAATAATTATCTAGAGTCTCAATCCAAACCCAATAATTTTTCTAGGAGGACTGATCCACAGGTAGACCCTGCCTTGTGTGAATATAGGGGGGGGGGGGGGGGGTCAAGGTAACTACCAGATTTCTCACTTAAAGCCATAAGACTGAGGTTCAAACCCCAAACCACAGAGGTGGGAAGTGAATAATTCCCCATATCACCACAATACATCGAGCGATACCTTTAAGATATAAAGACATATTTTAAATACAAGTAAAACTTTTTCATATATGTGACCAATTGCCGAACAAATACAGATACTTGAAGTTTGTTGAACTTGTGTAGTTTCAGAAAGTTTTTACGTGTTTTGTGTGCTCTGATTAAAAAAAACAGATTATTGACAAGAAATGATAAGTACATTAAATTTTGCATGTCTACTTCCCAGGTATGCATGGTTTTAAAGTTAGTCACAGTTTTTGATATAAATTCAATCTCTTAAAATCGTCCACTTCCTTCATTGTTGCTTTTTTTGAATTGCTAAAAACACTGGTTTATGTTGAAGAACCACTTCTTATAGCCATGGTCAGGACAGGTTCAGATTTGAAAGTTGTTTGAAAAATGGTTTACCAGTTCAGCTTCCATGTTTGCTTCCAAGACATAAATATGAGTTTGTCTGAAGTCTTCTCTTAACAATTTTACCTTCAAATGTTTGCATCACAGCATTTTGATGTGTATCAAAACTTTACTGGCAAATGTTGTTTTTAATGCCCAGGTCACACAGTGGTGAGGGTGCTACGATAATATCTGCGAATATAGAAGAACAGAGGCGACTTCAAATTCGCCAGAATTCGCCAAAAATAAAAGCGGGAAAGTGTAGTCACGTGATAAAAGATCTTCATACTTCTACGACCCCTCTACGATGTTCTACAATGCCTTTCGAATGTCCTGAGACAAAGCAAGAATATACAAAGAATACCCTACGAACTGGTGAAGATATCTGGCAAATTTACCCACGAATCAGCTACAAGTAGGGGAGAATGAATGCGATACTTGAGGAATCTTCTACGACAAAGGAAGAACCAGTTGAGAACAAGGAAGAATATTTGGCGAATTTACTGAGAACAAGAAGGTAGTACGATTTGCTGGAGAATGTCCTACCACAGAGCTACGATGTAGAAGAATCTGCTACCAATAGTGGCGAATTCTAATGGCGGACTAAAAAATGGCCACGAATCGGCAAATACCGGCAATAGTTTTGAACAGTTTGAAACTGTCGTAGCTAGATGACGATCCATGGAAAATGTTGGAGAACAGTGAAGATGGACCAAGAATATGCTACCAACAAGGACAAATTTCAGGATCGCGCATATTCGCCACTAAACATCGCCACAGTGTGACCTGGGAATAAGCATGTTAAAATACTGAGGATGTAAAAACTGTTTAATACAGTTAAACTCTGATATATAATAGGAAAACTTTCTGAATGACATATACAGAAAAATTATATCACTAAATATGAAGACAACGATATTATATGAGTACATAGAATGAGTTTTATACTGTTACTCTTCATGAGTGATATATTTTTTCTGTATAAGTCTAATGAGGGATGGTTTACTTTTATTATGCACATTTTTGTATGATTTGTGAGTTAAATCAATCCATATTTAAAGAGATAATGTGAAAAGGCCGACATACATAAAACAACACCAATAAAATACAAAAATCTCAATATTTAATTTGCCATTTTAGCAGCCATTAATTCTGTATGGATTTTTATGCAACAAAATAAACAGAAGCACTGTTAAAAGACCTTTCTAATGATATACAAGCATTCTGACGCATGCAATTATCTCCCGCTGTATAAATTAGATCTACTAAAGATAGTGGAATATAGATTTTCTTGGGAGATGGAGGCACATAGCTGGGAAAACGATTCCTGGGAAAAGTCGCCAGTAGACTCAAGAGATACCCTGTGGGTAAAAAATTTCGTCGAAATTGCTCTATCTCGCTCTGTTTATAAGATAAACATGTTTTAGTGTATAACACAAAAATTTAAGATGGCTGTCAAAAGTGGCGGGAAAACGTTGTTTTGCAAAATGTAGCCAGTAGTCTTCTCCAGATACCCTGTGAGTCAAAAATTTCGTCGAAATCGCTCTATCTCGCTCTGTTTCCGAGATAAACCTGTTTTTGCGTATAACACAGAAATTTAAGATGGCTGCTAAAAGTGGCGGGAAAACATTGTTTTGCAAAAAGTCGCCAGTAGTCTCTCCAGATACCCTGTGATTCAAAATTTCGTCGAAATCGTTCTATCTCACTCCGTTTCCAGGTTAAATGCTTTTTTGCCTTGTATGCAGAAATTTAAGATGGCCGCCAAAAATGGCGGGAAAATGATTTTTGGGAAAATTCGCCAGTAGACTCTGCAGATACCCTGTGGGTCAAAAATTTCGTCGAAAACACTCTATCTCGCTCCGTTTATGAGATAAACGCTTTTTTGCATTTTACACAGAAATTCAAGATGGCCGCCCAAAGTGGTGGGTACACGATTATTGGGAAAGGCTGCTAGTAGACTGTCAGATGCCCTGTGGGTCAAAAATTTCGTCGAAATTGCTCTATCTCGCTCCATTTCCGAGATAAATGTGTTTTTGCAAATACATTTGAAGATATTTGACATTTACTTCTGTCATTATTTTGCTACAATTAAGAAAATGGCTATTACTCATTTATGGTATGCAATAGAACCCCAAACTATATGCCATCTTATAGTTAAGTACAAAGTGGGTGAACAACATATTTTAGGAAAATACTGTAGCTGCAATAATTTTGGAGTTACAATGGATTTACTCACCAGTCAGAATTTCAAAGTAACTATTACTCAGCTATCCATGTGCAACAGGTCTGAAACTT
This sequence comes from Sabellastarte sp. h YS-2021, assembly GCA_964017235.1. Lineage (NCBI taxonomy): Eukaryota > Metazoa > Annelida > Polychaeta > Sabellida > Sabellidae > Sabellastarte > Sabellastarte sp. h YS-2021. The sequence goes on along the minus strand of OZ024927.1, from coordinate 50,558,606 downwards.
TACTATGCGATAGCTTATCAAAAACTACATGAATAACATATTTGAAAAGAATTCTCTAATTTTAATACTTTTGAAGATATTTAACATTTACTTATGTCATTATTTTGTTACAAATAAGAACATAGGTATTAATCACTTATGGCATGCAATAGAACCGCAAACTATGTACCATCTTATAGCTAAGGAGAAAGTAGCTGAACAATATATTGTAGGAAAATACTCTAACTGCAATAGTTTGGGAGTTACAATGGATTTACTCAACAGTCACAATTTCAAAGTAGTTATTACTCAGGTATCCAAGGTATAACAAGTCTGAAACTTTACTATGGGATAGCTTATGAAAAACTAGATGAATAACATATTTGAAAAGAATTCCCTAACTTTAATACTTTTGAAGATATTTGACATTTACGTATGTCATAATTTTCCTACATATAACAAAATAGCTATAATTACTCATTTATGGCATGCAATAGAACCCCAAACTATACGCCATCTTATATTTAAGGACAAAGTAGTTGAACAACATATTTTAGGAAAATACTCTAACTACAATAGTTTTGGAGTTACAATGGATTTACTCACCAGTCAGAATTTCGAAGTAGCTATTACTCAGCTATGCAATGTGCAACAGGTCTGAAACTTTACTATGTGACAGCTTATCAAAAAGTAGATGCATAACATATTTGAAAAGAATTCCTTAACTTTAATACTTTTGAAGATATCTGACACTTACTTATGTCATTACTTTTCTACAAATAACAAAATAGCTATTACTCACTTATGGCATGCAATGGGACCCCAAACTATGTACCATCTTATAGCTAAGGACAAAGTAGCTGAACAATATATTTGAAGAAAAAGCTGTAACTGCAATAGTTTTTGAGTTATGAGTCATTTACGCAAAGTAGCTAAAATTGCTATTACTCACTTTTCTTTAGGCCTAAGTCCATAAAACCCAAAAAAAAAATTTCAAGGGCCTAAAAAATTATTGGGACAATTAATTTACAAAAAATCTGTAGCTGTAGTAGTTTTGGAGAAATCAGCGTGACTAACTAACGCACACAGGCATCATTTCATAATCTCCGTCCCGGGCTGAAGCCCGGCGGGAGATAATAATACATATTTGTAGGTTGCAGAGTTTCTGAGATATTAGAGAAGTTATTGACAATAATTATCCATTGTCAGGTGGTGGCATTGTATACAAGAAAACTATATCCCACTCTGTATATTACCCTATTTGAGTCAAATACAGCTCACAGTGGATAATAAAAATGAAATGTTGAGGGACTAGAAAAATTCTTCTACTTAAACAGGAATTTCAGAAAACAGGGTGAATTTCAATGGAAAAGACTCTCTGATGACCTGACATTTAACTTCCACTGGAAAAAGAAATATTTTTATCAGAGATCAAAGCGTTAGCCAACTGCAAAACTTATTTAAAATTCAAACAAAACCCACACTTGAATAACGCAGATTGCAAAATAATTCTCATTCTTGTGTAACTGTGTCATCTTATGGACTCCACCCAATTCGAGGACACCGAATTGTATAGCTGTAACCTTGACATGAAACTTCAAACTTCAAAGGTAGTTGCTTTGGGTGTAACAGGACTATTTAATCCATTGTGAAAACATTACTCTGAATATTAAAGAATATCTCAAATAATTCATTACAGAGTTAAAGGATATGACTCAAATATTTTTTATTTAAACCAATGGTTCTGTTTCACTGTCAAGTTATTTTATTATAGACATGTTTTATGTTTCATATATAAGAGCAAAACAAGAGCACTCAAAGAGTGCATACATCTGCCAAGGCATGTATTAATAAGTAAATAGGAAAATACAGATCACATTTTTGTACCCAGGCAGTGATCCAGCTGACTCTCAAAATTTAACTGGATCTAACGGTGGATTTCCACTGGAGCCGACCCTTCCCAACCCTAACCAACTAGTTTGTTAGATAAGTCGGGATCGGGGCCATTTTTGGCAGGAAAATGAAGAGTGAGTTAAACCTCCACAACAGGACATAATAAATCCCGGCTTGTCTGGATTCACATTCTGACCTGACTGTTTTGATGCAGCAATTTCTTGGAAAAAGAAGGATCAAGTGTCAACCAATCAACAAATCGAATTCTAGGCCAGTAGTAAATATCCCATCACATGACCAGAACCAGAGTATGTTTTACCCTACATCCAGAATTGGGTATTTCCCAGAGTCTTGGATTTATTTGGTATAAATGTATTGAGAAATTGCTCGTAGGGACAACATTTTGAAGGCAGCTTTCCCAGAGGTCTGAATTTGGAGCATAAAAAGCCAGGAACAAGCAAGAGGGTTTTCATTGTCACATGAGACATTGCCAGAAACACATATCCCTCTGTATATTTGCACAGGATGCAATATTGTTAATAAAAATTTTCTATTTTAAGTGGCTTTCTTTTGTCATATAATTAAAATCAGAAACAAGTTGATGTATTTTTATATAATTTTAAAGCCTACACCTGAAAACAATAATTATAAAAAATAGAAATATCAATTCTGTAGTTCTGGTCACGTCACGTGATGGGATCCAAATATTTTACTGATTTGCCCTTGACTTAATTTGATTGAATGTTTGATTGGTTGACACTTGATTCCTCTTTTTCCCCAAAATTGCTCTGCTGAATTGGCGGAAAATGACTATTATGTGACCAAATAAAATACACTTTTTCAGATTTCTTAATATTTACAGCATACCTGTGACCCTTATATACCTGTTTAATATCAGAATTATGATTTACTTTCACTGTTGTTTCTCATTGTTAACATAATTTATTGTCTTATTTTTACCTCCTATCACACTGGACATGGACTACAAGTAAGCAGGATAAGACTTAAGTGACAAGGACAAGCCTGTTTCATGGTAGGATAAGATGGGAAAGTAAATAGGACAAGACGGGAAGTGATCAGAACAAGATGGTTTCCAGGTGGGTGAAACCATGGTCAGGATTAAGAGTCATGTTTGATTGTTAGCCAACTCGCCAAGTCATGCCAGGAAACCATAAAAGACCCTGGCCAACAATGTAAACAAAAACAACCAGTGGAACACCTTTGTAGAAATAGACCAACACCCATCCTCTGTGGGTTTTTTTTTCAGGAAGATCCATCCAGTAGTTATTTGCATAATCCTGTTAAGAAACAGACAAATAGGCAGAGAAACAGACAAATAGACATGAAAATAATGCTTCTCTGGCAGAAGTACTTACCTGTAACAGACATAATTTTTAATGGAAGTTTTGTACTTACAGTTCTCTGGCAATTCACAGTCCGTTTCATCAGTGCCATCAGCACAATCATGGAATCCATTACAGATTAAAGAGGAAGGAACACAGCCAGAGTCACAACTGTGGTCAGTGGTCTGACAGCCTGAAAGAAAAGACAGATGTATTAGGACAACATGAGTGTAAGGCATAGCCATTTTACTCATGTTCCACTCCTGCTAAATCTTGCCACCCAACCTCCCCAATAATGTCATCCTATGCAAAATCTTATTAGTGTGACTTATCATTTCAGTTGAGAAAGCCACAAGTATAATTGCAGAAACTGTTTACACTCATGAAAAATATTAAAAATGTGTAATTATCTTGGCCAGTGAGGATTTTTCTCCAGTGCACTCATAACCGATCCTTTAATACTGTAACAGTTACAACCAATCTTTGAGACAGTTATCACCAATCTTTGGGGTGTTGCAACTGACCTAATTGTTTTGGTCATGTGACAATCTTTTCTCTCAGGAGAAATCATGTGTTACTTTTCCTGTCTTTAGATAGCATCAGGTGTAACAAAACTCCAAGTTTTAAATCGGCTAGGTTTTATGATTAGGGAAAAGTGTTGTATCTGCATAAGGGATGTAGTTCAGAGGATGATAAAGTCTACAGAAACATGGTGATGTCTGCTGGGTTGAGAGTGGGGAATGTCCAAATGTAAAATAACTATTTGATCTGATTAAAAGGCAGTATTTTCATCCTTATACACACTCGTTTAATTTCCCTAGGTCTTGTGATTAGTCATGACTACAAAACAGTTGTACGATATATTAAATCCCCAAGTTGTTGTCATGGGATGAAAATCTTCTTGAATTTCACTTTTGCTCTGTTGAAAGGTGTTATTTACAAGAATCAACCAACTTGTTCACCCCTTGCCATCAAGGCCTTTTTAATATTTAAAGAAATTGAGAAAGAAAGAAAAACTAGAAGTCATATTTTTTTTTAAATCATAAAATTTAAAAAAAAATAACATATACCATGTAAGAAATAAATCATTCCCTTTAAGTCTTAAATTGCAGTCTCATACAAAAGGACTATATTCAACCATAACTATATTCAACCAAAATTCAAACCATATTTAATTAAAGCAATTGGGCAGAAATCATGGGTGGCTTATATAAATTTCTCCCTGCATGCAAAAGGTGTTACTTACACAAAAAGAAATACATACAATAACAGAGTAAAAACAAATTATATATTGAGAGAGGAATAGTGAACAGTCCAAATTAAAAGCCATATCTTCATTCTGTGTTGTATGCAATTTGTATTTCTCACAATTATCTCAAGACAATTTGCTTTCGCTAAAGACATCTTCACTTTACAAAGTTACACAAAATATTTTTGTTAGTGAGAAAGAATGCTGGTCATTCTACCACTAATACTTACATAGAATCTACCAGTACCTTTTGGAGTTGAGCAAGATGAAACAAAAGATATTCATACAAGATGCTAAATCATGTTGGAGGTTATTCTGGTATAGTGTATAACACTTTCTATTTCAAGACAAATGAAAATGACTTCTGTCCTGATACAGACTGACACAGTGACCATAATACAATGGTCCCACATAATTTGGTTTCAACTGAGGAAGGTCTTAAGAACATCAAATATAATGAGAAATTGTCATGTGTTATGTTCATCCTCTTTCCGTCAATCTTATTCATTTGTAGTGAGTAAATGATGAATATGGGTTTTGGGTTTAAAGGGTAGAACTTTCAGTTCATTCATGTTTTCCATTAAACTTAAGGGTATTTACATTTCGGTGACCCTGTGTCAGTCTTAAAATTTCATCTGGTTTGTAAATCTATTGTAGGGTAGAAACTGTGTAAAAACAATGAGTATACTCTATATGTTACAGACATCACTTTAACTATCGTAATACACTTTTTTACCCTCTAAAAGCCATTATAGGATCAGACCATGTCAGTCTCTAGCACATATGAATAACACTTTGCCTCCTTAGTCATAAACCTAAACTTTTATTGGTAAAAAATAACAACATACAATAAGAAAATTTGTTGCAAGTGGGCGATATTAAGAGTGAAGAGTATTTTTATCCATTCAATGATTATTTCTTACACTGTCTGGGATATTAATCTCTTAAGACAAAAAAAAACACATTATTTTGGCTGATATTTCTTTTGCTGTAAATAAAGTGGTAGCTTCTGTTAAAAGCACAGATTTTGCGAGACATGCTAAAGTGATTAACACGGAAAGGAAATTCCACAAAATAATTTGAACATTATAATTAACATCTATTATTTAACACGAAAAGCTTGAGGATTTAATGCATGAGGAACAGAACGTAAAACATTCAGCCATACATAAACTGAAGGCATATTGACTTTATAAAAATGAAATGTACAAACTGAACTTAGTGATTTATATACTGACTCTAATTCTTGCAGTTTAATCATAAGAGGTCATAATTCTACATCAATTAATGTATATTGATTTCAGGTACTTGGTTATTTAGTTTTTCTTTGCACTGAAATGCTATCATTTAGTAACAGAGTTTAAAGTTATTTTTTAACCTTGTACATATGTTATGACCCAGGTGTGAAATTGTCCATTTCATGCAATGGACCACCCATTATAACTGTCCATTTCGTAAAATGGACAAATCCATATATATTTTGCTATCCATTTCATGAAATAGACAAAGCCATGTATGAAGTTAAACTTTCATTCATGGCCAATTTTTTTTTTAATCTATCCACTTTATTCCCCTATAATAATGATATGTATATGAAATATCTTACACTATGTTAGTTAATAGTTAGTTATAAATATTTGAAATAAATTTGAAATAAAAGTGTCAATTATGGAAAGCATACTTTTCAATGGGAATAACTCTATAACATTACACTTACACTTTTAAAAAGCGTATTGGTACCTGGTATATTATTTTTAACTTTTGCTTAAAAGAAATATAATAGAACTTTGTCGCTTTTGCGCACTAATCTTGTTTCAAAGGCTTTAGCAGTTTCACTCAATAAGGCTAAATCATCTTGAAATCCATATCAGTAAGATGTCTACATATCATTATTATAGGGGAATAAAGTGAATAACTTAAACCAGAAGATTGGTCATGAATGAAAGTTTAATTTTCATATATTATTTTGTCCATTTCATGAAATAGATAGCAAAATTTATATGGATTTGTCCATTTCATGGACAGTTGGGTTGTTCATTTCATGAAATGGACAGTTGGGTTGTCCATTTCATGAAATGGACAATTTTCTTGCCCGTTTGCCTTAAGTGAATCAGGGCAATAAAAACTAAATGAAATTGAAAGAAATATAATGGTTTTTGTGAGATATTCTTTACTTATTTGTGCTTGGGCACCATTTTGTCACTATTTCAGTTTAATTGCTTTCTCATAGGAATTATATCAATAAGTTTTCCTATTTATCACAAAAAGACCTTTAATAATAATAATAAATACTTAATTGTTTGTTAATAATGCTTGAGTAAATCAGAATAATAAAACAGCATTTCTAATATACAATATTGTTAGAAAACCCCATGGAATTCCATAATCTCATATGTAGTTGCACATGTATAGACACTTATTACTGCACAAACATGGCCGACAAATATGAAGAAACTTCTCACAACAACCTTGTTGTAATGATCTCAATCAATTAATGTTGCCACCATGAAGAATATTTTTGAGTTGTTTTATATAGTTTTACTGTCTCTTACATGTTGTATTTTATGCCACAATAAATTTCCAAAATTTTTAAGTACTATGCTTGATGTGCTAGTAAGTGAAATGATAAAATAATAAAGTTTCACAAACTTATCAAAGTTTCTGTTTATTTTTTACATTTACATTTACATAGCACAGATTTAAGTAATCCTGTTATGATATGATTTAACATCTCTGCCAAGTTTAAAATTTAGAAAACCAACACACAGAGCCACCTGTGCAGTGTGTTAAAGGGTTGTGCCCACTGCTGTGAATGGTTTTATGAACCTCCCTGAAAGACCCTTTTATTCTGTTCATGGCCATTCTAGTAAAAACTCATGCATAGTTGGAATCCATATAACACCCTGCTTGTCAGCTACTCCTAACACATTCCTGAAGAAAAGGAACGTGTCTTTGATCAATCTGTCAGGCAAGGGATGGCAAAATAACTGCTCCTAAAGTGACCCTGTAATGTTCAGGAGTCATCCACAACAATCAAAAGCAGTTCAGTGTTACAATTCTGGATTAAATCCACACAGAAATGCCTATAGCACAGAGCTCTGTTCAAAATGACCAAAAAATTTTATTTCTGGTCCCATTTCGAAAATGTTTTCACTATATTCTTCAGTGTGAAGAGGGCGAGTTTCTGATTGTATTATTTTGTGTTGTGTACAGACCCTAACACTGCCAGAACAGATAACCATTATCATCAACAGGGCGCAGAATAAAGTTGTGAGTACGGATTTAAACTATAATTACCAGGGTACAAAAAGTAATCTATGACCATAACTCATAATCTGTGAGCTGATTACTATACCGTCAGCACAGATTATTTATTTTGAGGGGGGTTTTATTCTCGTATTAAATATATATGAATCATGTCGTATTGTGGGATTGGTACCTTTATAATTCCACTTAAAGAAATAAGTAATTGTGTTTGAACACAAGTCAAGTGTGGCTCTATTTAATATCATAACATCTTTATCCCAAACTACAGTTTTTACAGAGGCTGTCCTGTGTTGTAGCAGTGTTATTACTGTTAATTAGAGCATGCAAGATATGACAAATAAATATGCAAACAACATGAGTTTATTTGAATATTACTTCATTACAAAAACCCTCTACAAAATAATTTCCTTTTATTGAAATACATTATTACAAAAAGCATGACTCGTACAAGGAAAAGGTATCACTAGTGGAAACACCCCTGCTAAGTGCTTCGAATTGAACACCTCTCATGGTTTATGTTCAATACCAATACTAATAAAACAGATAATCTCAGTTGGCACAACTTATCACTGCAGGTATAGTTTTACAAGATAAGACATGAAGCATTTACAGTTAATTACATTTAATAAAAGAAAGATTAAAAGCAATTTTGACTAAATACACCCTCTATTTATAAACTATAGTTACACCTATGGTGATTATTCCACTTTGTCCCTGTTTCTCAAGCCCGTGCTACAATAATTAACCAGTGAAAATCAACTTGTAACCAAACTACCAGAGTATAACTTGTTCTATGAGATGGGTACAACCAATCCCCGGATAATGCATTGACACCAGTTGTATACTAGAGACTTTAAATATACAGAATCTACTGTATACAGTCTTCTTGAAATTTTCTTCATAATAGTCTTGATCTTCCAAGATATTTTCCTCTATGCATTTAAAGAACCAGACCCAAGATTTTTACCTCATTAAGCCAAAAAGGCAGTCCTTAGTGCACACTTATCTGCCACTGTGGCCCAGCGGGTAACACACTTGTCTAGGAACTCAGAGGACGTGGGTTCAAACCCAGGTACAGGCAGATACATAGTGGCTCGGATGACCACTTAAAATGGCGGTCCTCTACCATTGGATCCTATCCCCAGTGGCAGGCTAAAGAACCTCAAGGACTTTGATAAATGGTCATCCTTGAGCCTCTGTCTTTCAGTTAGGGGAATGTGAGTAACTTGTGAGTTGGGACTGTACCTGTGCATTCGGGTGGGTTAAATAGCGCTCTGAGTCCTGTAGTATATGGAGATATTGTGCTGAGTATAAAAATAAATACACAAAATACACAAATGTACAGTTGATTTTTGCCATGTAGACACACATGTTAGGCACAGAAAAGAGGAGGTTTATGTCCTCTTATGGCTGATTTGTACTGCACCATATCCATATGTTCAGCCAAATCTGTCTTTTTATTCATGCCATATTTTTAATATTTTCAATTCATATTACAATGAATTTTTGGTCCAAAACCTGCAACATTTTAACTTGTTTTGACATTAAATGTTCAAGGAAAACTTTACTGTGTACTGGAGAAAGCAATGAATAAGCAATAAAACTCACATTTTTCACAGTTGAGAGTCTGTTGAATGTTCAAACTTTACTACATAGAGAGTTGGAAAAGCCATAAATAACAGCAAACAGAAGCATTAAATCAGTGTTTATGATGTGTTTAATTTAGGGAAACTTTGACGTCTGTTATCTCTCCATATAGCTGTCAGATGGTTTTATTGATTCAATGTAAAGTCCAGGTGAAAATAACAAAAAAATTTGCACAGTTTTAGATCCCAACCGAATTTCTAGATACGGATCCTGATTTGGTGCAATATGAACCCTCCTGTTGATTTTTACCAACCAACGAATCCATATATGACACAGATTCATTGCAGTATGAATCTGCCATTAATCAGAGTTTCCATTTAAAAACAATGTTAAACCACAAATTCTAACTGATTTTGAATAAATTTTCACCAAATATTGACAAAATTGTGGAAAAATGCATATTTTCCAATGATCTTTTTCAATGCTAAAATAAAAAATAAAAATTGTTAATTGAGAAAACCTCTTCAGATATAGAAAAACTTCAACCATTTCAGGTGACAGAAAAATTGTGGTCATACAATAACAGATCTTTAATTTAAATTGTATGCATTTAGACTGTAGCCAAATACTCACTCATTGTACATTCAATAGGTAAACTTACTGAATCATTCACACATTCATTAATAAATATATAAATTTATTCAAATGTTCACTTGTTGTACAGTTAATATGCAAATTTATCACAGCAGTCACTCACGGTGCAGTGAATCATACAAATTCATTTAAATATACACTCACTGCTCAGTGAATATGCAAATTTATTAAAACAGTCACTTGTTGTGCAGTGAATATACAAATTTATTCAAATATTCCCTTATTGCTCAGAGATTGTGCAAATTCATCCAAATCTTCACTCATTGTTCAGTGAATATACAAACATATTCAAACAGCCACTCATTGTGCAGTGAATATACAAATTCATTCTAATATTTACTCACTGTTCAGTGAATATACAAATTTATTCAAACAGCCACTCATTGCGCAGTAAATATGTAAATTTATTTTAATACTCACTCATTGAACAGTTAGCACCACCATACCCAGTTGCACATGAACAGCTAGCAGTGTTGTTAGTGATGTCACACACACCTCCATTCTGACAACTCAGTCGTTGGCATGCAGCCACATTGGGATCTATAATGTAAAATATGAAAGACAAACATTACTTGAAGTAAAACAACCTTGTCTGTGAAACACTCAATCTTCTCTAAACTAAGCCTTGTATTTTATAACAAAATGATTATTAACATAATGAGAAGTCTTCTGACCGATGACCACCTGATCTTGTGATTAAATTTGTTGCAAAAACTTGTTCTTCCTTGTCCCTGTGATATCAACATTATACAATTGGTTCTTCATTGCTAAAAATTCTAATATTTATATGATTTGACTAGAGTTATGGTTTCTACTTGCAATCATTAAAATACTGTATTTTCTAACATCATGACCTCAAAATTAGCTTCACTTGCACCTAAATTTGTCTCGCACTAGTTTTACTTATGTAGAGTGAAGTGTAACTAATTTAATAAACAATTAGAAAAAAAAACATTAGGAAGATTCATTCATACTTCGGTGCTTGGTGGATAATAAAATGTAAATCCAGTCATTAAAGAGCCCTTTTCTTGTGGATTTTACATTTCATCTGGCATACCTGTAGAAGTATTTTTTGCTGATCCCTGAAATAACATACTGGTACCTATATATTATCACAGCACACATTTACATAATCTTTAAAGATGTGAAATTCTGCAGCAACACAGAATATAACAACAAGGAAATATGTGCCAATGGCTAAACCGATTAAACCAAAAGAATTCTAGATGTTGAGCTGTTAAGAGTGCCGATAAACAACATGCACATTACAATACAGAAGTCTTTGAACAAATGTTCTTCAGAAAAGAAATAAGATTACAATGAACCTTGACATCCTACAGTTTCATCCTGGTTGTTTGTACAATCATCAGGCACGTTGTCACATACTTTGGCCCATTCTATACATCTCTCCACACAGGCATACTCAGTGCTTTGACAAACTGAAGGAACAGTACAACATACATGCTTATCTACTATGTCATTCCAAAATTGTTATAAAACCCTAAAAGTAAGGTATTAATATTCTTCAAAATATAAATTACTAAAAGGGAAATAAATGCTCAAAAAATACCAAATTTTAGAGTTTAGGTTTTCACTGCTGTAGAAGAAACAAGATACAATTCAAAGAAGCTTTAGAAAACTAGAATATGGTTTGTTTCACCACCCCAACTTTTCATGATTTATGACAACTTTTGTATCCTATGGGTATTAACAAGGCCGAAAGGGGTTTTGATCTATTAGCACAAGCACAAAGCCATCAGAGACAAGAGTAGTGCACTAAAGCGGTCACCCATCCCAGTACTAATGTAGCCCATCACCGCTTAACTTCTGTAAAAGACAGACAGTGGTTGTGACCACGCTACAACTTCTCTGGAAGAGAGAGTCATTGTGGGAAGTCCAGAGACAAAAAAAAATAATGAAAAAAAGTGATTCCTAGAAGTGCGAGCCTCGCTAGAGCTCGCACTTAAAAATATAAAGATTTCCTCAATTTGAGATTTTGATGAGACATTGTATAACACCTTAACATCCCATCTCTCATGTCACAAGTTTGAACCCTGGCTATGACCTGAGATCGGGAAGTTGCTTGCCATGGTTTTCCCTCCATCCCCTGAATTTCTAACTGTGATATGGACTATACAAGGTGTTTAAAACAAAGTATAACTCAAAAGAAGAAACTGTGGTTGTAGACCCCAAAAGGTGGGTTGTGCAATCAGCATCAGGCAAGGTAACACATACTAGTACTTGCCATGTCAACAGGATGGATGTATGCCAGATATATGCAACACAATAGCTGTTATACTGGTCCTGGACATATCAAAATAGTGCTGGGTTATGTCCCTCCACTTTGTCCAGTTTGAAATCTATTAGCAGAAGCATCTTCAAGTTACAGTCCGCAAACAGAATTTCAAGGTGGCAGCCATCTGGTTTTTCCAAATAGCACCAGCTTTGAAAGCAACCTAGCCTAGGTGGTGCCCTAACACCCTGTTAAGTTTCAAATTGATCGGCTGAAGCAACTTCGAGATAGTATCCTGAAACGGAATTTCACGATTCCTGCCATGGCGGCCATCTTGTTTTTCGAAGTGGCACCATCTTCGAAAGCAACCTAGCCTAGGTGATTCACTATCACCCTTTCAGTTTCAAATCAGTCGGCATAAGTGTCTTCCAGTTAAAGTGAGGAAACAGAATTTCAAGATGGCAGAAATGGAATTTCAAGATGTGACACCAAATTAGAAAGCAAGCTAGCCTAGGTGGTGGCCATTACCACTCTGTTAAGTTTCAAATCGACAGGCAGAAGCATTTTTGGGTTAGAGTCCAAAAATGGAATTGCAAGATGGCGGCCATGGCAGCCATCTTGTATTTCCAAATGGCACCAATTACAAAAGCAACCTAGCCTAATTGGTTCCTTACCATCCTGTTATGTTTATAATTGATTGGCACAAGCATCTTTCAAGTTAGAGACCGGAAACAGAATTGACAAAATTGGCAGTCTTGTTTTTCCAAATGGAAGCAATTTCGATAGCAACCTAGCCTAGGTGATGCCCTACCATCCTGTTAAGTTTCAAATCGATCAGCAGAAGCATCTTCAAGTTAGAGTCCGGAAGCCAAAATGTTGATGGACATACATAAGTCAGACACATCAATCTAATAGGCGGGTTGGTTACATGCAACCCACCCAACAAAACCATATGACTAACACCTGGTTGCCTTGGGCATCTGCAAGTTAAGCAACAGAGTGACTTCGAGTCTGACTGAGATTAGAAACAGTGCAAGTTCTTTATTTATTTATTTGGGGTTTTTACGTCACTTTCAACACTGTACAGGTCATATCCCGACAGGTAGTTGGAAGGGCAGAGGAAACCAGTACATACAGTTGGTCAAGGTTCTGTACTGTAAACTGCTGACCAATGGCAAGCAACTACCAGCTTTCCCACTTGAGGCCGTGTCAGGAACCGAACCCCGGCCTCAATGGTGGGAGGCAAGAGGGTTACCACTCTGCCACCATGGCCCCCTCAGTGCAAGTTCAGTTTTGAGTCAGGATATGTAGAGATTTAAAACTTTTGCTGTTTTAAGGTTTCAGGAAAACAAAATGTTTACTTTTGGCATGGTTTTTATCATTTTTAATGTGATATCAACATCATAATTAGATATTATACTTATCACTATATGGTTTGTTTGATTTTAGTTAATTAAATAAAATGTTCCACCTTGCCCTTCATTCTCAATTCCTTCTGTGCTATAATATTGTCTTTGAACCAATATCAAAGAAATGTAGTGTCACAATTGGTGTGTTCATTATAAATTACTAAGACTGACAGAGTTGTGGTTGTGATGTTTTGAATGGACTAATTGGCTGTTTTTGGTTTAATGTTGCCTTTTAAACACACTGTAAAGGTGATATCACAACAGGTAGTTGAACGGATGGAGGAAAGCAGTGCATACTACTGTGCAGACATTTTGGAGGTAGGTTTTGGTGTATTTTGGCAGCTGTGTTATGGTCTGGTGGTATTTCATTCTCACCCTATTTGTTAATACTCACTGTGTTGACACTGAACTCCTGTTGTTCCCTCAGGACAACTGCATGTGAAGGCATCAACTTCCTCTCCTCCATTCAAACACACAAATTCTCCTAAAACTGCAAAACATCAATAAATACATGACTTTTCCTCAGACAAAAATGATTTTTACAATGAACACCATTTTATGAAATTACTTTTAAGCTTGATTTGTTAAGAAAATCTCTCACAGAGTACATGTCTTACACGGGAACAGTTTAATTGGGGATTTCAAAAAATCCCTGTAAATTTTAGGCATTTACAAAATCTATGAATGAAACAGAGATTTTATGAGATGCCTAAGCTTTATACAGTTTCCCTGAGACATGGACTCTAGGCTCTGTACAGCTAGAGCCAGTATGAGTTTAATGACTAATGATGTGGAACCTGTTTTAAGACCTCAACATAAAAAATCACAGATTTTCAAGTAAAAGCTGAAGCAACAAGAGCACTTCGGAGAGTGCATATCCCTACCAAGACCCAGCACCTAAAATATTCCTGGATCATGACAGTGATCCAGATCACCACCAAACTTCAAATCATCTGCTTTATGTGCCAATGTCAACATTTCCTGAAATTTTCATCAAAATCTGTCCACAACTTTTCAAATGATTTTGTAAACAGACAGCAACTCAGATGCATGGTGGGGGTAATCAATGACTCTCTAAACAAATGCTGCTGGTATGAGAGATTCCAGCAATACAGAGTTTATTTCACATTGGTTAAACCCCGGTCAAACTACATGCAGTATTACGTACATTTAGAGGCAATTTGTTAACAGCCTCATTCCTGTAAATACAAATACACTTCTGTCTGCAAACTTGAGCAACTCTAGCTTTCCCTACTTCACCTGTCAATACACACGGAAGTTTTGAAAAGTTCACAGTTTCCACCTCCATGATTTTCAGGGTTTTTGGACACATGCAAACATAGGCAATACTACCTGGAGTGTGACTGGGGTATTATACTCACAAGATATAGGGTTACTGTGTCAACCGATGTCTGACATGACAGTGTGTCTAACATTGACTCAACTGACAAAGTTAACCTGTCGCAATGACCCTTGTTCTCTATTAAAAATGTGTCAATGAGCTGACTTTTAAAAACAATCAATACAAATATTTGTGAATCTGCGGTCAAGTAAACATATTAATGTTATGTAAGCAGAGAGCTTATATTTACTGGTCCACTGTTTGCACATATATTATCAGAAATCAGATTATCAGAAAGAGTTTTTGTTATAAGTGAAAATATTTGCGCTTTTTAATTATACATAGTTTGACAAATAATTCAGCCCATTTCTGACAAATGAGCAATCCAGAACAAAGGTCAGACAGAATACTATATTTCATTTTCACATGGCAAAGTGGCAACTTGATGTCAAATACAAAGTATCTGTGTGCATTAAGCATATAGCCTGAACCTTGACATTATTTACATTTAAAGACAGTATACCTATAAATATGTGCTGTCTTTCTGAGGCCTGGTCAGATAGTTGCAAAGCTTAACATAAACAAACTTGTTACTTATCACACAAATAGATTTATTCAACAAGCATATGTAAACTCACCGTTACCTTCTCTGTAAAAATACATATAAAGCTAAATTTTAAGAAATGGACTTGAAAGATCTGAAGTTACATTTAAGGTCACATTAATGGCCTGTTTATTGCAAACTTGTGTCACTTGCACAGAGATATGCTTTATGTCACCCAAGAGGTGTGTACATAAGATGAAGACAGATGTGAGAAGTAACCTTGTTTTCACTTGGTTTAGGGCTTAGAATGTTTATATGATAAAGAAAATACACATCACAGGCATTTAGAAATGACAGAGTTTGCTAAAACCATGCCTCTTAATTGTTAAAGAGAAATGAATTATTTGTTCGATATCTTAAACACTGGTCTTAAAAGTTCTTGGATGAAAAAATCTAACCAACTAGCATATTTTGCAAAAATTAAAAATTTTAGAAACAGAATTTTGTTTCCCAATGCTTGAGATTTGTATGGGTATAGATGTGGGGTACTTTGTATGGGGTGTATTTAAATTGTAAACTAGAGGTCTGCAGTAGTGTCCAACATAGTATAACTGGTGGTCCTGTATGCTACATAAAGTTGCAGGTTCAACAAACTTTGGCAAATGTGGGAAACTAGTGATCGGTGATAGAATGGCAATCTGAGAAATGGTTTATTGGGCCACTAGGTCACTAGAGGATAGCTGAGCTGACTTGAGGTCACTCACATGATTCACAGAGTGGTCCAGTATATGCAGGTGGACAGTAGCAAACCTCCTGGCCATTTGGGTTGGTGATCACATAGCCACCATTATCACATCCCACAACCTCGCCTTGACTGTCTGGTAACCAGGCTATTCCCACCAGGATAAATGCTGGAAGAGAAGAAAAAGTTGTTACAAACAAGGCTTTTAAGCTCATTACACATATGTGCCTCGGCTAAAACAATTAGAACAAGTGCACAAGGCATGTAATAATAAGGAAATGGGAAAATCTGAACTATTATTTCTATCCTGATGGTGATCCAGATCACTCTCAAAACTTAATGGGATTCAAGTTGGGCCAAGACCTATATTCTGATTCTTTTGGGATGAAGGTCCATCCAGTAGTATTTGCATAATCCTGCTAACAATCCTGTTTATTGTAAGATTCCATGGCGGAGGTATTAAAAAGAAATACAATGTATTGCTTTAACATATGTGAAGCATGGTACTGGTGTGTGGTTTATTTATTTTTTTCTTTTGAAAATGTCATTTTACAAAATGAATTAAAAAGTTCACAATTGAGTCTAACATCTGATCTAATAGTTACAATTTTATAGCACTTGATATCTGTTCTGGCAGATTCTATACCAAAGTGCCAAATGCTGTAGTAATTAAATAGGAATGTTTCTTAGCAAATATGTTTGTGGAGCAGAATGACATCTAAATAAAGGTGAATGATCCATATTATAAGAGATCTTTTAATTGTCACAGAAATATATCATTTTAGAGGTTAAAAATATCTTCCAAATAAAGTCTGTGCATACATAGTTTATTTCTACACCAAAAAAGATACAATATCAGCCATTATGAAATGATTTTTATTTTGAAGAATTCTCCAGCTTTTTTTGGATTGTTAGGTATCCTTAGCATTTAAGGTAGATCTCCATTTCAAATGGACATGACTTTCTCGTTTATTGTAAGATTCTGAACATTTTGAACCCTTTTATTCAATGTAATTAAGGCTTACACCTAAGCTTATTGGATATTGAACATTTTGAATCATTTTGTTCAATGTAATAAAGGCTTATATCTAAATGTACTATAAAGGTCTGACTGGATAAGTTAGGTGTATACAGGCCTAAACTCTTGTTTTGTAATTCATATTCTGAAAATCCAAGATTTACACATGGACTTTCATTTAAAAAGAAGTGCTTCTTTGTTGGCTCTTTTTCCCAAACAAATTATATAACTATGCATTAGTGTGGTGTGTTGTGATGTTCCAACATGTGCAAATTTCTAGCAAACATCATTCTTGACAGATATTGTGAAAGATATTTTCAGAATTTTCAAAGCCCATCATGCTACCATTTATGTAAGGTATGGGGGTCAAGGGCATATCATGGCCACAGTAATTATATAATAAAAGAGTGAGATAAAAATAGAAATATTGGTGCTGCACCCACATTTATATGTTTATGAAATAAATTCATGCATTCAGGTGTTTCTCTCCTGTCTCTTATGTCAATTTAAAATGATTACACAAATTAAATTAAATTTTTGTAATTATGATAATATGTGCACACTTAGAGGGCTGTTCCATTTCTGTGAGTGTGGTTTACAATAGGTTTACTACTTGAAGTAATGAAAAAATGTACAGTCCAGGCTATATTTTATGCTAGGCTTAAGTTATATTCCCAATGTATAAGATATTTTCCTGAAAGCTTTCCAACTGATGTTGCCATTGCCTTAAAATTTCTTCTGACAGGTTTGCAATAGTTTTCCGATCCATCCAATTGGTTTACGAGTCTCTTAAGATGAAACAGATAGGTTTACAATTGCTATAAGATGGAAAATATTGCTTTACAACAATAACATAGGTTTAAGATTGCTGTAAGATCAAACAGAGGATCTTATAATGGGTTTAAGATGTTTTAAATCTGAAATAAAACAGCTTAAAATTGTCCTTAACTATTCCCGATGGCCTCCCGAGTGATGTTATTGTAAACGCATCGGAAAGTATCATATTTTCCGCACACAATAGTTTACGATGGCTTTAAGATAATTAAGATGTAAAAAATTCAGTTCCCGATTCCTAATAATCGACAACCAGGAGTAAGGTTTATGATATGTCAGGGTAGAAAGTCCAATGTGGTAGTATTTAAAATTCTACTGGTAGAAAGTCCAACTGGAGTTTCTACCAGTAGATAAAAAAAATTTGGTAGAAAGTCCAATCTAGGAGATTTGGGTATTGCCCTTTGGTCTGAAAACTGATAAATGCTGCTGCAGAAGCATAGGTATTAATTGCTCACCTAAATACAATGTAGGAAGTGACTGCTGTATAAATTTAAATGGCTAAAGCTGTAGTTTTGTATAACACTTGTTATAGGACTTGCACAGAAATGGAACAGCCTCATTATAAAGCTAGCTTGATATTATGATATACTTTCTTGTGTTGCATATGATATCCAGTTTAATGGCTGGGTCTAAGTTGGTTGGTTTGTATACATTATGTTTTGCACAAGTAGTTTATATCATTAATATGTTTATTCATTTGTGTGTGTTCATTTGTACCATACTTTGTCAGGTGGCTCATAGCATTGCACTGCCACTTGTTGGAGTCAAACCCACACAGAGGCGACAGCCTGCGATTAGATTCCAAACTTGCTAACCACTAGGCCACCATGTACCTATAGAAATTACCTTGCATTAATGGTCCTGACAACAATACCCACTGCCACATGTCTGCCTCCCTACTGTCCTGATTATGAATATTAACTAATTAATTGTAATCATACAGTCATATATATATAAATGTTCAACTATTCGTCTCTTAAGTCATTTATGATTCCTAGTTTATTGCCTCTAGTCCTCAGCACCAAAGAAAGTAGCATCTAATCACAGGCTGTCGCCTCTATGTGGGTTGGACTCCTACACAAATGACAACACTTAGGAGCAGTGCCAATATGACCCTGGCTGTTGAACGGTGATGCAAAATCTTGTCTTTTACCCATTTTTATTGCCTTTAGGTAAATTATTAAATATCTGTAACACTGAATGAAGCCATATTGAGATAGTTCATTGCACTTCAAAAAATTTGTGTTGGAATTCCTTATTCCTATTTATCTAATCTAATCTAATTTATTGCCTTCAGAACTATATTCTTTGAAGCCATGACATTGTTAAAACTTTGCTATTTGAAGACTTTTTTTCAAAGCTGAGAAAATGTACATGTAAGACGACATTAGCATAAATAAATCTATTCATAAAAAATTGGATAAATGCAAAAGCTAAGTTGCTTTCAGGATCATCATTCAGCCATACTTCATTTTGTGAGAGATGAACAATGTTAAAAAAACTTTGGTTTTTATTCATTAAATCTAAAGTTAATATTCATGTAACAGAAAAAAGTTTTTCATTTCTAGCCTCTGTTAATTTTTGGTGCAGAAATGGTATATGGGACACACTCATATTACTGTTTATATTTCGACACATAAAGTAACACATTTTTATCAATTAACTGTTTTAAGAAATTGTAGATGGCATATGTATGTTAAATTGCTTCTGTCTATTGTATGTGGGAACTTGACACTGTAACAAAAATATTAAGAACAAACAGAGAGCACACTAAATAGTGGCAAAATACTGCTTGAAAATCAAGAGATCATTCATTTTCTTATAGAGCATGTGTCAACAACATGAAGGGATTTTGAAAACCTTTCATGATATATACTTGACGAACCATGACACTCCCTCATTGTCAAAGGATATTTGAAAATGCAGTGTTAAATCTTAACACTTTGGATATTTAAAAATGGACATGTCTTGGATTATGATGTTAAAGAATATACAAAAATTAACAATGTTTTTTTTATCAAATTTATTGCATAAAAACAGATATCTGCTGTTTCTTATAATGTATCATTGATACACACATGTAAAATTATGCATGAACTTTTAAAAACTCAAACCAAGCTTATCTATAACTTTCATATAAGCAATACAGGAATCACACCTCCTTAAGTTACAAATCCCAAATCATACTCATAGTCAGAACTATTTAAACACTTTTACTGTGACTTTCAATATCAAAACAATTGAAGTATACTAGGAATGAATGCATTTACTGTGTCCCTTTATCCATTATCTAAATTTTATTCCCTCCCAATCCCCCTCAGATATATTTATCCAAGACAAACACAGGCTGAGTTGACATCTGAAACCTGAAACCCTAGATATCACAATATCAAAAAATTTAAATGAACACAGTGTTTTAAATGTGTGATCTTCATTATATTTCATAAACTTGTGGTAATGCTAACATTTCCGAGTAGCATTTTTTATTTAGTTGGTAAGAACAATTTTGTTCAAACTATATAAATTATTTTCTTCTTAATAGTCATAAAAAGTCTGAAACTATTGATTGATACACTGATGGGGGAGCTACTAACTGGCTGCTGGTCTGTGTGGATTTGACTCACACAAGTGGTGAGGCTAAGAACCTGTTCCAATATGACTTTGATGTTGAACAGGACACAAAACTCTACCTTTGACTTTGTAGAATGAATAAAGAACACTAACTGAAACCACAACTGTATACTTGGGTAGATGTCTACCCAAGGCTAGAGTGAACTTGTAATTCGGAAAAACGTCCCAGTTTGCATAATGTACTGTTACATATACTGCTCACCTACTCAAGTTCTTCATCTGCCTTAAAGACAAATAATACTGATGCTAAAACAACATGAAGATGCGCCTGTAATGTGAATGTGTAACTCTACAAGGAGGGATCAAATGTGAGTTGCTTTAATATCATCATAAAATGCAAGTGATGAACATGGGTAGGCAGCAAACTTGGGTAGCTCAGCAGTACTGACTTTAACATTACCAAAGTGTAGAGTCTGGTCAGTTAAGTTTGCCAACAAATACGAGTTCTGTATGCAACCTTTGTGTTCATATTTAAAAAGACTTTTAGTGCAAGTTTAAGCCTTATGCAACATTAAAATAGATGGGGCAATTATTTGGTCATGTCCCATTCCTAAATTGATATGTGCCATATAAAACAAGGCCACTGCTGCAGCGGTTATCTCCCGCCTTAGAATCAGTAATAATGGAGAACTAAAGGAGATGTAAGGCCTTTGTAGTAAGATAACCCCACTCGACATTGAAGAAGGGGTCAAAGGTAAAAGTCAGCAATTGGAAAAGAGTCTCAAGCCTTCACTTCACCCTAGTAGCAATTATAACGGAGATATAAGGCCTTTTTAATAGGATAATCCCATTTAACATGTGATATGACGGCCATTTTGTTTTCAAAACTAGGCCAAATTACTATCAGGCTAACTTTCCTAGCCATATATATTTTGCGCATATTTGATGAACCTAGCTGTAATATTTCAAGTTTTAGAGCATCTTAATGATTTTTAAATAATTGGCTATGGCGGCCATTTTGTTTTTCAAAATAAGGGCAAAATTTTTCTCAAGCAAAACATTTGAAGACCAGGACTTTTGATGGTCTGTCTTTATATTCTGAATCCATAGCACCAATACTAAGGGTGAAATAAGGACATTTTAGTGTGACGACTCCATTTAACCTTGAAGCATCGGTCAAAGGACAAATTCAACACTTGGAAAAGATTCCCAGGCCATGACTTCCTACAAGTTGTTTTCACATTCTGAACATCTAGGAGCAATATTAGGGGAGATATCAGGCCTTTTAAATAGAATAACCCTTTTGACATTAAACATGTGATATGGCAGCCATTTTCCTTTTAGAACTAGGTCAAAATTACTATCAGGCTACCTTTTCTAGCCATATACCTTTTGTGCAAATATGATGAAGCTAGCTGGAATATTTCGAGATTCAGAACAACTTTATGAAATAATGATTTTTAAACAGTTGGCTATGGCGGCCATTTTGTTTTTCAAAATGAAGCCAAAATTTTGCAGAGACAGGTTTTTGTAGCTATAAACATTCCCTGCAAATTTGATGAAGATATCTTTATAAATGAATGAGATGTTAAGGTTTATGTTAAAATCTGACAAATGGACGCACGGACGGATACACAAATAGACACACATGGAAGGCGTTTACAATCTGTCGACCACAACTATGCTTTCCATGGTCTGTCTTTACAATCTAAAGCCATAGCACTAATAACAAGGGAGAAATAAGGACGTTTTGATGTGACAACCTCATTTAAGCTTGAAGCAGGGGTCAAAGGTCAAATTCAACACCTGGAAAAGATTCCCAGGCCATGATGTCCTACAAGTTGTTTTCACATTCCGAACCTCTAGGAGCAATATTTGAGGAGAAATAAGGCCTTTTTAATAAGATAACACTGTTTGACATTAAACATTTGATATGGCGGCCATTTTGTTTTTTGAACTAGGCCAAAATTACTATCAGGCTAGGTTTTCTAGCCATAGCTTTTCTGCAAATTTGATGAAGCTAACTGGAATATTTCAAGATTTAGAGCACCTTCACGATATTCAATCAATTAGCTGTGGCGGCCATTTTGTTTTTCAAAATGAGGCTAAAATTTGTCAGAGACAGGTTTTCATAGCCATAAACATTCCCTGCAAATTTGGTGAAGATATCTTTATAAATGAATGAGATATTAAGGTTCATGCAAAAATGTAATGTAGGGACCGACAGACGCACGCACGTACGAAAGGCGTTTTATACTCTCCCGACAATGGCCTTTGGCCGCAGGTGGGAGATAAAAATACTCATTCCTTTTATCTCGTATTATTAATAAAAGTGGTTATCTATCTCTATGTCAACATATTACAAGTCACTAGGGTTCCACTAATAACCGCATGGAGAATCCATTCGGTACTCCATTTGGTTGTTACTGAATGGAGATCATTTGTGTTTATCTTGCCTATATGGGAGCTTTTACAAGCATATGACTGACCACTACTTAAAAAGGTGTTTTATTACCATGCAGACCAGGCTATTTATCATACTTGGTCATGTGATATGTTACTATTATTTGAACCAATAAACTACAGAGTAAATAGAAAAGTTTTTGGTGAAATAACTTTATTCTGTCATATATAGAGTCAACGATATTTACATTTAAGAGGAAAAGACTATATTCAGTATTACTTTGCTCAATGTTAAATGACTCCACTGTGAGTATAGTATGGTTGTTAAATGTTACACTAACCACTAGTCATATATTTTGAAATAAAAAAAAATTGCGACAAATAAATACAATTTTTTATGTACTGTATGCATTGTGATTTACACCACAACATTTAAACATTAATTGCAATAACACTATGAAATAAAAAGATTTTAGCAAATAAATAGCAATAAATAGTAAACAATAATAAACAGCTGCAATAATTTCAGAATACATGGAGTAACAGAAATGTTATCTGAATCATATTATATAAAAGTACACCACTCCTTACCTGTGAAGATGTTCATATCTACTATTTATATTCCAAACAAGGTCTAAAACACTTAAAATTGCCACAGCTCAGCACTTGAGTACAAGGCATAAAATATATATACTGTACAGTACTGATTATAAAACTTTAAATAAATGCACAACGCTATCAAAAGCTTTTCCAGAGTCTCTAAATTATAATCAGTGAGACAGAAAATTCTGTATTAGTAAAAGCATTATCAGGTTACAGGACATTAAATACACTCTTCTTTTAAATGTCTCTTCACAACTGTGACCAACTTTTCTGGGTTACTTGTGGCCCACTCTTCCGTCAACACTGTTCAAAGTTACAAACCAGCTTTTCAGATTTTATTGAATGACGGTTTAATCTTGTTTCCCACGGGAATCATATGCACCCCTTTTATTGATACATAATCTCACTTCGTCTGTATGGCAAAGTATTAGTTCATTTCTTCAATGGTATGCATAGTGCTGCCTTTTAAATATGTGTAAATACACTGTTTCCCTGTGAGAAATATATAAAATTCTACCCTTGAGAACAACCTCAGCCTCTGTCTCCTTTTACAGGTGAAAAACTTTAAGTGTTTTGTGACTCACACAAATCCTGTTTTGGCAATTTGTATTTTGATGTCCACTATTCTGATGCATATCAAATAATATATATGGGGTCATCCAAGCAGATCTATTGAAGCATACAATATAGAATGTTTCATCTGAAATGGGTCTCTTGACAATCATAAATATTATAATTTTCCATAACAAAAAGGACCCTTTTATTCGAATATCGGATTACAGAGTAAAACTAAGTGGTACATCAATGTACTCGAAGGTCTGCAGGTCATAACCTCGTCCACATGTGAATATATATAGAAAGTTATTTATTTATCTGGTATTGATTATGCAAACACGAAAAGAAGGAAAAGTTTCTAATACAGAGGTCCTTTCATTAGCCTTGTAGTTGGAAAGTTTGGCACCCAATCACAGACTGGACAGACTTCTGTGAGTTCAAGTCCTACAAGTGACATTTATATTGCTTTCAACATTGTACAGGTCATATCAAGACGGATAGTTTTGTGGGCAGAGGAAACCAGTACATACAGTTGGTTAAGGTTCTCTATTGAAGACGCCGACCATCAGTTAGCAACTACCAACTTCCCCACGTAAGGTCCCTCGGAGGTCGGAGGCAAGTGTGTTACCACTCCACCACCGTGGCCCCATAAAGGAACACCATAACAGCCCATCATAACTAAAGCAGTTGAACATAAACTAAGTGACAAAATGTCTATCAATTACTGCTTGGCTGGTTTGCTACAACTTTATGCCTCCTTCCTACAACTTCTTTTATCTTATTTCCACGAGTTAGCAAGTCGTTCCCACCAGATACTAAGTTATAATAATGAGATACTAAGTTTTGTGAATGAGATGCTAAGCTGTGGGAATGGGACACTAACTTGTTGGAATGAGATACTAAGTTGTGGCAATGAGAAATAAAGTGTTTACCACAAGATAGCAAATCCTTGTTTTCTCATTCATCCCATTCCATTCCATCAGTATGGCAGATGAATTTTCTCTGGTAAAGATTTTACTTTAAGTGAGGTATGACATATAAGGACAGTGCCTGGACATTCACATCAAAGTATGGCTTAATCAACTCATTGGTCCGACTTGCTAACTTGTGAGAATGGCTTAACATCTTATGGTAATGATTTAGTTACTCTTGAAAGACTTACTATCTTGTGGTAATGATTTAGTAACTAATGGAAAAGACTTTGTATATTGTGGTAACAATTTAGTAATTCATGGGAACAACTTAGTAGTTTGTGGTAACGACATGCTAAATCATGGAAATGAGATAAATACTATAGCAAAATGATTTGCTAACTCCTAGGAATGAGATAAAAACTATGGGTTCTACATGACAAGATGGTATTAATGTATCCACCCCTTTAACATTTATGGGGAATCTGGAACTGTGGCAAAACAAACTCATAAATGCATGTGGGACTATGTACCATCCTATAGGTAACAAAGTAGCTGAAGAACATATTTGAAGAAAAAGCTCTAACTGCAACAGTTTTTGAGTTATGAGTCCTTTGATCAAAGTAGCTAAAATTGCTATTAGTCCCTTATCTTTAGGCCTAATTCCTCAAAACTAACAAAATTTTTAAGGGCGTGAAAATTCATTGGGACAATAATTGACAAAAAATCTGTAACTGTAGTAGTTTTGGAGGAATCTGCATGACACACTAAAAGGTGATCTCAAAGATGATCTAGACCTAGATTGAAACAACAGAATCGTTTTGGAGATTTTTCACCAACATCAGGGGCCGTTTTCACTAACTTTGATCAAAATGGTATTTATCAACTTTCCTAACTCTAAGGTCACCTTAGACCTCTACTTAGATTTTAAGTTATCTGTAGAGGTACCTTAGATGATAGAATTCTTTTAAAATACCCAACTATTGTAGAGAATCTTGCGTTTTATTGATATGAAACTCTGAGACAATATTAAAAACAGCATTTTCCTTCAAGAAAATGAGCTTTTCACCATTTTTTAACAAAGCAAATGATTCAGTAAAAAATAAAAGACACCTTACATAAGAATGGTTGTGGAATAAGATGCTTCCTAACTGGTTTATACTGGTTTCTAAGTTTACAGTTACAGTACAAAGTCTAGGGAGTTTTCCTAACTTAGAATCTAAGTAATACTTAACAAAGTAGAGGTTGCTAAATTCGAAATCTAAGTAATACTTTAGTAAGTAGAAAACCATTCCTAACTTGGATCTAAGGTGACCTTAGCAAAGTATTGTTGAAGAATAAAGCATGATGCTGGATTTCTGGGCAAAGTTTTGTGCTCCCCTGGGCACTGCTTATTGGTTATGCTTCAAAGAAGAAGCAAACAGTACTTCATAAATCTGAAAAGACAAAACAGGTTACACTATAAGAACTTTAAGATTTTGTTGTTGTTGTTTTGTTTTTTGTTTTTTTGTTTGTTTTTTACGTCGCGTTCAACAGCCAGGGTCATATTGCGACAGGTTTACAGGTGGAGGAACCGGTGCATACCAGTTGGCCAAGATTTTGCACTGTTAACCACTGGACATCGGCAAGTAACTACCAACTTTCCCATATGAAGTGCCCGGACCGAGATTCGAGCTGGAGACCTCAGAGGATGAAGGCGAGCATTAAAGACTTGAAGTAAGTTCAGTGTATCAACAGTATTGTAAATTCACAAAGGAACAAACGACTGGGAAATGAATCTTTTTAAATTCTTTTCGTCCCACGTATTCATCAATCCGGAATTCCCCACTTTAACTGTGTATTGTACATCTGTAATTTGTCTGTGCAAAGCTTCATAAAGATACTTGTATGTTGTGGTCGTTAGCCGTCAGATCATTGGTGGTAAAATATGATTCATGTAGACAGTAATTTCGCAATAACTGACCACCCTGTTTGGTTGAAATCTCAAAATTCCCATTGCACAAATGCAATTGGTATCCGGGAACGCCCAATTTACAACAGACCAGCCTATATAGCTCAAATTTCACAGTAAAACTTTTTCATCTGATGAAGCAAGCACCTATTATTAATATTTTTAACAGCATTTGTTAAGAAATACTACGGCACTGGTTTTGTGTTGTCGGTTACGCTTTGTGTGTGTGTGTGTTTACAAAAGTTTAGGTATGCATGTAAATCAGAGTCATAACTTCTCAGATAACAACTCTCGGTACGTCACAGGGGGGTACCATGTACGAGTACGTTGTAAGCTGTTTTTGGCACTATGAGAGCTGGAAATTTGAAAATTTTATTTTAAATGTAGCTTTTATAAGCTTCAATACTTACCTATTGAAACAGAGGGCTATTCCGTTGAATACCAGAAGAGCTACCAACGGGAGTAAAGTTGTTAAAACTTTTCTGGTTAATACAGAGACTATGGGGTCTCCGGAGCCGGTACTGTAGTATGGGCTGGCCCGTCCAGTGACTGGTTAGGCGATGACTGCGCATATTGTCTGTGCAGCTCACGTGATTCTTCCTTCTTTCCTGTTGGTAACCATCCCAACCTGTGAGCTGTAGGTAAAGCGGGAATGGACCGGGAGGACCTATATTTGTTTCAATGGGTAAGTATTGTAGCTTATAAAAGCTACACTTAAAATAAAATTTTCAATTTCATTGCGCTCCAATGTACTTACCTATTGAAACAGAGTGCTAAATTCCAACATGTTGGTAGGTGGGATGACAGCTCACTGATTCATCACAGGAAGCCCGGTAGAAAGGAGGAGGCAAAGAAGGAAGAGGAGTCCAGAGTCTGACATTCAGGAGGTATGTCGACAAAAGGAGCGGGGTTCATCTCCATTTCATTCGGGATCCTGGATGGTCGTCACAGAGAAGGGTACACTGTGGCCACCATTCAGGAAGGCACTCCTTGAGGATTAGGCTGCATAAAAACAGATTGTAGCAACTTGATGATGATGTAAAGATTAAAGAGAAAGAGGAGACAGTAAAGTTAACCAAAAATTAACTTAGAATCTACTTGATCTACTTCCGGTATGTGAATAAATAAGAAAAAACTCCTTGGTAACTGTAAAAGTGCAGGAATTAACAACAGGTTAGCAGAGAAGTAGTTTCCTTGGTGAGGATGAAGTCCTGTTTGGTCGGTCTGAGATGACTGACCCCGATGGGAGTCGTTGCCTGCCCCCTGCTGTTTTGGTGAGAAAAGGTGCATCTAGGGAGGAGGTATGACTTGCTGTACAGCCACAAACGAACCTAGGTGTAATTTGTTGTTGTTTGGGTTCTGTCCAAATAGGTCCTTGAAGTAGAACAGTATAAAGGAATTATGTGATTTCCAATGGCAGGCATGAATGATTTGCTCTGTGGAAACACCCCATAAAAGGCCTTGGAAGCAGCGAACGCTCGCACATCATGGGCCTTAACCCCTAGAAGGTCCATGTCTGCCTCATCCACCTTAGAGTAGCAAAATTTGATGGTGTTTTGGAGCCACGATGAGATTGTAGAATACTGGATATCCTTTGAATGACCCTGTTTGTAAGATATGAAAAGGAGGGATTTTTCTCCTCTGAGAGGTTTGGATTTTTCTAGAAACATAGCAAGGGCCCGAATGGGGCAAAGTGTGGTATCTGTGTCCTGACTGTCACAATCACTCTTTAAGGCAGGAATCACCACTGGTGAGACTGCTTGTGGTCCTTCTTTTGCCAATTGGTTCTTAGCAATGAAGGGGGGAGTAGGGGTGAACTGGATTTGGTCCCAGTTGCCCAAGCATAACAATCCATCCAATGTCCAGGCGTGGATTTCACTGCGCCTTTTTCCTAAGGCTAAGGCCAGAAGGAAGACCGTCTTCCATGTTAAAAACTTGATGGAGGCTTGCTCCAAAGGTTCAAATGGGGCCTAGAGTTGGTGGAGAACTAAATTCTGGTCCCATTTTGGAAGGGTTCTGGCACTTTTTGGTCTATCCCTGTGAAAACTGACAATCAATCTGGCTAAGTCTGCATTGTTGCTATTGTCCATATTGGAATTTCCTAAGGTGTCTGCAATGGCTGTCCTGTAGCCTTCAATAGTGGAAGGACATATATTTTTGGTATTAAACAGGAACCATAGGAAGTTACAGATCTCCCCTATAGAGAGACACCTGAAGTCCACCTGTGTGTCTATACACCAGTGTTGGAATACTGCCCACTTGGAGGCATAGATGGCTCTAGTAGAGAGTCTTTGAGATGCAGCAATTCTGTCTTCCACTTCTGCAGAGAAGCTTTGGTTCTGGAGAGATGTGCTCCTAAATACCAAACGTGGAGATTCAGGGATTCTGGGTTGCTGTGGAATTGGTTGCTCAGTAGATATAGCAGATAGCCTACTGGTAGAATCTGTCGAGGAAGGTCGAGTTATAGTTCCAACAGGTCCCAAAACCACGCTGAGATGAGAATGAGCCTGCAATTTTGTGACATCAGTTTTTAAACCACTCTCGTGAGTAGCGCTGATGGGGGGAAAGTGTACACAATCAGATTTTCCCATGAGATATTGAGGGCGTCTACGGCCCATGCCTGTTCGTCTGGGATTGGAGAGACATATAGTGGAAGTTTGGCATTCAGTCTTGTTGGGAATAGGTCCACCTGAGGATGTTCCCAAAGTTTTGTGATCTGTTTGAATATTTGGGGACACAGGGACCATTCTGTGTGTTGGATCTGGTTCCTTCTGGAAAGACCATCCATGATCACATTTAGGGACCTGGGTATGTGGTGAGCTCTCAGGGTGACCTGGTGTTTCTGACACCAGGTTAACAGTATCCACATGAGTGCACATAGTTCGGTCAAATGCATACCCCCTTGTTTGTTGATGTGAGCCACTACTGTAGAGTTGTCCAAGGCTATCAATACTTGTCTCTCCTTGCATTGGGGTGTGAAGTGTTTCAGGGCTAGGATCACCGCCTTTAGTTCTAGAAGGTTTATGTGTAAGCCTTTTTATTTTTGAGTCCAGAGACCATTTGTGGAGTCTTGTTTTTAGTGGGTGCCCCAACCTGTGTTTGAGGCGTCTGTAAGATCAAGAATTCTCCCTGCAACACGTTGTGTGGGTTTAACCACCATTCCCTGTGTTGTTTCATTCTCTGAGTCCATGGAATTGGAGAATTCAGTGGCATTGGAAATCTCCAATGAATTTTGAGATGCCACTGAAAAGGTCCCATGTGTATACTGCCTAGTTTCACTGTTTTCTCTGTGGATGCTAGTAATCCAATGATAGACATAAGAGTCCTTGCACTGATAACATAGGTTTTGGCTGTCCTGTGAAAGGTCACTTGAATTTTGGTCCATCTCACTTGCGTGGGTCCTACAAGTGCCTTGTCTAGCAAAAAGTGGTATTCTATGAAGTCGAACCTCTGAGTGGGAGTGAGTTCTGATTTCTTGGTGTTCACTAGGAAACCTAGGTCGTGTATCAAGGTCAGTAGGCGATTTATGTTGAGGAGGGCTTGAGCCTGGCATGGTACTCTGATTAGCCAGTTATCTAGGTATTGGTGCAGACGTATGTCTAGCTGAAGGGCCATTAATTTTACCTCCTTCACTAAGGAGGTGAACACTAGAGGAGCTGTGGCTAGCACAAAAGGTAGGCTTGAGAACTGGTAAGAGGTTCCTCGATAGTGGAATCTGAGGAATTTCCTGGACTGTGGGTGGATAGGGACGTGAAGATAAGCATCCGTGAGGTCTATGGATGTGACCCATTCTCCCTTTTTGAGGGAGGACCTGATTGATTCTGGAGTCTCCATCCTGAATTTGGGGACGTTAAGAACTGGTTGAGTGAGCTTAGGTCTATGACTGGCCTCCAACAGTTCCCTGGTTTTGGAACTAAGAAGAGACGGCTGTAGTATCCCAAACTGTCTGGCTTTTCCACCCTTTCTATCGGGTTTTTCATTAGCAACTCCTGAATAGAATTGAATAATGCACTGTCTTTGTGTCTGTATTCGAAGATCATGCAAGGACTCCTAGACAGCTTGGGGTGATTTTTGAATGGCAGACAATATCCTTGTTTGAGTATGTCTGTCTGAAAATGATGGGAGCCTCTGCTCTCCCACTGATCCATGAACAACTTGAGTCGGCCTCCCACTGGGAGGTCTTTTGTATTTTCTTGGAGGGATACATTTTCTTGCATAAATACATTTCTTACCTGAGCACACGGAGTCTTTTCCCCCTCAGGTGGGGAGTGGAAACATGGAGTCCTTGCCCCCTCTGGTGGGGTTTTGAGCTTGGTATCCAATGTAGGCTTTGAAGGGGTTAAATGATCGTGTCCAAGAGGTCATTGAAGAAGGGAGATAAGAGTGTCGTTAGGGTTGTTGTTGGGGTTGATTAGTGGGGTTTTTGCCCTGGCCCCTGCGGCCGCCTCTTCCTGGTGACCACCCAGAAATCCCAACAGCTTAAGGCTGTGGATAAAAAGGCTGTGGAACAAGATACTGGGACGCTGGGACAGGGACTTGGTAGTATCCGCCCTGTTGATATGCCGCTCTGCCCTTGCCTCTGGACTTCTTCTTTGACTTTCCATAGGAGTGGAATCTTAAGCCCAATTGATTTCAAGTCTTCACCCCAGCCCTATTAAGTGTTGCTCATACTCTTGCATGAGCAAGCGATCATAGAGTTCAGGGCTGGAGATAGGAGCCGACCTAAGATTCATCAGTTGGTAAGGATCCAAATTGTGATGGGCATGCTTCAGATATGCGTCCCTGTGTATGAGAACCAGATTTGTCAGTAGGTGCAGAAATTTCTCTGGCAAGTGTTGGTAAGTCACAGCTACACTTCTGTTTATGTCCAACATAAATTGCAGTGTCCTCAAGTGTGGAGTTAAGCAACTGTTGTAAGAACTGGTCTCTGGCCCTGGGGTCAGACTCTGCGGCTAAGAGCCTAAATGTTTTCTCCCTATTGTCTCTAGCAGCCCTAAGGTTGTTGAGCGTGGATTCACTCAAAGTAGAGAGTGTGGAGATGAAATTGGAGGTTGCAATACACTCCCGGACCATGAATTCAAGTTTGATTAACTCCTTCTGGTTAACCAACATGGAAGGAAGGCCTTTATATCTAGGTTTGGCTATGTTTGTGAAGGACTGAGGCACAATCTGAGGCTTCTGTTCAAAGTTATCCCCTGCCACCGGGTACTAATTGCTTCTGTTCGGTGGGTTTGGTACAAATTGCCTGATATCCAAGGAAGCTGAAGTTCCTGGTTTGACCATCCATTAGGGGAAGCTTTAGTGAAGGTGGCCATGAGGATTGCTCCATTCTGAACATATTGGGGTCTCGTCTGAGTCTGGATCCCAGTTTGTATTCATCTATTTTGGGACATAGAGGTATAAGAAGATGAACTGTCTGCACCATAGTCTCCCTTCTCGAGCCTTTGGAGGGCAGATAGAACTTGAGGCTGGATGGGCGCAGGTGGAGGGGCTACGACCGCCTGAATAGTGGAGGTTGCAATGGGAGCAAAACCTTTGAAAGCTGTTAAGCCTTTTTGATAGTAGGAACCCTTTGCGGAGCTGAAGTATCCATGGGTTCTTGTGCTCAAGTGGTACCTTGAGGACTAACCAGTGGTTGAGGAAGCTGAAGGGGTTTGACAACCGTTCCTGAATGTGCCTGAGGTGGTTGAGAATGTTGTATAGCAGAAGTGGTAGGTGGAGCTTGAGGTGTAGAAGCAAGTCTTTGGAACATCTGTGCCATAGATGTTGATATGAATTGTTGTAGCCCGACTGTAGTTAGGAAGACAAGTCCTGAATTTGCTTCTGATTCTGATTCTGTTGGTCTGGAGAGACTGCATCATCTCCATGTTTTGGTGCTCAAAATGTGCTTTAAGCATCTGAGTGCGAGGGGTAGGCGGGGGTACAAGTCTTTGAGGAGCCGGAGCAGTTGAGAAGCTTGCCGACTGCATAGAGGTCTGAATTGGAGCTGTTGTTGCAACTGGCGCCGGAGTCTTGAAAAAGACTGCTGAAGATGTGGTTGTTGGTGTAAAAGTAGGGCCAGCTGGGAAAGCCATTGACCTGGGTGGGTATACTGATAGCAGGCAGTGAGAAGGTCTGATCTCCAGTAGATGTAAAGGGCTGCAGTGGAGAGAGACCAGCCAGTGCTGAGATACCGGTAGCAGTGGTGTATCCAGTCCCGGCCAGTTGGTCAACTTGGTTTAGTTCCAGAATTGAGTCATCAATTTCACTGGCCTCCAGATCCTCCTCACTATCTGGTGCCGGTCTTACCGGTACTGGTGTATCAGCCAGTACAGACTTGTTTGCACATTTTGCACTCCTTTCACCAAGATGGTTCCATTCTACTTCTGTGAGGGAAGCACAGGCGGCACAAGCCTCTACAGGTGCACCTGAGGCACAAAGGTCTTCCCCTTTGCCATTTTTCTACAACTATAACATCTGAGATGTGTATCAAAGGCTGGCATCTAGTACTCACACCTGCCCCTCTTTTGATAAGGAGGAGTGCCTACCATATTGACAGACTCAGTTTTGCCAAAAAAAACAATAATTACACACAAAATTTATATATTTCCAGTGTCTATGCGTGAAGTGTGTAAAAACCAGATTAAAAAGTCTCTTACAAATAAACTAAATATACTGACAAACTTGAGTCAGAAATAACCGTCTATTTAGATGGCTACCAATGGAAAGAAGGAAGGATCACGTGAGCTGTGCAGACAATATGTGCAGTTGTCGCCTTATCGGTCCCTGGACGGGCCAGCCCATTCTAAAGTACTGGCTCCGGAGACCCTGTAGTCTCTGTATTAACCGGAAAAGTTTTAACAACTTTACTCCCGTTGGTAGCTCTTTCGGTAATCAACGGAATAGCCCTCTGTTTCAATAGGTAAGTACATTGTAGTGCAATAAAATGCTAATTTAGTGTAGCCGTTAGAGTGTTTGACGTCAACCTCAAAGGTCGCCGGTTCGAATCTCGGCCCTGGCATTCATGTTGGAAATTTGGTACAGTGCAGAATCTTGTCCAACTAGTATGCACTGGTTCCTCCACCTGTAAACTACCTATTGCAATATGACCCTTACTGTTGAATACAACGTAAAATAACAACAACAACAAAATCGGGTTTTCATGACAGAACATCTCAGTTTACAACTCTGTATATATTGGGGTATGTCACAGGAGGTATCATGTATGAATACGTTGTAAGCCCCTTTTGTCTCTTTGAGAGCCCGGAATTTCTAATTTAGATGGCAAGTATCACCACATTTATACTTACGCACATGTTGAAGTTTTTGGAATTCCAATTTATTACTCCTGTAACGAAAATATAAATATCGTACACAGTATTTAGAATGTATGGAAGCCTATAAGGGTCATGTTGAAAAAAAATTAAGTCGTAATTACGACTTACACGTAATTACGACTTATGAGTTTTTTTTAAAACAAAAAACGACAATATTATCTCGTAATTACGACTTACACAAGTCGTAATTATGACATAGTAAGTCGTAATTACGACATAGTAAGCTTGTGTAAGTCATAATTATGACATAGTAAGTCATAATTACAACTTGTGTAAGTCTTAATTACGACTTAGGAGTTCTTGTTTTTGGTTTTTAAAAAAATTCATAAGTCGTAAGGACAATATAGTAAGTCGTAATTAGGACTTGTGTAAGTCATAATTTTTTTCAACATGACCCTTATAGGCTTCTGTAAGAACGTATGTGCTCATTAAAAATAGTCTGGAATTTGATGTTTTTAGTGTACAACAGATACTCATAATAACACACAGGTCAAACCTCCCCATGCTGGTGTCAGAAGCTACAAATGAATGGATTCATGAACTTTGGTTGTAACTTGTAGTGGTACACTTCCACTAGCTTCCACTACCATTCGGCATGATTCGGCAGGATTCACATTTAGGTAAGACGTGTTTGACATGACATAGAATGTTATTTGGGTCGGGACCAAAAAATCAAATAGGTTTGACAAAGGTACTAGTTCCTATGCAGTTTCGCATTCTTATTGCTCCCTCATATCTGACAGCATTTATCAGTGCTTTGTGAATGTCAGTTCATGTTTCAACAAAAAATAATACAAATTTGAGCATTACGCAAGGCTAGGAGTGATGGATATAGCCATAAAATATTGTTTTTTTCACTAGCACAATCCAAACTACTTGAAAGAGTTCAGTTAGATCCAACCACGTTTATTCAGTTAAGACAACGCCATTGGCTACTCATTGTACAGTAAAACTATGGTGAACTTTCAAATTCTTGAGGTATTTAGCCACAGCCTGTCACTTTTACAAAACAGACCCTTAAAACTGATTCACAGGGTTTTCAATTCAGATGGAGAACAATTGAAGTATTATTTTGTTGATATTTTTATAAATATTAGGACAATAATATTGGTATAATGATAAAGTGATTACAAACCTATAATATGAAGTATTAACATTAAAATATATGAACTACTGAGTTATTTGGGTTGAATGTAAAGAGACATACTAATATTAGACCCATAAATTGATAAAGGTTTGAACTATCAAATCAACCTTCATGTTTGTACTACCTGCTCCTGCACAGCCATTAATCCACTCAGAAACTGATGTACTACAGAAGAATATTTATGGCAAGTTTTTTATTATTTAGTAATATAGTATCGCAATAGTGAGACAGATATTTTATAATTTTATATATTAAATCATATTTGAGATATTAAGTCTTTTAGTGGTTTGAAGCTGTAAACAATATACACAGTATGGATTCTGTACCGCATCTTACTCCAATCTAAAACACATCTAGTCAGTACATAAGGTCATTTGCAACACTTGCACATTTCTGGGAAGTATCATACCATGTAAGGTGGAGGAGTTGGTAGCTGATGTGATGGCATAAATAACTTAAATATTCTCGCACATCATAATCAGTAGCAAAGGAAACCAAAGTATGGGGGACATCATGCAAGTTATTAGTTAAAATTAGGGTTTATATAAGCAAGCGAGGGGCCACGGTGGCAGAGTGGTAACACTCTCGCCTCCCACCTCTGAGGCCAGGGTTCAGTTCCCGGCATGGCCTCAAGTGGGAAAATAAACATATAAGCAAGCGCAACAAGTGCAGATGTTGAGTTTAATGTCCAAAATATGGGAGACATCAGGCAAGTTCAGTTAGAATTAGGGTTCATATAAGCAAGTGCAACAAGTGCAGATGTTGAGTTTTTATGTCCAAAATATGGGAGACATCAGGCAAGTTCAGTTAAAATTAGGGTTCATATAAGCAAGTGCAACGAGTGCAGATGTTGAGTTTTATGTCCAAAATATGGGAGACATCAGACAAGTTCAGTTACAATTAGGGTTCAGATAAGCAAGTGAGTTTTTACTTCCATTTTGGATGCTCATTCCCAAGTAGAAAATCTACTGTCATCCCTCAAAAAGCACTGTTTGATTTTTGTAGGGTAACATACACATATAGCTTGCACATTTGTCTTGCACTTGCATATTTTAAATAAAAAATAAATCTTTACAAGACTTTAAACCAGCAAAACATACAGATTGTGTGTTCAAGGTGTGCCAAGTTTGAGTGGAGAGTAGTGTGCAGATTTGGTTAGATCAAACTGTCATACTGATTGTATAAATTATAAAGCTTTTGGAATTGATGATTCAAACATTGACCTTTTGAAATTTCATGTCTTAAGATAAAGCTTTAAAACATGAAAATGATAAACTGTGGCAGCAGGTTTTGGACCACAAGCTCACTTTATGGTGCTGGAGCAGTGATAAAATATGTTTATTATTTTATTTTCACTGAATGTTTTACTTGCATTTCATGCTAAACCATGTCCTTTGACAACATATTTTATTTTTTGTTTATTGTATTACAAATGTGGCAAAAATAATGGTTGAAGAAATCAATATTAAAAAGAATGTAAATTTTTATTATTGGTAATTGTATTACATTGTCACTGTAAACATAATATTTATTACTGCTGTATAATATGAAACTGAGTAAGACAATTTTTCTAATTATGATAATTTAGATGAGATTTAAAGCAATGAAAGAAAATATCTACATTGAGGATAGTTATTTTATGTTAATAAGATAATACAACACACAAATTTACAACTCCATGCCTAGTTCTCTGAACAAAAATAATACTGTACAATGAATGAAAATTTTCACTGAGAACATAAACAACTTAATATATAATTAAGATTACTAATTTCCAGTTGTTGCTTTTAAATCCCTGTAATCTAATCTATTGCTGTGCAGGCATAATATCTTCCCCATAATGGGAACTCAGTGTACTAAGTTAACAAATGAATTTCCTAAAACTGATATTCAACGGGCGATCTAGGTCCCTAAATCCAGGATTGTGGATGTCAACAGAGAGAAGAAGAATAATTGGGAAAGCTTCAGTTTAAAAGGTGAGTTTTAAGACGTTTCCTAAAGGATGTGATTGAGGGGCTCTTATGGGTCAAGGAGGAGAGTACCAGAGGGTTGGCGCACAATGGCTAAAGGGATTGGAAAATTGTGACTTTTGAACTTCACAGTCGAGAGAGGAAACATGGAGGAACTCAACTTTTGGGCTGCTAAATTAAGTATTTCTGGATAAAATATACAGATGGATTTATCATAGAAGTATGCTGGGTTGGCCATGTTTTAGAATTTTTATGTGTGATAAGCAGCAATGGGGTCAAACACATAAAGTATTTGCATTTCGAGTATTTACTTTTTTGAAAGTATTTCAAATGCATTGCGGAAGAAAGTATTTGTATTGAAATACATGTATATTGCTAAAGTACTTGAAAATTCAAATACTGCCAAATAGATTCAATTAGCTGTTACATATATTCTACAATGATGTTCTCAAAATGTACTTTAAAACTCCAAGTTAAGTTTTAAGCATATTCTACAAAGAACTTATTAACACTCTATATTAACTATAGAATCCAGGACAAAGGGGACGCAGGAAAAAAGGAGCACAGGAAAGGAGGTACAAGGGAAAAGGATGCAGGAAAAAAGGTGCACACGGTTTTTGAGAAAGGGGGGAAAGGGGCACAACATATATTTCAAATATTTTACCTAAATGTTTACAATATAACTTTCACGAAAAACATAAAACTTTACTAATTACACATACAGTTATAAAAATGCAATATACTGAGCTTATTCTTCAAATGGGTTTAAATTTCAAAATGCAATCCTGAGCAAACTATTTAGGCTGCTTAGATTGTGTTGTGCTTGTACACCTGAGTCACTCATTCGGTTCCTGCTTACATTTCTTCAGGACAATTCTCCAAACTCAGTAATGTGACTTGTACATTTTATCTCAACTGACTACTGACTAACTTTTTTGGAAGCAGCATGACACTCCTTCAAAGGTTTTGTGCGTTGTGGCTAGAGCATAGGACTTTGTACGATCATGCTTTCTAACACAAAACTTATTTTTTATTTTCTGTAATTTGACCAATATTTCCATTTCCTTATCCACTCCAGGCTGTGTTTTCTTAACCTAGGGGAAAATACCGACTGGGCCATATTTTGTTTCATATGTGAAAGCGCCCCATGCTTATATGAAAACATTGAATAAAAGTAAAACATCCCTCATTAGATTGCATCTTCATCTGTGATTTTTTTTTTTTTTTTTGTATTTTAACCTCCATCATTAGATGGCCATCTTTAATATATTTTGGGGGGGCCACAGTGGCAGAGTGGTAACACTCTCGCCTCCCACCACTGAGAATGGGGTTCGGTTCCCGACCTGACCACAAGAGGAAAAGC
Organism: Sabellastarte sp. h YS-2021; assembly: GCA_964017235.1. Taxonomy (NCBI): domain Eukaryota; kingdom Metazoa; phylum Annelida; class Polychaeta; order Sabellida; family Sabellidae; genus Sabellastarte; species Sabellastarte sp. h YS-2021. The sequence continues at coordinate 50,519,722 of OZ024927.1, read as the reverse complement.
TGGTAGTTGCTTGCCGTTGGTCGGCAGTTTTCAGTACAGAACCTTGACCACTGTATGTACTGGTTTCCTCTGCCCTCCCAACTACCCGTCGTGATATGACCTGCACAGCATTAAAAGTGACATAAACCCCAAATAAATAAATAAAAAAATAATATATATTTTTTCATATTTTATGTATCAGATTTGCGAAGTTTTCCTATTAACTGCCTCAATTTCACTTCGACACTGTGAGAACATGAATAAGATGAATTAAACATGACAATGTATATAGGACCACCTGAATAAAATGTAATGACTGTAACTACAAACACAAATGACTTTCCAGGCTATACAAGTATAATGCTCTATGTGTACTAGAATGAGTAAGGATTATATGCCGTTCCCCTGAACCTTGAGTCTCTGTTCATACGTGGAAATGTCCGTACAGTTGATCCGCTATTGTGGCTACTGCTCAGTTTTGACCTACAAATATAAAACAGGAAAACAATGCTTAACACTTCTTAGGGTGTTTAATTTTTTAAAAAGTATATACATTAAATATAAAATATATATTAAAATAAAATACAGTTTTAATTTTTCAAAACTTAATTGTTGGCATATTTTAAACTAAGAAGACTTAGTTCTGTATTTACCAAAACACTACTGTTCCATAAAAGACAAGTGACAATGTATAGGCGTTAACATAAATGTTTTTAACTTTTTCTGGAATAATTGATCAGAGACAGCTCGCTGTTCTTACCACTTTGGATTTCTTTTCACACACAACCACAAGATAATGCTCAGAAATATGATTAAAAACATCCCGCTGAAACCTGCACTCAGACTAATGGCCAGAACGGAGCTTTCTTCAGACTCTGAAATAAATAATAAAAAGACAGAGACTTAGAAAAGGAGGAAATTATATAAATTATGATCAGCAGTCCACTTCATCCTGCACTCAGATTAATGGATACCAGCTGATACTTCTCCAGTTTTTTAAAATTAACTAAAGATAATATGATGAGGTTAAAAAGGAGGCTATGTTGATTAGGATGAGGTAGAGAAGAAAAATAAAATGTGTGTATACTGTCACCACAGGGGATATTTCTTGTCCAGGAGGCATGGACCATCACCACTGGAGTCCTGGGTTCAAGTATTGACCCTTTGCTCAAATTGGTAAAGTTGATAGTGGCTTGATTATGCTGGTTGTTTAATGTTGAACACAAATAATATTAATACCCAATTATAAGTTCATTTTTACTGTTGTGACACAATGGTTATCTGAGTCCTTTTGTAACGGTCTCAAATATAAGAGTATTGAGCCTACTGATTCAAAAACTATGGCAAAACATTGCAATCCTATTTCTTAGTCGGATCAGAGATGTATTGTTATCTGTTCTCACTTATTTTTTCGGGGAAACTGGTCTGATCTCAAACTGATCTAAGATTCAGTTAATAAAAAGGTGTCGATGTACACAATACAGAGCAAAACATAACCTTGTGAATGACTATTGAAAGTCACCAATGATATGACATTGTTAATCAGAGTGCCTCATGAAAGAGTGGCTTCCACAACTAGTCAGTCGCTGTTATACATATACCTGATAGTAAGTTAACTACCCTTTACCTTGAGCTGCAACACTCTGTATTTCATTGTTTTCTGTTGTAGTTGAGTCAGTCTGTAGGGTGGATATTACTACAAAGACAAAGAGAAATTTAAATCTATAGCTGGTAATATTTGTCATTAGTAATTGAGTAAAACATAGTGGATTTTTGTCATTATTCTTTTGCTATGATGTCAATGTTTTGTTTATTATTATACTGCAGATTGGTTTCTATATTGGAAATGTTATTTATTGAGTGTTAGGGAATGCCAATGATATTTTAGTAATGGCCCCCAGTGTAAGCAGTACCAATTTTATGTTAACTACAATGAGCCAGTATGGCAAAGAATATAATATAAAGTAAACCCTTCCAAACCATATTGGTTATATATGGAAGTAGTATTCATAATGTACTCTTCCAGGATACTAAACTTTCTACTGACTTTTGTTACTCAGGTGACCTTAATGCTAGTGTGATAATGATTGACAAATCTGTGGGTTTTTTGTTAACAGTTTGTAATATTAAATGGCCTCATTGAAAATATTGTGACACAAAACTGAGTTAAGATTAGTTTTAAAGTTTGTGGATATCTCTGTATGGGTGCATTTTGCTGTGTATGTCAGATGGTTATTTGTAACTAGAAAATGCTATTATAATCATCACAAACTATGATAAGAGATTGAGCACCTTTGAGCCCCAGACTGGGTAGTACCATGTGTATCGTCCTGAGTGACCTGAAGTTGCTACCAGTGATCTTTAGGCCTGGGAGGGTAGGTACTGGTGCCCGTAAGAGGATCTCAAGTGACAATGCCATTGTATAAACATGTATAAACTTGACATAAAATGGTAGTGATTTTACATTATGCAAATTGTAAGCAAGTTACTGCAATTTATACTATGAAATTACAGTCTAGTATACTAGATACTTTTGAACATACTGTTGTGTCTTACATGATTTTTCTAATAAAAATTAGAAGATATTCTAGAAATTTGGTGTACTCATTAAAAACAGTTAATACTATGATTGCTTTGTTCTATAAACAGGTCTGTGTTTCTGTGTTTCGCAATTCTAATTATATTAATATTTTTGGGACAAATGTACAAATCACTACAAAATAAAGATAAAAATATTACTGTGACAAAAGTTACCTCTTCTCACTGGACTTTTCATAAATTCTTTCATTCAAATCTATAGAAAACTCCTTCAAAAAATTAGCTTTGTTTATGGAACTGTTCCATTTTAATGTCTTGCCAAAAAGTTAAAGATCAATTAAAAAGGAAATAGTTTAAAAAACTGGTACGAGTTTTTCAGAATATTGTAATTTTTTGGAACAAGAAACAGGGCCACCATACATTATTTAAATCATTGGCTTGTGACAGTTTGTACACTTGTGACAGGAGTTACTAGTAACCAATTTTAAAAAATCAGGAAATAATACATTCTCATATTACCAGCTATTAATTATGCACAAAAAACAGGAAAAATTCGTTTAAAATTTCCACAACCTCTTTATGGCTGAAGAATTGGAGAGACTAGTTTTAAATGTAACTGATGAATGAATGTAATAGAATGAAAGAGATATATCATTTGTAGGTATTGTAAAGAAAATGTTGAAATATTGAATTATAATATGTGGACATGATTATTGTATGTATATTGTGTCAACCCCCACCCTCTCCACAGGAAAACAACAAAAAATCAAGAAAAACTGATGAATTTGAAAAAAAAAAAAAAATTTTGTGATTTTTTTTTAACCATTTTTTTCTCTTACTAGGTGACATTCCATTTTTATCAACAACAAATTTAGTTTTTGTTCATACACAAATCATCAAGAAGTGATTCTTCATTAGTAAATTTTTTATTGTGTTATCATATGTGTTATAGGGGTGTATATTGACAAACAAATTTCAGAAAAATTCTTATTTATTTGTGTTTAACGAACAAACTAGTTTTCTGCATGGTTGCCGTCCCCTTGCATTTTCACCACTAGGAACTAGGCATTCTTTCAAGTTGAGCATGTCTTTTCAGAGGATTTGGACTCATAAATCACCTGTATGTGATTTCTTTTTATGTTGTTTATTTCATCTTAATTATATACATAAAATGTAATGGCAATAATACACACGAAAAGTGAAAAAAAATCAATATAAATACATTAAATTATAGTACATCTACAATTTAAACTAAGAAGCCTGAAATGGATATGACAAAAGTATTGCTTACATGAGGTCATACCCAAAACTCTTGATTTAATTTATCACCAAAAGATTCATAAACTGTTTTTACTTGTGGTCACAAAACTGGCTTTTATTGTTTTATATTTTTATGGTTGTTTTTTCATTGCCTTATTTTGTTATGGATCTTATCGATGTCACTTTGATTGACCTTGAGTTAGTTTCTTGAAACCTAAAAACCCAAAAATTTGTTTTATCGTAAGTTTTTTCTTGGTTTCCTATTATATTTTTAGTAGTAAACCCTTACACAAGATAATCAGTATTGTTTTCAATTTCTTAACTTGAGCAACAAGCAATTGGAGATGTACTTTGTCAGCTTTCATGTAGATAATTGTCCTCATTATGTTGTTTAATATATATTGCTTCTCCCTATTTCGTCATTGTGATGTGAAAGTGATCTTCCTTTTGTTTGTGTCACATTAGTCACACAAAAGCTTACTTAACCAAGAGAAACAAACCACTGCAGTTGTATCTTCTTTATATCACATTAAATGTAACATTATGAAATGTTCATAATTTAAAACTGGTTCTAAATGTATCTGAGTTTGGCTTTAACTGACTACTGACATAGAGTCTGTTTATTGCTTTGGCTGTAAGGTGTCAACCTCCATACCTTTATACACGAGAGACTGATCAAAAACTGGTTATTTGCACCTATCTCACCTTGCAAAGAACAGACAGGAGCCCTACTGTTGTTATGCTGTATGTATATGACCGTCAGTGTACTCTTTTTGTTTTCACCTATCTTATGCAGGTGTTCCACCAGAGCCGGCCGGTCGGTAACTTTGTCTTTTTTGGGACCAATGTTTACAAGGTTGGTTAGGATCGGTTGTAGTTTCCAGGTCTGTTGGGGAGGGTCGGTGAAATATCAAACATGTTTAATATTTCTATGACAGTTGCTGAACCTTGTAACAGACCCTAATTTCATCCACCTAGCAACAGGCCTGTCGATTAACTTAACGGCCAGTTGGTTAAACTTTCTGGCTTTTTGGTTAATCAAACAGGCCTGTCTGTACCAAGTATTCGGCTTGTCCCAAATATGGTGTTTCAGACTCTACGTGACAACAAACCAACTGTGCGGGAAATGTTACAGTACAGTTGGTAACTTTAGCTGGCCTGTATGTAAGTGTTCCCTGTAAACTTTCCAGGCCAGTCGGTCACTTTTACTAAGTCCCAGGGTCGGGAGGTTTTGATAACCAACAGGCCGTAAACTGAAACAGACAAGCCGGAAACTATAACCGACAGGCCTATAACACTAACAGACAAGTCGGGAACTGTAACCGACAGGCCGGCAATATTTTTGCTGCTTACGGCCTGTCGGTTTCCAAATCTGTGGCTACAAAAAGTCCAGTCGGCATACAATCTGCGTATATTTGGGCTTTGACCTGTTGCGAGACAACTGGTGTGCAGCTTTGATTTTAAGTTTTTCATTTCTTTTTTGTAAATTAGCTTAAGTTTAAGCTAGGCTGGACTGGCTGGGCATAAAATCTGTTCTATGAGGTTTCACTTTTATTTTTAAGTTTTTTTTACAACAAGCTGTACATTTAAATGATCAGCATGCCAAGTAGCAGAAGGAGAAAGATTGAAATACCAATAGATACTCAACCACAGTTTGAGTTAGGAGATACAGCTGAGGATATAGAGAAAAGAAGGGGGAGAGAGAGGAGAGGGAAAGACAGAGGATAGAGAGAGAGAGGAGGGAAGACAGCCAGGAAAGGACAGAAAAGAGACCACACACAGACACGGACACTGATGTAGAACCCACTCAATCCAGACAGAAGAAGGGGCAAATGAAGTCCATTTTCCTGAGTGATTCAGATGAAGAAGCCATCCTGGAGTTCGTTAAACAGCATGAGGAACTTTATGACATGACCAATGACAAGTTCAAAGACAAACAAAAGAAAGAAAGACTTTGGGAGACACTAGCAGCTACCAGGAACTTACCTGTCAACACTGTCAAGAAGTGGTTTGAGACTCATTGTACCATATATGGCAAGCTCACTCAGACGAAGTCAGGACAAGCAGCTGAGAAGAGTACAGAATTGCAGACCTGGTTGAAGGACAGTTTCAGTTTTCTATGAGGTCACATCAGAAGGAAGGGAGTTTCTAAGACTTCCACGTTCAAGTCACCACTGAGGCCTTCTGCATCCGCAGCCACAGCTTCAGTTCCGGATACGTCAAGAGAGACTGAATCTGAGATGGAAATCAGCTTGACATCAGATGTTACTCATCCTAAACAATGACAACCTGCAGTCACCACCACCACTGTTGAGGATTCAGTTTTAGATCAGTTCCAGCAGATGAGGTTAATGATTTCCACATTTCTGCAACTATCTCACTCTGAGATTGAACACCTGGAGCAGAGAGACTTTTTGAACTTCAGGAATGAGACAGTGAAACTTCTGAGTGAAATACAGTACAAGGCCGAAGAACTCAAGAGACAGGTCAAAACAACTCAACAGGTCACCACATTTCAGCTTCCAGAAGCAACACAGGCCAGAGCAGGACATGAATACATACTCACCATACTGGATACTCAACCAGTCTCTGTACCAGTTGTGCAGCCTACACAGATAGCCACAACACAGCCTGCTACAGTGATTGCCAAAGTACAGCAACCATCAAGGCATTCATCAACCTGCCTTCAGTTGCAGCTTCACCACAGGAGGAAACTCAACACAACACTTCTGGATTATCCAGTCTCTTTGGAGCTATTCCAAGTGTACTACAGTACCAGCAGTTCGACACACCAGAGCCATTTTCAACCTCTCAACTTCAACCAGCACCGTTACCAGTGCCATCTTCCACTCATCATGCACAGGGGCCTGCATCAGCGTCAGCACAGCCAACATCTTATTTAGTTGTGGATGACCAACAGCCTGGGACTTCCAGACAGCTGATGTCCACTTTGAGTCCAACAACGACAGTAAACCCACCTTCAGTTGCAGCTTCACAACAGGAGGAAAGTCAACACAACACTTCTGGATTATCCAGTCTCTTTGGAGGGATTCCCTGTGTACTGTAGTACCAGCAGATTGACACACTACAGCCATTTTCACCCTCTCAACTTCAACCAGCATCATCACCAGTGCCATCTTCCACTCATCAAGAACAGTCAAGACCTCCCAGCCAGTTCAGCCAGCAAAGTCAGCCCAAATGAGCTGATTAGCCTGCACCAAGTCACACCAACCGGCCTTTCTAAGGGTCACCTGAATCTTCCAAAAACACCATCCAACACTTACACTTCCCCCAAATACACAAAAAAAATTGCGCGAATGAATGTTGAATAAATATTAATAAAGTTCCACCACAAAACAGAAAAAAAATAAGATAAAAACTTTTTAAAATGTACCCTAAGAGTAACCTCCTCCCCCATAAAAAAATTGAAAACAAAACTTCTCCCCCAACTCCCCCCCACAAAAAAACACAAAGATCTAGACAACAGTCCATGTCCCTCAAACAAAAAAAATTGAAATGAAACCTAACATCCACACAAGTACATTGTTTGGAATGTGTGTAGGGACTAACAGACAAACAGACAGTGCAACATAACCAAACATTATTTTAATTTTTTTTATTAATTTTGGGGACAAAATTTCTAATCAATTTTTTTTTGTGGTTGTTTAGGGTCAGAGTTTATTTTGAAAATGAGGTAATTTTTTTTTTATAATTTTGCAGATTATTTTTTTTACAATAAACCCAGATCATGTTGGTATGGGATGTGCACTTTGTAAATTGTGGACCTGGGTTTAACTGTGTATAAGTTGATATTTAATTTTGTGAAATGAGTTTGGAAGGGATTTGTGTTTGTGATGGGGATTATTTTGGTGAAATTAAATTTGCATTAAATTGTTGGAAAACTGGGGTTAGTTTTTGGTCAAAACTTTGCTAAATAAAACTTCTTGGATTATTTGGGTAGTCCTGAAAAGGACTGATAGATGACAGCATGTTCTCCCCTCAGTCTTCTTAAGCTCTGTCCTCCTGCCCAGCCAGCACCCCAACGTGACTGAAGTAGTCTTTCAGTAGGTTTTGTTGATGTTTGGCCTCCCTCGATGGGTTTCTAAAGTTCTCATTATGTCTGTTCCCCCTGGTCTGCCTGTGGTGGTTGTATTTTGTCAGCTGGAGTGGGTGGTCTGTCTGCTCCCCCTGATGGCTTCTCAGCATGTTATGTAGTATCACACATGTTAACACCATGTCTCTCACTACTTTTGGCCTCTGCTCCATGGTGGTCAACAGCACCCTGAATCTTTTGACAAGTATACCAAATGAGTTCTCGACCACCCTCCTGCCCCTGGATATCCTGTAGTTGGCTTTTCTCTCCTCTCTGGTCAGTTGTCGTCTGCTGTATGGCTTGTCCAGCCAAGGCATAAGGACAAAGGCATCATCCCCCAGCAGGAAGTAGTGTAGATCTGGCCCCCATGTCCAAGTGGTTCAGATGGTGGTAGTCCCAACCTTCCGTTCTCAATTCTTCTTTTCAGTTTGCTGCGGTTGAATATCTAAGCATCAGATGATGACCCAATGGTAGTGTAGATCTGACCAGAGAGGAGAGAAAAGCCAACTATAGGATATCCAGGGGCAGGAGGGTGGTCGAGAACTCATTTGGTATACTTGTCAAAAGTTTCAGGCTGCGGTTGAATATCTAAGCATCAGATGATGACCCAATGGTCCCAACATTGACCCACAGGAACTTGTAATCTGCATTGACTAATGCCAAAAGTACCAGGGAGAAGTAGCCCTTGTAGTTGAAATATTCACTGCCTGACTTCTTGGGCTTCTTGATAGCAATGTGTTTTCCATCTAGTGCACCGACTGTATGGGGTCATTCCATCTGATTCTAAATCTTTCTTCAATTTTTTTCCAGTCTTCAGGATCTGTGGGACACATCAAATATTCCTGTTGAAATTCTTTCAAAATGGCTTTGCAGACCTGGGGGACAAATTTGCAGATGGTCGTTCTTCCAACCCTCCATTGGTATTGCAGTGACGTGTATATTTCCCCTTGTGGATAAGTGTCTCAATGTAACTGCCAGTTTCAGTCCGACTTTCAGTGGCTTCCTGAAGTTGGTGGTTGACTTCCTCAGATGGGGGGGGGTAATTCTTTCTTCAATCAAACAAAAAATGCTGGTTCCATCCTGGTAAAGTTTCTGTAGCCTGGTATGGCAGTGGTGATTAACTCGTCCAAGAGTGTTCTGTAGCATCCTCTCTCCTCTCTCTGCAGTATCCAGGGCATGACCCATGGATTCTGTGGCTTCCTTCTCCTTCTGGATGGTGGGGGTTGTGATGCTGGCTGGGCAGGTGCTGGGTTCTGCTGCCTTCAGTGTCTTGAAATCATGATGAATAATAACATATTCAACTCAATAAAAACTAAAGGACCCTCAAGTGATCAAGCAGTTGTTCTTGATGTGTTGCTGTCATCTTTGAAGTGTGATATGAGTGGCACATCACAGGGGAGGGGGTGTTATATAGTGTGATATGGATCCCAATTTTGGATCACAACTATAGATACCGACCCACAAAAACAATCAGTCCTGTCGGGAAGGGTCGGGAACATGCTCCCGGCTTGTCTGTTTGTCTTTACAGCTTGTCTGTTTGTGATCCGGCTTGTCTGTTAGGGCTTTAGGGCTTGTCGTAGTACTTCTACGACTGGCCATGCAAAAAACATCCCCGACCCTATGTCTTGTCAGGATGCTCATCATGTCCTGTCTGTAACTGTGCCATCCTGTTGGGGATTTTATAACCGACTCAACAGTTTTGCTTCCTTTTTCCCATGACCCTACGACTTTTACAACCGACCCTAGAGTCGTAGGGTCGGTTACAGGGTCCACTCCAGTGGAACACCTGCATTACATTTGTACATTACAGTCAGAAACCCCCGCTATGGTTATGCTGTAAGTTTATTTTTTTTACCTTCAGTTCACTATTTATGCCTTCACATATCTCACCTTTACAAACAGTAGAGGGATCACCCACTGTAGCTGTAGCTTGTGTGTACCTTCCCTCAGGACAGGGCCAGCACAATTCTCTCACATCAGTTGGTTGATAGGTGTTGTTAGGACAAGGTACACAGGCATTGGAGTTGAGTGAAGTAAAGTAACCAGGTGAACATTCCAAAGCTGAAGTAAAAAGGAAAAAAATACATTAACCATTGTAATAAGTGAAATAGGTTTACCTTATAATTGTGACAACCTTACAATAAGTTAAATAGCAATAACATTTTTACACCTCGTTTCTGTCAAACTATGTGGTTCAACCATAGTTTTAAAAACCACAGAGCAATGGCAGATTACATGTTATATTCTGTTCCATCATTTTGTAGTGATCTTATCCATAAGGGGAAAACAATTTTTATGGCCTTGTGACAATTAATTGCTGATATAAATAATTACATCAAAGCTAATGAAGGCATCTTTGTAAAATTTTTAAGTGGCCAGGGCCTGATGAAGTGAAAAAAAGTGATTAAATTTGGGGAAACATCAGGATTATATTGTAGATGTAGAAAATTCTGAATATTGAACAGTTCCACATTCAATAATATTCAGTTTGTGGCTGAGATAATTCGAAAAAGATCTTTTCATGGCCATACTATCCGACTGTGGGTGTTAAAATAAAAAGGTAGTATTTGAGTTAAATTACAACATGGGGATACTTGGTTGTATTGGCAGAGGTTTGTGCTGTAGGAGTGATTTCTGTTTTAACTATGATACATATTCATTAAAGGAAACACCTGTGTAAAACAATAAAATGAGCTCAATAATGTAATACATAAACTGTACATGATATGAGTTGTTGTGAGTGTACACAGAATTAACACAATTTTGACCTAATAAATATTTTTTTTTGCTGGTAATATATAACAGCACAAATGTACAATGCCGGTGAAAATGTACTCATGCCATGAAGTGTTGTTAACTCCAACAGCGAGGGGGTATTTTTCCCTATGTTTGTTTGTCTGTGGTAGTGATTTCTCCAAAACTAATGACCACATCTCTCTGAGATGTCTTATGTGTGTAGGGCCTGACTGAAGGAAAAAATGCTTATGTTTTGGTGAAAAGATTCAGGTCATATTCTGGATATAAAAAAAATAACGAATTTTCAAAGGTCTTATTTTCAATGTATTTTTTGACTTTGGCTTTCTGGTTGAGATCACTCCATAAGTAATGAGTAGATCTTTGTGAAAGTATTGAACGTGAGAGGGGGGGGGGGGGCTGTCCAAAGGAAGACATCGTTACATTTTGGGAGAAATACAGATCATATTCTGGATACCAAAACTATCCGGAATTTTTGTAAATACCCCCAGGTGGGGGTGTGTGCTCAAAAAGTGATGTCTATTTGTTTCTAAAACTGGTTCTTCTTTGAGTTTTTTTTCATTCCAACTCTTGAAGGTGATGAAAGAAACAAAACATAAATAATGTACTTCATTTACAGATGAAAAGGACACAGGAGAACAAAAAAGGAGTTGCTAATTAATTTGGGTGTGGGCAAAAGAGTCCTCACTGAATATATATTGAAGCATCTTAAGATGACATAATTAGCATCAAAAGAACATGCATGTGATGGAATAGTTATGGTGCAACGTGCCAAGTAATGTAAACACAGATACTTTTTTCGTGGCTAGTTTTTCAGTGCAAAGACATGACAGAAATCACATATTTCCTGATGTGCCTATTCCTTAGATTGGACTTCATAAACTCTCTATATTCTTCTGTCAAGACTTTCTTGCTTTCTATATTGAGACAGCAAAAAGTCATAGTCCTATCACCCCCAAACTGAGTGTGATGTGGTGGATATGATATTTATAGGTACATTGACAGTGTCACTTAAAATTGAGACATTCCGTGAGATCCAAGCATACTACACATGTTTACTTATCTTATCCATGTGTACTCATGTGGCTGATAATATAATGTAATAAGAACCTTTATAGCCTAAATCTCCATCATATGACAGACTCTAAGGCACTAGAGTCGTATTAGAGATCTGACTCTGTCATCTAACTGTGGGTCACTGAGTGAGGTCTGACCATACCATGCGCCAGTCTTTACCTGCATTAAATGAGACCATCTCTGCTCATATGGCTGGTACTACAGATAGTAATACTGTCACACACCTGTTGGTCACTGAGTTCTGACCATGCCATACTATGCACCAGTGCTTACCTGTATTTATATTGAGCCCATATTTGTCTGCCTAACTGGTATTACACGCCAAGTGATACTGTCAACTAACAATGAGTCACTGAGTGAGTGCTGACCATACTATACACATGTACCTGTATTTAACGAGACCATATCTGTTTGTGCGGCTGGTACAACTGACAGAGTGACACTATCGCCTAATACTGAGTCACTGAGTGAGTTCTCTAGCGCTGTCTCCACTGCAGTCACTGTGCTATCTGTGTTTTGCAGGTTACCCAATGTCAGTTCCATGATCACATGCAGGGGACTATTGCACCTGTGTATACAAACCATCTACATTATTTAGAATAACCGCAAGTCCTTTTGTTAAAATACAGATATCATTCTTGCATTAAAATAGCTAGTAATTAAAATAGCATTAAAATAGCAGGCAAAGACACTGTTGCATGTTATCAATCCACAAAAATAAAAACATTTGACATTTTATTCACCATTTTGTTTAGTTTAAAGGGCCAAGTGTTCCATTAATGTTCTTTAATCTCTAAAGTTTAGACTTCTATAGGGTCTTCTAAATGGACTACTAGGGTTTAGAAGCCTTCTAAACCATTCTGACATTGAAAACATCAATTAGAAACTCTAAAGCACTTCAACAACAGCTGTTTCTACAATGCTCCTGATCTTAAGAATAAACTGCATCTTAATGTTCATAATTCCTCCTCTCACATCTTTCAGGAAAGGGCTTAAAACCCGTATTTAGTCAGCAGGACTTTTCCACCTTCAAGTTTTATTGGCTTCCAGTATCTCAGGTTTATCATCCATGAATATCCAAAGGTTTAATGAATTTTGAACCATGTTTATTTTTTCTGCTCCCCAGATCTCCTAGTATAGGTATTAAGTGATATAAGTACCATTAGACTAGATCAGAAAACAAAGTGAAAATTTGCCAAGGTGGATGCAATAATTAGCAATAAAAAGGATTTTTTGCATATATTTGCATAAAACTTTAATTTATACAACAGACATTTTCTCTTGTTATACTTTATTTTTTCACAAAGTCCGATCCAGTAACTATTGCGTTACTGTTGCTTTACCAAAGTTTCTGTAACATCTTTATAATTCAGTAACAAAAGGTTCTCAGGTAAGTTATTATCTTGGTCAACATGCAAGTGCATACTCTATACTACCCCAGTAATACCATAAAATATTACCTGAAGCCAACAAAGCTGAGTTCATGGTTTTGTTTTAGTTTGTCTTCAATATTTGATAGCACTTCATCGTTGGTGGCTTGTACTGCTGAACTTTTGTATCTTTGAAAGGTCTCATCTGAAGAATCTGTCACTGAGAAACTATCACAGATAATTGTTGTAACCAGATCAATGATAAAGCGATGCGTTGTCAGACCTGAAATTACATGTTAGTAAGACTAAAAAATTTTAATATTCAAAGAGTTGTAGGTAAAGGATGTTAAACAAAAACAGATAATTTACAGTCAAGCCATCTTGTCAAGCACAAAAAAAGGTTCAGTAGAGGTTTGTGTACACAACTTAACATTTTCAACTGATTCCTGTGAAGTCATTATTTTCATAACTTGATCACCATTATTATAATCTTAAACCATCTTAACCAAGTGCTGATCAAACAGTGATAAACACAATTTAAGTCAGTATTCCTCTTTGTAGACTACAAATATAATTTATCTTCCAATAACAATTTACTTTAATGAAATGGTTTTACAAATATCAAGTTCTAACAGTAGAGTAAGTTTTACCTTGACATTGGTTTTCACTGATTGCTCCCTTTTCATTGGTTCCCCTCTCATCACCACATGACTCGCACTGACTTTGACCAGGATTGGGTTGGTAGGTGGCAAAAGGGCAAAGTTCACAGGGAGAGTTATTGTTGGAAAAACTGCCAGCCTCACAAAACGCTGCAATGGTGAAAGGAAATAAAAGCTAAATGTACAGAACAACCGAATCAACTGCAATGGGCCCCTTGCTTCATTTTCCCCTACATAACATCTCATTTCAGTTATAATAAAACTGATGAAAGATTAAAATAATTATTATCAACTATATTTGGTCATCTAATTGTACATATAAGGTCACAAGGACCACATTAATGGTCTTGTTTCTCTAGGTTTCACTACATGATCACTTGTCTTTACATACAATCTGTACTTTTACAGTTGTGAGTTTAATGGCAAGCATTTTATTCTGCCTCAGTAAATAACTATATTGTCATCAAACTTCAGTGCATTCCTCTTCACTGGTAACCCCTGTACCTGTTTTGATGAGGTTGAGAAGACTCAAACTTTTCAAATCCCAAATACTGTGGTCTACGTGAGTACATAGCTATGGCTTCACAATACTTACCTACAGAACACTGGCTTCTATTGGTGGCCCCTGTTCCTGGTGTAGTGAGATTAGCTGATGGACAAGGTTGACAGGAATCAAACCTTGCACTGACAGACTCCCCATTATCCTTGTAATAACCTTTACTACAATCGGAACAACCAGATTCACTCTGTTCCTGGCCACTTGGGCAGAAATCTGTGTAACATAAGAAAGCATGGAAATTTAAGTGAAACACCATTCAGTTTTTCAAAAACTCAAAATACTTGGTAAACATCAGTGGTTTGCTATACAAACAACTTGTAAAAATAATTTAGACTGTTTTGCTCCAGCAGTAAATGGCTTGTTAGAAAGTTGGGTTATCACATGTGATCAATATACATAAGATTATAATGTGATAGGCATTCAAAAGTATCCACATGTTTGAGGGACTGATTCAGTCCATGGCTCTAGCAATACCCAAAGGATATCGTGCTAGATGTGATGACGTGATGGCTAGTAAGCCATTGAGAACAATATCAATAAAATATTTTAAAGTTTGCTGAAAATCAAATAGTTATCTGTCCCTTCACCTATATTCAAATTAATATTTTGTAATAGAAATAAAATCTCAAATATTAAATTTAATACATATTATAATGGAAAATATTGCTTTGCAAATGTGTGTGTTTTTAATGCTCACCTCTGCAGTCAGTGGATTCCTGTGCTCCAGTGATGTTGGTGCCCTGACCACTGAGGCATTCTTCACATGAGTCCTGGTTTTCTTTGTTCTGATAGGTATCTACAGGACACAGCTTACAGTCACCTGATGCCTGGTCCCTGAACTCTCCTAATCTACAGATTTCTGCAATACACATAACAAGGCATTTGATAAGGTAGAATCTTTTTACAGTTCATCTTTATTCTCAGAAGTTGACATAAGCCTATATACAGGGTTGGAATCTACAAACAGAAAAGTAAAATAAATATTTCCATGTGATATGATTACATATCACTCTACAAAAATTTTAGTGCAATATCCTTTTTTCCAAATTTCTGGAAATCACAACTAGAACAAAACAATCATCTCCTTTTGAACACAAAGCCACAAACACACTAGATATAAAACAAAATGTCTACACTGAGCAACATCATTCCTTGAACTGAGCGATAAGCAGGCCTCAGTATCAGGTAATTGCTTTGTTGCATAGTGTATGAGATAGAATCCTAGTTGATAGCTGGAACATAAAAGTTTAATATTTTAAAATTTTATGAAAGCATCCGAACCTGTCAAGAAACTAAAAAGGGAGAGATGACCAGTCAAAAAGAGTCGTTTTAAAGGCTAATTGAGTGTGATTGTAATGTCTTACAATAGATACTACTAGAGACTTACTGACAGAACATCCCTGACTGTTGTTAGTACCATTTCCTTCTGTAGTAAATCCTTCCTCACACTGCTGACAGTTGTCAGTACCTGCAGTGTCTTTATAGTAACCCTTGCGGCAGGGGTCACACTGCAATGTCACTGGATTATATTCCTGTCCTGCTGGGCAACTCGCTATTTCTGTTCATGTATAATCAGTAAAGTGACATACATATATCCAACGACATATACTTTAAAAATTTATTTATTTGGTGTTTTACGTACTGTCTAGTAGGCCTACCTACCTTTGCTATGTTGTGATGGGTAGGTAGATGGGTTGAAGAATCCAGTACACTGTGATGGGTAGGTAGAAGGGTGGAAGAAACCAGTACATACAGCTGATCAAGATTCTGTACTGTGAACCACAGGCCAAGGGCAAAAAGCTAACAGCTGAAGTTGGATTGAGGTTAAGCTATGACTTTAAACTCTAATCTCAGAGTCTGGAAGCGAGTGTGTTAATACTACACCACCATGCACCCCCACCTCCCTTATTAAGTTAAATATCAGGGACCAGCAAATTACTTCCACTGAAATGAATTTCCAGCTAGTAGATAAAATACAAAAAGCCCTGAAAGACATATTTACTTCTAGTTAGTATTAGAAATTCTGCATGTCAGAGTTCTATTTAATAAGGTTTGATCAAACATACTGACAGTTAAATTTCCAGAAACCGGTAAAAGTTCCTACTAAAACAAAATTCGAGATGATAGCTGATTAAGTTTAACTGATATTTACTTTCACTAAAAAGTTATTTCTATGTTACAGATTTTTACTTAAAAGGGATCAACATTAACTATTTCATGCAAGCTACTCAAAGAGAGATATGTTCTACATAATGTTTGATGATAATAATATTTCAATAAAAATTTATAACTTCTAGAGAGTCAGTGCTCAATCTTGAATTTAGTAAATATTACAATTTATAATATATTCTTGTATCTATAAGTTCCGCTAGGTATTTTTTCAACGTTTAGCTATTATCGTTTTCAAAAAGAAAACTGATTTAAATTACTTTCTTTGTATTGTAGATTTGTACAGAATAGAACAATTTTTACTATTGTAACATGTCACATATTTACAAAGTACAACTACAAAAATATAGTATTAAAAATTAATACAATACGAAAAAATACCCAAACTAGATGTAACTGACACTTATAAAAAGTAAGTGAACAGTACCTTAGAAACATTGTCAAACTGCAAGAAATTTGTAAACAACAATGTATAACTGTCTACAGGAGTTTAATAGTATGACAACTATGAATGAAAGTGATACTGTATAATATAATACTATAATTAAACCTTACCCACACTGCAGTCTGTCTCCTGAGTTGCCCCTGTAATGGATGTGGTGAAGCCTGAAGGGCACTCAGTACAGTTGCCAAACTCGGCCTCCCTGCTTACAGTGTTGTCTTTGTACTTACCCAGAGGGCAGGGTTCACAGGAGTTGGAGGACCGGACATATTCTAGACCATCCCCACAACTGGCTGGTGAAACATGAATAAAATTACCATATTGGGGGGGGGGGGGTGAAATATTACCTGATGGTCTAGTATTTCCAAACACCAGGAGCTGGTTTCACAAAAGGTCTTAACCCTGACTTAAACTCAAAGTGAAAACTTTTTTTATAAACTAAGGCTAAGTCTTTGGTCTTAGGTTTCAGAAAGCAGCTTAGTCTAAACTTAGGCGAAATCTTGGACTTATTGTTGCCCACATTGGGGTGGATTTTAACTTATGTTAAATATAGATGGCTTAATTTTTCGTCACTTTTTACATTTAAAATGACTGAAAAAAGGACGAATGATGCTAACAAGTGGTGTTAATTTGGCACAAGTCTTAAATTTTCTCAAACATTCCAGCCAATCTTGACTACTGATATTAGAATTATAATTTGTAAACTGTGTGCTGATTTGTCATGTGCCAATTTGGGATGCTGATTTCGAGTAGAAATTGTATTTTATCACCCCTTAAAAATCAGGATTAAACATTGGCTGTTTTTGGTATAAACTATATTTATAGTATGGTCTTGTGTCAGTATCTGTTTTACTCTGAGTAAACCCATGCTCATTAACATAAACAAGTGCGATTTTACCATTTTTGGTTCCAGTGTGGCATATTATTAGCATATTACTAGCAAAAAATTAGGGTGTGACAAAGCAAGTACATCAATCAAGTGTGACAAAAATGTGGAAAAGATTTTACTAGATGCTAAATTACTGTACTTATACAAGCCTTAGTCGCCAAGTGGTTGGCAAGTTTGGCATTTAATATATTTCCCCTCACTTCTGCTGTTGTTATAATGTAAATAATGGCAACAACTAAATGCATTATTATGAGCATGGCCCGATAAGACCCCAGCTATTGAAATGGTTTTAAAACTTCAGCTTTGACTATGCAAATATGTATGCAAAGATCTAAGCTGGATATTTCATCTTGGTAAAGCACCACAACACTGTGATTAATGCTTGGCTTTGTAATGTGACAAATGCTTCAAGTTTTCACACAGGTGGAGTAAATACAATGAAATCACCTCTAGCAACACTGATATAAAAATAATGATTTGCAAGCTATATTTTGATTGTTCATGCTCCCTATTTGGATCACTGATTTTAAATAGAAATTGTATTAATGCCACTCAAAAAGTTCTCTAAAATTTTCTTTAATCGTTATTTTTGTGTAATTTTTAAGTATATCTATGTAGTGTGCTAGTGTCAATATTTTTTTCTCAAAATATATTTTCTTTCAACCATAAAAAAATAAGCACTAATAAACATTTTCTGTTCTTTTCGTGCCAATTTTCACTAGGGAGCAGTAACCTGCTTTTCCTGGAACTGATCCCAGAAGAAGAAATAGGTTATGGAATACATTTTTACAGTGGAAAAATTACTACCACCAAGGGAACTGTGTGCACTCTGGCTGACTGTGATCAATATGATAATTATATATGTTTGAAATTGCATACACAGGGATTCAGAACTGTAAAAGTCTTACAGAATAAGAAGATTAGATAAGAAAGGGTTAGATAACTGTAGACTTACGTATGCAGAGGTCTGAGGTAGATGCCTCATCTACAGTGCCTGTTCCCTCAGGACAGTTCTGACACACATCCAGGTTAAATCTCGGGTAGTCACTGTCTTGATATGTATTCACCGGACAGTTTTGACACAGTGACGGGTCCACTGGATTAAACTGTTGTCCCCTTGAACATGCCACTGAAATATATGCAATACTATAACTTTTAGGTCAAATAGTACAGATATCAGAATAGAGATAAAATGGGACCACCATACCAGTCACATAGACATATTGCACCAGGAGAGTTGACCTTTTTCATTGTGCCCTATTTGTTTTATTCATTTCAAAGTGATTGTGACATCTTTTAACCATATCTGAATCCATCAACTGCATCAAATGGACATACTTTTGGCTGTACTGAGAGTTAGACTCACACATTCATTCCACATTTACAGGGTTTTTGTGTGAGCAGTCAAGGTGTCAGATAGCCGATAATGTAAACATGATATATTTTTGCCATAATGCACACTGTATCAGAGACCTTTCTCGTCTGAGGCATTTTCCTCAGCAAGCTAGGCTAAAGGTATGAGAACATTATAAAACATACTTATAATGCATTCCAACCGTTAGGCCTATATTATACATACAAACGCCTGTGGCAAGGCTAGGTGTCAGAGTGAAAAGGAGAGTTTTACTTTCATGTGTACCCTGTACATTCAGAAATATACCCATCCTACTCACCATATACACAGCTGTCACTGCTTGTTGCCCCAGTCTGGTAGTTCCGTGGGGTGGCAGAAGGACAAGGTGTACAGGACTCAGCATAGTAATCTGTCTCCACTTTGTATGTGTCTAGAGGACAGAGGTTGCAGACTACAGAGCCATCTACTCCAAAGGTTAGGTGTTGTCCACCAGAGCACCAGGCTAAAAAATGAATATATTTAAAATAAATATTACATGATATTTGATTGAACATATATTTGAGGTTACTACTGCCTTCAATACAATATGCATATCATACTATTGCTCACAGTCTGAACTATGCAGTAATGCATCATAGAATTTTATTGTTATCTCTTATTGTTGTTCCTTTTCATTCATTGAAAGTTTGTAGATCTGAAATAAATTTGTTGTTATTACACTTTTGCTCGAATTTCGTTTTGTTAACTTTTTACCCACAGAGAAAAGAAATATTTGTGGATATAAGGATATCCATTTGGTACATATCCAGATAGCATATTAATTAAATTTTTGCGAAATTCATCACTCTGATGGATTGTAACTTATGTTCACCTCTATGTGTCTTTATCAAAGTGGGATAATTTGGACCAAACATAATTACCACTTTACAGACCACTTTATATCCCTCTACTTTGGCCTGTACATTTGTCGTCTGTCAACAGGGTGTTGGTTAAATGATAGGTGTACAGAAGAGGTGTGAGATCCATAATGTTGATGACATTGGCTTAAGTATCTTAGTCTCTATTACACAGTGGAATGTGACATTTGCCATTGTTGGCGACATTTAATTCTAAGGACACACCCTTATAAAATTTGCCACCCTTGAGACAAATTTCGGCCATTTATTTAATTATTATTATAGTTTATTTTTCGTATAGATTTTTACAAAGAAAAGGGAAAAATACCAAAAAAATCGTCGGTTACTCAACTGTAAAGGAAGTGTCATAGTACCGTATTCCTATGTTCATATTATAAACACACTTAGTGTATTTGGGTTATATGTCAAAAACAGTAAGGTGTAGGATGTTGATACTTGGTAATGCATTTGTTGGGATGTGTAGGTGTGTAACATCAGTGTGACCTTGATTTGATCTTTGACCTTGCCGTAGAGACCTGGACCTTTAATATTTGGTCAGTGCTTTATCTTGGAACCCATAAGATGTAGAATGTTGATAGTTAATGGGGGACATTGGTTGGGGGATGTAGGTGTGCAACATTATGGTTTGACCTTGAGGTAGTGTTTGAATTTGAATTTCCTAAATATTTCTGCTGCCATATATGACAATATTTCTCCTCTTTCATATAGATATATGAATCACTTTTGACAGCTATACATTCATTTAGAAATATCACAGCTTTGTAACTTTTAGTTAACCAATTAAAGCGGTAGTTAATGTTATTTTCTCCTGCACCTTTATGTGCTTGTTCCACCACATGACTAAGCTTCCCGATTAATGGTTTTTTGTAGTCGGTTTCAAAAATTTGCTTAGTCCCAGGCGTTCTGTATGGATCGGTAGTTGTTGGTTGGGGCTGTGAGAAAAATCAAAATATTTGTCATGACCCAAACTGATTCTTATTTCCCGCCATCAACAAAATGTCCAGTCTCAGGCTTCCTCAGGCCTCCTCAGACCCAAATTTACACAGTCCTATGTTGTCTCAGGCCTCCTGCGACCCTTAGTCCCAGGCGTCCCTAGCTTAGTCCCAGGAAGCCTGTTGTCAGTCCCCGACTCATAACAGACCTTTGAAGTTTCATGCGTGTGAAAAGGAATCGGTTTCATTAGTCCCGGGAATCCTCAGACCGTCTCAGGTGTCCTGTGACTAAGAAATCTGGGTCTGGGACTAAGCCCTGACCAAGAGAAGCCGATCCAAACCAATCCAAGCAGGCCTCCTCAGGCCGCCTGGGACCACACAAATTTAGTCTGCGACGGTCTGAGGATGCCCCAGGAGGCCTGGGACTAAGTACCGATTAAGTACTGACTCTTTTCCGTGCGCTTGAAACCAAAAAGAGGCAATGAGGGGGTCTGGGACTATATAAGCAACCGCACACACGCTTTCTGTGTTTAGACTGGTTGGCTACTGAGAGACGTGTGTCACTTACTGCTAGGGGGTTGCAGTTTTTTTACATTTCACATTTTACTTGAGTTAGGGCAAATTTAACAGTTAGGAGACACATTTCAGTTTTTTTTACTTTTTTGTGATATTCACTGGAGTTATGAGGAAAGAGAAAGGAGAAAAGAGAGGAAAGAAGAAGATGGAGGAGAGGCAAGAGGAGAGGGAGAAGGAAGGTGGAGAGTTGGAGGAGAGGACAGAGGAAAGGACAGAGGAGAGGACAGAGGAGGGTACAGAAGAGAGAGAAGAGAGGATAGAGGATACAGAGGAAGGTTTAGAAGTTACTGAGGAAGCTTGCTAAGAAGATGAGAGGTGTGAGGAAGAATCAGAGTGCCACTCAGCAGCCAAGGGAGCCAGGGTTTGTGCTACATTCACTGACAGCCAAGAAAATGCCATTGCTGAGTTTGTGAAGGAGCACCCAGAGCTGAACGACAAGGAGCATGGACGTTTCCACAACAGACAGAGGAAGGAGGCTCTCTGGGCAGAAATCTCTGCAGAACTGAAGCTCCAGCCCTTTGATGTCAGAAAGTGGTTTGAGTCACAGAGAACTCGTTATGGCAAGCTCTCCAAGCTACAGTCTGGCCAAGCCCCAAGGGAGATAACCAAGAGATAGTCCTGGGTCTACCAGCAGATGGGTTTCCTTAAGACCCACATCAGACGCAAGGGGGCCAACAGAAGCTTTGGGTTCGAGGCCAGTCCCAACACCAACAGGCATGATGAATCGTGTGGATCTACTACTGATACATAACATCTTGAGTCCAGTGTCCTGAGGGAGAGTAGGAGTCAACCAATACTTACATCTACACCAGTTTCTACAGATTCCAAGATACTAGAGCACTTTGACCAGATGAGGATACTGATCTCAGGTTTCCTGCAGCAGAAGTCAGACGGGCAGCCCTTCTTTGACTATGTGGCATCAGAGGCTGAAAAGATGGCCCAAGAGGAGTTTGAGGACCTCAAGGGCAGGATTTTAGAGACATTGAAGCAGTAAAGAACACTCATAGATGTCAAGTACTACCCAAGAGATCAGCCACTATTACCAGAGAGTCACAGAAGACCGGGATACTGCCAACAACCACTCAACAGGCGTTTAGTTCCACCCAGGCAGCAGCAGGCAGCAGTTCCAGCAGTTACGTCTACTACACACCCAGCCCCAGTGGCTTTGGAAACCCTCCATCAGTGCTCACAGTACAGGACGAGGGCAGCAGACACAACTTAAATGGAATACCAAGCCAGATACCAGATCTAACAACATAGATCATTGAGCAGCCTCAGCAGCCACAACAGTAGCTCTACACCATCACCACCACAGCACCGCCTCAACAGCAGCAGCCTCCTTAGTAGCCAGCCAGTCCGGGTGGGTCTCGTACCCCCATAGGCCCTTTTCAGGGCCGCCCAAATCTTCCAAAAACAATTATTGTAAGTTGTTCAAATACCCCTCCCAAAACGTAACAGTTCAGTACAAATTCTTATCACAAAACAAATAAAAAAGCCTAACACCCACACCACCCCAAACATGAAACAAATAACCCATGGTAATACACATAACAACGGAAGGCCACATAGAAAAAAAAATAGATAAATAAACTCCCAATATGGCCAATAATCTGCCCATTTGTAGTCTAAAATCCATGGGATTGCTTTAAATCTGTAATAAAAAAGTCCAACACTGACACCATCCCTAGAGTTAAAAGATATTATGTTATTACATAGCCACCAACCAACAAACAGACAAACCCAATACCAAACATAACCCCCCCAACCAACAAACTGACAAACGAATTTGAAAACATAACTCCCCACAACCAACAGACAGATAAACCATACTGTAAAGAGAACCATTTGGGTGGTAAAATTTTCTAAATTTTCTTGAAGTGGAATAAAAAAATTTAATTTTGAGATTTGCAATAAAGGAAAAACTTTGAGTTTCAGTTATTTTTCCAGAATAAAAACCAAATGTAAGTAAAATTAGGGTGTAGCTTTCAAAATATATGCAATATTTATTCCATTTACCAAGTTATGTTGGGCATTGGGTTTGTCTGTTTGTTTGTTTGTTGGTTGGGTGACTTATGTTTGGCATTGCGTTTGTCTGTTATGTGTGGGAATTATGTTGGGCATTGGGTTTGTCTGTTTGTTGGTTGGGTGACTTATGTTTGGTAATTATTGGGTTATTTTGAACAAGCACAGCTGATTAATTGTTTTTGGAATATTTGGTAGTCCTGAAAAGGACTGGTTATTAGTCCTGAAAAGGACTGGTTACTGCAGTAGCAGTTATATTCTGCCAGCTTGCCAGGCCACTGCTCCCTCATTATTGAAGTAGTCCTTGAGGTAATCCCTCAGTCTTTTGGCTTCTCTGGCAGGGTTTCTGTCGTGACCACAATCAGCAGCACCACCAATCAACCGACCATCACCAGGCACATCATCATCATCACCACCAGGCTGTTGACCACCATGTTGACCCTGATACTGGCTTCTTAAAATGTTGTGCAGAACCACACAGGTCAAGACCACATCCCTCACTGTTTCTGGGGGTAGTTCAATATTGGTCATCATGACTCTAAATCTTGAAACCAGGATGCCAAAAGCGTTCTCAACAACTCTCCTGCCCCTTGATATTCTGTAGTTGGCAATCCTTTCCTCTCTGGTTAACATCCTTCTGCCATAGGGTTTCATCAGCCAGGTCTTCAGAGCAAACACATCGTCTGCCAGGATGAAGTAGGGGACATCTCGACCACCCTGGGTTATAGCTGCTGGATCAGGGAAGCCTATGCTGCCATCATCAATCTTCCTCTTCAGGTGACAGGTATTAAATATCTGGGCATCTGAGCAAGATCCAGCTGTACCCACATCCACCCATCTGAACTTGTACTGTTCATCAACCAAGGCCAACATTACTATTGAAAAGAATCCCTTATAGTTGTGGTACAGGGCTCCAGAGTTCTTCAGGGCCACATGCTTGCCATCAAGGGCTCCCAGGGCATATGGAACATTCCACCTGATCCTGAATTCTGTTTCCAGTTCTTTCCACTCATCTGGAGTAATAAGACATCTGAGATACTCTCTGGTGAACTCATCCTGGATGGCCCTGCATACCTCTGGTAAAAACTTGGAAATGGTGGATCTGCCAACTCTGAACTGACAAGATAATGATGTGTATGACTCTCCAGTGGCCAGATATCTGATGGTGAGGGCTAACTTTTCCCCAACACTGATTGGAGCTCTGTAGATGGTGGCCTGCTTGGCAAGACATGGTTCCAGTCTGGTCTTTATCATTTCAAAGAATTCTGGGGTCATCCTCATGAAATTGGTGAATCCTGGAATGTCTTTGGAATACAGTTCAGCCATAATGTTGTGGTAGGCCCCCCTCTCCTCTCTCTGTAGTAGTCATGGCCTGACCCACATGTTGTGCCTTCTTCTAGGTCTCTGTCTGGCTGGTAGTGGTGGCGGAGGTGCTACTGGTGGTGGTTGCTGTGGTCAACGTAGAAATAGCAAATACATCAGTATATGTAACTGAATAAAAACTTTAAAAAGCCCTAAATTGTTGCTGAAGCTGTCTTCCATTGAAAGGTGGCATCCTGCTGTGTTCCTAGAAAAGTAATGATAATTACATCCCGGAATTTATATATATACCCAGAAAATCCAGTTATTTGGCAAAACAAGAATCGGCCATCATGATCTGAGGAACACTGAGGAGGCCTCAGGACGCCTGAGGAAGCCGGAACTTAATCGGAGCTTAGTCGGGGCTTAGTCCCAGAAGGCCTGAGGCGTCCTGGGACCCAGTCGGTATGTCTACGACAAGATCGTGGTTCAAATCGACCAGAAAAATGGCTTAATCGGTTCTTAGTCGCAGAACAGTCGGGGACTGTGTGGGGCCTCCTGGGGCCTGCCTAGGCTTCCTGAGGCCGATCTGAACTTAATCACAGGCTTTAATACTGATTCAGTATTCCAGCCCATTTTACCTTTTTTCACCGACTGTCCACGATTAAGGGTCGCGGACAGGATGGGGACTTAGTCCTTTGGTGGAACAGGGACATTACACAACTAATGCTGTCTATTCTGAAAATCTCCTGCACTTTATGTTGTTTCACCTCTTATATATCTAACACTAAATGCTATTTCCCCAGGCTATGGAGTATGGGCTTTCTGTGATGCAGATTTTCTTTCCCCCTACACACTGACACAAACCATTCAGCTTAATCATATGTAATAAAATGTTTTCTTACATGATTTTAAATGCTACTTCAGTTACCTAAACTCCTTTGATCCATAAAGTGTTCATATTTGTGACAATAGTTGATTGGATATATGTAAATGTTTTAAGTTTAACAAAAGGTGTCGAATACATATTTTTAGGTAACAAGTATTTTTTTAAACCTGCATTAATGTTTGTCCTGCATAAAAACCTGTGCACAAATAAGGTGGGATCCATTAGTTGCATCTGGATTTGGTCAAAGACCATGATCAACAATTATATTTTTATTGTGGATCTGGATCCAGCAGAATGTGTTTAGACCATTATGGTGAACTTGTATTCGAATGGAACCCAGAAATATTATTGGGGAGGGAAACTGCTTAATTAATTGAATTTTTAAATTATTGTTACTTGTACAATTAATCATACTGTTTCAGTTAATTAAAAAAAGCTCAAAAGAATGTGTGAATTATATAAATCAAGATGCACAACAAAAGTAATTAAATATCCGTATGTGTTTATATGTAAGGACTGGTGTTGTAGCATACAAGTCTGCATACTCTGATCAGCGTGTGTGTTATTTTTATGAGATTTTTGTGCATTGCTGTCCTTCAAACACATCTCAAGTTTTCAGTGTGAATATTAGTACAGCATTCCAGTAAAGTGATGTGATCATTAAAATATGTAGTGTTTATTTTAATACAATGCAGACCATGGTTCTCAGGAAATAGGTTCCATACATCTTAGGTCACATGACCATAGATCTTAGGTCACATGACCTAATTTTATTCTTGCTAATCTTATTAGGAAATGAAGTACGGAAACACAAGTAAATTCTCTAAATTTGTCCAGAACATAGGTCATGTGACCACCACTTCCTCTCACATTCCAGAGGTTGTAATGACTATGAGTCATTTTTGGCATTCCAAAGCTTAATATAAAAGTAGCAGCACATGCAGTCAAAATTCAGTAAAACAAGAAGATGCAGTAACAACAAGAAGAAACAACTAGTAACAACAAGCAGAGGTAGCAGAAGTAGAGGAAAGATCAGAGAAACATCATGTAGTAGATACAGAAAGGACAGCCTTGTTCCAAAATGCTGTTAAAAAAGTATTTTAACATCTAGCTCCAGCATGTTGCAACAACTTTGTTATACTTTTGTTGTTGATATTTTTTAAATAAAAGGAAACCCAGAAGATACTGCATTTTAATACATTAATTGTCAAACTCTCCACCCGACAATATTTAGGCTACATACAAATATATGTGGCTTATGACATAAATTCAGGCGTTTACTCACTGATTTTTCATGATACACTGCAAATTTACTTATTTATTTTTTGTGATATATATGTTGCAAATCCAACTAGGACACATGTAAACAAGGGAGCATAATTGAGAAGGTTGGAAAAAGTCAAATCGGACGTCAGATGTTGTTAAGTCGCATACATGTGTACATAGACTTTTATTGTGTTATATAATGTATTATTGTATTATATTTATTGTTTATTGTTGTTACCTAATTTGTTGGTCTAATTATCAGGGACGTTTGGATATAACTGGAGTAAGCAATGTTTCACTGATTGTCTATACACATATGAAGTAAGGTTGAGATTTCATTAGCAGTTTTCTTCAACTTGCTGCAAAGAAACATATCCTCAGAAAACTTGTAGTCTAATTATAACAAAATAGGAACACAAAATAATGTAATATGTTATGAATTTTAAAGGTCTGTAAAGCAATCTTCTATAGTGAAAAATAAAATCTGCACACAATAAGGGTTCAACATGATAGATCAAATTTCATTACATTAACATCAAAGAATTTCCTCTGATTCAATGACCTTGTCAGATATAAAGGTAATGGTATGAATTAGAAGCGGGTTTTTGTGTGCGTGTGCATTATAAAGTTTTAATCACAAAGCTTTTTTTCCCCAACATGAGAAGATAAATGGATTAATGATAACTTTGTGAGTGATAATAAAGTTTTTAAAAATAGAGACCATGACGTCAACAACGAGTGATAAAATATATGCCTGAATATATGAATATAGCAGCAAAACAAAAGTGGCAGTTTTATAACTGAAGAGTAGAAACAATGATATAGTTATATGTACATTAACACAACTGTAAACTAAAGCATATCATCATTACCATAATAGATAGCAGACTATGTTAAGGAACAATAAAACATATCATGGATAACATACTTCTCTTTACAAACACATGTGTTTTAAGAACAACTCCAGATAAACATGGCACACTAAGCTTGACAGAGAAATGAACAAATGTGGATGACCTTGCTCATAGTTTTCTTGTCTGAAAATGTGACATCTCAGATAGACACACCTTGCTGGTTCTTTTTAAGCACGAGCTCAAGCGAGGTTCACACCTCTAGGAATCAGTCTTCGGGCTCTCCATACCTTTATGAATTATGGCATAGTGTGATGAGTACCTGTCTCTTCACCGAAGTTAAGCGGGCTACGTTAGTACTGGGATGGGTGACCGTCTGAGTTTTAGACCAGCTATGGGATGTGTCTGAGTTGGAATTCCTTTGTGTTGCCAGACTTTCATAACTTCTAGCTAGCACATGTACAGCAAAAGACTTTTTGGCCTTGTTTCAAGTTAAAATTATCACAGTGACTTCCAAGCTGTGTCAAAATGTACGAAACTTTTTGCAGATTTTATGCCACTTTTTTGGCAGGTTTTCACACATATATGCTATATTTCAAATAGAGACTATGTCACAATGAAACTATCAGGGATTTTAAGAAGAAAATCCAAAACACAAAAACCATAGTTTCTAAAGCCCCATTTACCATGAACCGAACTGATATGGTTCCAAGGTAACAGTAGTAATTAAAAACAGATCACCAGCATTTATAAAAAGTGTGGTTTTCAGGCAATAAGCAAAAGGCATGGGCGAAACACTTAAATAAGAACTGGAAAAGGTGGCGTTTTGACTTAGCTATTTGTCCAATACAACTTTGACTTTAGCAAATAGCAAAATTATAAAACATATCTATATCACCCCCTGATGTAAAATGTTTTCCTAAAACTGGTTCCTACATTTGGTTGTTATGTGTTTACAGTTTATAAAATGAACCTTTGCATGGAAGTCATACATTTTTTCACTTAAAGTTAAATGTCTGAAAGGAATGTTGGCATGGTTTATGTAATTAACCATGGGACACCACAGGGAAGGGTGTGTTATAATACACATCTAGTGAAAGTTAAAAAACAATTTATCTTCATCATCACTAAGTGGAAATCACTGAAATACAAGGTGGGTTTTTTAGGTGTTTGGTGGGTGATGTAAACTGATTGAATTATACCTTAAATACCTTATACATGTACTTTAAATTGACTATTTCAGCAATAAACATATATATGATAATAAACTTCTGAAAGTTTGATAACTCCTCTGGAAGAACATTCACAGTGAAACGGTTCAATGGTAATTTAAAATTGTTGCATTTTGTACAATCAATACTAAAAACAGACTTAAGAACGTAAAGCTTAATGTATAAACCAGATTGGCAGTGTCATATATCCTCCTGGAGGGATGAACTAAATGTACCTTTGTTGTCCCTCTTTATTTATGTTAATTGTGTGCAGAATATTTATATCACACATATATCCACCTGAGAAATGTCAACACAACAAAACCTGTGTAAGTCTGTTTTGATTCAGTGGCATTTAATTATATTTACCTTTTATCAGATTAAATCTTATTAATTCCATTAGTCTTTCATTTTGTGTTAAAAATTCTGAATTTTTTTCTTTTTTTTTTTTTGAGTTACCCAAGAAAAATAGAAATTTAATTTTAGATTGATCAGATTTTAGCTTTTACACATATTACAACATGATTTGTAACTTATGCCACGTAAGACTTAAACAGATTTTTAACAACTTTAAAGTAACTTCTGTTAGTAGTCTATAATGTAGAGTATGGAAAATCTGGAAATAAATTGCTCTTTCAAATGGGAAAGCAATACTTACTCCATGTATCTGATAGCATGAAAGTTAATCAGAAAATCGATTTAGACAGTTTCTCTTTGTAGTTCTTCTCAATAGAGCAATGTTATGGCTTTGGGGTGGGCATGAATAAAATATGTATTTCAATGTCTTCTAATCCCCCTGTGGTTGGGAAAATGAAAGTGTGTTGGTCTTCATGCCTTGGTCCTTCATGTTTCTGGATACTATGTTGTTGACTTGACCTGGACTATGTCCATTTGTCCTTCAATGTTCTGTAATCCTTTCTGTCTGTCTGGCTGTTTATGTTCATAACTCAAATACTGTACATCAAATCTGGGTCATATTTTCACACAAGAAGGGGTCTACTCTTGCCTCAGCCTTCTTCAAAAATAGTCCAGATACGGATTGTATATCCAGATTTGCTTTTGTGATTTTTTGGCAATATCTGCATACATTATTCAAAAATTATTCATTGAATCAGGGTTGTATTTTTCATTCTATTCCATGCTAGACATTTGTAGCTCTTAATCTTAATTTAATTTTATAGCACTGTATTGGATAGTGAATATAATGTATTGAACAGTGAATGTAGTGTATTAAACAGTGAATGTAATGTATTCAATCGTAATCGTAGTGTTTTGAACAGTGAATGTAGTATATTGAACAGTGAATGTAGTATACTGAACAGTGAATGTAGTGTATTGAACAGTGAATGTAATTTATTGGACAGTGAATGTAGTATATTGAACAGTGAATGTAGTGGATTGAACAGTGAATGTAGTGTATTAAAAAGTGATTGTAATATCTTGAACAGTGGATGTAGTATATTGAACAGTGACTGTAGTGTATTGAACTGTGAATGTATGATATGGAACAGTGAATGTAGGTTATTAAAGAGTGAATGTAGTAAAATGAACAGACAATGTAGTATACTGAACAGTCAATGCAGTATACAGAGTTTACTACAAATGACAGACTTTAATATCTCTATGCAGTATATACAGCGCACAAGACTGATACTGATTTTTAATCTTGTTTTAAGGAGTTTCTGAAAACCTCAGTGTGATATTGGTTGCAGAATGATCTCTATTCATGTTTTTCTTTTAAAATATCATAATTATAAAAACGGAAAAAATCGTATAATGTTGCTTAAAACTAGACAAACAATACTTAAAAACAAGACTACTATATCCTCACTGATGACAGCAGAGAGATCAATGTTTGGGTTTAAAATAAATCTTCCCATAAATTGCTACAAGCAAAAGTAACAGAGTCCTATTTTTGGTGGTTTCATTTGGAAAAAAACATTAGCTAGATTGATTGAAAGTCATAAAAATAGAAATAATTTATCATCTAATCAACATCTTCTGATGATACCCCTGCAGATGTCAGTTTGGTTGAATGTAAAATGTTTTTGCCATTATTTACAAAAAATACCGGTACCTGCATTCCAGTACAACTGAAAAATCTTCAGCATGAAAAGAATCACCAAAGGCTTAAATAAAACATGATTACAAAAACATCAAAATTGTTGAAAGCAACAACTTGGATAATTATATACACACAGTCTCATTGAAAACACGTGATAATATTTTGATGCATTCATCGCCATGATCAAAAGCCAATAAAATTTGTATTAAAATGTCTTAAAAGGTTTTAACACTTTCACAAGTTTTTAACTTTTTTGTGACTTGGTAAAGGGTTTTTGGTGATTTTTTTACATTTGTGCAGGCTTTTGTTGCACTACAACACCCCAGTTTTTAAAGAGGTGAGAGAAAATAAATGACATGAATTATTCTGGTTAAGGTATAATTATCAGTGTTTTTCAAACATTCTGAATACATCTATCACATGGATAAACGTTATAAATAGTCCATCCTTAGAGGAACAAGGTGGACCAAATCCTAGTGGAAAAAAAAATTTAGTTCTTTCAATTGATTGGATCGTCATCGGGTTTTCACGTTTCTATAAATATAGATCCTGTTCATCTTCCTAATACATGTGATCACACAAATAGCAACTGTGGGTCTTTGAAAAAATGTATTCAAAGTCTGTATTTTTAATTTATGCCACGTCTCGGGAAATAACTTAAATACTTCTTAATTAGGAAGACCTTTCCACCTTGATCTTTCCTTCAGTTCCTATGTTTCTGGTTTACAACCCACGCATGCTATGGCTTAAAATGGATTTTGAACTGTGACTGTGTCTCTGCAGCTTAGAATCTGGTAATGCATTGATTGTAAGTATTATTAAAATAATATAAGTGTAAAGACATTTTTGTGGACTATTTCATTCTCCATCAGATAATTTCAGTGAAATCCTGCCATCTTAATCCTTGATATTAAAATCTTTAATCCATAGTTTTAGAACTTCTTGTTCTTCATGGCCCCAGCTCATCACAAGCCTGTTAAGTGAGTTGGGTATAGATGCGTTTGTGCCCTCGACCTGAAGGACTGTCTGAAACCTGTTAATCATGCTGTACAGAGCCTGACATAAACACTCTAGGTTCATCAATCTCCTACTAGTTTGTGATAATAACATAAGTGTTGTATTGCAAAGAAAACAGTCGCATTTCTATTATTTACTGAACTATCATATCTCACGACCTTGTGAGAGCATAGTGTTTGACCTCTGATTGCCAATTATTTAATGACAACTGGAAGGTGTACCTATTGGCAGATTTATAACATACCGTGACATTACATCCCCAATGAGTTTATCATGTTACTTGATAGCAAATTTATTTTCTAGAACAAGGGAATGCATATCAACAGTACATGTATATGTCATTTGTTTAGAGCTAATTACAATGCCCAGGTAGAATCTCAAGGTGCTAGATCTATTAATAATGACTCTACTGTCAAAAGTGAATTGTGTACTATAATGTAAAATCCTTATGAAACATCATCTAGGCCAGTGAACTAAAATATATATCATACCTTAAATCATGTAGTAAAGTCTGATTATATTAAACTGGACCTATAATTTTTGTATTACCTTTAGACGTCCCCTGTGGTGTGATTCCATATGTTACCTTTAGACTGGTTCTGTGATGTTTGACTGTATATTACCTTTACATCGGTCCTGCTGGTATGAGTCTGCATATTACCTTTACACTGGTCATGTGACAGGAGTCTGCATACTACCTTACACTGGTCATGTGACAGGAGTCTACATACTACCTTTACACTGGTCATGTGACAGGAGTCTGCATACTACCTTTACACTGGTCCTGTGACAGGAGTCTGCATACTACCTTTACACTGGTCATGTGACAGGAGTCTGCATACTACCTTACACTGGTCATGTGACAGGAGTCTACATACTACCTTTACACTGGTCCTGTGACAGGAGTCTGCATACTACCTTACACTGGTCATGTGACAGGAGTCTACATACTACCTTTACACTGGTCCTGTGACAGGAGGTTGCATACTACCTTTACACTGGTCCTGTGACATGAGTCTGCATACTACCTTACACTGGTCATGTGACAGGAGTCTACATACTACCTTTACACTGGTCATGTGACAGGAGGTTGCATACTACCTTTACACTGGTCATGTGACAGGAGTCTGCATACTACCTTTACACTGGTCATGTGACAGGAGTCTGCATACTACCTTTACACTGGTCATGTGACAGGAGTCTACATACTACCTTTACACTGGTCATGTGACAGGAGTCTGCATACTACCTTTACACTGGTCATGTGACAGGAGTCTACATACTACCTTTACACTGGTCATGTGACAGGAGTCTGCATACTACCTTTACACTGGTCATGTGACAGGAGTCTGCATACTACCTTACACTGGTCATGTGACAGGAGTCTACATACTACCTTTACACTGGTCATGTGACAGGAGGTTGCATACTACCTTTACACTGGTCATGTGACAGGAGTCTGCATACTACCTTTACACTGGTCATGTGACAGGAGTCTACATACTACCTTTACACTGGTCATGTGACAGGAGGTTGCATACTACCTTTACACTGGTCATGTGACAGGAGTCTACATACTACCTTTACACTGGTCATGTGACAGGAGTCTGCATACTACCTTTACACTGGTCCTGTGACAGGAATCTACATACTACCTTTACACTGGTCATGTGACAGGAGTCTACATACTACCTTTACACTGGTCATGTGACAGGAGTCTACATACTACCTTTACACTGGTCATGTGACAGGAGGTTGCATACTACCTTACACTGGTCATGTGACAGGAGTCTGCATACTACCTTACACTGGTCATGTGACAGGAGTCTACATACTACCTTTACACTGGTCATGTGACAGGAGGTTGCATACTACCTTACACTGGTCATGTGACAGGAGTCTACATACTACCTTTACACTGGTCATGTGACAGGAGTCTACATACTACCTTTACACTGGTCCTCTGACAGGAGTCTGTTTAGTACTTTTACACTGGTGTAGTGTTGTGAGAAAGTTGTGACCTCTTTATTGAACCCAGCATATTGATAAGATTGTTTATCTGTTAAGTGATATGTTCAGAGTATTTACCTTTACACTGGTCTTTTGAGGTGCTTGATGTATTTTCAGTTCTATAGCCATCAGGACAGGGCTGACATTCTCTGCTACTGTTGTCTCTGTATGTGTTGAGCAGACATCCTGTGCATTCATTTACATTAGGGTTGAAGTAGTATCCTAGTTCACAGTCTGTAAAGTCATACAGATATACTCAGACATAAAAATATACACATATTTCATAAACATGTGCCAATAAAAATTATAGAAATATATACAAAAATGATACAATTAGTTTTATAAATTAACCGTAATATATACTTCAATCCCTCCCCATTGTGAAAGTGGGTACCTAGAAAAAAAATTACCAAAAGAGAGAATTTTTTGTGTATGTCAATAAAAGATATGGAAATGTACAAATTATATTGATACTTTGATAAATTATATTCTTTCGAAAATGATACAATTAGTTTTATAAATTAACTCCATGCGCAAGTGGAAACCTAGAAAAAATTACAAAAAAGAGAGAATGTTTTGTGTATGTGAATAAAAGATATTATATTGATACTTTGATAGATATATTATGTTCTTTCTTTTGTTCTTTAGTGTTAGAGGTTCATTGATATTGCACGGTCCTACATAAAGTATAAATTACAGTCCTTGTCACTATTTAATAATATTGTGTAACAGTAGGAAAACGTCTTGAATGAAAAAGATCAAAATAAAATAATATTTATCATGGATGTTTTATTTATTTGGATTTTAACATCGCTTTTAACACTGTATAGGTCATATCGCGACAGGCAGTTGTATTGGCAAAGAAAACAAGTACATACACTGGTCAAGGTTCTGTACTGTAAACTGCTGACCATCAGTAAGCAACTACCAACTTTCCCACATAGGGTCCAGGGTTTGAACCACCGACCTCAGAGGTGGTAGGCAAGTATGTTACCACTGCACCACCGTGGCCCATTTTATCATGAATGAAGATGACCATTTAGTATAATATCCTGTTGATATTCATAAGTGATATGGGTTTCGTATTTGACTAATGAGGTATGTTTTACATTAATGATCCACCATTTTGCCCCAAGAAAAAGTAAAGTTAGTTCATATTTACCAACAAAATATTTTTTAAAAACCTGTCTAACATACCCATGTCCATAGCTATGGGAACCAGTGAATATGAAAATGCAAAAATACCTTACAGAAATAACTTACAGAATTAATGATTTATTTAAGAAAAACTTGACAGTTGTTTATGCATTGTGTTAGTTATTCGTGGTATGGGACTCCTTTTAATACAAAAAAATATTACTTGATCTGTATGTGAGAGTATTTTGGTGAAATGCATTGTGTGGTGGATAATAAAAATAAGGCAGAATATTCTTTTGGTCTACATGCATAAGCTGCAAAGCCTTCAGAGACACGAGCAGTGCAGCAAAAGCTAAAGCCTCTCTAAGAGCTCACACTTAAAGCTTGTATGTGGCACATTGAGTCCTCTTTAATGTGGGTTCATGAATGAATAAACTAATTATCTTGAGTATAATGCAATATGTGTCTTCCATGTCTAAAAATATTGAAGGTAAGTAATTCGTTGGCCAATCAAACATGTTGAACCATAAACCAGCTTTGGTGAGTTAAATATTTTGCATCCGTATATAGCTCGTGAACCCAACACCAGAACAGTGTGACCTAGGTAGAAAAATATATTTCCCCCCCAAAAAAATCTGTACTCATATTGCACTGCTAATAACCCACATAATGTGTAATGACTTTAAAGTTAGGAATCTCTGACAAATCCATTTTAGAAGTTACAGACAAGAAAATAAGCATCTAATAACAATTTGACTCACTTGCACATGTTTCGTGGTAATCCTCACAGCAGTCACCAAAGGAAATGCACTGAGAGCTACAGAAACATGCTTCATCAGAGTGCAGCTGCCTGGACGGAGTGAAACTGTCACATTCACCCAAAAACCCACAGCCCCTGATTTCTACAACCACAGACACTCAAGAGTTACACAGGTTGAAGGTGGACAAGCACTATAACGATAGAATCTACCTTTCTGTGTGTGTCATACAATTGTTCCACTGTTTCAAGCTACTAAGTGCTTATAACATTAATCCTGTTAAAAGGGTAAGAAATGAAACAAGCATCATTATGACCTGCTTCCTGTTTAATATCCTTCATCTGTAACACTTATTCTGAAACACTCTTGTGATTTGGGAACACCGACGACTAATATAAGAATATGACTCAGTTCCATGTTACAGAAAGGTGATAGAATGTAGCAGCCAAAAGATTTAAGTTTACCCCCTCAAGTAATCCCCTACAGATTAGTTGTATCTGCCTTACAGCTGAAAAGAGTGGCACAAGTCTCCAAGATAGAAATACTTTTTAACGCATATTTAATATTTTCAACCTGCATCCAAAGTCACAACAATTACACTCACAACTGAAATTAATTTTCAATGACTTTGGTTTTCTGCTTGACATTACTCCAAGAACAATGTTTAGATCATCGTGACATCCATTTTTTTGAGGGCGCCGAAGCCATTGGTCATTTGCAAGCATATCGGTCAGTTAAATATGACAACTGGTCAGTATTGAATACGGAATAAACTTAAGAGACAGGGGATTGGTCTACAGACATGAATTATGGCACAGATGTATTTTAGGGTACTGTGATTCCATTTCTTTAGGACACCAAAGTTAATGGTCATTGGCAATGGCAGTGGCTGGTCAGTCAAATATGGCCACAGGTCACTTTGGTACATGCAATAAGCTTAATAGAAAAGGAATTCTGAAAATTTATGAACAGGCATGAAATTTGACAGAGATGTGTAACAGAATATTGTTTCTCTTTCGTTAGGATCCCAGAGCCAATGGTCACTGGTGATGGCATACAGGTCAGTCAAATATGGCCAGTGGTCAGTGCTGCAGACGATGAAATGTTTAACACTAAAAATCATACAAAAGTAACATGTGCAACTTATTTCTGGTTTAATGTTCTTATTTTACTTAATCCAGCTTATTAGTACATCAGTGACCAGTTAGTCAGAACATTTTCCATGATAGATCTAAAATAATCTTAATCCTAGACCTTTAAGTTTAACATATGAAATGCTGAAGTCTTGACATGTGATTGTAAGATACCTATATAGTCTACTCTGGCAAAAAAATATCTTCATTATTTATGCATCCCCTTTACATCTGTGCCAAGTTTCATGCCTGTAGACTAATTTGCACAATCCTTTCTTGGTGTCAACTATGGACTAGAAGTTACAGACAAGAAAATCTTTTGGCTGCTCTTGGTAGCCTTCTTCATCCGGTTGATTCTGTCAGAAATCTAGGTGTGTGGTTTGATGCAGATTTTTCATTCTCTGAGCATATCAAGAGGACTTGCAAAGCGTGCTTCCTTCAGATGTGTGACCTCCGTAGAATTAGAAAGTATCTCACTTCTGAAGTGGCAGTCCTTGCTGCAAATGCCTTGGTTAGTAGTCGTCTGGACTATTGTAACTCTCTGTTCAGAGGTTTGTCCGGTTTCAATCAGCACAAATTGCAAAGTATTCAGAACACCCTTGCTCGTATTGTTACAAATCATAGAAAGTATGCTCATGTTGCACCCATTCTACAGAAACTCCACTGGTTGCCTGTTAAGTATTGTTGTATTTTCAAAACCGCAACACTTGTGTATAAATTTTTGCATAGTGGTTCTCCTTCTTACTTCGAACCGTTCTTGTCTTTTAGTAGTTGTCCCTATAGTACTAGGCATAGTCACCCAGATCGTCAATACCTTACAGTTCCTTCTTTCCATTCATCAGTCTTTAAGTCAGCCAAACATTTTGGCCATAGTTTTGCCTTTGATGCTCCTAAGATCTGGAATGACCTCCCTCAAGATGTTCGCAGTGCAACATCGGTTGCCTCCTTCAGAAAGAAGCTTAAAACTTACCTGTTTGCAAAAGCCTACCCACCATAGCCTCTCCCGTCACATCTGTGTCTCCTTGGTACGACCTGGCTATGTCCCTTGATTAACGATAACTGCCTTGCTTTATGTTTAGATGCGCCTTAGAGTCCATCAGTGATGGAGATTAAGCACTATAAAAGTCCACATTAGATTAGATTAGACTAACTGGTATGCCATTACAAATGACCTTTGGCTTCAGCACCCTCAAACAATGAATCACAATATCCCAATGTACATCTGTACCCAATACAATGTCAGCAAACTAATTTCACAATGCATTCTCTGTTCCAAGTTCAGAACTGATTACTGATCTGATTCATCATATTGAACTGACTGGTATGCCATTACAAATGACCGTTGGCTTCGGTGCCCTCAAAAATGGAATCACTATATGCTAATCTACATCTGTGCCAAATTTCATGCTTGTAGACAGACCTGTGTGATCAAATCCCTAACAGCCCGGACTATAGGGGCTTCAGGCAGAAGGACAAAGAGATTTTAATTGTAGATATTTTAATAAACTGAATTTAACATAAGCACAGTATGAGAGTCAACTAAAATTAGTCAAATACCAATAAACACAGGGTGATTGCGCAGTTTTGTCATGGGTGACACTGCAACTGCAGACTCAAAATTAAGGCTAGGTAGTCCTCCATCGTAGTATTCTGCCATACCAGAGGCTAACATGGAGATGCACTCTTTCAGATAATTGAAGTATCTCGTTTTGGGCATCAGTATCTTACAGGATGTCTACATTAATTTTGTGCTTAATAAACACGTTTAATATAAATTACAGAAAAATGAAAACATGTGTGGCATATTAATTGCTTGCATTAATTCAGTTTCCTTACAAATACTTCAAGGGTATAGATAGTTCTCTACAAATAATGTTTCTTCTCAAGCAATTCCATGTGATGCCTGGGTGTGCTAGTCATATTATACTTAAATCTACATGCAACAACATGCAATGCATTTTCAGAACATACCTATTGTACACTGAGTTTCTGAGGTGCTGCCAGTGTCTGGTGTGTAGGTCAGGTAAGGACAAGGCTGGCACTGTATTTGACCTGGGTCAGGATTATAGAACCCTTTTGGACATTCTGTGCAGTTATCAGCTTCTTCATTGAAGTAAAACCCTGCGCTGCAGTTTACTGAAAAAATATACCCAGAGTCAAATATTTACTTGATTATTTCATGCTGAGTAGTGGTGTACATTACTGACTTACTTAGTTGATGCTTATGGGCCTATTCCACTGGAGCCAACCTTCACCGAGTCTAGGTTGGAAAGGTAAGTCATGAATCGAGACAACTGTAGCACGGAAAATGAAGGTTCAGTTGGACCTCCACAGCAGGACATAGAATATCCAGATTTGTCTTCATCGTCTCAGAACACACCTTCAGGTTGGACTGTTTTTCTGCATGACCACATGTGAAACTATTAGGACAAACTGTAGAGGGTAAAACGCCAGTAACAATAAGCCATAGTGACAACCCTGACAATACTGGAGCATTCAGGATAGTCAGTCCAGATCCAATTACCACTATATAAACCCTTAGTTACTGCTGTTACTCTTCATTTCTCATTGCAAAGATGCCAGGTCTACAACAAAGACACTTTCTACAGAAGCTTAGAGCGATTTTGTTTTTATTGAGTTCAATATTTTCATTTTCACAGTGGTTTGCAGACAAAGAAGGGAACATCAGGAACATCTGAACCCAGGACCAGTACCTGCCATACAGCCAGCAGCTGCACCACCATCCCCACCTCCAAAAAGAAGAAAGCCACAAAACCCATGGGTTTTGCTCCCTGTAGTTTTAGATCTTATTGAATAGTTCATACATCACCTCTTGATGAAAGAAGCCTAGCAGCCTTTAGAAATGGTCTTAAAGCTGGCCATAACACTCAGACATTTGGCTTCTGGAAAAAGATACACATCACTGGGGTATCATTGGATGGTTGGACAAACCACCACATGCAAATTTGTTTCTAAGGTCTGCTGGGCCACCCCATAAGAATTCCAGGAAGAGTATTTGGCATGTCCGACTAGTACTGAAGAATGGAAACAGATCAAGGAAAAGTTCTGAAACATGCTGTTGGCTCTATAGATGTGAAGCAGATCGCCAGAAAGAAGCCTACCAAAGCCGGGAGTGAATTTTACAACTGCAAGGATTTCTTTTTCCTGATTCTTCTAGCCTTGGTTGATGCTGAATACAGATTTCTTTGGGTAGATGTTGAGTCCAGTGGATCTTTATCAGATGTACAAATTTGTAACTGCTGCAAGTTGAAAAAAGATAGAGAATGGCACCTCGGGGCTTCCACCACTGGACCCCTGGGGGAGGGAGGGCCTCCTTTGAAATATTTCTTGCTGGGTGATGATACTTTCGCCTTGAAACCTTAGCTAATGAAACCATACAACAAAAGGTAGACAAGATAAAATAGCAAACTACAGGACCTTCAGAGGCAGGAGGTGTAGTAGAGAATGCTTTTGGAATATTAATGAGCAAATTCAGGGACCTAATCAACACAATGGAGCAATACCAAAGGTTGTTAGAGACATAGTATTGACATGTGTGGTGCTGCTCAACATCCTGAGGACACATTAAGGAGGAGGAGTCCACCCAACCGACAGGATGACCTACCAACCATAAATGAACACTTATTATGTGGGGCAGATGAAAACTGCAGGAATCCCTCAAGGGTGGCAAAGCAGCAAAATAACTACTTAAGGATTACTTTAACCACGTTGGTGCATTGGCTGGGCAAGAGGAGAGGATCTGAAGATGTAACAAGGACCTACCATTTGGAGACTTCCCATTTTGACATGGGGCCACCAAGTCTGGTCTTGCTTGATTAGGATAGACCAGTTTCCTTTCAAGTACGGAGGTATTGTTTTGCAGCTTGTTGTAGAGTGAGGCCAGGGTATCTTGAAAACGACAGCCCAGCAAGTGTTTAAATATAAGAGGGTAAGTCAATATAATTTGACTGGAATTGACCAGGATAAGACATAAAGAGAAAAGGACAAGACAGTTTCACTGTGGGTAGAACAAGGTTGGGAAGGAAATTCTTGGAGAATCGGTGAAGCATGTTTGATGTTTAACCGACCTACAAAGTAATGCTGGGAAACCATTACTGACCCTAACCGACACTGTAAACAAGGAAAACCTACCCTAGAATCAGGAAGGCCGGCTCCAGTGGAACAGCCCAATTGACGTTATGCCTAGTCACGTCATATCAGATCTATACTGGTTGAAGAAACCAGGATATAAAGTTCGTCAACATTCGGTATTGTAAATTGATCACTGATCTCAGAGGTGAGAGGGGAGTGCATTACTACTAAACACCACAGCTCTTTTGTGATATTGCTAGCAAACCTT
Organism: Sabellastarte sp. h YS-2021; assembly: GCA_964017235.1. NCBI lineage: Eukaryota > Metazoa > Annelida > Polychaeta > Sabellida > Sabellidae > Sabellastarte > Sabellastarte sp. h YS-2021. The sequence continues at coordinate 50,478,136 of OZ024927.1, read as the reverse complement.
ACCAAGTAACTGCACTGTGTACAGCAATATTTCAGTCCATAGTCTTAAAATGTAAAAAGGAATGACAGCAATACTAATATTGTTATTTTTTTGTAATTTTTATTTATTTCTGAAAATGACTTAAAATATTAAAATAATATTACAAAATATAATTTTAAACCTAAGCAGAAGGAGAAATATTTGACATAAAAATAATTTGATATTTCCAACTCAGACAAAATTTATTTATTACATTATTTACAGATTCTATTTAATTTAAACATTTATTGAATTTTGAATTTTATATTTGTCTTGTTTAAACCACCATGAGTTATATCTTTTTTGTTTGTTTTCAGTTTTCAGGAAAAGAAAGATAATGAAGTCATAATCACTCTACCAAAGAAAAGTTGTGCATATATATTCTTTACTTTAGAGTAAAACAAAGATAAAAATTAGCTTCAGCCTGTCTTGTTGTCTTCTGAATATTATGGCCACAAGTTATGCTAATCAATTGCTTACTTTTTAAATGTTACCTTAACATTTATAAACAGTAACCCAAAGTGACATGGCATAAATTGATGAGAAGTAGTAAGTAATAACTTACAAACACACTGATCTACAGATGTGGCACCTTCACTGAGTGTGACTTTGGGTAGTGTACAAGGTACACAGCTGTCCTGTCCAACTTCATTCTGGTAAGAACCTATCCTGCATGGTTTACAGAGTGTCTGGCCCTCATCCCAGTATTCCCCAGCCTGGCAGTTCCACTGTTGGCTGTCTGTCTGAGTCATGATATCAACAATAAGATATGAGAGCGATGGTTACAGGAATAACCCCTGACAAAACCATGGTATAAGCAGAATTTTACCATGGTTTGAGGCAATATTGGTTTATTGCCTCAAACCATGGTAAAACTCTGTGTATACCGTGGTTTAGAGGGGTTGTTCCTATTCTAACATGATAAATTATGTTAAGTGAATAATTAATTGAAATTTTACAGTAAAATGGTTATTGTTAAAGCAGTCATAATGGGTGATAATTCAAACCTGGAAGGTTAAACTGATTTTACCCATGAAATATTTCCTCGATTAACCAATCGGGATCGAGGACACAGTCGTGTCATGTTAGAATGGAACTCTAAAACAAGTTAACAGCAATTAGTAATGAATTAAAGAGCTGAGTGAGTATGAATCTGTGACAATTTATCAATAGTAAGATAAAAATGAGACTGCTAACTGGCTGTCTATCTGAGACACCTGACCAACAATTAGATATCAATGAGACAAGTGATCAATGATTAGATATGAATGGGACAAGTGATCAACAATTACATATGAATGAGAGTGGGACTTTTAATGTCAGTTTGAGCCAAGTAGATATAGCCGAGTCTGTTGATCACCACTCTGAAACAACTTCTCAGCAACTCAATATGAATAAGTCTGGAAATTGACCGGTACCGTCTTCCCTAGACATTTTATCAACAGTGGGGTGCTAATGAGACTGGTGATTAAAAGTCTGTCTGAGACAATATATGAACAAATAGATCGACAAGAAAATATTATTAGGTCTCCACCTTGTCTGCCCAAGACAAAAAATATGGAATGAACCATTCTGTCAAGTTCACTATTAAAATTCCACATTTGAATATTTATCTATTAGAATTCATCTGATACCACATCAGAAGATTTGTGAAAAAAAAGTGTAAAATCTTTATCAAATCAAATGATGGAAGACACAAATCTCGAAAAATGATGTACATTTAGAGGGCAGTTCCACCACAATGATCATGTCCCTGATTGGAATACGATCCCTCATTTTTGCTGTTACGGTGGTCAATCTTCAATCAGAATGATATTAAGCCCATTGTAAAACTACAATCACAACGATCATGGACAGAAGATCTGATAATTCCCAAAGGGTTCCAGATTAGATGTGGTTTGTATGGATCACAACAACATGAAACTGTTTGAATTTGTCATAAACTGCTCCTGATGCTTATCAGATCTTGCAATCTGTAAACCATCTTAAACCCATCTTAAATCTATCTTATTTTTCATAAAGTCATCATTTTGATGTTACAGTGATCTTAATTCCATCTTTTTTCATCTTAAGTCAATCTTTAAGGTTTGTTAACCAATCAGATGGACCAGAAAATTATCACAAAAGTTTTGGGAACGTATTGGAAGACTTCTTAAAGGAATTTATAATTTCAATCGGAAAGGTATCAAGAAAATATCTTTTACCTGTCTTAAATTACACCCATGGATCGTGAACATTTTCATTTTTTCAACCGGGAAGTATGTTTACGATCAGATCACAATAATAGAACAAGCCTATTATGTATGTTAAACACATTAAGTAGTGAGTGAAACAAAATAAAACATTAACAGCAACCATTTATACACGACAGGACGATATCTTCTATTTTCCTTTCCTTATAATAAATAGCACGAGAACTGTGAAAAAAGCCCAGCAGGAAAAATGCCCATTTTCCTACCCATCACTTTAGCTGATGGGCAATTTTCCTGATGGGCTTTTTTGCTGATGGGATTCACTTGATGGGCATTTTTTCTGATGGACTTTTTTCCATACACCCAATAATACATACCAATATGTTCTGCATTATCTTCTTGGATATTCATATATGCCTGTTAGCCATTTTACACCAATGTTTGCATTTGACTTTTACTTTTAGATGACACCAAAGGAAATGTCACTGATTGTTCTATCGACCTTTAATATACATTTGCACAACTAATCAGAATTGTGTCAAATATGGGTGTGCCATTATTTAACTAATGCTACCAGAGTATTAATTAACAGTCAAAATTGTTTCAAAATACCTTGCACTGGGTCAATCTTAACATGATATTAATTTTTGTAAATTTTAATTGCTGCATGTAAGTGTACAATGCCAAAATCAATGAATAAAAACTGACTCCAGATAGTGAACTGGGTGTTCCTGAAATTAAATTCTGTCTTTTCACAGAAAATACAGATTTTCTTAAAGGATCAAATGGAACGCGCATGTTTGTTGCCTTATAAATAGCCATCGCCCTAAGTATGTCTTTATTAAAAAACACAACTGAAAAACCAGTATTCTTTGGTATAACTCCAAGGAGGAACATTCACACTGTTGTATGAAATCAAAACCAAGAGATGTAATAAACATTACTGATATATGTGAAAAGATATTGAATTGTACATAAATTAATTAATTCCATTATGGCACCTAATCTTTATACTGGAGGATTCTGAGGTTCAACAAAGTAAATTAATTTTTCAAGAGTCATATTGACATATATGTAGCTGATAGAAGTTTGAGTTTCTATGACCTTGTAAACGGTTTGGGTAATATCAGGGCAGGTTCTCTGTTAATCTTGTATCTTTTGCTTTGATTGGAGGCTAGTGACAATGAGATCTGTGCAAAGAGGGGAACCTTAAAAGAGCTCAGGCTTAGTATCTGGTGAGAAAGACCAGACCATGAGATATGCAAGCAAACACCCAGAGAAGAACATTCAAAAAAGAAAAATGGACCAGCAAACAACTGTAGAAGAAGATTAATAAAGGAAAGATGATGAAATAGACCAGCCAACATCTAAGAATGGTTAAAGAAGATACGATCACAAGATGGACCAACAGACACCTGAAGAATTAATTTGAATTATTCGGGTTTAACATCACTTTTAACACATTGCATAGGTTATATCATGACAGTCATTTAAGGGTAAAGAAAACAAGTACATACTAGTTGCATACCAGGGAATACGTGGAGAAGAACAGTTGAAAAAGATAAGATCACAAGATGCAAGTTGTTTAAATCTCCATTTTGGTTGTGAATTCAGGAGCATCATTAAGTTCAGATCAGCAATATATTAAATATTTCATCTGACATAAGAAACTCATTTTGCCAGATGTTACCTTTTTACAGGACTAATATTGTTCGACGCCTTTTTTTTACTCATATAAGTTCAATGCTTGCCCCACATGTTCTGGCCATTTTAATTGATGTTTAAGGTGTGGCCGTAAATATCTGCATAAATTATAAGTCAAATGGTCTGTATTTATCTTTACATGTCTGTAATGGGGAAATCATGTTTATTATTATTCTCTGTCGTCAATGGAAACATAAGAACGTAGCAATCACCTCATTACCCTTGAAACACCATCACATAAATTTCTGTCTGTGTATGGTGTTAATGTAAATATAGCCTTATATAAGTCTCCTCCATTGTGAGGACACGTTTTATACATTAGGTTGCATGTAAGATGATTTTTAAGCACGAGTCTCAAAAGAACTCGGCTTCTAAAGATCACTTTTTTTTTTAAGTGTGAGCCTCGATAGACCTTGTGCTTCTACAGATCACTTTTTTTTTTGTCTCCGGACTTTGATGAAATTTACCTGTGCATTCTGAATTTCCCTCTCTTGCCCTTCAATAGCTAAAAGGACACCTGGCTGCTTGGCTTTTGCCCATATATATGTCTTTTTGTCTCCGGACTTTGATGACACTAACAACACTCCAATAGCTAAAACGACACATGTCCTTTCAGCTTTTGCCCATACATATGTCCTTATGTCTTCCAACTTTGATGACATTGACAGCACCTGGCTGTGTATTCTGAATTTTCTTCTCTTGCTCTCCAATACCTAAAAGGACACATGTCCTTTGCCCTTTTTACCATACATATGTCCTTCTTGCATCTTACTCTCAGAAATTGTGACACAGAGTGATGACTATTTGTCTGCTCACTGAAGTTAAGTGGCAATGGGCTATGTCAGTACTTGGATGGGTGACTGTCTCAGTTCGGGACCAGCTGTGGGATGTATCTAAGTTGGAATTTCTTTCTGTCATGAGACTTTCATAATACTTTCATAGAACTCCGATGATTTTTTGTGCAAAACCTTAAACAACTAGTATGTACTTCTTTCGTCCATCTAGTCAAATTGTTAGCAACATTAATCCCAACTTAATCTCTATTCAGAGCTTGGTTGAATGTTAATTTTTTAAATACATAAACTTATAGTAGGTCACAGTGTACACAGAAACAGATTACTCTTTCACAACTTTTAACCAAACTGGGACCAACCAGAATGAAAACCATAGTTAAATATTACAGAAGGAAAGTTTTAAATGAAATGTTAATAACCTGCTGCAAAGAGGTTTATGTTTTTTGCAAGACTTTGATTGTTTATTCCAATTCCAAATCAACTTTTATAGCGCTTAATCTCTGCCAAAGTGACAGACTCTAAGGCGCAACATCATAAGCATAGTCACAAAAAATCATTGTCCTTATCCATAGCAATGGTCGACATCACGGAGAACGTCATATGAGGTAGAAAATACTAAGGAGGATAAGCTTGGCAGATTGTTTATAACAAAAATAACTGGCACAAGGGAAAGATAATTGTATTTTGGTGTTGACCTTTATCACTGTCTGGATCCTGAATTTTTTAAAGGATTTTTACAATTGCCCCCATATGCCTTATTGGCAATATTAGGCATTGAGAGAGGTCTGCGCTCTCTGAGTGTTTTTCTGGTTATTTAAAAAATTAAGCAAAGTAAATATTGAAAATAATATTTTTCACCCAATGTATGTCCACCTATTGTTTTCAGGATACAATGTACTGATGAAAATGTTCTTGCTGAAGTAAGTAATGTCTGTAATAATAAATGATATGCCCCATAACTGTAGATTTGATGATTATTTAAACCCCTGTCTTACCATTTTATTTTTGAACCCTATAAGCATTAAATGTGTGTGTGCATCCATCCATAAATATCGCAGGTCCCAAGTGGCCAGGTGGTTAGCAAGTCAAACATCTAATCACCTGATGTCATCTCTGTGTAGGTTCGACTCCCACAAGTGGCAGTGCTGAGGATCTGTTCCAAATTGACCCTGGCTGCTGAAAGGGACGTAAGACCCAAAATTTGACCCAAAATATCACAAAGATTCAGATCAGTTTTTCAGGGCAGTTACAGTTTATTTGGAATGTCTGAAACAGATAGGTCACAACAACCAAAAAACAGGCGATCTTGTCACATTTCAGTAAATTCTTGGTCCTTAATGACTTCTACCATGTCCTAATTTTAAATTTATAGTGATATGTTCTAATCTAATCTAATCTGATCTAATTTAATGTGGATTTTTATAGCGCTTAATTTCCATCAAGGACAGATTCTAAGGGGCATCTGATCATCAAACAAGGAAATTAATGTTAATCCAATGACATAGTCAGGTTATACTAAGGAGACACGGATGACAGCGGAGGCTATGGCAGATAGACTTTTGCAAACAAGTACGTTTTGAGCTTTTTCCTGGAGGAGGACACTGATATTGCGCTGCGCAGATCATCAGGGAATTCATTCTAGATCTTAGGAGCACTAAAGGCAAACCTATGGCCAAAATGTTTGACTGAATTAAAGACTTGATGAGTGGAATGAAGGAACTGTAAGGTATTGGCAATCAGGGTGAAGGGACATGGACTTCGGATGCAGTATGGGCTTATTTGATTAATGATCCCTCTCACTCTTCCTCCCTTATGTCTATTTTTCAACATCTTCTCAAACCCTAATCTACCCTATTACCAATTGGGTTTGGCATTTTTACTAATTTTAATTATTATTAATTTTAATTTCATTGGTCACAAATGCAGGCTTCTGTCGGGTTTCATGTTATCAGGAGTTGTCACCTCCTGTCTATCCCCTACTGGGGAGCTATAGTCTTATATCTTAGTATCTATTGTATGTAACTAGCTATTAAAATTTTAGTAGTAACTTGGTGTTTTATGTGTAAGCATTAATAACTGATATGAAATGATATACATCATTGGTCATGTTCATGGGGGGCTATGACCCTATTTATATAAGTAAACTTAATGTTTGGTTAACTGAAGGTTAGCTATTTGGATAATTGAAGTGGCCTAGTTGGGCCTTGGATGTTATGTTTACTTAAATTTTATTAATACAGTAATAGTGTTAACAGATTAATGAGTATTATAACTTTTAGTGAGTAGTGTAAATGTTAATAGTAGTGTATTAACATATATATGTGCAGTAATGTTTTAATATTAATAAAATTTTATTGTGCTCCAATTATGTGTTGTGATTTCACCTATGTAAGGTATTGGCAATCAGGGTGACTACGCCTTGTACTATAGTAGGAACAACTGTTGAGAGACAAGAACGTTTCACTATGTTCTACATTATCATAACTATATTGAAATATATTACCATGGTGACGTCATTACTTAAACTCTGGAGACGTTCTCCCATATATAGTCACTGGTCACTTCCCTTTTCTGTTTCATGTGTCCCACAATCAACAGAAGACATCCTATGAATATCTCCATTCATTGTGATGTGAGTGATATTCCTATTATCAATACTCTAAAATATTGTCATTAGATTAGACCCTGATGCTAATTAAATGCCACTTTGTGATCCTTGTAATTACTACTCAGACATCTAAATTTACGTATTGATACAACTGTATCCCAGCAAAAACATGGAGCATCTCACACAATACCTGATATTATGCCAATAACGGCCAATAACAATTTTAATATTGCACCAAATGTCTTGTTTTAGTTATATTGACCGTCATTTAAGAGATCATCTGAGTCATCATGTATTTGCCCATAACTGGCCTAGAACTCAGTCACCCATTCCAAGTCCAGTGCTGTTTCACTTCAGTGATCAGACGGAGCTGAGTAAACTACACCACACAGATATATGCAGATGTCAGAGTGGTTATCAAGCCTGGGAGGTTATGGGTTCCAGTCCAACTGGTAACAACATGTAGGATTTACTGATGGTCTGTCCTGGTATAACCTTGACGGTTGAAAAGGACTTAAAAACTACAACTTGGGATTTTTAGCTGGTATCAATATATACTGGAGTTTATACTGGTCTAAACCATCCTGAGACTTGTCCTGACTAAGTCAATCTGTGTGTAACTACTTGTATAAAACTTATAATCCCCCATGTAGTTTGATGTATTATAGTTTGTAAAAGAACAAATGGGTTGACTTAATGTGATACTAGAGCACTTGAAACATAAATTACCAGAGCATTGCTCTTTTCTATTGAGATATGGGCATTTTAATGCTACTGCCAAATGGGTTAAATTTAAATGGGGATAGAAATTAGAGTTCACCAATAATGCTTAAAGTAACAATGCAATGCTTAAAGTAACATTAAACACACATTTATAATAATACAATACACGAAAAGTATTAGCATTACTTTATATCAAACAAAATAAATTAGTAACTTACCACTGGCAATAGACTAAGGCCAACACAAAACACTACTTTGATCACAGATAAAGCTTGCATTGTCTCAGTTTTCTCACGAGAACTACTTAAGGCAGTTTTGTCGAATATCCAGATTTTGTATATTGCTCCTACAATAGAGATATCCTTCAGGTTTTTGGTAATTTTATCAATTGTGTTTCCATCAATAGTGTTCCATCTAGCAGTGACAGTTTTATTATGTTCATCATTAACTTATCAAATGTATTTTTTTACAAAACAACTACTTCTAATATCAGTATTTGCATGAATGACTGAATAGTATATTAATTATTTAAAGTTTATATTTAATTAATGTAAAATCAGTTTATGAAAAGCAAGGTGTTCAGAATCCCCACTCAATTCATTAACACATGTAGTCACTGAACATTGGCCTATCAGGTACAAAACAAGTCTGAAAGATAATAAATGACCCTGGGTGTATTATATAGCACATCTCAGGGTACACACTAATTAAATGACATTTTGACAATCATCTGAATCTGCATCAAAAAGTGATGATCGGCTACAGGTAAGTGAAGGGAAAGGGACCATTTTCAGCCAATCAAAACGCCCCATTCAACACCACCCTTTACATGCTGTGTTAACTTAAATCAACATGTGTAAACACACCCTTCTCCCCTTATTTTGACCATCACTTGTGAAAAAGGAGGACAAATACAATAACAATGAAGTAATTACTAATAAAATATAATAAACATGACCTAGTATTGGCAACATTTTATTGATATTTCAATGTATTTCCAAACTTCCCCAAATGCATATTTATAGATATGATAGGTACATACAAAAACACGGAACAGCCTACAAACTTATGTTATGCTGATAACGTAATTTCGGTATCACCAACATTAACATCAGTTAAATTATTATTATTGAAAGTGGTAGAGTCATTTGGTGAGGAATACTTTGTAAATTTTAATTCTAGTAAAATAAACCTTGTGAAATTTGGAACATCTAATCAGATGTATTGTAATGACTATCTGATATTTAATTATTACAAATATTTTGTGAAGCAAATGCTTGTCATTTAGGAAATTTGATTGGAAATAATTTCATTACGAAATTTGATTGGAAATAATGTAAAGGGTGATAATGTATAGAGCAATATAAAAACATTTTATCAAATAGCATTACCATATTGTGTCAAGTTTTATTTGACCAACATAGAGGTAAAATATAAGTTGTTAAAGTCATACTGTATGCCACTTTATGCCTGTTGTTAATGATATTTTTCAGGTCAAGATGTAAACAGATTTTATATAATATGGCGAAAATGTATCAGATGGTTTTTGAATGTACCTTATAAATACAAACTGTAAACTATTGCATCCCATTATAAGTGATATTCCAGTAGAAATGCAGCTGCATGAAAGATTTGGAAAAATTTGCTAGAGAAGTGATGTTGAGTAATAACAGCTTAATTAAATTATGCTTTAGATTAGCAATAAATGGAAGTTGTTCTAGTTTTTGTCATAGTTATGTTTTTATTAAATATTCATATAAATGGGACCTCTTTAACTTTAATGAAAATTTAATCATACCAGCCTCAAGCTTACTACCAATGATCTACTTACTGTAAATACTATTAACAAACTATTGCGCTTTAGAGATGAGGGTAAACATCCATTTATGGTTACAGAAATTAATGAGATCTTAAATCATCTATGTACATAGTTAACTTACATATTTAATTATATTTTGTACACAGTACGAGGGTGTTTTATTAATAAACAAACATACACTTTTTCCAGACTTATTTGGGGGTGTTATAAGAATGTTCTGTTTGCATATGACATACTGTATCAAACGGAAATAGGTCTTATACCAAACACATACCAAAATTGCATGCTGTTACAATTCATCATGTTATAGGGAGCAAAACGTTGTGATAGTCAAAATCGTGAAAAAAATATTCAAAATCAAACCATAAATAAGGAAGTTTTGGTCGTTGTAACTGAGTTATAAGGTGGATGAGGGTAATAACTACTAATATGAGGTGAATTGTCTTATCCCCGTGCCCCAAGCAACACAACAGGAGAGCATGGCTGGCTTTTGCTGAAGCCCAGAAGTCAGTGGTGGCATCTAGGAGATTTATTAGGGACACAGGTTTAAATAATCATCATAGAAAAAGTTTACTGGACAAGTGTATTGTGTAATGAAAACATTGAAAACGTGTAATCTTATTTGTGTAAAATTATACAAATAAAGTTCCAAGCAGGAAATCAGTAACAGGTGCTTATACAGACCTAACACACACCTCTTTGAGTTTTGCCGTCTTAAGAACAAGAAGGCTTGAGAATAAGTGTTTTTAATTTCTTTCACTTTACATAACCACAACAGGAAAATGGAATTTATAACATTAATGAGTGACAGGGAAGTCTCTAGTCTGATACTTGAAGTCATAAATCCCAACCCACATGTTGCGGTCTATATTTTATGCTATACCAGTTAAGGCCAAATTTGTGTTTAAACCCCACCCAAAAACCTACACACGCCAAGGTAGGATCTGTGTCATTTAATTTGAATGAATGTGCAAATTTTTTACATCCACAGGTTATGCGAGAAAAATAATTGATTATGAAATTGTTATTTTGCAATGAATAGGACAATGACACATTATTTCACAAATATATTAGCAGAGCTTTTAGATTCAATTATTCCAACTCGTGAAAGTACACGAATTTTTCAGTTTGATATCAGAATCAAACTTGTGGTTATCAATCACGAGCACTGACTGTATAAGTGTATTTGTATTTGGAAATGACATGTTCGAGAACTGATCTGCAACCACAAAAATACAATATTATACCCCAGTTCAACTGTCATGAGTAATCATAAGATCTAGTCTGTTTGGAAATCTCAGGTCTTTTGTGACTAATTGTGGCCAAAAAGTGAGTTGGTAATCAAACAAGTTCTGAATTACAACTGAAAGGAAAAGTTTTATGTCGGAAAAGATAAGGTCTTATATCCTCCTCTATCCTCCACTACAATTCAAGGACACAACTTTTAATAATAAATCTCGATCTCTCATGGCAAACTGGGAAATTGTTAATGCCCAGGTCCCACATACAGGACTATACTAACGATTTGGTCCACAGTTGACAAAGACTCCACAATCAGCAATTCTCTGTAAATCCCGAGCTTGGGTTTGAAAATGGGGCCCACATGGCCTTACATGATTATTAGTCACCACCTTTTTGGCTGTGGTACCCCTTACATGCTGTAACATTCTCTCCCGAACTTAGCTTTTTCAGCACGGGAAAGAAGATTCATGGCAAAGCTTAAACAAATATCTGTCACAACCCTACAACTGTTGGTGATGAAATACAAATGCGCTAAGGTAATCAACAGTGACATTTGAACATCTGCCGCATACAGCACTGAGCGTCCATGGGGCCCAGGAAGACTCATTGCCACGATTCTGGATCCATATATACTTCTGTGGACATCTCACCCCAGCTCAGATCGACATGTGTTCAACATGCCACAACTATATAATAGGAGATTGACACAGTGGCTTCATGAAGTACAAACAGAGCAGCTGGAGAGGGAATTGAAAGATGCTAAATTATCTTATGCCAGGAGTGTGGTAAAAAATACCTCCAGTCTTAGATTTAGGGGTCTTATAACAGCTGTGCCACAGGACCAATACAAGGTCACCTCCGCAGTTATGGCCTGTTGCACTTAACACGACCTGCTAGATGAAGAAGATGATCAACACAGACATGACCAGAACAATGGAAGCAGAGATTGGACCTTGAAGATATAGAAAGTGTTATAGCCTACATGCTCTATTTGAAAAAAATGTTACAACTCACCAGTGGGTGTAGTACCAAGGTAACAAAAGGCCCTTTTTAGGGCCACCCGAATTATCAGAAAAAGTGGGTAAATGTCACGTACAGAGTCGAGGCAGAGTACAAGTCAGTGTATTTGAGTATGAGTACAAAATGCATGAGTACAAGTACAAGTGTGAGTACATTTTTCTGCAATGTACTCAAGTACTAGTACTTGAAAGTACTCAAAGAGAAGTACGAGTACATTTTAAATTTTTGTTTAAAGTAGGAAAACATAGTAAAACATATTTTGCCAGAAAAGAATGCCTAGCCTAATGTATTTTAAAGTTAAAAACTTTTATATGGATAAAGACGTCAGTTTCTCTGTTCTGTTTGAAAATCAGATTGTCAAGACATGAAATTTATTGTACAGACAACTTCTCCTCAGGACAAGTTCCCACTAGCAAGTAAAAAAACTTTTGTATTTAAATACCAATATAATAAATTAATAACTATTTAAAGTCAAAACCTTAATTACATTTTACACTTGAACCACCACACCTCTATGTTGATATAATGAAGTAAGTCTGTCTAATATGAAGTAAGTCTGTCTAATAAAGTCAAATGTTAAGAGTCACTCATCTCTGTAACACAACCACACCTTTTCAACAATACTTCTTGAACTGTTTTGCAACTGAATAGTTAATCACAAATCTGTACTCGCGTTGTGTGTAAAATTTGATAAGTCTTTCAGAAATAACTTGACTACAGTGTTTGCATCTCCCTTTAACTCTCTCTTAACTATTCCGATTGATAAACTGGTGTTTAAATCAGACAATTCTCTGGTTGTAAACCAAAGAAAATAAAACACATTATACTGTTAATGGAGGAATAACTAACCAAGTTAATTTCTGAAGTAAACTTTTAAACAAAATACCTAAACTTGTCACTTTTTAAGCTTACAGGTTTAGAAATTGAAACTGCTTATTCGAAGAAATTTTATTTACTTTTTTATTTTGCTTATTTAATAATAATTATCAGAGTTTAAAACTTGGTGTTGATAGTTACAAATTAAGAAGATTATGAGGTAAAGTTTTTTGAAATTAAAGCAGTCAGTGATTTTATAATTGTTATTACTTTATTCATGATTGCTTATTTGCTACAACATAAACAATGAAAATGCAAATAAAGTCAAAGTGTGTAAACTTGTGAAGAAAAGACATTTGTCGTTAATCACAGGGAATATTCTGAGAAAAAAATACCTGTATTGTACTCAGAACAGAATTCATGAGTACAGCCTATTTTTGAATGTACTCAAGTACAAGTACGAGTACATTTTCTCATGAGTACAATTAGTACAAATACTTTATGAGTACAAGAAAAATATACTCGAGTACATGAGTACACGAATACAATGTACTCTGCTCCCCAACCCTGGTCACATAACAACAAATGTTAGATGATCTTCAACCCTCATATCACAATTATTTATACTAGCATTGCCTCAGTTTGACCTCACTCAAAAGGAGGCTGATTTCCATCCAAACGTAATGTGACCAAATAAAAAATGTACTCTTGGCCAACATACATGCAATATTTGAAATAACGCAACTAAGAAAGGTACAGACATTCTTTACCAACATACTGGTTCTCCCATCAACCAAATTAATTCTTTGCATTTCAAATTCAAATGAGATATCAACGGCTGTTGTGAATGGGGATGCTGTTGTGGCTTATGAGCCAAATTTTGACCTATGCAAAGGATATCTGGTCACTTTGCCGCAGTTGGACCTGTGTACACATTGCAGCAGGTCCAGTTATAGTAAGCACTTGTTCCTGTCCCCATGGCTGCGTTTCCACAGGATAACCCTCGTTCTTCAGCCATTGTACTGTCATCTGTCTTTTTATTCCTTGTCCCTCCTGGACAGACTTATCATTTCAAAGGCCTTCTATAAACAAAGATCTAAGTCAGAATGTTAAAACTGAACCAAGGGATCTTATCTCAAAATAAAATATGCCTTATGCCATTTTTGGCGATGACAATCACAGGGCTTTAATTACATTTAGAACAGAAATTTTGCATCACAAACCATGCTATGAAGACGGATGGCAGTTTTTGGAGATGAAAGAAATGCTTATGATGGAAATAAAGCTTTCTTCATTGTGCTACGGATGGTGAAGATTTCAATGACACTGACAGTCATGACTAAATATGGCATGGCATAAGACATATCTTATTGTGGGACAAGATGCCTTGGTTCAGTTTTAACATAAAAGATGTTTACTTGTTTTCTCAATTCAAGCTTGGCTTTTCCATAAGGCCACCTTCCTTTCTCAATAAAGCACATGTAAAAGTGTATAACTATGTGTCAATGTTACATAGGATAGCTTCTTATCTCAGTCAGTCTAGTCCATATTTTAACAGAGATATGAATATCCACAAATGCTTGAGGTCATTTTATGAGTGTTTTATGATTTACAGTAAAATGGGATTCAGACTCTTCTCTTCTGTCACTACACTGGACCCTCGTCACATCAAAGTGAATCACTTCCTGAATGTAATAAAGTCTGTAAACATGGCAGATTCAGGTTTGGATTAAATCCTGCAGCAAAACTATAAAGGAGTAAGTGGAACAAATCAATTAAATAGTAAGTGTAAAATCAGACAGGTTTTGGTCTTTTTAGGTTATTGTTAATTTTATTTCTTTGTTTCATTTTATTCTATCATGTAAGTTCTACGTAAATCTACATAAAATTTTTGTTCTATAAGATACCTCGGCTTAGTTAGACTGTAATATTTGGTATGGGTAGTACCTTTACTTTTAATGTCATAGATCAAGATATTTTACTGGTCCCTTAAAAGACTGTCTGTACCAAGATGATACTGTACAGCCTAATCCAATAATTTACTTGAAACTCGATTAACATACTTCATTTTTTTCTCACTAAGAATGATACAAAGTGGTGTAAATTTTCTTTTTTTAAGAAATGTTCAACTTTTAACTGAATCGGAAGGTATCATGAGCATGTAGATGGGAGCCCATATAAAATGTAACGTAATTTCCTTCATTCTGGACAGATTTTGAAAAGTTTTCACCATTTTTTTTTTCAATCATGTTTTGTTGGCCATGTTGTGAAGAAGAAAACTAAAAATTTTCAAGAATGTTATATATATATATCAATATACTTTGAATGATATTTATACTTCATTGTTTTTTTTAATAAGTCTTAATGGCCAATGTTCAGTAAAAGTTGAATTTTCTTATACATATGAGTTACAGAAGCCTGATTTATTGCAGTATAGCTTTCAGTCAATTAATTTCTGACTGTTTCACGCATATTGAGAATAACTGCCCAAAGTCACATCCATGTCACAACACACTAATATGCATGAATACAAATGAATGTTAAATGAATAATTTATAAATGTTCCACCTTTTAAATGTTTCAAGTTTTACGTCTGAAACCTAGGAGCTCAAGTCTTTTCATTTTGTTTTCATTTAAATCATTTGGCCATATGCATTTGCTCAGCTGTAAGCTAACATTCACATACGTCCAAACAAGCCTTAGGAAGTGCTATCTGTGATCATGTAATACAAGTGATGGATTTCACAATGTTTTGGATGGGCTAAGCAGTTAACGTTAAGCACAACTCACCATAGATATGAGGATACTAAAGACATCAACTCTGCAGAAGCTAAACATTCCAATAGCTTTGACTACCTTTCTAACTACAATTCTTTTAGTTTGGTGTTATAACAGAATTTGGAAGGACACTTATTTTGAACAAAAGAAGGTAAACAAGTATTCACAGTGCATATAAACTGTAATGTACATTTAATATACAGTGATACATTGTAGAGTTTTAAGAGAGGTCGTCGGTTGCCTAGTAGTTAACAAGTATTTATATTCTTCTTTACATTTGGGAATAAAATATTCACAAATCGGTCCGCAACCATCCAACAACGACCTGGCAGGATGACTTGTCTCAATTTCAACAGAATCATTAGTCCTATCACAAAATGAGTGGATAAGATAGGTTATAGAGCACGTTTGACAAATGTGCCACAGGTCTACTGTTGTCCAAATTATCCTCCACTCCCAACCTTCCTGACTCATTAGGTTGAGTGCACAACAAAATATTGCTAACGACTACATTATTCGGGTGGTCAAAAGTGAAACTGTAACAAGCTAATCTAGATTACTGAACAGAATGCCATTCACGTGGCAGTGTTTTGATGTTTCCACATAACTCTAAATTTTAGTGATTATTTCAGTGTTAAACAGTTAATTGTCACATGTGTTTTCAGTATTGCAATATATACCACATGAACAGAACATATACACAGAAACCATCCAGATTTCCCTGTCGGCTCATGAAAACAGTTCCAGAGGTTTATATCTGCTTATACAACATAGGACACGCAGCATCGGGTACGATGAGTTTATAATTGAATTGAAATTATCAAAGTATATGATCACTAAGAAGAACACATTTTGTATTGCTGATCACATAAAGTGCAGCTTTGGTGGTCGGTGAAAGAAGTGAATATAAATTGGTTAACGTGATTCTGTACTCTATAGCACAGAGCACCCATGTGAGACTGCAAGTTTCTTACATCAAGACCATGGCAGATATGTGGGATGCAAAGTATTCCCAATATTTTAAATGATAGAAGTTCGAGTTCAGAATTTTGTGTTTTACATTCAGCTGTTTCACACCGGATGATTTCTGGAGCAAATAGGTTTGATAATTGTCTGGCAAGGAGAATGAAAAACAACTGACAGAGTGATTATAAAATGAATTCATGCTACGGCAATTTGTAAACATTTTATGTGGCGACAATTCGATTTACACATGACACCAGTGCCCCATGACCAGTAAACATACAGCTTATAAATCATATGTTCTGTATCAGCCATCCTGATAAGCCAGCATTTGACTTAATTGTTAGCTTATATTTTGTGCTAATTTGAAGTGTATGCCAAATTAACAATCTGAGTCGAGGACCATAGTTTATCTTCTACAATATTATACAAAGGTAGAATTGTGTTTTATATATCTTCTACAAAAGTGTACAAAGGTAGAATTGTGTTTTATCCATCCCATTTAAACTGTAGCTATGCTTCACAAAGGAAAACTCAGCATCACATCAAGATTTCGAACATTAGTCCCAAAAATCTGATTTCCATTTGTCTTTTGCATCAAGTTTCAAAGGTCTGCAAAATTTATAATTCAATGTACAAATAAATATGCCAACTCTCACCATCAAATCATATGTGGCTATCTCTGTATTTATTATATTTTGCCATGTTGTGTCTTTAGAAAGCATCAAAAGAACAGGAACATTTGAAGAAAGGATTGGTCAGCTGATCATATCAAGCATGGTAGGCAAGAACGATAAAGGATTCATTGATATTGGGGCCAGCATCGGAGTCCATACTTTACCCATTGCAAAGATGGGGAACAGGGTTATAGCAGTGGAACCATCTCCAAAGAACATACAACGTCTCAACACAGCTTTGCAAGTAAACAGAATATCAAAATCAACAGTTACTATTGTACAAAATGCTCTTTCAGATGAACGTGGAAATATTACGGCCCACCGTAATCACAAAAATCCTGGTTTGCAATCCACGGTCAAAAAGCAGGATTCAAATTCACATGTTGTGGATATGTACAGGTCTATTTACATAGACGACCTTCTTGAGGTCATCAACTTCACAGAGGCAACTTTAAAGATTGACATAGAAGCTTCTGAACCAAGAGCATTTGCCCATGCTTCACAGTTATTTCAAGCTGTACATATTACTCATGTGTTTATGGAGTGGCAAAATAGTGCCCAGTACTACTGGATACTGCAAAAGGAAGGGACACAAGGAAGGCAGTTGATGGACCAAATGCTGGATTTTTTCTATAGACAAGGATATCAAGCGTATAATCTACATCATGGTCTACTAAATCGGGAAGCGGCAGAACAATGGCCCATAGATATTTACTGGTTTAAAAATATTAAATTCTCTGTCTAGCTCCATATTCCTTAATCTACATGTTCTTGGAATTCTTCTTGTAAATTTTTGTTGTGCCTCAACACTCTTTTGTTACACTATAAAACGTCTGCTCCACTATCGAAAGTGAGTCTCTCGACTGTCAACAAATTCATGGTGGTCAGACATTTAACTTTTAACTCTTACTCTAGGAGCACATATCATGACAGTTATGGCAGCTAGCTGAAAAAAATTAAGTTTATTTTAAAACATTTGGGGTGAATACCCAATACTCAAGCCCTATCTTTTTCAGTCAGAAGGCAGATATGACAAATCTATTGAGTGCTACAACTGATCTTCATGGTGTTATGACTTATTATTTGTCACTACAGCCAATCTGGTTTCTCATCTATAAAAATAGTGCTGTGTGATATTTTCCTCAGAATGGATTAGTAATTGTAATCTCTGGATCACTACACTAGAGTGCACTAGAAGTTGTCTGACTAGGAACTGATGGATATAAACTGTAATTTTAATATGTCGTAAAGTTTAAATAAAAAATATATGTTAAGTAAATTTAATACAAAATAACTAAGGTTAAAACTGGAAAAGAGGAAATTTTAGATGGAAAAATTACTTATTTTCAAATTTAAACATATTCACGGCAACTGTCACAACAATTGTCATTTTCTGCTTTAGATTTAATAGAGATTAAACAGTAATTTTTACTATCCAAACTTAATGTCCAGCGAAAATGTTCACTTTTACAGTACATCCACTCTGGAGTTCACACAGAGGAAAAAAACCTCATGTTTACACTGAGCAGAGACACTTCCTGTGTGGAACGCAGTCCTGCGTCTCTTTAGACCAGTTCAACATCCTTTCATACTAGTCACCTTACATTAGGACATTATGATTTAAATAATTTTTGTAAACTTTGAATGTTGGACACTGAGGAGTTTTATCCGTAATTTATGTTGAATGGGCAGTCATTATATGATCATTATATGACCTAACATATAATGGCATATATAGACATTGTCTTTTAGCTTTTTAACAAGGACATTGAGATTTGTGCCAAGTCCAGCATGCCAGATAATTCTGTAGTTGCTGAATGGGGGTTTCAAATCCTGAGGACCTGTCCCAATATGACCCTGGCTGTTGAATTGGACTCATATCCATAAATTTTGTATTTTTAAATTTTCAAACAAACGAAGCCATTTACTAATGTAATTTTTGGAGATTACATATTTCATGCAATAACAGAAAAAATGAAACCATTTTTCTTAGTGTAACCTTTTCCATGTTCTTTTGGAAATATACAATATACAACAATGCTGTTTTCCAGGCGAGATTCTAGACCAACTAGCACTAGTATGAACTGCTAATCATTGGGAAACTTCCCGACCAGTGCATATTTTTTTCTCAATTTTATCATGAGAGAAGTCACATCAACACAACCTGAGTCCAAAGGACAAGTCCATAGAAATCGTGTAAAAAAGCTCTGTTCATACGATATCTATGGACAAGTCCATCATACAAGGTGGACGACCTGTCCCAATATGACCCTGGCTTCTCGACCAGAGGTAAAACTCCAACTTTGGCAAAGGGCAAGGATTTTGTGCTTTGTCTTCTTGAGTGCGCCAAGAGGGTTGTTACACCTTTATTATGTTTCATCTTTACCAATATGCAAATTTAGGATGAAGATAGTATATATTCTCAGGGTCGTGGACTTGTTAACATACAAGGCAAGGCATTGTAAAACTCTGGCCTTGTGTAAGGCTGGAATTTCTTTGTAATTAGGAAAAACTTTCTGTTTCCATAGTAAAATTTCCATGTACACAATATATTCTTACAGATTTTTTATTTTACAATAACACATGTGAGCTTATATCTCCCCAAAACATAGGAGTGATTCGCGAATATTAGTCCTTTGTATGCATGTTTGAAAAGGCTTTAGACACGGACTTGGGCCTTTCGCAAGGCTCGTCAAGCCACTGAAGCAATCTGTTCAGTTGGATGTAAAAGTTTTATGATCTTAATGAGGGCATTATTACTACAGGCCCTAGATAGAAGTGTTTGTCCTTGAAAGAACATTATCGCCGCACAACATCAACAAACCGGTGAATCCTATACTACGCTAGCTCTGAGCTGCCAAAATTTATTTTATGTTAAGTCAAATATACGACTTACCATCTTGCATATATGACTCAGTATCTTGTATATATGACTTAGTATCTCATAGATACGGCTTAGTATCTCGTATATATGAGTTACTATCTTGCATATACAACTAACTATCTTGTATATATGACTTCCTATCTCGTATATACAACTTAATAACTTGTATATTAGACTTAATAACGTGTATATATGACTTACTATCTCCTATATTTGACTTAGTATCTCATATATACAACTTACTATCTCATATATACAATTTACTATCTCATATATATGACTCAGTGTCTTGTATATACAACTTAATATCTTGTATGTACACCTTAGTTTTAACATTTCCACTGAGTTGTATGAATAATTAAATGCAATATACTGAACATACCATCCCATACCAGTCATTTGAATTCATGGGCTATTCTCATTCTTCTATGCTATAACAACTCGTAAATATAAGTCAGTACGTCGAAGATTTGACTAAATAAGTAGAATATACTAGTTCCTTAGTCATATGTATGACAGGCTATGTTATATATATATGTGTTATCAAGTGAAATATTCATGTTACTAAATCGTATATACGATATACTAATTCATAAATACGAGATACTAAGTTGTATATACAAGTTAGTAAGTTGAAAACAAAAAATGAGTTACTAAGTGGTATATATGAAATATTAAGTAGAATATACAAGATACTAAGTCGGATGTACGAGATGTTTATTCATATATACAAGTTAATAAGTTGTATATACAAGATATGTTGTATTGAATCATGCATCAAGCCTTTCTAAACAAAGCCATTACAAAGCTGTATTGTAACCTTTACTTTAATCCATAAATGTTAAAATATTTGGCATATCAATGATAGAGAAACAGTTCAAGCCTGATTAGTTATATTATGGTCTTTAAGTGTATGGTTTTAAATGTAAAAGCAATTAATTCATATATTTAAGTGTGAAATTTGGGTATTTAATTGCAATTGGCCACATAGTGGCACCCTATATTGTTAGAGAGGATCATTGGGACAATATAATTAGAAAACAGATTAAGATAAACATTTTTAGAAAACAAAAAAGTTCTTGTTTTAATACATAATTATCTAACTAAACACAGATAATCACCTTCTTACAGAAGTTTATTATTAAGCGTATCAACATAGGTGATTTATTAGGAAAATGACAACAATGAGTTATATTTCATACATGATCAATTTCTTATTTATATTTGTTGGTTCATATACACATTCAATTACTACGGTTGTGGAAAGTACACATTCCACAGTTAGACTATCGAATGTACACATTAAATGGCTGTTTGTTATTGAATGCTTAGCTTCAATGGCCAAGCCATTGAATGTACACATTCAATGGCTCACCCATTGAATGAATACATTCAATGGTTATCTACATTCAATACACCATAAAAAGTAAGTCGAATATACAAGTTATTAAGTCGAATATACGAGTTGTTAAGTTGTATGTATGAGATAGTAAGTCATATATACGAGATAAATCAAGGTACATACCGTTCACTGCTTTACCCATTTATAAACAGAGAAACAGAAAACGGTAAAGCACCCACTTCCGTTTTACTGTTTTACTGTTTTAAGGGTTTGAAATACTGTATTCTTACCCTTTTCATATTGACTCTTTATAATTAGAAAAACTGTATAAGGGTCAGGGTTTGAAACAGAAAACGGTCCTTTTCCCTTTTACTGTTTATGGTATATTTTGGCCTCCATAGCTTATTAAGTGAAGGAGGTGAAGGTCATGACCCTGGTAGTGGTAACCACATTTGGCTGGATTGTGACGTCACAGTGCAAAAATTTATACATGTGGATGGGTTTTAAAGAGTTTATGTTGTCAAATAAATGAATTATTCCAACACTGCTTAATAAATTTCATTAATATTTGGCACATGGATGACACAAAGAATAGAAAGTATTCCAACTTTATGGTGACCTTAAACTCCTGACAATAAGTCTATTATAGCAACTTTAAAGCTACCACTTGCAGGGCTAAATTTTAAAAAATGTAGTTGATAAATTTTAGTTATAATTAGTTCTTAGATGCTATTTGGACCTTGAAAGATGTATACTTTAGGATGGCCTTAAAATCTAAACAATAGCAACTTGTGAATGACTTTAAGGTTGCCGATTCAAGGGCAATCAAACAGAAGTGACTTCAGTGTGTTCTATGTATATGATTGTGCATAAATTCTGGGACAGGCACCAGCAATAATTTTTTTGTCAGTCTATAGTTAATGTAAGATTAATATATACTATTTAAGCAGAGTTTACACACAACTAAACTAAAAAGTGTTTTAATGGAGTAATAAATTCTGGTATTTTTTTAGATGAGTGTTCTGGTCAAGTTGCAGATCTATAGATCTTGCACTGATTGAGTACTAGGAAATTTTACTTAAGTACTTAGCTTATAATTTGCAAACTACAGCTAAGCTAAGCTTCACAAATGACACAATATACAAAAGCCCGAAAAATGTAGATATTTAATACAGGTGTTCCACTGGAGCCGACCGGACGGTAACTATGCATTTTTGGAGAGTCAGGGCCAATGTTTACATGGTCGGTTAGGGTCAGTTGCAAGTTCCCGGCCTGTCATAGAGAGTCTGTGACCATTTCTGACCCTTGTATCTGACCTTAATTTTAGCCCCCTAGCAAACAGGCCTGTCAGTTAACCTAAGGGCCTGTCGGTTACTCTTCCAGGCTTGTCTGTAACCCTTCCAGGCTTGACATTATCACTTGCAGGCCTGTCGTAATATGTAGCTGGCTTGTCTTTTGTAACTTAAGTACTGCTCATTTGTAGTGCATTTGCAGCATGATGTGAGGTAATTATATGGTTAAAAATTATGTCAAGATTGACAAAGAAACAGTGCAAGTGATCATAGTTTTCAGGTGAAGTTCCAAATATATGCTTTAATTAATTAAGGAACCTGAAAAAGTGTTTTTATTTGGTTAAGTAAAAATAAAATCCCAACTTATTTCAGGAAAGGAATTTTTGGGCAAAAGGAGGATCAAGTGTCGACCAATCAACAAATCTAAAAGTATGTCATTAGTAAATATTTGGATCCCATCACGTGACCAGAACTACAGGGTGTTTACCTTCACGTCCAGAAAAATGTGCTTTCTCAGAAGCTCGAAATTATTTGCTATAAATGTGTAGAAAAATTGCTCAGAGGGACGAAATTTTGAAGGGGTCCTTCCCAGAAGCTCGAAATTGGAGTATAAAAGGCAGCAACAAGCAGAAGGTTTTCATTGTCACGTGAGAGATTGTTAGAAGCACATCTCTCTCTGCTTGTGTGTACAGGATATAACATTTGAAATTAAAATTTCATGTTTCAAATGGATTTTTCCTTCATAATCTGAAGCAGACATACATTGATTTTGTTTCTTATATAATATTAAAGCAAAAACTGAAATGTATAATTAAAATAACAAAAAAATTAATTTGAACATTTAGGTCATGTGATGGGATCCAAATATTTACTAGTGACCTAGTTTCAGAATTGTTTATTGGTCGACACTTGATCCTCTTTTTTCCCCAAAATCCATCAAAAACTCTACTTGCAATACCGACTGCACGTCTGGTCGTGAAGTTCTGTATGTTTCTCCAGGCCTGTCTGTTTGTCAGTACGGCTAGTCGGGACCTGCTACTGCTTGTCTGTTAGGAGTTTAGGGCTTGTCGTAGTACTACTGGCTGTGCAATAAACGTCCCGACCCTGCGTCTTGTGGGGAAGGTCATTACGTCCTCTCTGTAAGTGTACCATCCTGTCAGGGACTCATAATCGACCCAGCATTTTCACGCCTTTTTTCTACGACCCTAAAACTTTTTGCAACCGACCATAGAGTCGTAGGGTCAGTTACAGGGTTGGTTCCAGTGGAAACACACCATAAGGTAACCACTTACAGGGCCAATTATAAAAAATACTTGGCAAATTTCAGTTTTAATTGACACATGGCTGTTGTTCTAACTGTATACTGCCAGTGTCCTTAAAATCTGAGCAATAATGACTCACAAATGACTTTAACTTTACTCATTCAAAGGTCTTGACAGATTCAATTCACTATGGTAAATGATTGTTCATAGACCGGGGATCAAACACCAACAATAAATATTTGTAGTCATTAATTAATTTAAGATTCATCAACCCAATTTCAAGTAGGGTTTATATACAACTAAATCTTTGAAATAAGTATTTTCATAGAATAATTTATTCTGGTAATTTTTAAAGAAGAGTGTTCTGTACATTTATTTTTTGTGTTTTACATCACACATAGTACATTATTGTTTATATTGAGAGGGGTAGTTAGAAGAACATAAACCAGTACATACAAGGTATAGCCAGGATTTGAACTCTAATCTCAGAGTCACCACCTTGTCACATGGCCCCCAAGCTATTGTTCGGAATGGGTACTGAGAAATTTTATTTAGTATTAAAAATTATTTAATTTACAAACTATAAGGAAAATTAACTTCATAATTGACACAGCATACAAAATTCTGAAAATGTTGATATTTTTAAAAGTACATTTTGCTTCTTGACTACCAGTAATACCATTAAGTAAAATTACAGAGGTCAGGAGGAACTCCAGACAGATCCTATCACCAATATGTGGATACTGGAGCTAAGAGGTCTGTTCCTTTTCTGAAAGTCTGAGGAGCCACAGTGGCACAGTAATAATACTCTCCTTCCAACTCTGAGGTCTGTGGTTCAAACCCCGAATCGCATGTGGGAAAGTTGGTAGTTGCTTACCGATGAGCGACAGTTTACACTACCGAACCTTGATCAACTGTATGATACCAAACATGTTTGATTTTTTGTCAACTCTCTCCAACAGGCCTGGAATCTACAACCGACCCTAACCGACTATGTAAACATTGTTGCCAACCCTCCAAAAATGCTTAGTTACTGACTGGTCGGCTTCCGTGAAACTACTCCATAAGATGTGGTATCCTACATTATAAGCCATTATTATACAGGTGTTCCACTGGGGCCGGCCTGTCGGTAACCAAGTATTTTTGGAGGGTCGGGACCAATGTTTACATGGTCGGTTAGGGTCGGTTGTAAGTTCCCTGCCTGTTGGGGAAAGTCGGTAAAAGTTCAAGCATGTTTGATATTTCCCCGACTCTTGTTTCCGACCTAGGCTCCACCCCCTTGGTATCCGGCCTGTCTTAGTCACTTCACGTCTTGTCTGTATCACTTCCAGGCTTGTCTGTTACCCTTCCAGGCTTGTCCTTATCACTTCCAGGCCTGTCCTAACATGAAGCCAGCTTGTCTTCTGTAACTTAAATACTGCTCAGTCCATTTCTAGCATGATGTGAGGTAAAAATATGATCAAAAATTATGTCAAGAATGGCAAAGAAACATTGCAAATGATTATAATTTTCAGATGAATTTCCACATATATATGCTTCAATTAATTAAAAAACCTGAAAAAGTGTTTTTATTTGGTCAAATAAAAATAAAATCCCAGCTTATTTTAGGAAAAAAACATTTTGGGCAAAAAGAGGATCAAGTGTCGACCAATAAACAAATCGGAAAACTAGGTCAATAGTAAATATTTGGATCCCATCTCGTGACTAGAATTACTGCAGGGTCTTATAAAAGGCAGCAACAAGCAGAAGGTTTTCATTGTCACTTGAGAGATTGTCAGAAGCACACTTCTGTATGCTTGTTTGCACAGGTTATAACATTTTAAATGAAAAATTCATATTTTAGGTGGCTTTTTATTACAATACCTACTTCAAGTCTCGTCATGGGGTCTGTATGTTTCTCCAGGCCTGTCTGTTTGTCAGTATGGCTTGTAGGGACTTCATATAGCTTGTCTGTTAGGGGTTTACAGCTTGTCCTGATAGTTTGCCAGACCTCTCTGGTAGAAAACATCCCGACCCCATGGCAGGTCGGCCTCTAGATCCAGACAAGCCTGTATGTTTCACATCCTGTCGGGGAGTTGAAGCCAACCCAAAAATTTCCCGCCTTTTTTTTCGTTTGGGGTGTTTAGGCGACCCAGGTGTCAGTCCTCCTCCCAAGGCAGGTTGGTGTTTGTTTGTGGTATACCTTAGCTGTGGTTTGGGTACCAGTCCAATTATATAACTTTTACATAACCTCAGGTGTTCTTGTCCCCTGCTGAGTTCCCCCTGGCAAGCAATGCTACCAAGGCTCCCATTGGCTGGCATGCTTTCCCCAGCCATGATCTGTGACCACTAAGTCACTTTCAAACTGGAACTCGAAGGACAAACATGAAAATTCCCACCCTCCCTCCCATTTTAAACTGACCTTTATCTGTCAGGTCAAAAAATTTAGTGACCTCTGGGTCATGCTCTCACCTTTGAGCTTTAAGCATGGGTTAGGGTGTTTCTATAATGTGAAGCTTTTATATATCTTACTGTCACTTATTTTTATAAAACTTGTATCTTAGTTCCAACATTGTAAACCCTGGGGCTTCCTTCTTCTTTGGACAGTTTAGGGGGGCTTTGGTTTGACCTTGCTGTGAAATTTAACCTTGAACCCATTCACTGGCTGGTTCCTGTACTTAATGTTAAGCCTCCATTCTGTCGGACTTGAAGGTGACCTCAGGGTCAGATTGTGACCTTTGACCTTTTAACTATGTCATTACTTTAACTGTGAACTTGTTAACTAGACATGACCTCTAGCATGTCATATGAACTCTATGAACAATGAACTCTAGTCTGATAGTCTATGTTCACAGTTTGCCTTTTACTTGGCTGCCTATGTAAAGTAACCATGCAGTCTTCATATTTACTATGTCTTTTAATTTGTGTCTGGCTGCCTATGTAAAGTAACCTGCAGCCAAGTCTCAGAAGTAATTATACATTATGCATTTACTCATCATGACTTGTATATATAGTATTAGTATTAGTAATGTGTATTTTATATATGACTATTTTATTAAAAAATAATACCCGCATCTGTTTTTTTACTGTCTTGGGGTGGGGACTGTTATTTTTGTCCCCAGCCCCCCGACTTTTGCAACCGACCTTATAAAAATACAGAGTCGTAGAGTCGACCTTCAGTGGAAACACACCATTAGGTTCACAGGTGCTGATCTTACATAAAATTTTCCAAAAATTATCATCGTTTTGCAAAGTAATTGAACAATACCTCTCTTCATCGATATAATTTTATTTGGTTCCATAATGCTTTACTTTCCACAGATGTAGTTTCCTTAAATAAAAGGAAAACTAAAACTACAATGAAATGATGCAAAATCTTATGAATATCATATTTTACTTCAATAATTATGAATACTTCATATATGTTATTTCCTTGTATGTTAGTGAATACCTCTGTTTTTAAAAATATTTATTCTCTAATATATTAGAAACCACCAACATTTGTATAAAATATGGTCTCTATAAAACAAACAAATTACATTAAAAATGGATAGATGAAATATACCTTAAAATTTTCACAGACCCAATCCTGCATAGCACGGCCTGTTAGGGGCCTGCTAGTTCAGTTTACTCCCTACCTTAAATTCTAGGGTTTAACCACATATTGGTTAGCAACCAATTAGAGCCAGCTATTGATCTTGGTTGTTGGGGTTCAATACAAGTTGGCCATATTGATTCTGAAGTTTGAAGAATGAACAAGGAAATATTTGAAAATTCCCACCTCCCCACCCTAGTACAGTGATAAGGTTTGCTCACTGGGGCATAGTGATATTAGGCAGTCCCAAGCCGACCCTGGGTACCCCCTCTCGAAATGATACAGCATGTTACAAAATCAATGAACTCAAGGCAGGGCCAGGCGATTCCCTGGTAGCCCCCTACAGCATAAGACTCGCCAATAGGTGGAGCTAAGCTAGGCAGAGTTAGGCAAGACCCTAACTCCCCTCTCGATTATGACAATTACTGATTCTGTTTGAAACTGTATGTTTTGTACGAGTTACTTAATTGTGTTTGTAATGTATGAGGTTACTGTCAAACTAAATGATTACATCAGCTAATCTGTGATGTACGAGTTACTGTAAAGTCTTATATTACTTTCCATGTCATACGAGTTCTTTTATGTTATATTTTTAGGAACTAGTTGCTATGATGTAATGGGCTTTTAAATTTTCCAAGAGTTTGAAAATTTTAAAGGTTGTTAATCTTGTACTCTTGTGAATGTTACTAACATGTAAATAAAACTCCTCAAATTGGAATCAACATGACCTTCATTAATACCCCTCTGACCTTTGATCTGACCTGGAAACTGAGTTCAACATACATGAATGCCTTGATCAGTGTTAAAAATCGTGGAATATATAAAGAAACTGTTTTGTGACATCACTCACATGAATGACGTCATTGGCTTTTGAAGTATAACCACAAGCCTCTCCAGCATGTGGATGCCCCCCGCCCCCCCAGTTCCCCTCCCCCCAAAAAGACAAAATGAGGCAAAAATAGAAAAAGAGTTAAAAGGTATTACATTAAACGGTAAATGGACTTATATTCATTGGTGCTTTATTACTGTATATAAACTGTCAAAAGGTGCTTTACACATTTCTTATTGACTTGCTAGAAAATGAAATTAAGTATCTAACCCTTTAACTGTTTCAAAACAGTAAAACGGTAAAACGGAAGTGGGTGCTTTACCGTTTTGTGTTTCTATGTATATAAATGGGTAAAGTAGTGAACGGTATGTACCTTGATTAAGTAAGTCATACATTCGACTTAATATAAAATCAGTTTTGGCAGCTCAGACCTTCCGTATGTATACCACTTGTACCGATTATTGATTGTGTACTTACATATGCCTTAAGACATATGCACGGGATTGTCGAAATAAGTATACTCGGTGTAGGAGATTCAAGTGGATATTCACGTTTTGCTCAAGTAAGTATTTAATCAGAACGGTAGTTTTAATAATAATTAAATGCAGGAGAAATGGGAGATATAATTATGTTTATACACATGTATTAACATGTACTAGTATAATTGACAAAGTGTTAAATTAATAGTTTATGGGGTTTTTTTGTACAAAAGAAGGTTTCATTCTTGTATGGACACCAACATGGACTGAAACTTTGACCACAGTTAGAGCCAAAATGGTTCAGCAAATTCACTCTTCAAACTATCTGCAACTAGTGTTTATGAATAATGTCAGGTCTATCTATTTTTAGCAGACATTTGGCGAACATCTTCATCAGGAATTATATACTTTTTGGGGGAAAAAATGTGATATTAATTCCCTTAAGAAATTTTTTCCGTGTGATGCATTTTATGCTGAAAAGAAGGGACGCCGTCTGGGGTTCTCTAATTTTGTAAATAATTGCTCGTCTCATACTAGCCTGGCCTTCCAGGCTGTCTGAACCATAATGCAACGTGAAATATTTTTGCCATAATGCACACTGTATCAGATGCCTTCCTAATCTAGTTCTCCTCAGCAGGCTAGGCTAAGTAAGTGTATGAGAACATTATGAAAAATACTTGCAACACAGTCAAACAGTTGTCGTTTTTATACATGTAAACGCCTGTGGCAAGGCTAGTCTCACACACGTGGTCACTCTTGCAAAACAAGGCCATAAGTGGTGCGAAATAATTATGGTCTGTCGTAAAAAGTCCGATCTGTTCTTGGTTTGTGAGACCTTTAGCCTTTCACCAAGTTCTTTTGTGTAATATAAATGTACTGAATGATCTTTCTCCACACTTTTCTGCACACATTTTGCATAAATGCATCCCCAATAACAGTTGAGGCTACACTCTTTGTTTATTCAGAGACAACCTCCCTTACTCCAGAATGCGAATGATTGTGGTATAATGAACTCCTGTGAGTTTCCAATTTATTTTTAACTGTTCAGTAAGCTAAACATTTTCTTATTGTTAGAATAAAACCCTATTCACAGAACAATTCCTAGCTAAAAATAATTCTAAGAATAGTAGTAAAAAGAAATGTGTACACAAAAATGTTATAATTTTTTCATAGATTAAGTGTCATTCTAGCAAAAATTTTAAGAAACTTTCTGAATAAAGATCTTATCAAATGTGAACAGAAAGTTAGAAATTTTTGAAATATTATAAAGAGGCTGAATTTCATTACAGTACACACAGCGGACAACTTGATTTGTAACACTCTGTTCTGGATGTCAATTTGCAATCAGTTGCTGCACTATAATCACCAAAGCAACTATTTTTCTTTAGTTAAGCATGCTATGTACCAGCCTTAGATTTAAATCAAATTCTTAAAATATTCTAAGAATAAGAGTTTTGGGAATAGCAAATTCTTATTCTTAGAAAATTTCTTAGAATAAAAACCATTCTTAGAAAAATTGTAAGAATAAGTGTGATTCTAAGAATAAGCATCTTTGTGAATAGGAAAATTCTTATTCTTAGCATTTTTCTAAGAAAAAAAATAATTCTAAGAAAAATTCTAAGAACTAGACTAATTCTAAGAATGAGAATCTTTGTAAATACAGGCCCTGGTTACACATGGATACAAATACAAAGACTTGAAGCAAGTCTATGAGACCTGCCACTGTAGTGAAATCTATACTAGGTTAGTGAGATCTGTCAATGTAGCCACGTATATTTTACATTTGTGAATAACTGTAACCAAATTATTGTATCCAGCAGACGCATCTGGTGGGTATTTTGGTTTAACATTCGCTACGCAGCCGCACATAGAGAGAATTTGGCATTAACATTCTCAGAGGAAAACAACACCAGCTATAGGTTCACCAAATTTGCAGGATATCTTAATTGGGAGGTAAGATTCTCTGGGACTGAAATTAGCCTCATTCTGAAAACCAAGATGGTGGCTGCGGGCATTTCTTTGAAAATTATCTACCTTTTTTTCTACTGGCTGGTTCTCATAGGTAGAAGGATGAATCTTTTAATAGGTGATATGTATAATAGATATACATGTCCTCTACAACCTTGCAGACATTTGACCTTGAAGCTCTTAATTCAAGGTCATCCACGGAGTGCAAAGTACCCCACATAGCAGACTTTAAAAGTGCCTATATCTCCCTTATTATTGATCCCAGAGGTTTGCAATGTGAAACCAACCTGTAGGAAAGCATGGGCTGTGAATCTTTTGATGTAGTCAGATTTGACCTTGGAGCCCTCCTTCAAGGTCAAACGAGGATAGCCAAACTTAAAAGTGCTTATAACTCGCTTATTATTGGTCCTAGAAGTTTGCAATGTAAAACCAACTGACAGGAAATCATCTGGCTAGGAATCTTTTGATGTGGTCAGATTTGACCTTTGACCCCCCTCCTTCAAGGTCAAATGAGGATAGACAAACTTAAAAATATTTATAACTCGCTTATTATCAGTCCTAGAGGTTTGCAATATGAAAACAACTTCTAGGAAATCATGGGCGGGGGAATCTTCTGATGTGTTCAGATTTGACCTTGGGCCCTTCCTTCAAGGTCAAACGAGGATAGCAAAACTTAAAAGTGCTTATAACTCGCTTATTATTGATCATAGAGGTTTGCAATGTGAAACCAACTTATAGGAAATCATGGGCTGGGAATCTTTTTATGTGGTCACATTTGCCCTTGGACCCCTCCTTCAAGGTCAAACGAGGACAGCCAAACTTAAAAGTGCTTATAACCTGTTTATTATTAATCCTAGAGGTTTGCAATGTGAAACCAACTTCTAGGAAATCACGGGCTGGGGAATCTTCTGATGTGTTCAGATTTGACCTTGGGTCCCTCCTTCAAGGTCAAACGAGGATAGCAAAACTTAAAAGTGCTTATAAGTCACTTATTATTGGTCCTAGTGTCTTGGAATGTGAAATCAACTTATAGGAAGTCATGGGCTGGGAATTTTCTGATGTGTTCAGATTTGACCTTGAGCCCCTCCTTCAAGATCAAACGAGGACAGCCAAACTAAAAAGTGCTTATAACTCGCTTATTATGGATCATAGAGGTTTGCAATGTGAAACCAACTTGTAGGATATCATGGGCTGGGAGTCTTCTGATGTTGTGAGATTAGACCTTTGGCCCTCATTCAAGGTCAAATGATGGTTCACTGGCTTTGGTGAGTTGTCTTTCCAGTGAATACAAATTTGCATCGGTTCTCCAATGCATAGGTCTGGTTCTAGTTTGGTTTGATCTACCACTGTAAAAAAATCTGTTAAATCTGCCACCATAGCCAAATCTACCCCAGAGGCAGTATTCTAGACCTTGTGCAAGGTCCTTCCTTAGTGCACTATGATTCTCTGAGAGCATTGCCCTTTATTGTATCCACCGGAAGCATCCGGTGGATACTTTGGTTTAGCGTTCGCTACGCCGCCGCCGCGTGTAGAGAGAGTTTCGGCG
The DNA here is from genome assembly GCA_964017235.1 of Sabellastarte sp. h YS-2021. Taxonomy (NCBI): domain Eukaryota; kingdom Metazoa; phylum Annelida; class Polychaeta; order Sabellida; family Sabellidae; genus Sabellastarte; species Sabellastarte sp. h YS-2021. The sequence goes on along the minus strand of OZ024927.1, from coordinate 50,445,606 downwards.
TTAACGCTCTAAGAGGAAAACAACAGCAGCTAGGTTCACCAAATTTGCAGGATATCTTCATTGGGGGGTAAGCTTCTCTGGGAAGGAAAATAGCCTCATTCTGAAAAACAAGATGGCCGCCACGGGCATTTCTTTGAAAATAATCTACATTTTTCTACTGGCTGTTCCTCATAGGTAGAAGGTTGGATCTCTTCATAGGTGATATGTATGACACATATACATGTCCTCTACAACCTTGCACACATTTGACCTTGAAGCTCCTAATTCAAGGTCATCCACGGAGTGCCGAAGTAACCCACATAGCAGACTTTAAAAGTGCCTATATCTCCCTTATTATTGGTCCTAGAGGTTTGCAATGTGAAGCCAACCTATAGGAAATCATGTGCTGCGAATCTTCTGATGTGGTCAGATTTGACCTTGGACCCCTCCTTCAAGGTCAAACGAGGATAGCAGAACTTAAAAGTGCTTAAAGCTCGCTTATTATCGATCCTAGAGGTTTGGGATGGTAAACCAACATATAGGAAATCATGGGCTGGGAATCTTCTGGCGTGGTTGGATTTGACCTTGGGCCCCTCCTTCAAGGTTAAACGAGGACAGCCAAACTTAAAAGTGCTTATAACTTGCTTATTATTGGTCCTAGAGGTTTGGGATGGTAAACCAACATATAGGAAATCATGGGCTGGGAATCTTCTTGCGTGGTCGGATTTGACCTTGGGCCCCTCCTTCAAGGTAAAACGAGGATAGCCAAACTTAAAAGTGCTTATAACTCACTTATTATTGATCCCAGTGGTTTGGGATGGTAAACCAACATACAGGAAATCATGGGCGGGGAATCTTCTGGCATGGTCGGATTTGACCTTGGGCCCCTCCTTGAAGGTCAAGTGAGGACAGCCAAACTTAAAAGTGCTTATAATTTGCTTATTATTGGACTTAGAGGTTTGGGATGGTAAACCAACATATAGGAAATCATGGGCTGGGAATCTTGTGGCGTGGTCGGATTTGACCTTGGGCCCCTCCTTCAAGATCAAACGAGCACAGCCAAACTTAAAAGTGCTTATAACTCGCTTATTATTGGTCCTAGAGGTTTGGCATGGTAAACCAGCATATAGGAAATCATGGGCTGGGAATCTTCTGGTGTGGTCGGATTTGACCTTGGGCCCCTCCTTCAAGGTCAAACGAGGATAGCCAAAGGTAAAAGTGCCTATAACTCGCTTATTATTGGTCCTAGAGGTTTGGGATGGTAAACCAACATATAGAAAATCAGGGGCTGAGAATCTTCTGGTGTGGTCGGATTTGACCTTGGGCCCCTCCTTGAAGGTCAAATGAGGACAGCCAAACTTAAAAGTGCTTATAACTCGCTTATTATTGGTCCTAGATGTTTGGGATGGTAAACCAACATATAGGAAATCATGGGCTGGGAATCTATTGCTGTGGTCGGATTTGACCTTGGACCCCTCCTTCAAGGTCAAACGAGGATAATACACAAAATCAGGTGCTTGAAATCTATTGCTGTGGTCGGATTTGACCTTGGACCCGAGGATAGCCAAAGGTAAAAGTGCTTATAACTTGCTTATTATTGGTCCTAGAGGTTTTGGTGCATTGTCTTTACGGTGGATACAATTTGCATTGGTTTTTCCGATGCGCTAGGTCTAGTTTCCAGTGAGATTGTATAAAATGCACTCATTCATTGTCCCAGAAAAAAACCTTGTGAGTAAGTCTAGCAGTATTCCTGAAAGGTCTTTGTCAAACCTTAGGCTTACATTGGTTATTTATGCATACCAAAATTAAGCTTAAGACTTGGCCAAGGCCTTTGGCGAACAAAGCCCAAGTTTCGTGAAATATGCAACTTTAGAGGAATGGGAACAAATTAATAACACTGAATATAATATATCTAAAATGTAAATCAAAGTTGGGGTTTTACGTCCCGTTCAACAGCCAGGGTCATATTGGGACAGGTCCTCAGAATTGCCACTTGTGGGACTCGAACCCACAGAGGTGACAGCCTATGATTAGATGCCAAACTTGCTAACCACTAGGCCACTGAGGACCTCCACGTAAAATGTAAATATCCAAATGTTCCTAACAACCCTATAAATCTCAATGTATGTTGAAGGTATGGCTGGGGTACACACTTTACCGCGCTGGGTAGTGTTTTGGTCCGTCTTTTCTGCACTCATCTGTATCTTGGATGCAGGCTTCATTGTGATGAGACCTCACTCATTGCCTGGCGGGAAGTACCATACTCTCTGGAAGCCTTGTAAGTCGTCACCTTTTTCTCACCATTTCTTGTCTTGCATGAATATATTTAATATTAGTAGCTATAAGAGAAAACATCATAACAGGGTTCAGATAAATATAAATATTCAGATAATATCGAATAACCTTATCTCTGTGAATTAGATTTTTAGTGAATAAAGAAAGTTTCATTACCATACATTGCCACAAAAGTCCTTTTTAACTTTTCATAGATGAAAACAGAACTTGTGCAATAAACTGATAAAGTAAAGCAGTATGGTTTCCTGAATATCAATGTAAATTATATTTTTCTTATTTCTGCCACAGTTGTAATTCATAGTTCCTTTGGCCCACTGGTTAGAATGTAGAATTTCAGAGTGGATGGGTTTTGATACTGGCCTGTTTTATGAAGATTGTACCTATGTACCCATAACAAAAGGTACATAATAAAACTCATGTCTCCCTCTTCACTATTCTTCTGTCCAGTGACGCGTCATAAGTGACCTACTTTGAAGTAGGTGGCATGGGTAAGGTAAAACAATTTATTGCCAAATTTGTTCCTCTATTTACAGTAATAATTCTTACAATAGATATATGTGTTAATATACAGTACTCACATAAATTAATTTTCGTAATTTAGTGGTTTTTTTCACTTTCAAACAAAAGTTCCCAGGCAACAGACAGAAGAATGGAGTAGAAATGTGTACCAATACTGCAGGAGGTAACCCTCCTACAGACTGACATTCTTTTCAAGGGAGTTAAAATACTTTGTGTACTTCCCTTGTTTAATACCAGGGAAACCAGAAATGGGCACCAGCTATATATAGTGGTGGTGGACCAATTCACACCCGGGTACCAATTCACGCCCACCCCAGAATTTATCGAAAACAATCACAGTTAAACAATATATTACAAATGCATATGATCAATTTGATGATTATCTATGATGTGGTAAACATCTTCTCTATGAAAAAGTATAAGTCTTCAAGAAAATTGGGGGTGGGCATGAATTGGTACCCGGGCGTGAATTGGTCCACCACCACTAGTACACTTACTGGGTCTGAAGAATGACCTCACATAAGATCATTAAGCAATATTTTTAACCATTAATTTCTTCTTACAGATGCTCTGTACATCACTATTGATACTCTCTATGCTGATATGAACAGCACCTATGTGTATGGAATGAGCTTGTAAGTCACAACATTTAAAACTATCATACCTACTTTTAACTGGAAATGGTTTTATATTACTTTTCATTTTTGCTTCATTTTCGGCATATTTTATGTCAGTTATAAATGTACTATGAGATTGATTTGACCTATATTTGACCTCATGTATTAAAATCTCATTAAATTTACCAGTTTATATCTTACTTTCAGGCCTAACTTTGGCTAAATTTTTTAGTGACTGATTGATCAGTTGTACCTATAATGTACATATTCAGATTTTGTAACTAAATCATTGTATCCACCGGATAGCATCCGGTGGATACTATGGATTTTGCTTCGTTACACCGCCGCCGCTGCAGTGTGTAGAGAGATTTCACCGTTACCGCTCTAACTAAAAAAAATATTATAACTAGCCTTTTCAAATTTGCAGGATATATTCACAACCATAAAATCTTGCCTGGGAATATTTTTGGCCTCATTTTGAAAAACAAGATGGCCGCCATGGGCGTTTTTTCGACTTTCAGCAAGCACTTTTGGTGGCCCTCTAGAGCAAAGGATAATATAGGTAGAGATCTCAAATTCACAGGGCGTGTTCCTCATTATAAAATCTTGACTGGGAATATTTTTGGCCTCATTTTGAAAATAAGATGGCCACCACGGGCATTTCTTTGTCAGTCATAAAAAGTGCTTATAACTCGCTTATTATTGGTCCTAGAGGTTTGGGATGGTAAACCAACATATAGCAAATCATGGGCTGGGAATATTTTGGTGTGGTCATATTTGACCTTGGACCCCTCCATCAAGGTCAAATGAGGATAGCCAAACTTAAAAGTGCTTCTAACTTGCTTATTATTGGTCGTACAGTTTTGGGATGGTAAACCAACCTGTAGGAAATCATGGGCTGGGAATCTTTTGGTGTGGCTAGATTTGACCTTGGACCCCTCCTTCAAGGTCAAGTGAGGATAGCCAAACTTAAAAGTGCTTATAACTCGCTTATTATTGGTCCTAGAGGTTTGGGATGGTAAACCAACCTATAGGAAATCATGGGCTGAGAATCTTTTGGTGTGGTCGGATTTGACCTTGTACCCCGCCTTCAAGGTTAAGCGAGGATAGCCAAACTTAAAAGTGGTTATAACTCACTTATTATTGGTCCTAGAGGTTTGGGATGGTAAACCAACCTATAGGAAATCATGGGCTGGGAATCTTTTAATGTGGTCAGATTTAACCTTAGGCCCCTCCTTCAAGGTCAAACGACTATAGCCAAATTTAAAAGTGCTGATAACTTGCTTATTATTGGTCCTAGAGGTCTGCAATATGAAACCAACTTATAGGGCTGGGTCATCTTCTGATGTTTTCAGATTTTACCTTGGGCCCCTCCTTCAAGGTCAAACAATGGTTCACTGGCTATGGTGAGTTGTCTTTTCAGTGGATACAAATTTGCATCGGTTCTCCGATGCGTAGGTCTAGTTGCCATTGGCTTTTTAAGCTTTTTGTATTCTTTGTAAATCAAACATTTGCAGAAATAGTTTAAGATTGTGTGAAATTTTGTAACTAAATCATTGATATTATTTCATTTTAAACATTCTGTGCTCAGTATTAATTAACCATTTGCATAAATTGTTTAAGATTGTGTGAAATTGCTAAAGTTTAATATTGTACACATAAAATTTTATGTATATTTAATAAAATTAATTTATTTTTTTTGGCAGGATGAACTTTGTTGAGGTATTCCTCAATTTTGTGTCGCTGTACATGGTAAGATCTCTAAAATCGTTTATATTAATGTACACTCTTTTTAATTGTACAATTATTTTATAGCTAACCTATACTTGCTCCAAGTCTCTTTATTTCTTATTCCACCAAATCTGACATACATGGCATCATTATGAATCCATCTGATGGGTGGGGATCCTACTGTCTGTTGAAATACTTTTATCAGCACCAAATTCTGGGAAAAAAGTCATTCAGTCCTCATATAATACCTAAGACAAAAAGACCTTGAAGAAAGTCTAAAGAGAACAATTACAGAGTCTCAGTAACTATTTAATCTATCTCTTTCAGAATTCTCAGGGCAGTAAATACACTGTTGGAGTGACATTCACTGTGGCAGTGATGACTTTCTGGAAGAGTGTCCAGTACCTGTTAACCTGTCTACCCTTGTGTGGAGCAGGGGAGTGCAGTTTACATGCAGACCTGGTGTCTTCCCTGGCCATCATGATCATACCTTGCACAGTGTGGATAATCGTCCCCTTCCTCATAATGATGAATCTGTGGAACAGACTCTTCCATGGGGACCTCTCACAGAAACTCAAGTAGCGGCACAACAAATATGTGTTATTGTACTTGTATTATATAATAATTTTGAATTTCCCTGTATGCATACAGCCACAGTTTAAATAGACCTTCCATAAATATATCAACTGTTAAACCTTTTATAGGGCTTTTAAATGGCCAATAATACCATGTACACATACAGTGGGTACTCTTAATGAGCACACAACCAATCAACATACAGTTTATACATGTATATTGTATCGGTAAAACTGATTAGTTAAGATTTATCCCATTATATTATTATTGTTTCCTCTTTCTGCTTATTTAAGGCATGTGCTTAATTATCAAGTCAAGCACTAGATTTAACAACTTCAAATATTCTACATGACAGTCATTCTCTCTGAAAGTCTGTTTTTGTCTGTTTTATTGGGTCAGGTCAAGTAGACACAATTTCATAACTGTATATTATATCTTAGAAGTAATTGTAACTGTTACTGCCTGACGCCATAAATTGGCACACCTTGGACACAAAATCCTTATTTTTGTTTGTTTTAAGTGAAGTTTCGTGGGTGTCTTTGTATTAAAAGATGTATTGACACAAGCGCAAGTTATAAAAATACTTTACTGACATAAAGTACACAAAATAAACTGTTTAGAATCGTTTTAAGGGACAATAATATAATTTCTGCTTGAAATCAGCCCCCCAACTTGGCACAATTTGCATACGTAAATTGCCGATGATATTTAAATTATTTTTGTTGTCACTTTGACTTTCTTATTTGTTATGCAAAAATGCTCGAGTGTGGGCGATAAAGTACAAGTTTTTAATTAAGAATTTATCTTCCGTTTTGTGCCAAGTTAAGGTTTGTGCCATTGTATGGCGCCAAGCAGTAGCCGTTGTCAATATGTTCATCATGTATTACCTTAATTCCAAATTTAAAATCTTTATAACTCAAGAGGAGACTTAAATACCAAATGTCTCCATTGGAACTTTTTGTAATTTAAAACTCTTAATATTTTTGTATGTGCTTTAATAAACAATATTTGAACTATGTGACTTAACTCGACTTAAAAGATTATACATGTTTACTTATACCATGTTTTGTGGTGCAGATTTCGAAGTGGTACACTTAGTACAGTTTACATACCAGTATCACTTACCAATCAACATGTTTAAAACCTATTCAGCATACACATGATTGCCCTTGTGCCAATACACCTTTAAAACCTGTTCAGTCTACACACATTATTGCTCTTGTATGTTCCAATACACCTTTGAAACTTGTTAAGTCTACACCCACTATTGTTCTAATACCAGTACACATTTATAACCTGTCTCACACCAAATGTTGTTACATGTGTATGTTCCAATACATCTTTCATACCTGTTCAGTTTACATATGATCAATCTTCTATATTCCAACACGTCTTTCAAACCTGTTCAGTCTACAGATTAACAGTTCCCATACATCTTTCAAACCAATTCAGTCTACACATTATCAGTTCAAATACAACTTTCAAACCTGCTCAGTCTACACATTATTGACCTTGCATGTTCTAAATCAATTTTAAAAATCTTTTCAGTACACACATTACTACACTAGTATGTTTCAACACACTTTGGAAAACCATACAGTACTGTACCCAGAACAAGAAGTTTTAAAATGCTGAACAAAAAATGAAAAAGTGGCCAGAAAAAAAATGAAAAATGTAGTGTCAAACAGGAATAAAATAAAACTCATGGTGCTGAGCCTGTGTTGACAAGTTACCACCATTTGTTATGGCTGCATCATGTGCAATTTGTACTAGTTATTACTCAATTTTGTTGTACTTTATCTAGAACTGTCCGATAAAATGTGAACCGAACATGGAGTAAAAAAATGGGCACAACAAAAAATAAAATGTATTTAGAACAATAACTAACTGAAAATGTATCCATAACAAGAATTGAAAATGTGGCCAGAACAAGAACTGAGAATATAATTCATGTCAGCAGGTGGGTAACACCATGCATCATGGCACTGTTGTGTGCAGCTTAATATAAATGAAGAACACCTAAAACTGATTCAACTTCAATGAAAGTTAGAAAAATACAGTGCAACAGACAGTAAATATTAGATTGTGTGGTGCGGAGAACACCTTGCTCTGACAGCAGAATAGCAAAATTCCCTCCATCCAAAAAATCTGATATATTTCTCAGGAATCAATCTTTAAAACAGCTAGCAAGGATATGTAACAGAAAAAAATAAAAAGAAGCAGTAAATGTTTTCCCCAAATGGTAATACTGTACACAATGCACACATGTTAAAATCAAAGCAGTAATGAAACATTGCAATTTTGAATAAAATGTATAAGAAGATTTGTAATTGTAACGGGATAATTGAACAGGTGTGAACAGGTTATTTATACGCTACAACACCTGATAGCGGGGTGAAAAAAGAATGCTAGGATATTTCTCTCATGAATTCAGATGTACAAGCTCCCATAATAGAAATAAAGATTACACTGACATACTGCATTTAGATCACCAAAGACAAGGACATGACTTTGCTTTTCTTCTGAGTTATTTACGTATACATCCTAGCTCTTAATGAAAACCTTGATATAATTCAGAAAATTTGATTTATTATTTGTTCTGAAACATAGTTTGAATGTTGTTATCCAAAAGTATAAAAAAGATTTCATTGCTTCATAGAATGTCTAAGTAATCATCTTGAATTTAGAAATTCAAATGTTTTAATTTCCAGTTAAATTTAGAAAAGCCAGATTAACAGACTCAAAGATGTTCCTAGTGCTCAGAGCGTTCTACCCTATAGTCCTGTTGGATAGATGCCAGATATACATTTCTCTTGTCTGGCTTGTAACAATTTGTCTGGATTACTATCACCCGTTTAGTATGAGTTATTTGCCAGAGAGTAGTGATGCCTTGATAAGCTATGCCATGTTAGTTTGTGTTATAAGTCTTCAAATTATGCAGCATGTTAATTTGCATCATTTTAAGATTAGAATATATTTAGTATGTAAATGATGGTAATTACATATGTGTACATAAGTACAACACCTACACATTTCCCAATCAGTATCCATACCAACCATCATTTTTGGCACCTTGCAGTTTCTGAGATTTAGCGAGTGCAAGATTTTTAAATTCTAGGTCACTGGAGCAAGGTCAAAGTTCAAATCAAGGTCACACCATGACGTTGCACACCTACACCCCAAAACCAATCTCCCTACCAAGTATCATCTTAACTTTCTACACCTTACAGCTTCTGAGACATAGCTTGCACAAGATTTTCAAGGTCACTATGGCAAGGACTTGGGTCAAATCAAGGTGACACCATGATATTGCACAGTTAGACCCCTCCAACCAATAACCCTACCAAGTATCAACTTTCTATGCTTTACTGTTTCTAAGATATATCTCATACAAGAATTTAAAGGTCAAGTTTATGATGATGCACAGCCAAACCAATGTCCTTACCAAGTATCAACTCCATACACCTTATGATTTCCAAGATTTTGCCTGAAGAAGATTTTCAAACTCAAGGTCGCTGCCTCAAATCACGGAAATAGAGGATCAAAATAGATGGACATCTTTCAGATGCATTTCAACTCCCTTATGAGGTTCCTTGGTGTCATCCTGGATGCCGATAACATGGCGAAGACACGTGGCTAATCTATGTTGCATATGTTGCTACCATCTCCAGGAACTACAAATGGTCAGTAGGTATTTAAATCATGAAAATGCTGTGAAGTTGGCAAGTGCTTTGGTAAGCAATCACCTGGATTACTGTAATTCACTACTTTATCATGCCAAAAAAGCATATTTTGTCAGACTACAACGTGTTGAACATGCTGTATGTCGCACTATGTGCAAACTAAATAGTTTTTTATTTACCCTTTTGTAACCTGGTGCGTTTGGGACTGGGTAGGCGAGGGTGGCCAACCCAATATCAGTCCCCCTTTACAGTGCCATTCATACACAGTATGAAACTTGTATAGGGTTACAAAACACATATTTTCAAAAAAAATACAAATATCAAATATTACTATTAAACGGAAATGTTTTAATCTGGCTGAGCAGCCACAAAACTCCCATCTGCAGGGGGGACAGCCTCAGATGTAAGAGAAGGCTGACCAGTCAGCACAACACGCAATATCAGAATACAGAAAAAAAAAAAATTTTTTTAATTGAGCAATACCTTTTAAACAGTTATCTAAAAAAAACAAGAGCCCCCAAAAAGGAAGCAGACATTGAGAAAAAAGAAAGATACAATACCCACAAAAATTATACACTTCATATCTAAGCAATATAACAATACAATGCATATGCATTTTCATTCATAGTTTTGTCAATATTCTTTTAACTGAACAGATCTACCCAAAGTTCCCATCTTTTTGAGAATACTGGCTTATTTGAATTTATCACTGACAAGTTTCTTTGTTCTAAGAAGACCTTTTGCACTTCATTTTGCAAATGAGATATTTAATTGAAAACCTTTTTGGAACACAAATATACATATTTTTTGTGCTAATATAACTGCAAACTCCATATCTGTCCTCTCTGATTAAGCGGAGCAATCCCACACAGGGTAATCGCCTTTCAGTGTCCTCATCTAAACTGAATAAACGCTCAGGGTTGTGCAGCTCAAACAGAATGGAACAAGTTCCCACAAGGCATTAGAACTATGGAAAGTATCTCTGGATTTAGAAACCATTTGAAAACGTACCTCTTTAGATTAGCCTATCCTTCACCATAGTCTATCTCCCCTATCGGACGCTAATATGGATACTGACCTCTTTGTGGAACTGGACTATCCTTTTTGGACACCAGTGCCTTAGAAGATGTTCACATCAATTTTGGCTGCTTAATGCTTCTTACTTACGTACTTACAGAATGGTCAAACATCAAATCAAGGTCACACAATAACGCTGCATACCTACTCCTAGCCAATCTCCCTACCATGTATGAACATTCTACACCTTGCAGCATCTGAGATAATCCTAGAAAAGATATTTCCCATAGCGTTGCCACACACTCAACTGCCTGCCCACCCAGCCAGTCGCCATCGGTGAAAACAATAAAAACTGTTTAAAAAGTAAGAAAAACATTTGTACTCACTATCCCCAATGCCCAGCTCCTCCACTTTCTCTTACCAGAGATGTTCTCATTTATTCGCATTCTAGTATTCAGACAGCTCTCTGTTTTACAGGATGGACTGGGGTCCAGTCTAACACTGCTGACTCAGTTCTGTTCTGATATTGTGGGTCTTTTTAGTCAAATATAATACACGGATCTTTTTTCTCCCCTTAACTCCCTGAGTGCTTTCCTCAGTCTCTGGGTGAGTCTTAGATTGAGACTCTGGATAAGGATCTGGAACCACTGTGTGTTGAGACCTCGCTTTCTTCATTGAATTTTTTGCGTATGGCATTTCAAAAGTTTCACTCCAAATTGTATCTGTATGTATCTACACACACGTGATGCACAATTTTAACATGTATGGTGAATTAAGTAGAAATTCCCCGTATGTTAATGCCATAAGAAAATTCTTGGGGAGTAGAAACCCAAAATAGGTCATATACAAGTATAGTGAGTGTTACAACACCAAAAGTAGTGAAATTACCCCTACCATTAATTTTTCATCATATTTCAAATGTAGACACGACCCCAAGGGTCCTAGATATGATAAGTAGGTCGCCCTTATAATGACTTACAGTCACTTTAAAAAATGAGCCAGACGCAACACAGAACCGAGTTCCACAAAGCAAGAAATGAAAGCCACTAGTCAGAATTGAATATTAAATCCCATATTAATATCCACCAGACCTCCCATCCCCGCTCCAGCACGGTATCTTCTCCCACATTGTTACATTTATTCAACCATTTTAAAAAGTAGTCCTGAATGTAAAACATTTTTCAAGCTGTGTTGAATGCCGACAGAGACGTCCTACCCAAAATACAAAGCGGATTGAACCTGGTCTAACCAGAAACAGAAGTAAACGAAATACATTTTGATGTTCGTATGCAGTTCATACCCCAAGTAAAGAAAGGTGTTAACTGGGTATTAGAACCTTGCATTAATCCTTTATACATTACTTAGGTCGTCAGTGGCCTAGTGGTTAGAAAGTTTGGCATCTAATTGTAGGCTCCCACCTCTGTGGGTTCGAATCCTGTCGCAATATCACCCTGGCTCTTGAAAGGGAGGTAAAACTCCAACTTTGATTTGATTTATACATTATTTAATAAGTCATATTCAAATTAGTATAACTAAATATTGGTAGCGGTAAGTAATATATATTAGATGGTAAATTATACATACAACTTAGTGTCTTATATATTAGACTTATATGTTCATTTGTACAAGTTAAGCTGAATGAACGACTTAGTTTATTCGATTAAATATAAAATAAATATTGGCAGCTCAGGGCTTTCGTGGAATTTATCTATTCTTTCAAAAAGGCTGGATTAGATTGGGACCATCTGTTTCAGGAAACAGAAGATCTATTTCCGAAAAGAAATACTGTTTTGAATCTAATGAAAAGAACTGTTTAGATAAAATTAAAGAAAAAAAGAAATATTTAAAGGTTAACATAATCTATAATATCCTCACGCCCAACATTTAAAATATGTATTGCTGTATTATGACAGTGCACAACAAAATTATTTTACAAAATACTTTATGGGATAAAATTTGCGTGTTTTACGGAAATTCTTTTAAAAATAAGAAAGTCATCATGGTGAAGGATGTTTTTCACAACATGCCTTAGAGCAAATGCTTTATAAATCATTTGCAGTTCCAAAAGTGATTGTTTTCTGATCCGTCGGTGACTGTTCGTTCTGAAGCCACACCGAATACAATAATAAAAGCTTTTAGTACAAATACTAGTACATAAAATGTTTTGAGTACGAGTATCTTATCACCTTTTTCACTGCCTTCAGCAATATTGTTTTTGGTGATGTGACTTACGATTTCTAAAGCATTCCCTCAGAAACTTGGGAGATCTTTAGAACCAACTGTTCTAAAAAAATGTTCCCAAAATAATGGAGAGAATCGGGAATATGACGTTTCCAAGAAAAAAAATACTTCCCAATCTAAGCCGCCCTGTATAGATAAAATTTAATGAAGGTGATTGATAAAACACATAAGGCCACCAAATAACACATAATGTACCTGTAACCAATATCATTGTGTACACTAATATATCTATGAATAACACAAGAAGCACTTTCAATCAATTCACCATTTTGCACTATGGACCTCTGAAGGAGATTTTCCTTGCTGGAATGTTTGCTTTCACGAGTACCAGTAACTGAATAGTGTTCAACAAAAAGGTAGAGGAGTGGAATACACAAAACAGTACATGTGAATATCATGTAGTGATATACAAACTATATCACATGTGTACTGGTGTTTCAAAACATTCATTTTATAACACAGGCTCACGACAGGAGCTGCAAATTGATAGCTTATTAAACTCCATTGAACATTTTTATCTGGATATTTGCATTACGTCTGTGAGTAATGAATGATAGCCTTTCCTTCTTCTGATAGATTTAACAGTACTTTTGTTCTTGACTTTGACTTTTACAGGCTTTAGCTCATTCTCAATGGTTAGACATTGACAAGATACCACTCTACAGTGTCACTTTATATTTCTCTTTGGAATCGACAAAATATATCGATAAGATGGCAGAGCATTTCCGGCTGCCATCTTGGATAGTAGCCTGGTCTTGGCTCACTGCTTTTATCTGTACGTGGGACGCGGGTTTTATCCTGCTCAGACCTTATACATTCCCTGGGAGGATGCTCAATTTTTTCTGGAGCCCTTGTAAGTAGTTCCTTACTTTTTATGTGATAAATATATACATGTGCATCTTTATGTAATTTGTTACAATCAATGTATTTTTTTTTTCTTTCATATGAAGAAAGTATATGCCTTTCCTATGTTGCGATATATTGCGAGTATTTTGTTGGAAAAACTAAATGATTTGTAATTTGAAAACTCTGCTGAGAAGTAAAGTTGTTGAGTGAGTGAATGTAAATATTGAAATTGAAAAACACTTTATCATTGTCATTCCTTACTTTCTACTCACTCGCTTACTGAATATGTAAAAAATGTGAACCAGATTTTCTGTATTTACCTTTTTCTATTTCTTTTTCATGTGTAGATAATTTGTACATTGAAGTGGACAAAAGATATGCGGATATGGATGACACTTTCGTCTATGTCGTGAGTCTGTGAGTGAATCTGACATACTTATAACTAACAAATCAAAAACATGTGGTACTGGAGAGTTCATGTCTCTAATTCGTGAAAAGTTGAAGTAATTAATAATACCCGATTTCACTGTCGCGAATTTGTCTCCCTGATACTGAAGTCCTGAACGTAATCAAAAAACCATCTTTTTACTTTTGAAAGAAGGAGCATATTATAGCAATCATATACCCTGTTGACACTCAGACTGAGTTGACATGGCTGAGGCTTGAGGCAGATTAAATTGCAGGAAACTTGAGTCAGGTTACAAATCAGGGGCTAAGATGGCTCTCCCAGCAAAATGTAAAAGTAAGATAGCTATTCCACAGGTATTGGCTCCACCCTGCTTAAACCGTGACCAAATTTAATCATTACATCAACTTTTGACTGAGTTTTAGATTCAACAAGGTACAAAGGATACTTGAGTCGGGATATGAGTCAGAGTGTATGATGGCTGTCCCACCTAGATGTAAGTCTGAAAGCTCTTCTGTAGTTGTTAGTGCAACCTTGCTCATGTCCTGTCTAAATTTATATCTCAACCTTGAATTATGGACTTAACCAGGTGCACAGGGTGCCAGAGAGTCTGTAGCTGAATTGGGGAGTTAAGATGACTCTCCCATCTAGATTTAAGTCGGATAGTTATTCCATAGTTATTAGTGCCATCTAAGTCAGTCTGGACTGAGCAACCACACTACAGAGGTTAATCTGGATTAAATAGTGTGTAAAGCTGATTACAGTAAAACTTTTAAAATTACCTTACATTTAATGCATGTAAAATGGTTTCAATTACACTTATTTTTCCAATGTTGACAAAATTTATGAACATGTTTTAATTAGATTTTCCAGCTAACCAATTATTATTACACAATAGTATTAAATTAATCAGTTGCTTCAAGGCAGTAAGTGCCTCACAGTACTAATACACTCAACCCTGATCAACCCGGATGGATAGGGCTCACAGTTCACACTACAAAGAGGGTTGAGTCAGTCTGCTTCAATCCACCTCCTAAGCAGGCTTGAGATTTACCCTGATCAGCCCGGAGAGTGAGCATTCACACTGATGTGCTATCTCCATAAATCTCAATCAACCGGAGTAAATCCACTAGTCTGAACACCTGAAAAGACACTCATCCCTGTTAGAACATGTGTAAACACCTTTGCGAGAGAACATTTCTACACCAACCAACTACATCTGACTTTTTTGTCACATAATGACCTATCTTCTATACGTTATATGACCCATCGTTTCAGTCGTACAAAATATCTGGTTCACTGTTTTTTGTAATATGATTGACCTTCCCATAAAATGGGGGCCCGATTGATTGTGTCCCCAGAGAACAGAAGTTGTATAGTCTGCTGGTTAATTTTGTCTGCTGATAGTGGTGAGGACACGATGTTGCAATTTATCTGCCACTGTGGCCTAGCGGGTAACACACTTGTCTAGGACCTCAGAGGACGTGGGTTCAATCCCAGGTACAGGCAGATATATAGTGGCTCGGATGACCACTTAAAATGGCGGTCCTCTGTCATTGGGTCCTATCCCCAGTGGCAGGTTAAAGAACCTCAAGGACGTTGATAAATGGTCATCCTTGAGCCTCTATCTTCCAGTTAGGGGAATGTCAGTTACTTGTGAGTTGGGGCTGTACCTGTACAGTCGGATTGGTTAAATAGCGCTTTGAGTCCTGTAGTATATGGAGATATTGCGCTGAGTATAAATACATAATAATAATAATAATAATAATCTTTATGCATTGTGGTAGTCACGGTCATACCCTATCTGTTTGGTCATATGACCAATCTTTGGACAACTTACATGTTTTGGACGTAACACTACTTTTTTCAGTCATAGCTGTGCCCAATCTCTCCAAAAAAAAATGAATCAGAAATATGCTGTAATGTATACAGGGTGTTTACAGATTGACATGTTTATAAAGATTTCGTGGGAATTATATATGAGCTATCAGGGTAGAGCTAGACTAAATATGCCATTTATAATTTGAGATTTTGTATATGTTTGAAGATATAATTATTCTGAGCTTACTGAGGTTGTAGATCATACAAAATTTTAATTTCTGCAGCACAAAAACGAAGGATCATCAGCAGCCATTAGGTTCTTTACTTAGTAATTGTTTATTGTTCTTAAAGTACCATTTTGGATGGTAATTTTTGTTTTTAAACCTAAGATTACATCCCATGGTTTATAAATAATTGGAAGGTTATATTTTGTGCTCATAAATCGTGAATGGCACTGATTATTAAATACAAAATGACCTTGCAATTGTCAGGCTTTCACAAAACAGACATAGGAGGCAAATAAATCCGAGCTAGAAAACTAATATAATAAAATTCACTCAGATCACTTGGATATATCCACATATATATGAGTATCCATATATATTGCCACTGAAGCCTATTTTTTTTTCAGGATGAATTGTATAGAGGTCATTTGTAATTACTACTGCATTGTTTTGGTAGGTAGTCTTCTATTGGTTTGGTCTGTATATACTCAAAGCTACTGTTTTGTATACGTTGTATTGTCTAATCATGTGTAAAACAGACAATACGCATAATTATACCATGAAAAACCTTTTTAAGGCTCAAATTTGTACTATATCTTTTTTCAAACATGTACACAGATATTTTGTATTTATAAAGCACTCCTATATATTAAGAATTACAAGCTCATCAGAGAGTTTGTTCTACCAAAATGCTAATGTAAAAGTCAGTGTATGTGTGAGTACATTTTATAAACTGAAAACGTCATTATCTGAACTTGAAGGTTTTCCCTGATTACAAAGACGTCTGAGCCGTTAGCAAGGCTAATTCTGAAACAGCGATCTTTACCATTACACTATCTTTATGATCATGTAATAATCTACCCAGAACAGTATAAATTTTAATCACATTATTGCGATCTTACATGAATATTATATGTGTTACTTTATTTCGCCCATTTCTTGTAGAAATTACATTAAAGCCTTCTGAAAGCGTTTTAAAGACAGAGTATATAATACGCTTTGTTTGTGTCAATACATTATTAATCAAACTAGATTTGTGTTTAACTGCACAAAAGCAGCACAAATTAAGTATTTAGGTTCCAGCTGTGTCAGTGTATGGCAGGGAGAGTTACAATATTTCCCAATGGTATATACTTGCTATGTGATGACCATATTATATTCTTATCTGTATAATTGGGTTACAGATTTGTTATATTTATTTCTGCAGCACTGCCTGGGCAGTAAGAAGACCTATCTGTTCACCTTCTCAGTAGCAGTCATGACCTGGTGGAAGACTGTGCTCTACATGATGCAGTATCTGCCATTTTGTGGAGGGGGCGAGTACAGTTCTCAGAACACCCTCTTCCAGACCATATTTGTCCTGTGGCTGCCCAACTCATTCTGGATATTGGTGCCTTTTATGGTGATGAGGAGTATGTGGGGGAAAATTCTCAACCAAGTTCATGACAAAGTCCAATAAAAGTCAGGATGGCTTCTTGAATATTTCATAGAATCAACATTATTAGATAGATTGTTTAATGTATTTTGAAGTGGCAACTATAATGTATTATGCATGATGTTATGTATTATGCATGATATTATTTTTGTACTCTTTTTTGAAATATGAAGATCCAATTATAATAATTCTTATAAATATTAATTGACCTACACAGTTTTAACTAAACAAAATACAATTATGCATTATGGAAATGAAACTATAAAATAGCATCGTAGTTGCCCGTACCCTACCAGACTTTTTCCAAGTCTTTGTATTTCGCATTCCACCAAATCTGACATACATGGAATTATGAATCCAACCGATGAGTGGGGAAGCTACTGCCTAATGAATACAGTCCCACATTCTGGTAAAAGAGTCATTCAGTCCTCATATAATACCTTAGACATAAGGACTGGAAGAAAGTTTAGTACCCCACAGCCCAGCAAAATAGTTTTCAACACCGTGAGACATGGAAGAAGTGAAACAGTACAAAGATCAGAAGACTTACATAGCAAACGCTGTCAGCTTTACAAAGGCCGAAATAATATTTAAGTAGAGAAAATAATGTTTAAGAAAGAAAAAATGTACTATGACAATATACACCCATATCCCTACCAAGTATCAACTTCCTGCTCCTTAAAGTTTCCGAGACATACATTGGACAATATTTTAAATGTCAAAGTAACAACAGCAAGGTCAAAGGTCAAATCAAGGTCAAATCATGATGTTCAACATCTACACCTCTCAACCAATGTCCATACCAAGTATCAACTTCCTACACTTTACGGTTCCTTAGATATAGGCCAGACAACATTTTAAAGGTCAAGGTCACTAAAGTAAGGTCAAAGGTTAAATCAAGGTTACACAATGATGTTGCACACTCCCAGCCAATGTCCCTACCAAATATCAACTTCCCACACCTTATGATTTCTGAGATATAGCCTGGACAAGATTTTAAAAGTCAAGGTTTCTACAGAAAGGTCAAATAATCATCATACCATGACATTGCACACCTACACCTTATCAACTTCCTACACCTTATGGCTTCTGACATACAGCCCAGACGGGGGCCACGGTGGCAGAGTGGTAACACTCTCACCTCCCACCTCTGAGGCCGGGGATCGATCCCCGTCATGGCCTTAAGTGGGAAAGCTGGTAGTTGCTTGCCGTTGGTCGGCAGTTTACAGTACACAACCCTAGCGAACTATATGTACTGGTTTCCTCTGCCCTTCCAACTACCCGTTGTGATATGACCTGTACAGTGTTGAAAGCGACGTAAAACCCCAAATAAATAAATAAACATACAGCCCAGACATTTTCTTTCCATCTGCCCATCCGAACACCATGGGTGAAAACAATACCCTGACAGCCCTTAAGGGCTGTTGGGTAAAAACTATTCCTTGGACATTACACTATGTCATTTCATCAATACAATGTATATTCAGCGAATGCAGCTGTTTTCCTTGAAAGCAGCAGTGACTAATAAAATTAAACGTATATTCAGCGAATGCAGTTGTTTTCCTTGAAAACAGCAGTGACTAATAAAATTAAACACACTTTGACTAAGCTCATAAAGCCACACTCTTCCTTGTTACAAATGATCTCTTCTCTTCATTTTCACTAATTTCACAAAATCTTGCTTGTATACAATATCACATATACAATCATCAGGTAGTACACTGATGTTGAAGTAATTCTGTACGAGTGCATGCCACCTCTCTATTAAGTTGCCTATCTCTGGTGTTCTGATCTCATAACACGCATACACTTCCGTCTTTGCATCAGACAGCTCCAACATACTGTGTAGTAAAGGCTCCATACTACTTTCATAGTAAATGCAGTTGGCCAACACCAAATAATCTACTGGTGGCTTTAATGCACTACAATCTTCACCCCATCTCAGTGGCTTGGCCTCTATTTTCCCTTTCATACTGTCCTCATTCATGTCTATATTGTGCTGCAGAAGAGGGACTAAATCTTCCAGGTCAGTATTAGTGACGTGCACGCCGTAGTGACAGGCTACCAATCCCACAATTCCTGTTCCCGCCCCTAGTTCCACAAGTCGTTTGGTTTGAAGGACAGAACTGTCTAACTGCATCAGAATTTTCTCCATGTATTTACCTAGACAGGCTGCTCCATCATAAACCTAAAAATAACATTGAATATGTCAGTTAATTTTTTATATTTATTTACAAAAAAATGACATATTGTTTCAGTACAAATCTGTATGAATATCTGTCCATACTGTATAAGACCTTTACCCCCACCTCTCGGTGTCAAGGTTCAATTCCTGACCCAACCTGAAATTGTAAAGTTCCCTGTGCCTGATGTTTTTCAGTGACAGAATCTTGGCCAACAAGTATGTGCTGTTTTTCTCAACTCCAACTACCCATCCAACACATGGCCTGTCAATGTCAGCATTGTTAAAAGATATTAGTCTGATCTTTTTAAATAGACTCTTAAAACCAGGAAGCTTTAGGGCAACCTAAAGGGTTAAGATATTAAATCTATAATGGTTATTGAACAAAAAGTCTTTCCCAATTACAATATCATCCATCAAATGCATTAACACACAGTTTACATGGTCAG
This sequence comes from Sabellastarte sp. h YS-2021, assembly GCA_964017235.1. NCBI lineage: Eukaryota > Metazoa > Annelida > Polychaeta > Sabellida > Sabellidae > Sabellastarte > Sabellastarte sp. h YS-2021. The sequence goes on along the minus strand of OZ024927.1, from coordinate 50,425,585 downwards.
TTCGTCCTTGTAAAATAAGATATCTTGGGATAATTCTCACCCATCCTCCCAGAGAAATGGACACCTTTGCCTGAGACACCAGAAGGGTCTGACCATCATCTAAGTCTATGCAGACCTCACTGAGTGTGTCTGTAGGTACAACTCCATATACACCTAGCTTCAGAGAGGGTCTACCAGACTTCTTACAAACATCTGCACCTCTGTCCATCATCCACTATTGATTACTCCTGAAGAAACACTATGTTGAAGGATTAAATGCCATTAGGAATCACCCATGCTTATGTTAGAAATTGCTAAAATAAACATCTCAACATATAAATGGACCAGTTAACTTTTTAGAAATTTGCAAATATTTGGAGGGAAACGTTTAGTAAAAGGTTAAAAAGTGATAGGTATGAAACCCATTATAAGAGGTTTTCAAAATGTTTTATTAATGCTATTTATTAATCGTTAAGTGACAAATGTTAGAAAAACGTTACAAATGAACATTACGATGTCTCAAAAACATTACTTTGGCACTCCTAAGCAATATGAACCCTAATTGGGATAAGAGGTCAACATGTTTTTAGTTTGCTCACCAATGAAAATATTGAGATAGTTGCAAGATAGTGGCGCAGAAATTGTGCCCCCATTCAATTCTTATATTTAGGCATAGCATTTTGGGTAATTTTTGATAAAGTCCCCCAAAATACCCTAATATTTCTCACCGCCATTTTTATCTCCTGCCTGTGGCTGAAGGCCGTGGTCGGGAGATAATAAAACACCTTCCGTATGTGCGTCTGTGCATTCGTCCGTGCGTCTGTTCCTCACGTTTTTACATAAACCTTAATATCTCATTCATTTATAAAGATATATTCATCAAATTTGCAGGGAATGTTTATGGCTATAAAAACCTGTCTCTGCAAAATTTTAGCCTCATTTTGAAAAACAAAATGGCCACCATAGCTAATTGTTTGAAAATTATAAAGGTGCTCTAAATCTTGAAATATTTTCAGCTAGCTTCATTTAATTTGCACAAAAGCTACATGGCTAGAAAAGCTAGCCTGATAGTAATTTTGGCCTTGTTCAAAAAACAAAATGGTCGCCATATCACGTTTTATGTCAAATGGGGTTATCCTGTCAAAAAGGCCTTATATCTCCCCCTAATATTGCTCCTAGAGGTTCAGAATGTGAAAAAACTTGTAGGAAGTCATGGCCTGGGAATCTTTTCCACGTGTTGAATTTGACCTTTGACCCCTACTTTAAGGTTAAATGGGGTTGTCACACTAAAACGTTATATTTCTCCCTTATTATTGGTGCTATGGCTTCAGAATGTAAAGACAGACCATGAAAAGTGAAGGCCGTGGTTGAGTGATTATAAAATGCCTTCCATATGTGCATCTGTTTGTGTGTCTGTCCATTCTTCCATTCGTCACATATTTACATAAACCTTAACATCTCATTCATTTATAAAAATATCAAATTTCACCAAATTTGCAGGGAATTTTTATGGCTATGAAAACCTGTTTGTGCAAAATTTTGGCCTCCTTTTGAAAAACAAAATGGCCGCCATAGCCAATTGTTTGAAAATCATAAAGTTGCTCTGAATCTCGAAATATTCCAGCTAGCTTCATCAAACTTGCACAAAAGATATATGGCTATAAAAGCTAGCCTGATAGTAATTTTGACCTAGTTCTAAAAACAAAATGGAAGCCATATCACATGTTTAATTTCAAATTGTGTTATCCTATTAAAAAGGCCTTGTATCTCCCATAATATTGCTCCTAGAGGTTCGGAATGTGAAATCAACTTGTAGGAAGTCATGGCCTGGGAATCTTCAAGGTTAAATGCGGTCATCACACTAAAATGTCCTTATTTCTCCATTATTACTGGTGCTGTGGCTTCAGAATGTAAACACAGACCATGAAAAATCCTGGCCTGCAAACATTTTGCCTGAGAAAAATTTTGGCCTCCTTTTGAAAAACAAAATGGCCGCCATAACCAATTGTTTGAAAATCATAAAGTTGCTCTGAATCTCGAAATATTCCAGCTAGCTTCATCAAACTTGCACAAAAGATATATGGCTATAAAAGCTAGCCTGATAGTAATTTTGACCTAGTTCTAAAAACAAAATGGAAGCCATATCACATGTTTAATGTCAAATTGGGTTATCCTATTAAAAGGCCTTGTATCTCCCATAATACTGCTTCTAGAGGTTCGGAATGTGAAATCAACTTGTAGGAAGTCATGGCCTGGGAATCTTCAAGGTTAAATGCGGTCATCACACTAAAATGTCCTTATTTCTCCATTATCACTGTTGCTATGGCTTCAGAATGTAAACACAGACCATGAAAAATCCTGGCCTGCAAACGTTTTGCCTGAGAAAAATTTTGGCCTCCTTTTGAAAAACAAAATGGCCGCCATAACCAATTGTTTGAAAATCATAAAGTTGCTCTGAATCTCGAAATATTCCAGCTAGCTTCATCAAACTTGCACAAAAGATATATGGCTATAAAAGCTAGCCTGATAGTAATTTTGACCTAGTTCTAAAAACAAAATGGAAGCCATATCACATGTTTAATGTCAAATTGGGTTATCCTATTAAAAGGCCTTGTATCTCCCATAATACTGCTCCTAGAGGTTCGGAATGTGAAATCAACTTGTAGGAAGTCATGGCCTGGGAATCTTCAAGGTTAAATGCGGTCATCACACTAAAATGTCCTTATTTCTCCATTATCACTGTTGCTATGGCTTCAGAATGTAAACACAGACCATGAAAAATCCTGGCCTGCAAACGTTTTGCCTGAGAAAAATTTTGGCCTAATTTTGAAAAACAAAATGGACGCCATAGCCAATTATTTCAAAATCATTAAGATGCTCTAAAACTTGAAATATTACAGCTAGGTTCATCAAAATTGCGCAAAAGATATATAGCTAGGAAAGTTAGCCTGACAGTAATTTGGCCTATTTTTGAAAAAAAAAATCGCAGTCATATCACATGTTAAATTTTAAATAGGATTATCCTATTTAAAAGGCCTTATATCTCCCTTATCATTACTACTAGAGGTTCCAAATGTGAAAACAACTTAAAGGAAGTCAAGGCCTGAGATTTTTTCCAATTGCTGACTTTTACCTTTGACCCCTTCTTCAATGTCAAGTGCGATTATCTTACTACAAAGACCTTATATCTCCTTTAGTTCTCCTTTTTTCCGATTCTACGGCGGGAGATAACTGCTATGGCAGTGGCCTTGGTTTTTTTTGCAATGTTTGAAGGTAAACATTTAATAAGCATTCTGAAAATATGGGTACAAAAACGTTTGTGATTGCTTTGATAGAAAACATTTCAAAAACTTTCTAAAATGATTTTTAAGAAAACAAGTTGCTATTAAATGTTTGTAAACATTTTCACAGCAAATATTTACAAAATATTGTCAACAAATGTTGTTTAAACGTTTAATGTATACTGTTTATCACACATTTCATGATAAAAAAGGCTAAAAGCTATTTTTCAAATGTTTAAAAAACGTTTCCAGTCAAACCTCAGTTTCTTAAGTTATTTTATTAACGTTTAATAAATGTTTTCAGCAAACCCATGTGTATAGAGAATGTTTACCAAATGTTTTTACTCAACAGCCCTTGAGGGCTGTCAGGGTATTGCTTTCACCCATGGTGTCCGGATGAGTGGGAGGGCATTTTTAGTGGCGGGTGGGTGACAGGAAAAGATTGTCTGGGCTGTATCTCAGAAAATGTCAGGTGAATAAAGTTGATACTTGGTAGGGACATTGGTTAGGGGTTGTAGGTGTACAATGTCATGGTGTGACCTTGATTTAAGCTTTGATCTTCCTGGAGTGACCTTGAGTTTGAAAATCTTGTCCGGGCTATATCTCAGAAACTATAAGGTGTAAAAGTTTGATATTTGGGGTTTGGGTATCCACTGTCATGGTATGACTTTGCTTTGACCTTTGACCTCTGTAGTGACCTTCAACTTAAAAATCTTGTCTGGGCTATATCTCGGGAACTGTAAGGCATAGGAGGTTGATATTTGGTAAGGACATTGGTTAGAATATGTAGGTAGCAACGATATTGATTTAACCTTGTTGTAGTGACCTTGACCTTTAAAATCTTGTCTGGGCCATATCTCAGAAACTGTAAAACGAGAAAGCTGTAGAAGGATGTAGAAGACTTATTCATGGATGGGTTATTTGTTGGGGGTGCAAGTATGCAAAGTCATGGTGTGATCTTTAACCTTGGCTCTGCCAAAGCTTGTTCACCTGCCATTATTGAGACACATTTCTCTTATGACAAAGATATATGGATTGCTGTAACTGATTAGTATATGTACTTTTCGTTAATTGTGCCATTTTTATTGGCAGCTATACTTCAATTAATACATTTTACAGCTTCATAATTTACAGACATTATCTGTCTGCTATGTAATTTTCTCTACTAACATCATTTAGACCTTTACATAACTGACATTGGTTACTGTGAAAGTCTCCTGATCTTTGTGCTGTTTCATTTCTTCTATATCTCATGGTGTCAAAAACTATTTTCCCAGGGTGTGGGGTTGCGGGCATCTCTGATGAAATTTTTTAACATTAAAATGTAAACGTTTACTTGGAAATATTTAGTAGCCCGAAGGTTAGGGTTTTAAATCTTTTGTAAATGTTTAAACCATTTCAAAACGTTTCAATGTTTACTGGGCTTAATTGCCTCACTGTGAATACAAATGCCAAGAATATATAGCTGCTAAAAATCAAAAGCATCACGTATTTACTCAAAATGAGGCTGAGAATACATGGGTTAAATATAATTCAAAAGCATGGATGAATATATATCGGTCTTATATCTTCTGTACAGTTTTATCAAGATATTTACAAAAATAACTCAAAAACGCCCGAGTTTAGGCCATTTATACAACGGATACAAACATTTCAATGCAGCATTTTGATTGATTTTCTTCTGTAACACTTTCTTATCATATTTTGATTTTGTACATAGAAAAAATATCTTTTCGGTCAATCCACTTTCAATCTTTTTTTTGGTAGAAGAAAATTAGTCACTTACTTTAATGATGTATTTTGAATATCCAAAGATAGTTTCAGTTGTGTTCATATTTATCAATCAACTTTGCAACGAATGATATTGATGCAAATTATCCTTTTCATTTTGTTATTTTATTTTAATGTATTTAGTAAAAGATCCACGTTATATGCTATATGAGTCTATATTTTAACTCCAGTAAAATGACCTATCATTTTCTGTAGTGTTCTAATAATAACATCGGAATTGCATTGACATATCTCTAAGTAGTACAAGTAAAAATTGCTATAGAGTGTAGTTATATCATTTCCAGTAGTACACAAAAGAATATGAGTGCAATACCTGTATATAAAGACAGAGTGTGCTATCTTTTTCCTGGCAGGGAAGATTACTCAGAAAGTCTGCAGTATAGTATCAATGCAGTACATCTTTTTTTCTCACTTGTATAGTTACTGCTTACTCAGTTATCCTGACGTCAGACTTTACACTGCATTGGTATAGGCCTATGAGAAAACTGGCTGTGCAGTTATTTTACAATGAACAATATGGTCAATCAAAACCAGATTACAGGTTTATATAATATTGGTACAAAAGCACATATACACTGAAATACAAAGAAAATATTAGGTAAGTTTTGGAGTGACACAAAAACAGTAGGTAAATTCTTGAGTGGCCAAGTAAGATAAATCTTGAAAATGACTTGACAACTTGATCTTTACAGTACAACAAAAAATATAAAAGACTAACAATGCACCATTACGGAATATGAATTTGGTTGATGAAAAGGATATAAAACTTAAACTTGATAGGTTTTGTCAGCAAATGTGAATGTGACACAAATCTTGTAATGTCACCATCTGAACACTACGAGTAAAAAGTCGAAAGGCAAAGGGTAAAGGTGACCCTTAAACATTTTTATTGTCTATAAATGAAAAATAAAGATGCCTTAATATAGTAATCGTATTCACAGACTCAGTCTGGAGAGGTGGGTAGCACACAATGGCAACACACTCGCTTCCCACCTCTGAGATCGGAGTTCAAATCCCACCCCAACTACAGGTGGTAAGACAGTAGATGCTTATCAATGACACTTTGCATTACAAAACCCCCCTTGTCCAACTGTATGTACTAGTTTCTTCTGCCCTTTCAACTACTCACCACAGTATAACCAATACTCCAGTAAGATCGAAGTCAAACACCAAACAAATAAAATAAATCCTCATAGTCTAGAAATGTGATTTTAACAGATTTTCAATCAAGTAATTATGTTGAGGAAATGGTAGTGACATGGTTGTACAAAGCAGTTATGACAAGTTTGTGGCGAGGAGTTCGGTACAGATACAACCTTTTTTTAAATGCAGTGTTTATCCAATGAATGCACATTGGGGCTGCAAATATCCCATATTTGAACACATGAAAGAATCAGTTACAATATTTTTTATAACTGTCATGTAGAGCTAAGGTACGTCCTACATAGAACTGGAGATTTACTATATGCCCATGTGTTCCAATGGCAGACTTTAGTGGTGACTGGCTGTATGATCAGTTCTTTACAGCATGGCACCAACCATTTTTGCAAGTGATAGTGGATCGCATGATTACATAAATATCAAAAGTTTGTATCGCCTTCAATATCAAATGTTTGCATTACCTTCAGAATTGCCAAGAACAAAACTTCGTTTATAAGGGTGAATTTGTAAAAAAAAAAAGCGCAATTTATCCATACAATAATGTAAGACATGGTTCTAGAGCCAGTGAAGTAGATGTGGGAAACGTTAGAAGACTGGTCCAAGAAAATACTGTAACATCAGTTGTGGCTTCTGCAACAAATGAGCTTCCAAGTTCCATAGAGGGTGAAGGGAATAGCTGAGATACTCGTGAAGAGAATTCAAGGTATAGTCTTTCCATCTGACCAGCAAACACGAGTCCAGCTGCTCTAAGAGCAATTTAGTCATGTCAGATTCCCAGATGCATACCTTAAGTCAAGTGAAAGTCATATCGACCAGGTTTTACATAACCTTTTATGAGTTATCTTCAAAAGTGTGGCAACTCTAAACACTCTTAAACATTTGCTTATTGCACCTGCAACATCAACTACTTCAGCTAACCCAAGTAGATCTGCAACAAAAGATCTTGTGAGAAGTGAAAACCCAAGGGACGCTGACCCAAACACAAAAACAGAGCCAGAAGAAAGGTTCTTTTCAGTACCAGCAAGGAAAAGGTTCTGTTCAGAATCACCAAGAAACTGAAAGTCAAACTTACTACTCCAAACAAAGACACAAACATGATTCCCTTGCCCACAACTTAAAGTACAACACTTTTAAGCACGTGCACTCTTATACTTATAGACTATGCACATAACCAGACCCCAGTTAGCCCCGAAAATGCTGGTGACATAAAGTTGAAATAAAAACTTTCCAAAATAAAAAGTAAAATTAAATACAATAAAATGATTTAAAAATTATAACTTTAAAAATGCAAGATGCACACAGGATGTGTGTTAATGTGTGTGGTTCCTGGTGCCTCAAAATTATTACCCACTCTAACCTAATATTTAAGGCATATGGAAGTTGAACGATTTGCTCTGAATGTGGGGTTCGATTCTCCCTCAAATTTCTTCAAAGAACACGGGGTCATTCTCATGGAGATTTTGTTGCTTCTTGTATCTTTAGTCTCCATCTCACTGACCAGACTAACCAGACTGCTGACCAGCAGCCTTTGACATGCCTACCTAGAGCTGGTCTCAGTGACATACAGACAATTTTTTGACATTTGCCATTGTCTATGTAGTTGTTCATTACCTTGGACGTCTGATTTTCTCTCCTATGTGGTGGGATTGTTGTTGACTGTTGCCTAGTTGATAATAGAAGAACCTTTCTATCCAAGACAGTTAGAAATAACTCATAGAATTATTATTTCTGACCTAATGTATAATCAGATTGTCAGCATTCTATCTTGTCAGTTTAAAAAGATTTAAAAGTAAAAAATGATAATTCTATTTTGAAGTACATAAATTTACTGAATCAATGTATAAATGATAGAAGTAAAGAGTGGCCATGTTAATGCATTAAAGTGGCTACTCTTTTCTTCTATATTTCACTGCCTTAAATTATTCTACTCCAATAAATTAGTCAAAATAAATGGATAGACTTTTATCCTTTTTAGAAGGCCTTGGTTGGAGGAATATTTATCTCCTGCCTTTTAGAACTGTTTAGTTACATATATTATAGTATTACAGTATAAAATTCTACACTGAGTTTTTGCATGTAATTATGAACTGTTTGTCTGGAAAATTAAAAATGCGACAAGTTGGGACCATTGTGGCCAATTTGATAACTTAGAACATTTCTTTTATTGCTGTTCAGTTACAATATCTTTTTGGGATGAAATTCTTATCTGACTTTCTAACGTTATGACATGCAACATCAAATTAACAGTTCTTGAAGTGCTTTTTGGTCTAATAAATTTACAACCTCAATTTTATTATCTAGTTGATCATATTTTACTTGTTGCAAAATGTTATGTTTGTAGTTGTAATAAAAAGAATAAAGAGTTAATTTTTAACTTGTTTCTAAAAGAATTAAAATGGAAACTTAAGTTGGAAGAAGTTGTCTATGCAAATAAAGGACAGTCAAAAATATTTTGTGAGAGACTTGCTTTTAAAAAAGAAATGCTTTAATTGTGTAACAAAGTTAGTGTGGAATTAGATTTAAATTTTAATTGTTAAATACACAAACATGTTCTTTTGAAAGTTTCCCAGCAGGCACAGACCTTTGAAAACATGTTTAGTGTTGAAAATAGATCCCGACGTTGATGTACACTTTTTCAACACTAAATCTAAATTAGTTTCTTGACATGAAAAAGTAGTTATATTTTAGACATGAAATACTGGTGATTTAGCATTGAAAATTCATCCTGACATATTTTCAACACTAAATCTAAGTTAAATTTCTGACAAGAAAAAGTAGTCATGTTTCATAAGAATAATCAACACTAAATCCTGTTTAGATTTCCAACCTGAAAAGGTAGTTATGTTTTAAACAAGAATTCTTGGTGATGTAGGGTTGAAAATTGATCCTACAATTGGTGTACACATTTTCAATAGTTAAACCAAGTTTGATTTGTGAAGGGAAAAAGTAGTTATATTTTGGAACAAAAACACATTGGATTATTTGGAAATGTATGACATGAGTATGTTAATTGTGTACCTTCCCCCAAATTGGTGAGATTTTCAAAAAAATAGTAATAAATACAATAAAAAATTGTGTTATAGCTAGGTAATTTTGATTCATGCTTCTTAGTTCTTACATTGTCATGTTTAAATTTGTGTTTTACCTCAAGGAGTACTTTTTATTACTTAGTAAGTTAATTACTCTATATCTACGATATATTTGGCTATAAAATTATCACAAAATTTTACATATATTTTGTGTTTCAATAGCAGCTCTGGCCTCAAAGGATAACAATCAAAGTCGAGATTATTTTTAAATTAAAATTCTACATTGAAAACTACACTTGTGAAAACTACCCTTTCTAATATATAATATTTACTTTATCTGCAGTAAAAAAGTGGCACATTGGTGAATCATCACAATTATTAGTACATAATGACTACATACATATTTATAAAATCTACATGCTACAGTCCCTCCTATGTACAAGACAAATATAACTAGATAGAATAAGAAAATCACTTGTCAAAAGCAGCATGAACCTGGGGTTCATATATTTATCTTATCAGTACTCCTAGCTGTACTCACTCCTAGGTCTGTGACTAAAACTAATGACTAACTGGACCACACAATAGGAAGTGTTTACTGTTTCTCCACAGCATGGTGTGGGCTTGTCTAGCCTAGATCCGCTCTTTTGTGCTCAAAGTTGAAAATGAATTAAGCTGGGGGGAGCAATGTGGTGAAGTTGTACACATTTAGGTTGATTATGGTTTTTTTCAAACTACATTCCAAAATGTCAAAAGATGAATATTTTGAAAGTTGGTCAACAAAAAAAGCATTGTGATTTAAGTTGAGAGTTTCTTTCTAATTGCAATGACTATTTTTAATATAATATTTAACAAGTTTGACTGGATAAAATAATTGGACACAGAGAATGTCACTTCACAAATATTTCTATTTAAATATATTACCAAGAATTCACCTGATTATTGAAATATGAATATCCTATTATATGACATAAAATAATGGATATCTAGGTGGAAAATACAAAATATCATAATGTATAATCATATACTGAGTCATGAAGTTTGAAAATGCAAATGACAACATACTTCAACGTTTCACCCATTGCATTCAATCTGATTTCACTGGTTGTATCCAACTAAAAATGGTTTGCAAATTCTATATGTATTTCATCCAGATTTCAGCCATGATTTCAACATGATTTCACCCGTTGGATCCAACTAAAAACAATTGCAAATCTACATATATTTCAACCAGATTTCACCCTTGTATTCAACTTTATTTCACCTATTGATTTCAACATGATTTCAACCGTTGAATCCAGCTAAAAATGGTTTGAAAAAATCTACACATATTTCAACTAGATTTCACCCATCGGTTTCAACCTGATTTCACCCGTTGGTTTCAACATGATTTCACCTATTGGATCCAACTAAAACAGTTTGCAAAATCTACATCTTTATCAACCAGTTTCTGTTTTGGCAAAGAAAATACAGCATGAAATTGATTTTGTATAATTTTGATGTTTAAACCACAACAACGAAACCTTTTTAGTTGTGTAAAATATATTCACTTGTCTTGAAGAGCCTGTAGCACACTCAACACAACTTAACACAACCAGTTGAAAAACCACATAAAAAGAGCACCTACATACAACATTTTGAAAACTGCCATGTTATAAGGGATATATTTCACTTTTTATGCAGCTCCCTCCCCACAGCTTTCAAACATAAACAGCCATGTTAGCAGAATGCGGTGACGTATGAGAATGGATTGCTTTCTCATGGCCACTGTATATCCTAGTAATATTGCACTAAAAACTGTACAGTAAAATTTTTGTCTGGTGCCCACAAATTGTTTTAATTTACATAAATAGTTATTCTACTTGAGTAAATGGCCAATAATTACTCAAAGATAGTATTTCATGCACCTTTTATAAATTGGAAACCCATCTACAGGAAAAAATACAAATACAAGTACACAATAAAAGTTTTGTTTATAGTTTGTGTTTCTTGAAAAAATAGTGACAATGGACATGAAATATTCCAGGAGTAACTTGATATTAATTTATTAAATAATACTTACATTAAAGTATGTATATAGTTTTTCATTTGACATTCCACTCAAATATAGTCAATAATAACATGTTTCAATATTTGATTATGTTTATATTTTGTAAACAATTCTTATTAAATGCTGTAATTACAAGAATATCAACTTCTATGAGTTTGATCATTCACACATTTGTATATCACATGAAAATGTCATGACAGAACTTCAATTCTTATGGCAGAATTTGAAATTCTTTTGACAGAATTTCCAATCTTTCTATTGCAGTGGTTAAGAAGAATATCAAGTTCGGTCAGCAGAATTTAGACAGTAATAGGAGAACGTTAGCATAGCCGCTTCGCGACTTTGTGTTTCTTCGAAAATGCAGTAAATAACTATCCAAAACAGGAGAAAACGTGCATATTTTCAGTAATCATGGCAGTATATGATCTTATCTATGTGGAAGTACATTTTCCATTTGTTAAAATGAAAAGAAATAGTTTAAAACTGTTGAAATAAGGCTCAATGTGGGCGATAATACCGGAAAAATACACACGTGACTCAAAACCAATCTGAAAGAGACAAAGAAGTAATATAGTTGGTTTTTGTTTGTATGTATTTCTTAGAAATGAAGTGAAAGATAAAAAAGAACAGTGAATTAAATTAATGGGAGAGTGTACTTTTTCTCCAAATTTGACTGATGATACTAGCACCTTACAGAGGATAATTGATTAAAACTAATGTAATTTATCCTTTAGTGATAAACAATGGCAGAACAGGACAGTGACAAAAATATCTGCGAGTCGACAAATGGCTTGCGCAATACTGACAAAGGAGAAGATGATCCAACAGGTAAACTTCACTTTCAAGACAAAAGTGCAACACTTCCTCACTTTTCACTCCTCTCGAAACTTCAAAAAAGCATAAGTGTGATTTTTCACCTCCATCGCCAGATATTCATCCAAGTATAACTCAAAAATTGGAAAGAATAGTGACTGACAAATTCCAAAGTCTTGAAAAAAATATTGTTAAACAAATGCGTCAAAACACAGATGAGCTGCAAAAGGCCAGGGATAATCTTCATGCAACTTCTCTAGAAATAAAATCTGAGATAAGTGCAATGTTGTCTACATTTGACAAGAAACTAGAAGAGCAGAAATCAATCACTAACCTTTTAACTGATGAACTTGCTGATGAAAAGCATAAAAGGGCAACATTGGAGGCTACAGTTAAAAAAAGAAATATTAGATTTGTTAATATCCCGGAAACAATTGTGCCTAGTGATCTTGTCCCATACATTATACAAAGTCTGAACAAAGTTGGCATTGTTGTCACGGAACGTGAAATTGAGACCTGTTATAGAGTAGGCCCGAAAAAAATAGGATCCACGCGTACAACATTGGTAATATTCTCTCATCTCAAACTAAAACAAGAAGTAAAACTAAAAGCAACTTCTTTGAGATCCTTGGGACTTTCCATTACTGATGACTTGCCCTATGAGTGGGTGTCCGCAAGGAAAAAACTTCGCCAATATTTTTGGCAAGCAAAAAAATTAGTGATACAAGGGAAACAAAACTGGAAAGTGAGATTCTGGGAAGACAAGCTCCAAATTGATGGTACATTACTAGACACAGCTGATGCGTGCAAAAGCTTTTCCGATGATCTTTCACCAGAGAAGGCCTTCACTCCTATGAATGAGAATACGGCTCTCTTTTTTACCTCAAACTCTCCACTTTCCAACCACTATCCCTCAATCTTCAAGCATCAAAATGTCGTATACAATTGTGCAGAACAATTTATAATGGCACAAAAAGCTACTCTGTTCCACGACGAACTCATCTTGAATGCAATTATGCAAGAATCAGGCCCTAAGCGTCAAAAGGCAATTGGAAAGTCGGTTAAAAACTTCAAACGGGACCACTGGGAATTCAATGCAAAAAATCTGTGTACTCCAGGTATTCTCGCTAAATTTTCACAAAATGAGCATATAAAATCATTCTTGCTGCAGACAGGAAAAAGGAGAATAGGGGAAGCCAACCCAAATGACTCATTCTTCGGTGTGGGACTCAACCTGAATAACCCTAGAGCCTGGAACATTACCGAATGGGCCAAATCTTCCAACATTATGGGTCAGATTTTGGAAGAGACAAGAGCAAAATTATCAAAGAATTAAGTGTTCATTATGTTATTGTTGATTAATAATTTTGCTTTCATTTATTTGTGTTGTAGAATGATATTCTTGTACAACTAATTGTTAACACTTCTTTGTACAAAAATTATCTAAATATTGTTGTTCTATTCTCGCCTTTTGAGTTTATCTAAATTCAAAAGTTAACTGTAGATAATTTGATAATTTGATACATACACACTCATCTCCTATTACTATTTTGTTTTTTGTTCTGTTTTTTTTTTCTTTCTTTCAGTATGCACTGGCACAAGTTTTGACAGAAAAGAAGGAATAATTATTGTGGACTCCATAGGAAAACACTTTAGACATCTAACTAAGGCAGTTACATCTGTATATCCAGGTATTACTATTAGCAACCTGGTACATAAGATTAAAGATCTAAACCTAAAAAACTATAAAGCCGCATTACTGCTTGTAGGCACTAATGATTTGACTCCGAAAGCCACATGGCAATGGTATAAGGAGAAACAACGGCATGGGGAACTTGGACTATACGACTTTCACTTCATTCTACAACCTCCAGCTCAATTATACAGGACAAATATAGAACGCTGATCCTTGAAATAAGGAAACATAATCCGAACATTTGTCTACTTGTGTCAGCCATACTTCCAAGAGTCTTCGACTTCTTTCAAAATAAGAATTATCTAATAGAAGTAAACCAGAAAATAGAACAACTTTGTCTAGAATTTCAGTCTTGTTCATATTTGTGTTCATGCAAACCGTTAATGAAAAATGGCAAGCCAATAGATAAATATTACTCATGGGATGGGCTTCATCTTACCCTTGAAGGCTCTAAAGTTGGTTTTTTTTTATGGATCATATGGTTCCAACCTTAAAAAAGATTGTAATAGTGATTACAAACAAACTTGGATGACCTAAATAACCTGTCATTCTTAGTGAATTAGAATAAAAATGCTTGTAAATAAAGGTTCTATTGGCCTGCACACTAAATCAATGTATACTATGTTGAGTATTGCAATATCTACATGATAAAGACATGGATGATATAAAATTAGTGTTGAATACTTACAAAAACTATGACCGGATGCACGTTGGTGCTTTCCGATTACTCTTATTCCGCCGTGGCTTACGTCCAAGGCTGTCCCCCCGTGGATGAGTCGATGGTTCTTTGTTTTTTTGTATTGGTGTTACCTGTTCACTCTTGGGTCTCTCGGACTTACATCCAGGGCTGTCCCCCCCGTGGATGGGTCAGAGGGGTCTGGGGATGATCCGGTCACAATTCCAATAGATAAACGTTGATGCTTGCTTTTGCTCAAATTTCCGTGTTAACCAGTTGACAAACATGTCTGCTAATCAGATTTTTTTCCTGTGTTAAATAGCTGCTGACCTTTAAATTATAAACATTTGCAGAACATGTTAACACTAAGCTTGCGAAAGATATCAGTGTTAATCACTGCAAGTGCCAACCCTTGCCTAACATGTCTGTTGTCTATTTGATCAACCTGTCAGTGTTAATTATTTGCTGAACTAGCATGAGCTAACTTTTGGCTTAACTTGTCTGTGTTACTCTTCTGTAGAACTTTGAATATTAACTAAGCGTTGAAGAGGTTGTGTTAAATTTATATAATTTAGAATGCCATTATATGATATCTCTACTTAAATTGTGTCAGTGTTAACAGTATTCAATAATAGAATTTTAACCATTCACTGATGTCAATGCTAGTAATCTGTAGAATTTGTAAATATTAACCATTTGCTGATCAAGTCAATGTAAATCATGTGGAGTTATGAGTATTAACCTATTATTGAACACATCAACGTTACTCTATAACCAAATACATTAGCGCTGATATTGTACTAATTTTTCTCAAGAGTAATTTGTTTGCCAAATGTTTTTCCGGGCTAAACACCGTCTGAACCTTTCGCTGATAATTCTTCATGTCATTGTCAATGTTAATCTCCAGGAGAACGCTTTAGTGCTAATATTGTAAGGATCAATTATTAAACATGTAAGTACTATGTTAAACATTTGCCTAACCTGCTCATGTTAATGTTTTGCTGAACTCGTCAGTGTTAATTAATCATAGAACTCAAGTGAACGAACCGTTCGCTGAACCTGTCTGTGCTAATGAATAGCATAACTTGACAGTGTATAACTACTTGTAGAACTCAAGAATGTTAACCATTGTTTAAACATGTCTGTGTGTATATATTACTGATTTTTGTATATGTTAACCATTTGTATATTAACCAATCGTTGAACATGTTAATGCCAAATATAATTGACAAAGTAATTTCATATCTTCTCAGTTTTTTGGAAAATATCACGTTTCCACCAACCCTCCTGCTATAAAACAAGAAAATCTTGATGTAAATGACTTGTAAATATAGTATAATGTTTCTAATGTTTTTCGTTGTGGTGATACATGCAAGGGTACCAGAAAGCATGCTTTTTCTATACAGTCAAATGTTCATGAAAAGTAATGATAAATTTGTTGTTAGTGGATATCAATTATTTGACTATATTCATATTTTTATAAATGTTGGAGTGAACTCAAGTAATTATTTCAATGATGTCAAGTGAAATAGGTGTGTTGTCGGCAAATTGTCAAGGATTACGGGATAAAAACAAATGCTGCGACGTTTTAAATTATCTCAAAAATTTAAATGCATCAGTTTTCTGTTGGCAAGATACACACTGGACTGAATGTGACATTAAACGCTTGAAAAATGTTTGGAAAGGAGAGTGCATTATAGCTGGATCCAAAACAAACTCTAGAGGAGTCGCAATCCTTCTTAAAAAAACTTAGAATATAAAATAATCGACTCATTCACAGATACAATTGGCAACCTTATTACCCTGGATATAAATATTAGTAACATAAAATTAAAGCTTATTAATGTCTATGGACCGAATATTGACTCGCCTTCATTTTACAAAAAAATCAACGATATAATTGAATCTAACGACCAAGACTACATAGTAATCTGTGGAGATCTGAACCTTGTCATGGATCCTAACCTTGACTGTCAAAACTATAAACATTTAAATAACCCAAAAGCCCGAAATGAACTGCTGCATATCATGTCAACATATAACTTAAAGGATTTGTACCGGGAACTAAACCCTTACACCAAGCGATAAACTTGGCGCAAAAGAAATACCATAAAACAGGCTAGATTAGATTACTTTCTTTGTAGCGACACCCTAGTGGATATTGTGAACTCTTGCGTTATAAAGCCAGGATATAGAACAGACCACTCTTTTGTAATTATGAAGCTAGGTATCTGCAAATTTAAGAGAGGGCGTGGATTATGGAAACTTAACTGTTCCCTTCTTAAAAACAAGGACTATTTAATCCTGATAAATAATTTAATTGATAGAGAAAAATTAACTTATTCGGCTATGGTTTATAATCCTATTAGTGTTGCCGCTATTCCTAATTCTGAATTACAGTTTACTATAGCTGATGATACCTTTCTCGAAATTCTGCTTCTCAAAATTAGAGGTGAAACAATAAAATTTGCAAGTACTCTCAAAAAGCAGTCAAATGAGCTTGAACTTAAACTGGAAACCGACATTGAAAATTTAGAGAAAGAGTGTTTCCCAGGTAGTATTGAAAAACTTTATGATAAAAAGCAAGAACTCCAAAACATTAGAGAAACCAAAATTCAGGCGATAAAGATACGCTCGAGGGCAATTTGGCTAAAAGACGGAGAGAAACCGTCTAAGTATCTAACCTCATTGGAAAATAAATATTATATAGAGAAAACCATAAAGCGTTTGGAAAAACAAGATGGCCAGATCTTGACTGAACAAAGCGACATACTAAATGAAGTAAAAAGTTTCTATGAACACTTGTTCTCTAAATCAGCAAATACAAGTGATCTTGAATTGGCCAATTTACTTGAAAATTCCACCTACCCTAAACTAACTACTGTGGAGTCTGATCGATTAGAATGTGAATTATCGTTGTCCGAAATTTCAAAAGCCCTTCAAAATATGAAAAATGGTAAGGCTCCGGGTATAGATGGATTTCCTGTAGAATTCTTTAAGGGGTTTTGGAACAAGTTAAAAGATTTTGTCCTACGAGCATACAACTGGTCTTACAAAATGGGGAACATGACAATCACCTTGCGACAATGTGTCATTTCATGTATACCCAAAGGAAATAAATCTAGAGTGCTATTGAAGAATTGGCGGCCAATTTCCCTTCTTTCAGTTGTGTACAAAATCTTATCTTCAACCATTGCTAACAGAATTAAAACAGTTTTGGACAGTTTAGTATCTAAAACTCAAACAGGATTTGTGGCTGGAAGATTTATCGGTGAAAATACTCGCCTAATCTATGACATTCTTCATTATACTGAGAAGGAGAGTATTCCAGGACTTCTTATGCTTATAGATTTCGAGAAGGCCTTTGATTCTGTATCATGGGACTTTCTCTATGGGACTTTAAAACTATTGGGCTTTGGACCTAAAATGATTAAATGGATTACAATATTTAACACTAATATAACTGGATACATCCAGCAATGTGGTATCCTATCTCAGCCGTTTCCCATTAACCGAGGTTGTAGACAAGGAGATCCTATCTCCTCTTATTTGTTTATCCTTGGTGCACAAATACTACAAGTTTTGATTTCCGAAAATCATGTAATAAAAGGAATCAAAATAAATGGAAAAGAAATTAAATTGACTCAATTTGCCGACGACACAACACTTATTTTAGATGGTACTGCGAGTTCACTCCAAGCAACATTAAACACTTTAGAAATATTTGGTACACTCTCTGGTTTAAGGATGAATACGGAGAAAACTCAGATGGTCTGGATAGGTAAGAGAAAGCATTGCAAAGAAAAATTAAATGTTACTAAAGGCCTGGTATGGGGAAATGACACATTCAATCTCTTGGGAATTAAGTTTTCTATTGATTTAGACTTAGTAGTTAATCTAAACTATGAACCAGTACTTGATGATCTTAATAAGTCCCTAAATGTGTGGAAAAAAAGGTTCCTTACACCTTTGGGAAAAATCACTGTGATTAAAACACTTATCTTATCCAAGTTAAACCATTTGTTTATGTCCATCCCAAATCCAGATCAGTGCGTTATAAGCAAACTGCAGACTACCTTTTTCAAATTTATATGGGATGGCAAACCTGACAAAATAAATAGGAAACAGCTGTGCTGCGATTACATGAATGGAGGGCTCTGCATGATTGACTTGGAGAAATTCATGTGCAGTCTAAAATGTACCTGGATAAGACGTTTGCTAAATACAAAACATACTCCATGGTATGAGCTTTGTCTCTACAATTTGAAAGACTATGAGAAATGTTTTAATTTGCATTCTCTATGGCATAAAACCCTAGCTAGAAAGATTACTAATAATTTTTGGAAGAGTACTTTACTATCATGGGCCAAAGTAATTGATAGCATCTCTATAGACCAAAACGATAAAGTACTCAATAGCCCTCTTTGGTACAATCCATCCATCTCGAATGCTCCCATATTCTATCAAGACTGGTAGAGTAAGGGCATAGTATTCATTGCAGACCTATTCCGTGAATGTAAATTAATTTCCTTAGATGACCTGACAAGAATTTTCAAAATAAAGACCAATTTCCTGGATTACCACCGCCTAAAAACTCTTTTGAAAAAATATTTTAGTATACATTTACAAAATCCAATTGTCAAACCTATATGGCCGACTACCATAGAAATTTTATTAAAATCCAGAAAGGGAAGTAAAGATTTCTACAAGTTACTCACTAACACAAGCCAATTTCAAACCCTGCCTTTTAAAACAAAGTGGGAAACGGTGGTTGATGACAAATTGGATTATGAGGATTGGAAAGCAATTTACAAACACTGTTTCAAAGTTATTCAAGATAATGAAATAATTTGGTTGCAATACAGGATTATAAATCGTATCTTAGGAACAAAAAGTCTTTTGTTCAAGATTAAAAAATCGACTAATAATTTGTGTCGCTTTTGTATGAATTCACCTGAGACTATATCCCATGTGTTTATCCAGTGCCCAATTGTGCATATTTTTTGGCAAAAAATCAAGCAGTGGGTTTAGAACGAAGTGGATTTATCTTTTTGTCTAAATGTTAAAACAGTGCTCCTGGGGCTTGTAGATAATAAACAACTGGAAATTATATTCTTGCTAGCCAAACAGTACATCTTTAAAGCTTTAGTAAAAGATACCCCTGTGACTTTCACTACCTTCCAAATATTTTTCAAACAAAAATATGAGGAACAACAATTTTTGGCAGTTATCTCCCTTACCGACCAAAAATTTAAGAATAGTTGGAGTTTGCTTTCTCTTCTTGCCCGGGGCATCTGAGGTATTTTTTTTTCCTGTAACTTGCTGAAACTTTTTCCACTTCTCTTTATTAATTTTGTGTTGTTGTTAAAAAATAGAAAGTATATGAACATTGTGTTTCTGTTAAAAATGTTACATTCTTTGTACCCTTTGTATGAAAATAAAAAAGACAAATAAAAAAAAATAAAAAAAGAATTTAGACAGAATTCATAATTCTGTTGATAAAACTTAAATTTACAGTATATTCAAAAACATTTTGTTCACATGCATTATGACTAAGATTCATTCAGAATTTAAATTATGACAGAATAATCCTCAGCAAAATCAAATTGGAGGTCCAGATTTTAGTTTATTTTAAAGAATTATAATTATCCCATCTTTTTTGTTTATCTAATACTACTTTTCTTTTTGTCAAGTCAATTATGGTAGTTCAGCTAAAACTTACCTAGCCATGGTTTGAATTTTGATGTCAGAATTTCTCATGTTTCTGGTATAATATACACAAGTTTTATGAGCAAATAGAGTTTTTAAAACTTTACGTGAAAAACCAGCAAAACCAAGCTTTGAAGTGATGTTTCATAAAAAACTAAGAGATACGTAAATTGCAAGGAATATTTATAAGAGTATATTTTGTTTATTTATTTATTTTTCACTATAAATAGCAATGGTGCCATCTAAGTAATTATTATTATGCTAAACATTAAGGAAAGAAATTATATTGAGTAAAACAATACAATTTTAAAAACTGCCATATACAAACCCAGGTTTCAAATCATTAGCCCTAATGACTTTGTATATGGATAGAATCCAAATAATCTTGTTAACTTTGAAATGAATTTATAGTACATTCAGTATTTTGTAATCTAAATATTATTGACATAAGAACCATTGATATTATTTATATTCATATCTTCATTTTCAGTAATACTGTCATCATCAGAGAGAAAGGGTTCAGATTTACAAAAGCACAATGCCTCCTTTATGATTACTACTGTTATCATCACTAAAATTTGATTTATTTTCAGTAGTACCAACTTCTAAATCTGTGCATGATTAATGTATACAATTTTCAACACCAGGGGTCGGTTTCACAAAGGCTCCTTAAGATAAAGGTCACCTTAAATTCTAGGATTTCCTTGACTTTCTCCCTCCTTTAAAAAATCTCAGTTTCACAAAGCCTCCTTCCTTAAAGGAGTCCTTGAAAACTCCCCTGAATTTCAAGGAAGCTAAGGACCTACCTTAGATTTAAGGAAGTGTCCTTTAAGGAATGTTTATTAACTTTCAGAAACATTGTAAAAGCTTTTAATTGCAAATATACTTGCATATCATCATGGCAGGAGTGATTTTTATGAACAATTTTTTGTGGAGAAGACGTGTTAGAATAGAGAATTGTCATAAATAGGTACTCACAAAGCAAGTCTTAGCTGGGACAAATGTCATAAAGTCAAGACCAAGTTAAGACTGATTTTTCATATAACCACTGTGGTTTTCTGTGTCATGTGACCTCATTTTGTACACTTTATGTAGGTACACATTAAATACACTATTGGTGGCATATGAGACATCAAATTTTGGGACAGTAAAAATAACAATATAATGGAACATGGATTTTAAACAGCTTTGTCATTGTTGACAAGGTAAATTTCTTGAAATTTAAAATTAATACTCACAAATTATCTTGTCTCCTTACAGGCACAAAATATGAATCTATCCATATTCATCACCAAATGAATTTTTTTGTATCAAATAAAGGTATTTTTAGCAAACATTTAAAATCAGATACACTTCAAAAGGAAAAGCAAATTACAGTGCTACAATAATATTAAAAGCACTGAAATGTGGTTTCCCACTTTTGTGCAACAAATTTTTCTACAAGAGAAAAAATAACAAACATATCCAGTTAAAACTGATGTATCCATATTGGCCATATTAAATTATAATTTGTTATTTACAAAAACATTGTACAAATATCCACATTGTTATTACAACTGTATCACAGAGTCATCATTCTTTTATATAATTATAAACACTGAAAGGCATATGCACATTGTTTTCAGAACTGTTTTCAAAGATATCTATATAATATGCTATTTTGGAAAACATTGAAAATAAATTATGTACTATTAATATCTCCTTTGTGTATTTTGCACTATTACATAAACACTGACATTCTGTCCTTCATTGAGTTCGGTTAATATGATTGGTTTATGCCAGGGAATGTAAACACAAGTGAGCTGTTGGTTTCACCCTACATGTGCCACTTTGACAAAAAAATCAATACACTGCAAATCATGTGATGATAATCTCTAGCTATGTCAAGGTCAGTAAACAAAACTTTTCTGGGGAAAAAAGACATGTTTAAGTAATATTACATATTTTATGTAAGTTACATGACTTATAGCGTGGTGCAGTTCAGTAACTTTTATGAAGAATATTTTTTTACTCTTATTTATATTTTGAGTTATAAAAGAATATAAATAGTAGTGGAACCAAATAGATTAAAAACTTTTATAAAGTGACACATAAAACTTTAACAGTGGGATATGTGTACATTATTTAATGTGTTCATTGTGGATATATTTTTTTTCTGTGGATATGTGTTAAATATTTGTTATATACAACAAACTAGTGGACATGTATTTCTCTGAATATGTGTTGATGTACACTGTAAAACTTGTCCACTTACTGTTAATAAATGGACCAGAAAGGGATAAGTGTTGCAGTTTAAAACCTTCAAACCACATTAAAACATAAAATAAAATGCTTTACAGAGATGTGGTAAGTCTTTTAAACTCAATTTTAGTCGTATGAAGTTTTGAAGTGGGGAAAACATGACATGGCGGCCATATTTAAGACCACCCCCATCCAGTCTTAGAGTTATGACAAAAGATAAGACTAAGATAAGACTAAAACCTTTTGTGAATTGCTCTAAGACTAAGACAAATGTCATAACAAGTTTTGGTCCAAAGTTATGACAAAAGTCTTAGATTTAAGACTAAGATTAAAATAAGAACTTTCGTGAATACGGCCCCAGTATTTTCCCTTTGATACAGACACTTTTTCAGCCATCTTTTTTCTGTGGCCAGCAACAAGTAACATTACACAGTTGAAATGGCTGTTTCAACCCATTTCCGCAATACTTTGTGATATTTACTCCCAGTTCAAAAACAACTATCTTAAATCTTAAGGAAGGACATTTGTTCCCTCCTTAAGATTCAAGGAAGACCTTTGGTAAGGAGAATTAAAGGAAGCTTTATGAAACTGAAAATTAAGGTGGCCTTCCCAAAGGAGAAAAAACCACCTTCCTTTACTAAAGGAGGTCCTTTCCAAGGGAGGCTTCGTGAAACCGGCCCCAGGAGACATAATTAGATTTCAAACATGAGGAAATAAGTACAAGAACACTGTAGTCTTTATAGTGTGTTTTTGTGCAAGTGGAAATCTCTGCCATTGTGTGACGTAGTACACACAAGCTTTGGACTGCTGGCCTTGAGTGTTTTTCTTCCAAGAGGGAGGGAAATTTGAGTGATAAAAGTTAAAATAGTGGCATAAACATTGGTGTGGTGCAACTGTGAGAAGTGTAAATGTCTTTGTGTGGTTATGTACTTTATATACAACTAAAAAAGTGGTATGTTAAATTTGGTGCTACAGGCTCTTTAATTCATATTTTCATTTAATATTTTAATCATATGGTTGGCCACGTGTTCTATCTGGCATATATGATGCATTTTTTATGTTACATAATGTCCCCTACTTTGTCATACACCCTCTTGTGATGTACTAGCTGTCCATCAATCAAGAGATAAATTTGTTTCCAGGCATTCTACTACTTAAAACAAAT
Organism: Sabellastarte sp. h YS-2021; assembly: GCA_964017235.1. Lineage (NCBI taxonomy): Eukaryota > Metazoa > Annelida > Polychaeta > Sabellida > Sabellidae > Sabellastarte > Sabellastarte sp. h YS-2021. The sequence continues at coordinate 50,401,994 of OZ024927.1, read as the reverse complement.
TGAAAAGTAAACAGTTACAAACAATATGAAAATATTTATATAGTGTGAAATTGATAAACATCCTCTAATGTGTTAGAAATTGGAATCCCAAAAGAGAGCTTCCTCGAGATGGACTGTTGTGATCTAACATTTATTGGCAGTCTGTTTTGTTCCACTGGTGCAGCCATGGCAGAATCATACCTGAATAATAGCCTCTTTGGGGATGAATAGGGGAAACTGATAGTTTATTTCGACAAATCACTAATAGAATATGAAATAGGGAAAAAGAATTGTTTTCTTAGATAAGGTGTGACACAGGAGTCATTGGAAGGAATTACACAGGAAATCTTGGTGTAAATGATTATTGTGTATGTTTGTCACTAATGATGGGTTAAGTTTCAATTCGAAGTCTCTGAAATAAGACATTCAGTTTGATCCACAATACTAGAATCAACATCTAAGCCCAATTCAAGAGCAGGACTGCGAGAGACATTAGACACTAACAGACAGAAGAAAAATCTCAGAAAAAGTGGCCCGATTTTTTTTTTTTTTTTTTGGTTAGTGAGGTACATTGGACATGACACCGTTAGTCCTTTGGAGAAAAATTTCAAGCTCTAAAAATAAGTTTTATTGATCGCTGGCTTGGTCATATACAGATCCTGAAATTGCAGGTGGTTATATCTGACTGTCCCAAGCACACTAAGATGGAGAATATATTTGAAACACAAAGAGTTGATTAAATTTTCCTGTTATCATTCGAGAAACGCCAAGATTTGATACAGCTATTTTCTTCATTATTGTTTGCACCCTGGCCAGTCAAGCCCCGCAATGTTACTCCATTGCTCCATTCCTTTTTTATAGCACTTAGTCTCTGTCAAGGGAGACTCAAAGGTGCAACACTAGGTACATAATCAACAATCGTCATTCCATAGACATAGCCAGGTTGACACCTTGGAGATGCCGTGAAATGTACAAACTAAGATGGGAAAGCCTTATCAAAGAGATAAAATTTTAGCTTTTTCCTGAAACAGGCAAGTTTTGGAGCAGAACAGGGCCCGGATTCACGAACAATACTTAGACAAGGTGACCTTAGATCTAAGTAAGGGAAGGTTTTTCACTTGACTAAGTTTTTCTTAGAATTGGTATTCACGAAACAATACTTAGATAAGGTTACCTTAGATTTTAAGTAAGGAAAAAACCTCTCCTAACTCTTTAGTTACAGTTGTGTCAGTGAATCTGATTGGCCAAGTGGTATGGAAAATTTTGGTCTATATATTGGATTGTTTATGATAATGAACCTCTACAAAGAATATTAGTCATAGCTTATTAAAGTGAGATTTTTAATTATTTTAGCCGATGAGCTTGGAGAGTAAAATTAATTCCTAGTAAAATTTTTAATCTGTTCATTTAAAGTAGAATCTAGCCATTAGTGGAAATTATTTCTGAAGAATTAGTTAAAACTTCATCTTACTAAAATTTTGACTTATACACTAACCACGTGGATAAATAAACCTCCCCATCCAAATACAACACTATTATTGCCCAATGTTTACAAACTAAATCATGTAATATTAACATCCTGTCCTCTCAAGGTAGCTTTCAACTTAACTTAAAATCTAAGTATGGGTTTTAAGGTCACCTTAGAGTTAGGAACGTTCGTGAATAAGGTTTCATAATTTCTTACTTGAAATCTAAGTAATACTTAAAATCTAAGTTAGGAATGGTCTAAGTATTGTTCGTGAATCCGGCCCCTGATATCATCAGACAGATTATTCCAAAGTGAGGGAGCATCGAAGACTGTGACCAAAGTGGGGTTTTTTTTATTTTTGTACTGATTGGTAGTACTGAGAAACCCCCCAGAAACCTTTTAACTGGGTGGTTGTATCTTGTGCCATATCTTCCACAACAAACAGACAGATGAAGGCTGAAATAGCTTGGATGACCACTGTGTAGAAACTTTTTAACCAAAGTGGCAGTTTTGAAAATACACCAAAATTCAACTGTTACCCTAGTCTGCGATCAATATTTATTCAAACAAAGCTTAATCTTCCTTGCACAGACAGTTTATATAAAGTTTTGCGTTTACGTTGTGACGAATTACAAGGCTGAAATGAATTACAGTATACTACAATAGTTTCAAAGTTTCGGGGTTCCTGACAAAGAGAAGGTGTCTGGTGAAGACGTCTAAGTAGTCCAATAGTGTATAAAGAAAAACAAATGCCAAGTACATGAGAACTTGTGCGAGCAGTAAAGTGTCCCTTGTCGGTAATTGACAGTTAATATAATTTAATTAGCAAAGCCCTGTGATAACGTAATGTGTATTAACGAAATGTGCAAAATCATTATCGTCCACTTCATATCACTAGTCGCTACTGTACTGTACTGCCGTGTTACCAATTATCGCCACCAGAAAATAAAACATTCATATTTCGGTAATGGCCACACATTTTTGAAAGCTTTTCAATGTGTATCTGTTCTATTCACTATTTGCCACTATTGCTCAGCCAGTGAATTTCGTCACCCAAGTGAAGTTCGTCACCTGCATTTTATGGCAATATTAAAGAGTTTTTACTATGAACTTTCAGCATACATGTATACCTTGTTGCTAAAAGCAGCTATTCCATTCATTTAAATATGAATATTGCCTATCCTTGAGCATTTTTACGGCAGGTGACGAACTTCACTGGGATGACGAAATTCACTGGCTGAGCAGTAGATTTGAGATGTCAAGTTATGTCTATTTGAATTTTGTCTGGCAACACAGTAGATTTGAGATGTCAAGTTATGTCTATTTGAATTTTGTCTGGCAACATTGGTACCCGGCGATAATTGGTAGCAAAGCAGTACTGCTAAGCCATAGACCGAGTTTTCTGTCCCAAAATATGCCTTTTTAAAACTGATGGATGGCATTTTGGGACAGAGTTCCTCGCTACACAAAAAACTTCAATATCTGAAAATTACCGTCCCTTTAAACTTTAAAATATGCACTTATATGTATTAACAGTAGAAAGCATTTAGATGCAGGAACACAATTTTCTGTGTTTGCAGCAATATAGACACTTTTTCTGCACTTCCTGTTTGTATAAACAATGATAAAATTTGGCAAGTGAAATATATTTTGGTAAATATATCCATTAACTATGCAAAAAGTTTATTTCTTTTAATGCGGGGCACATCCTTGTTACTCAAGGTGGTAGCCTAGTACATGTTTAATGTCAGGATGTGTGCCACTTGTTGCCCTTCATGACGTTTATGTTTTTTGCATACTAATGCCATCTGTCTCTCGCCAATACATCAATCTTTTAAAAATTGGCTGAGAGACAGATTAATCGGTCTAGCTAAGCCAGTGAAGTTCGCCACCCCAGTGAAGTTTGTCACCTGCATTATATGACATTATTAAAGAGTTTTTACTATCCAGTTAGTGGCATTCTACCAGTAAACGCCCATGCTGAAGTTAATATATTGAATTTAAATTATATTACAGCTTTATATTTTATTCTTCTACCACAATATTGTCAAATAATATGCTCTACAATTAATAACCGAGGTGCATGTTGTAATATTTGTTTCAAAGCTTTATATTTTCACAATCTATCTGCATTATCAGCCGTTTTTACCGCAAACCGGAAATACCAGTGAATGCCCACTTTGTAGACTTATAGAAGCATTTGTCCTTGACCTCTAACAAACATATATAAGGCGGGCGTTCACTGGTAGGCGGGCGTTTACTGGTAGAAAGCCACTATGGCATATATGTTTACCTTGCCGTTGAAAGAAGCTATTCCATTTATTTAAATGTGAATATTCCCTGTCCTTGAGCGTATTTATGGCAGATGACGAACATCACTGGGGTGACGAAATTCACTGGCCGACCAGTACCGCTAAGTGTATGTATAGATCAAAGTAGCTCTGGTATTTTCGTGTCATTGGAGTTTCCGTGGTATAGTGATTACTTCAACGGTCTTATGCATTTTAATCCATTTTCGTTTCTTTCATCATTCCCTGATGTATTTTAAAGTTAAAATTAGAAAAAAAATGCTGTTTAATTGACGAAAACAAATATAATGGGTAAATATTTTATGTTATTTATTTTTTTTTATTTGATTCAATTTCTATATGTACAGTGTTCTTATTTTACAAATGGTTGTCTGTTATCGACGGTAAAATAAAATCAATATAAATGGTATTCAAAATATTCTAAACTTTTTATTTTTCACATTGTCCTGTGTAAATTGATAATTTAAAAAATAAACGGAATAATTGTTACCATTATATCATAATGATGTACAAATAACATTCTTTTTGAAGGTGTACACATAAAATTATTTTCCTAGACAATTATGTCATTAATTTTTAAAGTTGGTTTTGAAGGCTGTTTCTTCCATTTTGTGTCTACACAAAGCACATGTTTTTATGTTAATGATCATGGGTAGGGTTAATTTATTTTATAATCGCAAAAAATAAAAATATTTTATGGCATATTTTTCTTATATTTGCTGCTGAATAAATGCATGCTGTCATTGACAATGGGTTACATTAAGGTCAATTTAGTAAAAATGTATGAGTAGTGTTTTTTAAAATAAATATTATAAATCTATTTGTCTTTAATAAAATATCTTACAACTTCATTTTATGAGGATAAAATTTGCATTATTCACGGAAATTTGTCAGGGTTGCCATCGACAACCATATTTTATTTTGCTTTAATAATTGATATATTATTTCACTTAACAAAATTGGGATTTTACTGCATCATGCATAAAGAAACATTATTTTATCAAATTCAAAACAATACCAGCATTTAAAGTCACGTAATATATTTTAAATATAGCTTAATATTTTATCTATTTTATTTTTTTGAGATAAAAAGCATGTGCACAGAACTACAATGTATTAATGCACGGACATCGATAATAGATGACCATCGATAACAAACAACACAACAATATATATTGTAGGAATAAATACCGATTGTGAGGGCGTTTGTTACAGGATATACGCCCGGCAAAAATTCCAAATAATAAGAGGGCCGTTAGGCGAGAGGGCATTATTAAGGAATTTTTACCGGGCGTATATCCTGTAACAAACGCCCGAGCATGAGGTATTTATTACTATTATAAAGACCGGCCTACCTGGTTTTAAGAAATATCCCTTTATTTTTATGAGGTAACACAAACAAGGACGCCGCCATTTTGTTTTGAATGCATGATCGCTCTCGTAAAAGCAGATGGTTTTACTACCAACATACAATCGAGCAATTCGAAACAGCACTTCCGTTTTTCAGCGGGCGGATATCGCATGTTTTACTCCCAGCTGATTCTATGCGCACAGACGGGTTTTCGTTTACTGCGCACTTCCGGTCTTTATAATTTTTTATTAAATAATGTTTTTAATGTAATTTTAATTCATATTATAGCGTAAATTAAAGAAAAATCAATCTGCAAAGTTGTCAAAAATTACAAGTACACAAAATTTTTACTACCACGAAAACCCCATGGATCACCATACACATGTATGCGGCTTACGACATCCGACGGCCAATTTGCGACGGCGGATTTTTTCCCAAACTTCGTAATATTATGTAAACATACTTCTAAATTCACTTGCCATCCGATTTTTTCCCTTCCAGAGCAGAATACATGTAAACAACCAAACAAAAACCAAACCAAAAATGAGGAGAAGGAAAAAAAATCGCAAATTGGCAGCTGGATGTTGTAAGCCGCATACATGTGTACATACACTAACTCGCACCCGCAAATTGCATGTACCCATCTTAAAATTGGCATGGCCTGTTTTTGCTAGGATTTCACCAAGTTTAAAGAGTAGTCACTTAATATATATACTAAAATAAATATCATATAAACTAACTAGCATACAAAATTCTAAAACAACTAGCATACCTCAGTGAAGTAATCCATCTACACCTCATTTCGAAATACTAGACATAGCAGCCCACACTTTTAGTTCCTTTATATCTGCTGTTTTGACTGTGAAGTTCACAAATCACTCAAAACATTTTTCTGTCTCCTTAAGTTATTGTTCCTTTGCCCTCTGGAAATCTCTTCTTTTCCATATAAGAAATAGCCCCCCTCATACATCCTTTAGGAAACATCTTTAGTCTCACCTTTTTTCACTCAAGTTTCCCCATGTAATACTCCTCAATCCGGTTACACCCACAACCGTGGATTACAGACCTAGATTGTTCCTTGACCATGTGGATTCCTCATTGTAGGGAAGATGTTGCCCCTGCAAAGCAGTAGATTGAACTAAATTAGATGTAGCTGTTATTTATAAATTCTAGGTGAAATACTGATGATGTATACTTGAATGAACAAGTGTTGCAAACTATGCTGAGAAACATTCAAGGAAAATGACTGCTTCTTTAATATCTGTGCATGTTTCTGGTTTGCCACATGACACTACAAAGGTATGTTGTACTAAACCTCTATTTTACAAATATGTCAACAAATTTGTCTTACAATGGTTATTCATGTAACATAAGCTGCTTAAAATGGAACTAAGCTAGAGTATAAGGAACAGAGAAAAATTTCACTTGGTCTAATTGAAATTTGGCAATAAAAAAATAATAGTTGATTGTGACTTAAGTTTCACACGTGTAACTGTGACTCACCAGCAGTTTCTTAAGGTATCAATAAGTTTTCACATCAACAAAGCTTCTTTTTTGTATGGATACAGTATGTTTTTGTTTGGTGCAACCATTTGTAGTTTTTACTGTTTTGACTCTTTTAGAAAGAGCTGGAGGACTTGTTCCAAGATGCTGGTAACGTGAAGAATGTGTACATAGCAGACCACACAAATGGTATTGATCCAAATCACCATCAAACTACATATGGGTAAGTTTTTAAAATCCAAATTGATACACAGTATTTTTGTATTGTGGCGCTTTTCAAATTACTGTTTTTATACCTGAAAATGAAGCGACTTCATTGCCTCAGTAGTCTAGAGGCTAATTCTTTTGCTTTATAGATTTAGAATTGCAAAGGATACAGTAATAATTTTTGCATATTATAAAAAACATGTCTATTCCTGCCCATTTTCAGATGGTTTGAAAGTCAACAGGGACTAAAATATGACCAGATGACAGACTCTTAATGCGGCTGTTCCACTGGGGGCGTCTTATTGGTAGCTAAGGATTTTTTGAGGGTTGGGAACAATGTTTACATATTCGGTTAGGATTGATTGTGATTTCGTGGCTTGTCCTGGTGGGTTGGCATAATCTCCAATTTTATTTTCATGTTTGATAATTCACAGGCCCTCCCCAACTCTTGATCCTGACCATGGCTCCACCCACCTGGAAACCAGCTTATCTTGACTTTCTATGTCCTGTCGTAGTCACTTCCAGACCTATCCAATACTGTTACAATCTTGTCTGGGAAACACTTGCCAGCCTGTTATGTTCAAGTACCCTGACAACAGGCTCTAGAACAATACTAACTGTACTTGAAAGTAGGGGTGCGACGGTACCAGATTTTCTAGTCCGGGATTCTGCCAATGCAAAACCATCCCGATTCCTGGATACCGAAAATGTTTGAGTTTCAACATTTCCCCAATCAAATAGACCTACAAACAGGAAGTGATTTTCTGTTATCCAAAACATGGCAGTTTTTATCAATGAAATCGCTATAAATGCATTAAAATCTTATGAAATACGAGCTAACAGTTCATAATTTCTTCAGATTCAGGTCTGGCATTTAATATTTTATGTTTCCCAATAATTATATAAGGTAACATTCGAGTTTCCGGTTGTTAAAAGTGGTCACGGTATTTCAGTAAACATGTCTCGATACCGGTATACCGCCACTACTGACTCAGGCCTACTTGAAAGAAAACCGGCCTTTCATAAGCAACCAAGTCCTGACTTGGTCGCTTCCCATCAAGACGGGAGGTCTCGAAGTCTTTCATCACATCACAGCAGGACAAGTCAGGAACACAGGAAGACAAGACGTAAAAGGAAACCGACAAGGCGGTTATAGCAACAGAAAGAGTGTAGGTCAGGCCAGCTTCATTTGACTGACTCACGGCTTCTCAGTTATGGGATCTGTGTCTACAAAAGACAAGTCAATGTGTGGAATGCTTCATTTGGATTTTCAACCCCAACAGTTTACAACTGGTAGCATTGAGATAGGCTTTTGTGTTTTTGCAAATAAATTTAGGATTAGGTGTACAGATATAACTTTTGCTGGCTATCTGAAACACTTTTGTTTTTATATCAGCTGACATTGTGGCATCACTCTGCGGCGTCCGCATCAGTGTGAACAACTTCTCCTCCAAAACTACAAGGTCCAGAGATATGCTGGTATTTTTAAAAGATACCTTATCTATCAAGGATAATAAATCGTAAAATCCATGCAGATCTGTCTGTTTGTCTGTTCCCCAGAGCCATTAGAAAAGAGGTGCCCCTACCCAAAGTCTGAAAATTTCAAAGCTTTATCACAATTTTCTCATTGACCATGGCAGGGATTTCTCTCTTATCTTGCATATATGTACTAGACTACTAGGCCACAAGTCGATTCCCTTGTGTGAGTATCAGGTCTGGATCTTTCTTAATTATTTTTTATGAATTTTTAAAATAATTTTTCCTACATTAAAATTCATGAAATCATGCGCTAAATCACTTATAACTTGAAAAGTATTGCATGTAGAGCATTTTGTTAAATATGTTTTCATGTACTTTTGTGTCAGCTGTAACATAGTAAATTTCAGACCTGTAGCTCATTGCATAATTATATCCCCAGACGAAAGTCGGGGATATATTGGATTCAGGTCCGTCGCGCCGCCGCCGCCACTGTAGAAATTTCCTTGTGTATGCGATAACTCAAAAACAAATTAATATTTTTTTTTCAAACTTGGTACACATGTTAAGGGTGCCCAAAGGAAGATCCCTATTTTAAGGTGACCTTAAACTCCCAGTAAACTTATGGCCACCTTAAGGTCAGAAATTGGACTTTTGGCCACTTAGAGCCCTGTAGGTCATAAACTATGATGCTCAGCTGGCTGAAATTTTACCTGATAACACATTAATGTGTTCTTAGTACATGTGCCGAAAATTACGACTTTAAGTTGAGGAGAAAGTTGTGTTTGAGGCCCATAAATACCCCCACTTAGGGATTTTTTGCTATACTTTTCACATATTTTGCCCTATAATTTGGAAGTGGTAATTCTGATGAGTCTCAAACTGCGCTAGGTATAACTTTGATATGTAATCCTTGTCTGTAGAAAATTTTAGGGCTGTAGGTTTACCCAAAGGGGTCGACATAAGGTCTCAAAAGTGCCCACAGAGACCCAATTTATGCACTTTTTGCCACTTTCAAGCACTGTAGCTTTCAAACTATGTCTCTCATCTCAGTTAAATATCATCTGGGAATATATCTATGTGTTTTCTTATATGTGCCCCAACATTTAGGCCTTTAATAGACAGTTAACCTGTGTATCAGGACCATAAACACCCACCCGAGTGACCCTTATAAGACATTTTTCACATCTTTTTCCCTGTAACTTGGAAATGGTAAGTCTGAGAAGTTTCAAACTGTATTAGATGTATATTCTGTG